>CM031244.1:141149809-142349809 GCA_018340775.1 Taxus wallichiana var. yunnanensis | reverse complement strand
TGTTTATCTCTTCATTCTTAGAGAAATGGTCAGTTAGAACACCCGTGTTTTTGACAAATAAAGGACTGATTGATGTATAAGGTTTTCCACCAAAAAAATTCCAAAGCGTGGGTTTACAACTCCCATTGCTTCAAGAAGTTTATTATTTTTCAAATCTTCCTTGATCTCTTTAGCTAACAATTAAGAGATCTTTCTTAACTTATCATTGGTTTCCATTAATACTACATCATATAAATTAAGTCTCACTTTTACTTCTTCTATTTTTGAGACAGCCATTTCAACTTTTTTTTTTTGAATGTATGAAGTGGAATCTCCTTTCCATGTGCTGTAATACACAGATGATCATGTATATTGTATTTTAAAAAGCACCTAGGATTTTTTCAAAATTTTCAATGCATTCCAGTTTATCAAAAGTAGCACCCTAAAAACTCCCATTAGAAATATATAAACTTTTGAGAATCCAGCATACACGTCTTCTAAGTCTTACGAATTTTGTTATGTAGAAAGAACGATCTTGTGCATGATTCGTTAATATATTAAGCTCCCTCAACATGGGAAAAATAACGCAAAGTGTGATTAAATTTTAAATGTTAGACAACACAATAGATATTAGGCTTTATCAACATCCTGTGGTATTTATACATAAACCCTGTCAATGAAGGATATTCATCAAATATTCTACAAGCAGGTTCATACATAGATATCCATTTGGTATCTACATCCTTGAGAAGCTTTTTTCCATCTGTCATTCCAATTGTAAATTTTGAAATTTCAAAATCTCTTTGACTTGCTAGAATAATAAGCATGCAATTCATGTATCAATTCCTCCACTCTAGCTACATTTTCAAATGTGCTCACGGTTTTGTAATCCGATTCATTATGTGGGCCATATAGTGGACAATAACCATATATGGGGAAAAAAATTGTTTGAAGTCTAATACAGAGACCATTTCTAGCTCCTGCATTACAATTTACCATTGGTTCTAACACAAACTAATTTTGTTGTAATGGAGAAGTCATCCATTATAGCAACATCCTTGATTTGAGACCACTAATTTATAAATATTTTCAAAATTGTAATTCTCGGTCATTTTATGAATTCTTTAAGAGGTTTGGAGTTCTTATTTCATTAGCAAATGTATAAACATGAATATAAATCCATGAAGTATTATCAACTTAAGTAACCTCATCTATTGAAAGGAAAATATAATTATCCTTTTGAACACATAGTTTCAAATCCTCCTTTTCTACTAGATATAGACATTTTACAATTTCCCATCCACTTGTATTTAACCAATGAGATTGAGGAATATTTTTAGAATAATAACTTTGATACATAATTTTATTTTCTCTGAAATCGACATCGGTCTTCCCCTTTTCAATATAGGGAATAAAGTAGTAGATGAATACTTTTTGCATGCATTTCTACCTCCATGGCTTTGCTCAATCTTACTACTATGGTCCCACCTTTTTCATTCACATATTTTAATTTTTTTTTCCTTTTCATATTCTTCTACATATTTGACATTTAAACAATCTTTTGCATCTTTCCATTGATATGTTCGACTATGCTTCCATCCTTTCGCTTAGGAAATGTATATTTTTCCATAATTTTTTTCAATTGTGTCTAGTTTTAGTTGCACGTGTCATCCTTCCCTTGTTTCCAACCACAGATTTTGCATCAAAATTGTGTTGGAACATCATTACAATTTTCAATGTACATAGGTTCAATAAATGGATATTTTACTGACTCATTCGAACTGGAATTTCCTTCCTATTATCCAGTTTTCCCTCTTTCTTTCGACATATTATATTTATTTTTATTTGGGTTCAACTTCTGCATCTGGGATCTCAGTAGGAATATCTTGATTCTAATCTCTCATTTTTATCGAAATAGACCTCGGAGTAGAAGCTTCCTTTGCTGGTGTATCATGACAATTGAATGAATTTTCTTATTCTTCTATGCCATCAAGGGACATAATATTTTCCTCAACATATAATGGATCATTGTATATTTAAATTTATTATTTTGTGAAGGAATTTATGAAACATCTGCATATAATTCTATAAAATTGTTACAAATATAGTATTAATTTTATCTATAGTTAAATTTTTACACAATACAAAGAATTCTAGAAGCAGTATGAAAAACATAATTAAAATACTGTAAGATTAAATAACCTATAAATAGTGCATGCCACATACGATATTGTCAATTAATGTGGAAACCCCTTCATTTTTGTGATTTTCCAAAATAATCAAGCAAAGTATTTCTTATATCCATGACTGAATTAGTTACCTTCTTACCCTAATTTCTAGTATCCATGACTGCTTAGAGACGAATCGTATGTTTAAAGGCTCTAAGACTGGATGGTTTAGGGTTAGACGATAGTGGTTGGATGGTAAAGGGTTGGTCAGAAAATGATTTGATGGCTCTATGGTTGGACAAAAAGGTTTGGATGACTGAATGGTTGAAAGTATATCGGTTGAGGGATTAGATGAATGAGGGTTAGGCGAATGAGGTGTTGGACAAGAGGGGTTAGATGGATGAGGGGTTGGATAGGTGAGAGGTTGGATGGATAAGGGGATGGATGGATGAGAGATTGGATGGATAAGGTATTAGATGGATGAAGGGTTAGACGATGAGGCGTTGAATGGTTCAGGGTTGAATGGCTTAGGGTTGGATGGCTTAGGGTTAGATGGCTCAAGGTTGGACAGCTCGGGGTTGGATGATTCGGGGTTAGGCTGCTTAGGGTTAGATGGCTAAGGGTTAGATGGCTCGGGGTTGGAAGACTCAAGGGTTGGATGGTCAAGGGTTGGATGGCTCGGTGTTTAACGGATCAAATGTTGGATGGCTTAGGGTTGGACATCTCTGAGTTTGACGGCTAAGAGGTTGCTTATGTTTACTTTAGAGAATATGTGCACGAAATGATTTGAAATTGTGGTGAATTATATTCATAAGATCTTATATATGTGTAAAATATAGGAAAAATGAAGAATATAAGGGACATGTAGGTCAATTTTTTTGGTGAATAAGTCGGCTATGAATCACGAGATATTTTCCAATTCAAATTTCAATAATCCTCAATTTTCACAAGATTCTGAAAATTTTCCACTAAAAATTTCCCTGGTTTAGGTTTAGGGCTCATGGTTTAGGGTTTCGGGTTTTGGGCTCAGGGTTAAGGGTTGATGGTTTAGGGTTTAGGGTTTAGGTCTTAGGGTTAATTTTTAATTTTATGGTTTATGGTTTAGGGCTTAGGGTTTAGGGTTTAAATTTCATGTTAGAAGTTTTGTCACTCAAAATTAGTGGCAGGAAAATCAATGTCTACCATGTGCCACCTCCAAATTCCAAATTTCATTTCATTTAAATTTACTTCAAGAAAGGTTGGAGGAAATGAACTTATCATTTTCTTCACACCTTCAAAGGTCCAAAATTTCAATTTGACCCAAATTTGGAAAATATGGAGAACTTGGAAAGCTGAATTGTATTTATAAAGATAAGCTCAAAGCAAAGGAATGCATTTCGTAAGTAATTCCAGTCAAATTTGTTTTCTTTTTTATTAATACCTGCTAAAACTAGCCTTATGATTGCATCTTGATAAAAATAAGTTCCTAGGAGCTGAGGGAGATTTTAAACTTATCACACAAGCATGGGGAGTTCTCTCTGATAATACTAGAAAGGCTACCTATGATGCCATGGGGAAAAACCAACAAGGGCACAACCCCGCCTTCCACCAACTGAATTCCACAGGCACTGCCACTACCATTGGCATTACAAACAATCTAAATGGGAATAATTATTCAAGTGTGGATTCCTTTCCTAAAACTTCCATATTCGATGACCATGACTAGAACCAAAAAGGAAATAGAAACAGGACCAGGAACACGACCTAGACCAGGACCTAGACTGGAAATTTGAGAGGATTTTTGAGGTTCAATTTTATTTTCCAAGATGCATTACTCCAACATTTGAGAATGTTTCTCTAGATGTAATGACATTCTAATTCAGACACTCAATGATTCTTGAATGTCCAATCCTTCCACAGACCCCAGTAGTCCTCAATCCTTGGATACAAGGAGACATCATTACTTGAGACAAAATAAGCACTTTCAAGGAAGAAGAGGTTCTTGTGAATATATATTTATGACACATCACATCACACCCTTCATTAGGATTAATGACTACTCTTATCTTTTTTAAGGTGCTTTTGAAAGTATCCATGGGTTTATCATAGAAGGAATTACCAATGAATGGAAGGTCACTAAGTTGTAGGCTAACTGACTCCCATTCAAAACTAAACAAGAAATATTTACTAGGTGATTGATAACTCCTTTGTGTTCTTATTCATACCCCTATTGTTATGTTTATTTTGCACAAGCAAACTCAATGATGGTTTTAGGCACAAGAATAGGAAATATGGTCCTATTATTGTCATGCCCTCCCAGTCGAGTATTCAGGAGCCATATTAGTCTTGTTAATGCTTATTAATAATTACCAATGAAATATAATTCTCCAAATGTTATTTTCTTTATTGATCTTCCACCTCATATTGAATAACCAATTTAATAGGGTAGTTTCCCTCTTCGACATCGATACATCAAATATGAATATGATCCTTTAGAGGGTAGTTACACCTGGAAAGGTATCGTCTGATCCTACACCTAAGCCCTAAGTCATAATCCCTAAATGTTAAATCCTAAACCTTGAACCCCAAACCTAAAATCCTAAACCCTATTTTTAAACCATAAACCCTAAACTCTAAACTCTAAAACCTAAACCCTAAACCCTACACCCTAAATCCTAATCCCTAATCACTAAGCCATAAACCCTAAACCCTAAACCCCGAACTTAAACACTAAATGTTAAACCCTAAAACCTAAACCCTAAACAGTGAACCCTAAACCTTAAAATTTAAACCCTAACCCATCAAACCTATACCCCGAGCCCTAAACCCTAAGCCTTAAACCCTGAGCCCTAAACCATAACCCCTACACCCTAAATCCTAAACTCTTATCCTTAAACCCTAAACCCTAAATCATGTTCCCTAAACCCTAAACCCTAAATCATAAACCTTAAGCCTAGATCCCAAAACCCTAAACCTTAATCCCTTTACCCTAAACACTAAACCCTAAATTGTAAACCCTGAACCCTAACCCCTAAAATCTAAACCATAAAACCTAAACCATAAAACCTTAACCCTTAACTCTAAACCCTGATCCCTAAATCCTGAGCTATGAGCCCTAAACCCTAAATCCTCAAATGTAAACTTTATTTTTACCACCATAAACCCTAGACCATAAAACCTAAACACTAAGCCTTAAACCCTAAGCCCTAAACCCTGAGCCCTAAACCCTAAACCTTGATCCTTAAATCCTAAACCATAAACCCTAAACCTTGATCCCTAAACCCTAAGCCTTAATCCCTAAACATTATTCCTAAATCTTCCTAAATTTCTGCATAACTTCCAAGATTCTCTCGACATCACCTCTAAATGCTTGATATATTTCTTACACTACCCTATATTATTTTTTATTAGCTCAAAGCTATTTAAGGATGAGGGTTTATGGTTTAATGTTAAGGGTTTAGGGTTTATTTTTAGGGTTTAAGGTTTAAGATTCAGTGTTGAGGGTTTAGGGTTTATGGTTTAGCATTTAGGGCTCATGGTTCAGGGTTTAGGGCTTAGGGATATGGGTTGAATGTTTAAGGTTTAGGGTTTAGGGTTTAAGATTAATAGATCAAGGTTTAGTGTTTAGGGTTTAGGGTTTAGGGTTTAGGGTTCATGGTTTAGGGTTTAACATTTAGGGTTCATGGTTTAGTGTTTAGGGTTTAGGGCTCATGGTTAAGGGTTGATGGTTTAGGGTTGAGGGTTTACAACTAAGGTCAAGGATTGATTGTTTAGGGTATAGGGCTTAGGTATCAAGGTTTAAGATTTAGGGTTCAAATTTTAGGGTTTAATTTTATGTTTTATGGTTTAGGGATTAGGGTTTAGGGTTTAAAGTTCATGTTATAAGTTTCGTCACTCAAAAACACAATATGGGGTGTTAGGAAGGTGTTTTCAACTAAAAAAATTGACTCATCCTCATGAGATCCTTACCCATGGTACACAATATTCCATTTATGATAGTGTTTTCATGAAAATTTGTAATATGGAAATTGACAATTTCTGAGCATGACAATTATACCCCTATGTCAAAATTTTCATGTCCTATCATTCCCAAGCACACCAAGTCCACCCAGTCAGTCCAGTGACCTCCCGATTGATGTTATCTCATCCCCCTAGGTGATTTAGGAAATTCCATTCATTCCCCTAGGTGATTTTAGGAGTTCATTAAAAGTTGCAAGCTTCAGGTAGTTGTGGGAAGGGCTATCATTGGCCTTCCTAGGACTAGAGCAACCCCATGGAAAAGAGACAAAAATCCAAAATAGAAGTGGAGGAAATTAAAATACCTTAGGAAATTGTGGAAGAAATTTAGGAAGATTCTGGAAGGACTTGGAGAAGTTGGGGCAGTTTCACCAAAATTAGGGTTCACAGGCCTAGGCAGTGCATAGGCCAAAACAACTATTGAACTTCCAAAGGTGATTCTGGGAGCTCCGGATGGAGTTAGGAGAAAAACAAAACATCATTACAAAGGTAATTACAATACTTATAATATTTTTAACTTAGTTTTTCCATAACAAATTGGCACATTGGGTATTCAAGAATTTTTTCTCATGTAAAAGTGGAGTTTGAAATCAAAATCCATATTTTTCAGGGATCAAATGTATGAATAAATACCTGAGAACTAAATATTTTGATTAAAAAGGTCCTCTCTAGTCAATATCATACATAATTTCACTAAAAATTCCATCGAGAGCTCAAGTTATTGTCGTTTCAAGTTGTCCTCTTGGAGCGAGTTCGGAGTTAGTCAAATTTTGGGAGGACACATGTCAGCTCCAAGAGCTTGGAGGGATTTTGTGTCCCTCACATCCCTCAATCTCAGGGAAATTAACCATGTAAAAGTTTCCTATCCCCATATGACATCTGGATCCTCATACGACCTCAAGGATAATTATTTTAGCCCCTAGGTGCTTACGGGAGCTCAAAGCCTCAATTATCTAATCGTTGCCATGTGTCATCACTAGGAGCATAATGGAATTTTATGTCCCTCATGTCCCTCATATTTCAAGGAAATAAAACATTTAAAAATTTTCTGAGCCTCTAAGGGACACTTTTAGTCACCCATATGACCAGCTTTTATCCCCTCAGTGCTTTAAAGTTGAATTTTAGCCTTCATTCCGTGCCATTGGATCTCCGCCATGTGTTGTCACCTTTCTCACCATGGAATTTGATTTCCCTCACGTCCCTCATAGGTAAGTCACACCAAACATTGAAAAATATTCCCATCTCCCTTCTCATCTTTATTTCAATTTTTATAAAAACCCACATGCTTCCCGCTTCTAACATCTAATTCTCTTGTGCACAACTTCATTAACCATGGAAAATTTTTCCTAGCCCCCATATGACCTTTGGATCCTCATGCAACCTCCAGGATTTCCATTTCAGCCCTAAGGTGCTTGCGGGAGCTCAAAGCCTCACATATCTTATCATTGCCATGTGTCATCACTAGGAGCACTGCGGAATTTTATGTCCCTCATATGTCAAAGACATAAAAAATTTAAAAATATTCCCAGACCTAAAGGAGACTCCTAGTCACCCATATGACCAGCTTCTAGCCCCTCAGTGCTTTAAAGCTGATTTTTAGCCTTCATTCCTTACCGTCGGATCTCTCGCCATGTGTCGTCACCTTGCTCACCATGGAATTTGATGTCCCTCACATCCCTCATAGGTTAGGGAAATCAAACATTGAAAATTTTTCCCATCTCCCTTCTCAACTTTATTTCAAAATTTTAAAAACCCACATGCTTCCCACTTCTAACATCTAACTCTCCTGTGCACAACTTCATTCCACCATAGCTCTGCAACTTGCTCACACCAAGTCACACCATTGATGAACCTTGAACAAACTCAACCAAAGAAAAAACATCCTCAAAAACATAAAAACATGCAGGTCCTAGAATAAATATTGATCAAACAAAGAACGAAGAAGAAGAAGTTTGAAAATCTTCATTGCCATGAAACCAAAAATCGAAGAGATCTTGCAAACTGGTGCATAGATTGACAAACCATCTATTTCTGAGTTATTCTCTCTTGAAGGAAATTAAAAACTCATATTCAAACCTCCCGTTCGTAGCGAAGAAATTATTATAGCAAATAAATTTCACTTCTGGCTCCACAAAGAAAAAATCTCAATTTCCCATGAAACTGGCACACGGATCAAAGATAAATTTCACCAGTGACACAAGAAGAAAAAACCTATCACAATGGAGTCAATTTCATCACGAACGGAGACAAAAAATAGACATGCAAATTTCAAGCCCCATTAATGGCTACCATGAAAAAGTAATGGAAAATACCAATGAGCTACCTCTCCACTTCTCAAGGTTACAAAGTGGAGGAAACCATGTAAAAATTAGAGGGAATGGTGGTTTGAAAAATATAGTTTCATGTGAACTATGTTTTACACCATGAAGTACATATTTTTATAGATACGAAGGACTAAGTTTTCATCATAGTTCTTCCCTTTCACATGAGCAACATTTCTGAAAAACTCAAAGGTGAGCTACCTCTTCACTTCTCAGGGTTCAAGTGGGTGAAATCGCCTAAAAAATTGAAGGGAATGATCGTTGAAAATCATAGTTTCATGTAAACTAGTTTTCATGCAATGAAGTCCCTATTTTTTAGGGATATCGAGGGCTATTTTTTGTCAGTATTCTTCCCCTACCGATGAAAATATCATTTTCCCACTTGTTCAGATGAAGGAATTACTCAAAATGTAGAGCATGGAACCCCGAAATAAAACCTATATTTTCAAGACCTATTTTTTGTCACAATCTGACATCCACAGTGCACTTACTAAAAATAGCATGCCTTCCTACATAGGGGTTTATTGCTTTGGGTAAGCCACCATTTGAAGATTCTACAAATAAGTCAGTGAACACAGAGGGAGTATCATAGGAAAATTCATCAAAAATGTCATCTCAACTCGTAATTAACACTTACTAAAAATAGTAAGTGGTTCAAAAGCCCCTACTATAAATAGCCAGTTGGTCCAAAAGGTAAGAGGAACAAAGTAAGAAGAAATAACTCAAGATTTCATATCCATTTAAGGTTTGGAAAAGCTAAACTGTGACACTTACTAAAAATAGTAAGTTGGATAATCAGTACTTACTAAAAATAACAGTTTGTTCTCAGAGGGCAAGTTTGGAATAATGGGACATAGAGGGATGATCATTCGGGTCAACACCATAATTATAGATCATCCATGGGCATTAGGAATTTGAGGTCAATCTCAGGGAACTAGATAATATTTTTGACACTCACTACATAGTTCAGTTCATAGGTATATCATACGTAGGCTAGGGGTTGGGATCATCAACAAAATAGTTCATTCAACTTGGAAAGCATTCATGAGATAATTTGAAGGAGTTTCTTAGGGTGTAAGGAGTTCAAATATTTAGAGTCTCACTACACTTGAGTTTTCAATCAACAAGGATCTGTAGACTTCATCAAGGGTGACATCCTTTCTTTTCCTCCTCCTTCTTACCCCCAACATTCTCTCTCCTCTATGTTCTAATTTTTTGTTGAGGGTTTGCACTTTTTGATATGTCTTAAAGTGACTTTAGAGACATGATGTAAAATTTAAGTTACCTTATTTTTATAAAAGGGAATTAATATTTGAATAGGAATATGAATAGTCTAAAGTCAAAATGAGGAATATGAAAGAGCATCAGGAAGATGAGGAGTCAAGTTTAGCACTATAAATTGTAATGACCTCTTCATTCTAAGGGGTTCTAATTTTGAAATTCTTCTAGCTGGTTGTATTCTTATAAGTTCATGAGATATATTTTTCTAACTATTGTGTGAAAAGAGTTAGCCACTTTTTCCCTATTCTCAATGTCTTCCATTCTCATACTATGTACAATTTCTTCTTGAGCATCAATACAATAAGGATTTTTGAGCATTTTTTGACTAACAGGTTTACTAATAATTTGTGTTCATTAAATTCTAATTGGTCTTGTTATTATTTGTAGTATTTTTTCTTCCAAATTTTATGCATGTGATGAAATTTCTAACTAGTGTGCGCATGAATCTGATTTTCTACCTACAACATTAGTTCTCCTACCTCTTTTCTAACTCCTCTTTCCCACTATTCAAACAAAGTCTTCCCTATCAAGATATTTCTAGATTTTTTGTAGGGTTAGTGGAGTGCCCCTGTTGGATCCCTGACCATAAGGCCACTAGGAAAATCCATCTTTACTCACGCATGCATATAGGATAGATGCATAAGTTAAGTAGAGGAACTTAGATTCCCAGTGTTGGTAAAAATACACAAGCTTGTCCACCTAAAAAAATTTCTCGCCAACATTATTTAGTGCCCACTATGGGGAATATTTAGCAGTTGTCTCGCACCCAAAATATGACCACAAGGTCTGAAAATCAAAACAAAAAATTAGATTTCAAAGGAAAATAATTTTTAAGGAGACTCCATCAAGGAGTGAGCCCTTGTCACGTTCATTTCCCATATCATGAATAAATTTCTAGATTGGAGTGAAGTACTAATGAGTGACAAGGTGAACAATAAGAAGAAGATGTCTATCTAGAAAATACGACCACTTGATCATCCATGGTTTCAAACTAGTGTTGACAAAGGAAAGAACAAAGAACTTGTCACTGATGAAGAGGAATGGATTAAAAGGAGACATAAAATAAGGTGTGAAGCTCGAGAATATGCCAAATTATTACGCAAGATGAACAAGTAAATTGAATAAGTGCATAACAAGGAAGAAGAATAAGAGATTTTTCCTATAGAAGAAGATCCTGAAGTTCATTCGTACCATAGGGTTTTATACCCAAAAGGTTCTTGAATGTTGCTTTGAAGAAAATCCTATCCTATAGCCTTGATGAAGATAAAATTGGAATTCAAGAATTTGATGAAGAATATTTTTACAACCTCACGCATCTCACTGCAAAATTGAGAACACTATCTTTCTCCAAACACTCAATAGATGACTTCACACATACGGTGATGAAGAAACAAACATGTTGAAAAGAGAATATGTGGAAAGACTTCAAAGAATAATAATAGTAAATGTTGATCCCAAAGTCTTTGATGAAATTTAGAGGTATGCTTTAGCTCAACAAATAAGCTATGAACATCTTGAAGCCTCACATCAAATGGAGGAAGAAGATGAGATGTTCCCTATGGAGGAAGACCCTGATGGCTTCTCATATGATGAGGTTTTCATTCCTGAAATATTATTGGATGCTTCTGAATTTATGAAGAAGATATTATTATGGAACCTTCGATGAAAGCCAAAGCAACATCATGGAGGAAGAAGTAGAAGAGACAAAGATAGAATCACCATTTAGGAATTCCATTTAGCTCAAGTCACAACCCATAAGGGGAATAATATATTCAATTAAGGAATATCCTTTCTACATAATGGATGATCTAATGCTCTCTCAAGACTCCATCAATGATGAAGTATATGACCAATTCAAAGTAATCATGTATGATCTATTTTCAAGTTTTAATCTTTCAATTAATGATGAAATGGAGAGATGTGAAGAAGTACAAGAAATTCACCCGACATCATGGACTGAAGATGATGAATTAAAGATGGTCATAGATAATCTTACCTCCTATTTCGATTCTTCAACTGATGTAGAAATGTCGCATGAAGAAATGGAGGAATTCAAAGAATCAAACTCTCTTCCCGATGTAATCATGAATGATTGAATGGAAGAAGCCCACTCTCTTTTCAAAGCTGAGGAGAATGAACAATTTAAACACAACCTCTACTCACTCAGGGAGAAAAATCATCATCATAGTGAAAAAAAATCCTTTCATCTTTCACTTGAGAAAGAATATTCAATAATGGATGGTCAAGATGTAGCTGAAAATTCTTCTCATACTGCTTCCCTAACACGGTTCTCTACTTCTTACCAAGAAGAAGATGATATGGATTTTGAGCTTGAAGGAGTGCCCTTCCCACGAAGCTTGGACATCTTCTCCTTTTCAATAGGTGTCATGAATCAAGTATGCATGTGTTTACAAGAAAGTGAATATTTGGTAACACAAAGAATGGAAAACGTTAATGAGAATGTTTCAAATGAATCATGGACCCATATGGATCAGATTTTAACCATATCCTAGAGGCACAATAAGAAGATTCTTCCAATGAAGATAAAAATGAGCCTATGGAAATTTTAGAAGAACTATCTATATAAGATATCTTGAAGGTTGTGGAAGAAACTGAATATCCTCAACTCAACCTTGAACTCTTAACCCGGGCTATGGAGATACAAGATAGGTATGAATCAATTTGTGCTTCCTATTTTGGTGGACAAATTTTTGATGTTGAGATGGAGCAATTTGGATAATATTGATGAATTCCCTAATACTTCGGTTGATGAGAATGGACATGAAAGCATGTATTTTTCTTCCACATCATGCAAAGAAGTTCATGAGTGAAAAATAAGAAAAGTTCATGAATCTCCTTTGGACATATCTAGTTTTGAAGAAAACACCTCTGCCATGGAAGAAGATAACAAGGAAAACATTAAGCTAATTTGCATTGAAGAATTTTTTTCTAAACATGGTGAAAATATGTAGCAATGCTTTGGGAGTATATTCAAAACCAAATTTCTCCCACCATTTCGAATGGTCCATCAATGCAAAACAAGAGTTCATATGGAAAAATCCAATAAAGGGTGAAGAATGCTTACATGGTAAAACCAAAATATTCAATTTTGAAAATAATATCAAGATGGACTCGAACGAATGCATATTGGTGATAATTTCTCTAGACAACAAAGTGGGAGTATGTGTGATTCTTTCCAAATGATCCAAAATTAGACTACACTCACCTTCCTCCAAGCTTCAATTCATCTTGAACATGTTCCCATGCTGCAACAATCTCTTAAGGATGATGAAGACCTCTAGATCAATGATTTAACCTCCATGACCGAAAATACTTGGTCAGAGAAACAAAGTGGGATGTTCAAGTGTTATGTACCTTGGGATATGATAATATAATATATATGGGTTGATGGAGATGTCCCCATGTGGCACACATCCCCTTAGTTATATGTATAAGTTCACATGGGATATAATATTATAATGTATATGGGTTGATGGAGATGTCGACATGTGGCACACATCCCCTTAGTTAGTTATATGGGCTCACATAGGAATTAATTATATTGGGTAATGGGTCAGCCTACATTGGGATTAGGTGTTACCCATCCTATTTAAAGGATGTGAGTATCATTATGAGGGTAATGGATGTATGAGTTGAGTCTTCTACTTGGTAGAGGTATATTGGAGGTGTCCACCTTGAATTGGATTCCCATCTTGGGAGATTATGGAGTTACTCCTTCCTTAACGATAATTGTATGGTGTTGCCCTACCTTAAGGGTATTATTCTAAATATTTTTCATATTAGGGCATCTTGGCCCTTATTATATCTTGTGTTGTGTTATCTTCTGTAATTTATTGATTTATTATATGCAAGGTTCTTATCAAGTGGTATTAGAGCAACGGTGATACAGGCAATTTGTGGGATGAAACCCTAATGTTGGTGATTCATTTATACCTTGAGATCAAATTAGAAATTTTAGATATTTTTGTGGGGAGTGGATACGTAGTTCAAGTGATCTTCCCTCCGAATTTTATATTTTTAGATCATTTTGCAAAAGTCAGTGTTCGTTTTAGGGTTGAAACCCTAATTCTAAGGTTTCGTCTATATCTTATGAATAATGAAAAATTATGAAATATTTTTTTAGGTTGTTGGTAATATATTAAATGGTGATACCACTAAAATTTCAGAATTTTTGGATCTATTTTGAGAGTTATTTCAGTTTTATTCTTTTTCACTATTTTGCTCCACATGCTGCAATTTGAGGAATTTTTCTTAATTTCTTACATTTTCAGACATCTATAAAAATTTAGTAGGGGTTACTTCTTTTTGGTTTCAGATTTGATGCTAAATGATTGATGAAATCATCAGTTCAAATATTGGTCAAAGGAGTAAGTTTGTGAAACCCTAATTTTTATGCATCATGGATATACCAATTTTCTATGGTAATGGGGAAATTGATGCAAAAAAATGGTGGATACAATTTAAACAAATTTATTTTGAAGAATTTTTAGTATGGGTTAGTTTTTATCTTCATCTTGGTGGGAAAGTGCGACATTGGTATTCTTATTTCGATATATAGATCTATTTGATTGGGATCGGGAGGAAATGGAGGATATTTTCTTAGCTAGATGGAAAACAAAAAAGAAACACAATTTTTTTAAAGAAGAAGACGAAGAAGAACAAGAACAAGAACAAGAACAAGAAGAAAAAAATGTTGATGATGAAGAAGAAGAAAATGTTGATGATGAAGCTGCTACACAGGATAGTGCATCTCTAAGGAAGGAAGCTTCAATATTTCAGTTTGAAGGGTACATTCAAAGAAAAAAGGTAATTGTTTCCATAAACCCTAGCAGAAAATATAACTTCAACAATATGGATGTAGTTCACTATCTACATGTGCAAACAAAGCATATCAAGGAATCTCAAATGGATGGTAAGCATATTCAAGTTTTTGAAGATTTAAAGCTTTCTATGGATAAATATGTTTTGCATTAAGATTTTTATGCTTTAGATATGGATGGTATGGATTTTTTTCAGATATCCTTAGTTAGAGACATTGGGAACAATTAATATTAATGTGAAAAACAAATTCATGAAATTATGGTACAAGAGAAAGAAAATTACATTGTAAGATATCACACTTAGCAAGGAAAAAAATAATGTAAAATTGGATCATGAAGATGAATTTGACGATGGTGATGAAGGGAATAAGGATGAATCAGAAGGTGAGGATGAAGAACATGATGAAAAATTAAAAAATAGTTTCTCTACTCAAGAGAAAAAAGAAATAGCAAACAAGTTGGAAGAGGAAAAGATTGATAAGGTTGAGCATACTAAGGTTGCACCATATAGACACCCACATCATCATGAGAGGAAAAAATCATGGAGACATGCGAGGACACACAAGGGCAACAATCTATATGGATATACAGGGAATTGGAGGAGTAATAATTTTGGCTATACATGGAATCAATGGAACAATAATTATATGACATGGAATCACATGAATAATAATTATGGATATACATGGATGCCGAGGAGGAACACATATGGACTAGGATGGAATCAGATGAGCACAAGGGAATATGGAATCAGGTTTGGAGCAGCATCACCCCCTAGGATTTCATATGGGTGGTTGGATGATCGAGCATGGCGACAAGTGTGCAATAATTTAAAGCGCACTCATTATATGGCTTCTTCTTATGTTTCAGGGATGAAACATGTCAAAGAGGGAGGCAATGCTATGTACCTTGGGATATGATAATATAATATATATGGGTTGATGGAGATGCCGACATGTGGCACACATCCCCTTAGTTATATGTATGGGTTCACATGGGATATAATATTATAATGTATATGGGTTGATGGAGATGCCGACATGTGGCACACATCCCCTTAGTTAGTTATATGGGCTCACATAGGAATTAATTATATCGGGTAATGGGTCACCTACATTAGGTATAGGTGTTACCCATCCTATTTAAAGGATGTGAGTTGAGTCTTCTACTTGGTAGAGGTATATTGGAGGTGTCCCCCTCGAAGTGGATTCCCATCTTGGGAGATTGTGGAGTTACTCCTTCTTTAAGGAGCATTGTATGGTGTTGCCCTACCTTAAGGGTATTATTCTAATATTTTTCATATTAGGGCATCTTGGCCCCGTTATATCTTGTGTTGTGTTATCTTGTGTAATTTACTGATTTACTATATGCAAGATTCTTATCAAGATGTATCGGAGAAGCGGTGATCCGAGGAATTTGTGGGATGAAACCGTAATGTATGTGATTCATCTATATCTTGAGATCAGCTTGGAAGTTTTCAGATATTTTTGTGGGGATTGGATTTGTAGTTCAAGTGATCTTCCTCCAAATTCATATTTTTTTGATCTATTTTGCAAAAGATGTGTTCGTTTTAGGGTTGAAACCCTAATTCTAAGGTTTCATCTATATCTTCTGAATAATGACAAATTACGAAATATTTTTTTGGGTTGTTGGTAATATATTAAACGGTGATACCACTAAAATTTCAGAATTTTTGGATCTATTTTGACAGAGTTATTTCAATTTTATTGTTTTTCACTATTTTGCTCCACAGTGCATAATTTGAGGAATTTTCCTGAATTTCTTACATTTTCCGAAATCTATAAAATGTTTAGCAGGGGTTACTTCTTAGTGGTTTCAGATTTGAGGCTAAATGGTTGAGGAAATCATCGGTTCAAATATTGGTCAAAGGAGTAAGTTTGTGAAACCCTAATTTTTATGCATCATGGATATAATAATTTTCTATGGTAATGGGGAAATTGATGCAAAAAAATGGTGGATACAATTTAAACAAATTGATTTTGAAGAATGTTTAGTATGGGTTAGTTTTTATCTTCATCTTGGTGGGAAAGTGAAACATTGGTATTCTTATTTGGATATAGATCTATTGGATTGGGATTGGGAGGAAATGCAGGATATTTTCTTAGCTAGATGGGAAACAAAAAAAAACACAATTTTGTTAAAGAAGAAGGAGATGAACAAGAAGAAAAAGAAGAAGAAAATGTTGATGATGAAAGCTGCACGTGATAGTGCTTCTCTAAGGAAGGAAGCTTTAATATTTCAATTTGAAGGGTACATTCAAAGAAAAAGGTAATTGTTTCCATAAAACCTAGCAGCAAATATAACTTCATCAATATGGATGTAGCTCACAATCTACATGTGAAAACAAAGCATATCAAGGAATCTCAAATGGATGGTAAGAATATTCAAGTTTTCTAAGATTTAAAGCTTTCTATGAATAAATATGTTTTACATTCATATTTTTATGCTTTAGATATGGATGGTATGGATATTGTTCTCGGATATCCTTGGTTAGAGACATTGGGAACAATTAATATTAATGTGCAAAAGAAATTCATGAAATTATGGTACAAGAGAAAGAAAATTAAATTACAAGATATCACACTTAGCAAGGGAAAAAATAATGTAAAATTGGATCATGACGATGAATTTGAAGATGGTGAAGAAGGGAATAAGGATGAATCAGAAGGCGAGGATGAAGAACATGATGAAAAAGTAAAAAATAGTTTCTCTACTCAAGAGAAAAAAGAAATAGCAAACAAGTTGGAAGAGGAAAAGAAAGTGGAGGAAAAGATTGATAAGTTTGAGCATACTAAGGTTGCACCATATAGACACCCACATCATCATGAGAGGAAAAATCATGGAGACATGTGAGGACACACAAGGGCAACAATCTATATGGATATACAGGGAATTGGAGGAGTAATAATTTTGGCTATACATGGAATCAATGGAACAATAATTATATGACATGGAATCACATGAATAATAATTATGGATATACATGGATGCCGAGGAGGAACACATATGGACTAGGATGGAATTAGATGAGCACAAGGGAATATGGAATCAGGTTTGGAGCAAGCATCACCCCTAGGATTTCATATGGGTGGTTGGATGATCGAGCATGGCGACAAGTGTGCAATAATTTAAAGCGCACTCATTATATGGCTTCTTCTTATGTTTCGGGGATGAAACATGTCAAAGAGGGAGGTAATGCTATGTACCTTGGGATATGATAATATAATATATATGGGTTGATGGAGATGCCGACATGTGGCACACATCCCCTTAGTTATATGTATGGGTTCACATGGGATATAATATTATAATGTATATGGGTTGATGGAGATTCTGACATGTGGCACACATCCCCTTAGTTAGTTATATGGGCTCACATAGGAATTAATTATATTGGGTAATGGGTCAGCCTACATTAGGTATAGGTGTTACCCATCCTATTTAAAGGATGTGAGTATCATTATGAGGGTAATGTATGTATGAGTTGAGTCTTCTACTTGGTAGAGGTATATTGGAGGTGTCCCCCTTGAAGTGGATTCCCTTCTTGGGAGATTGTGGAGTTACTCCTTCCTTAAGGATCATTGTATGGTGTTGAACTACCTTAAGGGTATTATTCTAAATATTTTTCATATTAGGGCATCTTGGCCCCGTTATATCATTTGTTGTGTTATCTTCTCAGTAATTTATTGATTTATTATATGAAATGTTCTTATCATCACGAAAGTTCTTGAATGGGAAGAAAACCATTTTTTCTCACTCCTTCCAAGTGTTTTGTTGATATAAGAGACAATTTGAAGTTACAATTCAAATAAGATGAATGTTTTCATGACAATAACAATTTTCCCACTCTCAAAGACATGGAGGGATGGTGTCTCATGATTGCGGGACATCAAGAGGAATCTTCAAAATGTAAAAGTTTCAAGAGGTTAACCAAATTTTCAATGGATGAAGGAACATTCTCAATACAATATGAGTACAAGGATGGAATCATGATCAATATTATTCTTCTCAAGCCATGCAAGGCCATCACAAAAGCATGGTTTGATCAAATAACAATTTTTGTGCTTCAAAGGTCAGGCTTCAATCTACTATCTCATGATGGCATGTACTTTTCTCAACCCATTTCCAGGTATGTGTATATTCTTTCCCCACCTCTGTAGTCCCCACCTTGTATATAATTTCCTTTATGTGGTGTGTGTCTTTCCTTTCTGTGTGTGTTGTGTGTTTCCCTTTCTCCTTGTTTTGTGTGTGTTTCCTTTCTCTCTCTCTCTCTTGTAAGTATTCACACACATAGTGTCTTATCCTATGAAATACATGACTAGTATTTGTTTTGAAATGTTAATATTCTAGGATTCTCTTTGTCATGTATTCACTATGCTCAATCCATGTCATGTCCCCAAGCTAGATCTAGTTGTTGTTGTGAAAATGTGCAACAGGAAATTGACAATTTATGAGCATGAAAGTTATACCCCTATGCCAAAATTTTCATTTCCTATCATTCCCAGGCATACCAAGGCCACACAACTAGTCCAATGACCTCCTAATTGATGTTATCTCATCCCCTTAGGTGATTTAGGAAATTACATTCATTCCCCCTAGGTGATTTTAGGATTTCATTAAAATTTGCAAGCTTAAAGAAGTTGTGGGAAGGGCTATCACTAGCCTTCCTAGGATTGGAGCAACCCAATGGAGCGTAGAAGAAAATAAAAAATGTAAGTGGAGGAAATTAAAATTCCTTGGGACTTTTTGGAAGTGATTTAGGAATATTCTGGAAGGACTTAGAGAAGTAGGGGCAGTTTCACCAAAATTAGGGTTCATAGGCGTAGGCAGTGCACAAGCCAAAGTAACTGCTAAACTTTCGAAGGTGATTTTGGGAGCTCTTGATGGAGTTCATAGAAAAAAATATTCATAAATTTAATTCTAATCCTTATAATATGGTGAAATTAGTTATTTCACAACACTTTAGTACATTGGGTCTGCAAGCGCTTTTCTCATGTACAAGTGGAATACCAAATCAAAATTCTAATTTTTTAGGGATAAATTTAAGGAATAAAGACCTCAATTCCTAACCATTGTATTCAAAATGTCATTTAAATTAATGATCATATATAATTTCATTAAACAAGTCCATCAATAGCTCAAGTTATCGTCGTTTCAAGTTGTCCTCCTAGAGCGAGTTTGGGAGTTAGTCAAATTTTTGGAGGACATGTGTCAGCTCCAGGAGCCTAGTGGGATTTTTTTCCCTCACATCCCTCAAGGTTAGGGACATTAACCATGGAAAAATTTACAAATCCCCGTCACGACCTTTAGATCCTCATACGACCTCTAGGACCACCATTTCAGCCCCTAGGTGCTTACAGGGGAGCTTAAAGCCTCAATCGCTTGTTTGATCGTTGCCACGTGTCATCACCAGAGTGCCATGGAATTTGATGTCACTCATGTTCCTCATAGGTCAAGGACTTAGAAAATTTATAAATGTTTCCAGCCCTTAATGGATACTTCGGTCACCCATATGACCACTTCCAAATTTCCCTCAAAGTGCTTTAAAGCTACTTTTTAGCCTTCATTGGTTGCCATCGAATCTCTACCACGTGTCGTTTCCTTGATCACCATGGAATTTGATGTCCCTCACATACCTCATAGGTAAGGGACATAAAAATATTTAAAAACATTCCCATCTCCCTTCTCGTTTTTATTTCAAAATTTTTAAAAATCCGCTTGCTTCCCACTTCTAACATCTAACTCTCCATGCACAACTTCATTCCACCATAGCTCTGCAACTTTCTCACACCAAGTCACACCATTAATGAACCTTGAACCAGCTCAACCATAGAAGCCATATCCTTAAAAACATTAAAAACATCAAATTCCCAAAAAAAATATTGATCAAACAAAGAATGAAGAAGAAGAAGTTTGAAAATATTCATTGTCGTGAAATTGAATATCAAAGAGATCTTACAAACCGGTGCCGCATGATTAACAAATCATTTGTTTATGAGTTATTCTATTTTTAAGCCATTAAAAAATCATATTCAAACCTCCAATTCACATAAATTAATTCTCACAGTAAATAAATTTTTCTTCTGGCTCCATGAAGAACAAAGCTTAATTTCTCGTCAAACCGAAACCAGATCAAAGAGAAATTTCCCATGTGAGACAAGAAGAAAAAACCTATCACAAAGTGGAGTTGATTTCATCATGAACAAAGACAAAAAACAAACCTAAAATTTTCAATCTCCATTAATTTATGCCATGACACAGTAGTGTAAAAAACCAACAAGTTACCTCTCCACTTCTCAAGGTTCCAGTGGGTGAAATTGTGCAAAAATGGAGGGAATGATCGTTGGAAAATATATTTTTCATGAACTAGGTTTTTCACCATGAAGTGCATATTTTTATGGATATAGAGGACTGAATTTTCATCATATTTTCACCTTATCACATGAAGAACATCTGTGAAAAAGGCAGTGAGCTACCTCTTCACTTCTCGGGTTCAAGTGGGCGAAATCACACGAAAATTGAAGGGAATGATCGTTGAAAAATATAGTTTCATGTAAAATAGTTTTTGTGCCATGAAGTCCCTTTTTTTATGGATATGGAGGGATGTGTTTTTAAGTATGATTCCCATGCAGATGAAAATCTCATTTTCCCATGTGTGTAGACGAAGGAATTACTCAAAATGCAGAGCGTGGAACCCCAAAATAAATCCTAGATTTTCAAGACCTATTTTGTCACAAACTGACATCTGCGATGCAATTACTAAAAATAGCATGCCTTCCTACATGGGGATATTGCTTCGGGTAATCCACTATTTTAAGAGGCTATGAATAACTTAGTGAACATAGAGGAATTATCATAGGAAAATTCATCAAAAAGGTCATCTCTTCTCGCAATTAACACTTACTAAAATAGTAAGTGCATCCACAAGCCCCTACTATAAATAGCCAGTTGGTCCAAAAGGTGAGAGGAACATAGTAAGAATAAATAATTCAAGCTACCATAGCTGGTTGAGGTTGGGAAAAGATAAACTATGACACTTACTCAAAATAGTAAGTTGGATAATTTGTAATTACTAAAAATACCAGGTTATTCTCAAAGCACAAGTTTAGCACAATGGGACATAGAGGGATGATCATTTAGGTCAACACCATCATTCTAGATCATCCATGGACATTAGGAATTTGTGGTCCATCTCAAGGAAATAGGATTTTTTTCGACACTCGCTACATAGTTCGAGTCACATGTATATCATATGCGGTGGGAGTTGCGATCATCAATGAAACAATTCATTCAACTTGGCAAGAATTCATGAGATAATTTGAAGGATTTTATTAGGGTGTAATGATTTTAAAGATTCATATTCTTACTACACTTGAGTTTTCAATCAAAAAGGATATGCAGATTTCATCAGGGGTGACATCCTTTCTTTTCCTCCTTCTTCCCCCAACATTCTCTCTCCTCTATGCTCTAATTTTATGTTGAGGGTTTACACTTTTTGATATATCTTAAAGTGACTTTAGAGAAATGATGTAAAATTTAATTTGCCTTATTTTTATAAAAGGGAATTAATATTCGAATAGGAGTATGAATAGTCTAAAATCAAAATGAGGAATATGAAAGAGCATCAGGAAGATGAGGAGTCAAGTTTCATACTATAAACTGTAATGATATCTTCATTCTAAGGGGTTCTAATTCTGAAATTATTCTAGCTGGTTGTATTCTTGTAAGTTCATGAGATATTTTTTTCTCACTTGTGAGTGAAAAGAGTTAGCCACTTTCCCTATTCTCAATGTCTTCCATTCTCATACTATGTAAAATTTCTGCTTGAGCATCAATAAAAGAAGGAGTTTCAAGCCTTTTTAACTAAGGGGTTTATTGATACTTTTTGTTCATTAAATTATAATTGGTCTTGTTTTTTGTAGTATTATTTCTTCCTAATTTTAGTGCATGTGATGAAATTTCTAACTAGTGTGTGTAGGAATCTTATTTTCTACCTACAACATTAGTTCTCCTACCTCTTTTCTCACTCCCTTTCCCACTCTTCGGAGAAAATATTCGCTAACAAGAGATTTTTATCTTTTCCATAGGTTCGGTGGAGTCACCCTGTTGGATTCACGGCCCCAAGGCCACCAGAAAATCCACCTTTACTCACACATGTATATACAACTACACCGGTTAAGTAGAGGGACTTAGATTCCCAGAGCGTTGGCGAGAAATCCACAAGTTTGTCCACCCAAAAAAAATTCTCATCAATAGATAGTACCCATTCCAAGAGGTAATTATTAATGTTTACAAATATTAACCTATAAACATGTGGTGATCATATCTTTATTACTTACAAATTCAGGGCCATTTTTGTCTCGAACTGAAAGGGGTAGCTACATTATCTGAAATTATTCATGAAGCATTCAATTCTTAGAGAAAAATGGATGTTAGAAACATGTATAAGATTCACATATCTTTCCAGTTGTCTATTTATTTTCCTCCTAACTCGTTCTGAGCTCCCAAAATCATCTAAAGAAGTCAAATTTCCCCATTAGAGTGTTTGTTCCCTGCATCTAGAAAACTCGTTGTTGAGAAGATTTCCCTTGAATGAGTAAACCTTTCCTAAATATTCCTAAACACTCCTACAGATATAGATAACCAATCCAAAAGTCCCTAAAACCTAAACAATGACTATACTATTTAACAAAACAGAGATCAATTGTATAATTTAAACCCTAAAATATTGAATGTTGAAATCTGAAAAAATACCTATGTACTGACTAGATTAGAATCTGAAAAACTATCTTCTAAACCATGATAGATAGAGCTATGAGACTAGTTCTATAAGGTGCAAAGTGACCCTAACATCTTATATTTACTAAAATAATTTAAATTATAAGTTTTTATTTTATTATTATTTATACTTTATTATTTCAAAATAAGAAATAATAAAGTATAAATAATAATAAAAGAAAAACTTATACTTGAACATTTATTTTAGTAAATAGAAAACATGCCACAAACACAGTGTTATGATGCACTCATGGTATAACGTGCTCGTGTTTCATCTCCTTTGGGTTTAAAATTCCCGCCCATAGGCTTGGATTTTTATTCAATTTCCAAACCAAAGGTTTGGATTGCTTTTACGTGATTAAAACCATGTTCGACATAAAAAACATCAAAAGTTCGAGTTTACACCCCAATATCTTGTGCATTAAAACATAATATTTAAAAATAAATTATACTACAATGTCAAGTTTGGTTTTACTTTGATGATGATATAATTCTTTCTAAAATCCAATTATTTTAAGGCTTTCATCCATAATTTCTTTTATTAGTGCCTTGTTTTCTTGCAAAAACCTATGCATACATTTTGGTGCAAAATTTACAATTTTTTAATCCATTTTTTTTAAAATTGGTTTTTTTATAAACTCCATTATACACACACTCAAAAAGGAAAACTACAAAAAGACACTTTTTCTCAAAGTTATGGGGGTGCACATACAAATATATCATTTTCAGGATATGTGCACTTTGAAAATTAATAAAAAATAATATATTCATCCAAAAATTATGAAAAATTAATGAGACCTCGTCATACATGGTTTTATCTAACTTCTACTAAAGGTATTTAAAATAAAATTTATAGAACTCAAAAATGGGGTGGCACACACACAATAGGTTCTTTTCTTTTTGACACAAAAATAGAAATACTTTTTTTTGCGCACCACATTTGACCGTCTTAATCTCAACCTTTTAAAAAAATAGTAGTTTAGAAACTAGATTCCAATCTCTACAGTACTTATTCTTATCACTTTGTCAAATTTTTAGCATAGGCATGCCAAATTATTTGATGAAGTTTAGGTTTCATTGATTTCAAGAAAAAGGTGTCCCTTTTTACCCCCTTTTGTCCCCCATCTCCATGCACTTATCCCGAGGTGGATACGGACCTGAAAACACAATCATGTACACACCGAGACCACAAGACTAAGACATAGACATTTTCATTCTTTGAACAACCAAGTAATCCCACAAAACATGCTTAGAGGATTAAAACAACTTACCCTTGACAGCTAGAAGAGAAAAGCACAAACCTAGACATCTTCCCCTCATTCTAATGCTTCATATGATCCAATATACCTACAAGAATTCTAGTAGAGGCATATGAAACTATAGGGAACTAAAATAATGATTTGAATAGGTCCCAAGACTTCTAGGACATCTTAAAATCACCTTCATCACCTTTCTTTTATTTGAGTCTTGAGTCATTCTTTTCCTTTCATCAACACCTTCTCTTAATGAGACACCATCATATTTTCTACACTCTTAAGTCATGTTTATCCTTCTAGTCTACATATTAGACTTTGATAGTTATTTTCTTTCCTTTAATTCCCATAAAAATCCATAGAAATTTGTCCATACTTGTTACAATTGAAACACACAACTAATCTCCTTCCCTTGTAACCTCTAGTACTCAAATTTTGATCTTAAGTTTCAAATAAGCAATACTTAGGTACATGACCTATTTCATGATAGTTATAATACACCATGCTCTTTTTTGTATTGTTATCCCATATTTCCAAGGGTGATCATCTCTATAAAACCTCTAATAATCCTTATCCCTATGACCAAAACCATTACATGAGAAATAATAACCATTGAATGATATTTCATACCTTGAGGAATTAGGTTTCCTAATGGACTTTGGCTTCATCTTGTCTTTAGTGAATCTCTCCTCCTTTTCATACTTCTTTCATGGTTCTTCATTCTTCTTTCTTGAAATACTTTCATTTTTCACCTTCTCCTTTCCATTAAGGTCATCACTAAAACCCAAACCTACATTATCACCTCCTGATCTCTATTTACCAAGAAGATCATCAAGATCTTTGGACTTTTTATCAAATTTCTGAAAGGACTTTATGTTCTTACCAGCCTCTAACATCTCTACCCTTAAAAATCTACATCTTCTTCCAATCTGGAGCACATGCTCTCTTTATTTTGCACACTTGAGACTAAAAATTTTACCTTTTCTTCTAGCAATCTGATTGACTCCTTTAGCTTGCTTGTTTCATACCTATTCTCTTTTTCTAGATCATGAACCTTATTTTCATAATACTTGACCTGAGAACTCATCTTATTATTTTTATTTTTGACATGCCTTAACTCCTTTTGTATACTCTCTAGATCATCTTCAACATCCTCTTTGTCTTCCTCAGAGTAGCTACAATAATTTGATATGAAATCATCAAACAATGAATAACCATCACTAGTAGATATCATACCATTTTTATTTATAAACAATACCTCATTTTCAACATCTTTATAATAAGATTAAAAGTTAGAATCTGAAACACCACTACTACAATTAGACAAGTAATCCTCTTCATTTGTATAAAAACTCTTCTTCTTGTCATAAAACTTTCTAAAACAATTCTTCCCTTTACCATACTTGTGATACTTATTATCATGATATTCATCATTCTCTTGAGGAAAGTTGATAGAAAAATGTCCTACCTTACCACATTTGAAATAATTATAAGGCATATTACCTTTATATTTTCCAAATCCAACCCTCAATCTTCTACAAAGTATTGTAAAAATTTCTTCATCTTGAAACTTAGCAACATCATCAACCTCCTTAGTAATCTTACCCTTAGTATTCATTTTAAAATCTAAGAGAAACCTCTTTCTTATCTAGTTTGGAGTCAAAAATCCTCATTTCATAGGTAGTCAAAATCCCATGTAGCTCAACCATCTTCAAATGAGTCAAATACTTGGCCTATTCAATAAAAGATACTTTAGAATAAAACCTAGGAGTTAGGGATCTCAAAACCTTTTGGACTATAACATATTCTTTCACATATTCTCCTAAACCTTTCATGTTGTTAAAAATATTGTCAACTCTAAGAAAATATGAAGCAATAGACTCATCATCACTCATCTTAAGACTTTCAAAATGATTTCTAAAATTCTAAAGCTTATAAATTCTTACCTTGGAGTCTCCTTCATACAAAACTTGAAGTTTCTCCCATGCTTATTTTTCTGACTTGTAATGCATTACCTTTCCCATCTCAGATTCTCCTAGACCACATATGATAGCATTAAAATACTTTGAATTATCACTACATGCCTTCTTATCTACATCACTAGTTGGTTTAGTGGTAATAGTAGTATAACCATATTCCACATATTTCCAAATATCAAACCATGGTGATATAATATGAGTATTCATCCTCAAACTCAAAAATCCATAATTGACACCATAAAACAAAGGTTCCTTGATGGTAGAAAAACCACTCTGTTGACTCACAATTTTTTGGCTTCAAAGGATCTCCTTTCTAGTGGTCAAAATTCTCCAAAAGGACCTCCTATGATACCAATTACTGGAAACACAATGGATTGAGGGAGGGGTGAATCAGTCCTTAAAAAAATCAACTCAGTTTCATATTTCTTACTTAAACCATTAACCAATTAACTATCCATTAATGTGTGCATGCCATCATATAACATACATGCAATCAACCATGAACAACAAAAGCAACACCATAACACAATATATAAGTGGGAAACCCTCAAGGGGAAGAAAACCCACCCAAAAATTTCTGATATTACACAAAAATTGACTCAATGTGAATATTACACATCACAAGATATTTCTTTAGTGGGCAGCAACCCCACAAGGACCATCAACCACTAAACCCTTATTGATATTAAAAACAAGAGACTCTTATGGATATGAATCAATTAGAAGTAAAATTGACTAAGAGGGGGCTGATTCAGTCCTTATAAAAACTTTAAATCAAATTTTCAGATTATTCAATCAACCAAAAATTCACTTATCCAATGATTAATGTGTGCACACCATCAAATATCAAAGATGCAAGAAACCATGAAACATATAATCAACACATGGACACAAGATATAAGTGGGAAACCCTCATAGGGAATAAAACCCACTGAAACACAATATTATATTTATATGTTTCAAAATTTAGTGAGGTACTCGACCCCAAAAGGATCACCAACCCCTAGTTTAATAGAGCTACAACCCTAGAAGGAGCACCAACCTCTAATTTTGTGAAGCACCAACTCCACAAGGAGGCTACCCCAAAGATGATCAATAACCCACTCAACAACCTTATGAAGATCTTATCTCTGATTTTTTTGCCACAATTGATGGATACCAAGTATTCAACTCGTAATTCTTCAACTCTTCATAAAAACCCTAGGTGATCAATCTCTCATATACAATCACTTTTTCCACTTCTCATGATTCAAACACATGCACACATAATTTATGATATTCCTTGACATTTCAAACACCTTATACACCTCAATTATCGATCACACACTTGAAAAACAACTTCACCTAGGTGGCACACCTTGCACACACACAACTAGCTTGTAAAAGCACCCATTACAATGCTTTTATAAGATCCTCTTGATTTCAAATTTAAAAATATATATTTTCCTCCTTTGGCATGACCTATGTATCATAAAAAAATTCCAAATTCTAAATATAATAGTCATAAGTTACCCAAGTAGCTCAAATTTAGCTAAAACCTCATTACATGTGCCAAAAATGGCTCAAAACCACGTCTCGCACAAAGATAATAATTCCATTACATTCAAAACCATACTTATTCATGACCCATAAATAATTACACATGCTTAAAATAAAATTTAACATTCATACATGGTCTCAATTTATCTCAAACAATCAAATTATTTCATTTAATGGGCCCAATACTCTTTGTTCATCTCAAAACTATTGTTTCCTACACCCTTTAGCACCTTGGAAACTTCATTATGCCACCAAATTTCTTAAATTTAACCAAAATATGTCATGTAACCCATTTATAGAAATTACAAAAAATTTATAACATTTCAAGGCAAGTTATATTCCTTGAAATAATCACATGCTCAAACCACAACCACTTTTGTCTTCATCAAATCAACCTACCCAAAAAGTTATTTTCAAAGATTAGATCATAAAAAAATTTCTAGGAACAATCAAGATCTATGAGTGGATTAATTGGATGCCAAATTAATCTTTCTTCACATTCTAGGAAATATCAAGCATCACCTAATCCATATCATGAACTTTAAATATCTAAAAACTTTCAAAGAGATCGTGTCATGTCTTGCACTTATTAAAATATTCTTATCCAAAGAATGAATTGTAAACCTCATAAAATTTAATTATCATGAAACCAACATAATATCACTATAAATATCTCAAAATATTATTTCAAACACATTTCGAATCATCTCAAAATTTCACCTATAGCTCCAATTATGACCATTTTAAAGGACAATACTTTTAATGGCCTCAAAACTACCCTTTGACTAGTCAACCTGAATGGAGCTCATTTGACCATGTGCCTTCATAAAAATTTCTTGAAAAATCCTTATAAATAAATTAAAACTCACATACATCATGCATTATAGATTTAGCATGTTACTCCTTTAGAGAACCTTGTCCCAAAATACTCTTCTTCATAAAGTGACTTGTTTGAGTGGAGCCCACACATCATCATGACCTGTACTATAAATTTTTGGAAATATAGGAGAGTCCTATACATCATCCAATCATCAATTTTTATTAATCAATAAAAACAGGATCACTATACATGTTCTTCTGCAAGATTCTCCTAATTAGGGTTTAACTAGGGTTTTATACAACTTTACCTTCTTAACATTCGTTCATAAAAACCTAACAATTAAATGACCTCATATTTTTTGAAAACTTATAGAATAACTGAAGAAACATCCTTGAAATCTAAAATTTCCCATGTAAAGCACACAATTCAGGGTGAACATCGAAGATCAAATTCGAGCCGTAAATGCTCTAGTTCTTCACCCCTGTCTCACCAAACTGACATAACTTACAAAAATATTTTCATGGAAACCTAAATTTTTTCCAAAAGCACCATGAAAAATCATAAAAAATATCCAATCATAATAATGTCATCACCATACCACAAACTCTCTAGACATGGATACTTACATAGCAACCCCTTAGGATTTCTCACTGTAGAAGCTAGGGTCAATTGAAAGAATGTTATAACTCATCATGAAACCACTAAAAATGACCCAAACATACCTAATATACCATGATATACCTGAATTCAAGAATCAATGATCTCATATAGCTCCAAGGCTCAATCTCATACCCATTAGTAACCATACCTACTTCAAAGGGGCACCTGAAACAAAGCCAATCACCGTATTTGTACCATGCCACTTATGTGAGTTCCTAAACACTATCTAAAACTTCTCAAGAAACCAAGAAGCTCCTACCTCCATGCAACATCACCTAGACACCTGAATGGGTTTGTAAGAGCAGAAAATCCTTATTTAACCTCATTATATCACCATGAACACATATGAACCAACATGACAACCCCATCCCCAACATTATCTGACCCTACACCATCATCCACTTTTTCATTAATGTGATTTTTCATCAATGAAAACAACTATAAGACCACATGCCAACAATCTCCCCTTTGTCATTGATGGAAAACTACATGAAATTCTCCCTCTTTTTACATTTTATTACAAAGGCATACCTCTAGTAGCATATTCTTCATCTACCTCAATTTTATAGCATCATGTTTTGGTTGGAAACATCAACCAAAGATCTCAAACAAGCTCAAGAACCTTTAAATTTCACACAAATCTTGATTTTTATCATCTTTACAAGCATGCAAATACTAGGCTCCCCTGGGCCAAACATCTAAAACATTTCAACATCATCAATAAGGAATGAATAATCATTATCATACCTCATTAGGAGCCAAAACATCATATTCCAACCTCTAGGCATGCAAAAATGAGCCCTTTTCTCCTTAAACCATGTTTTAGCCCTCAAATGACCATTTTAACAGATTATAATCTGAGTCATACACCTTGAACATACCAAAAAATTCAAATAAAAAGCATATGAAAGCATCATACCTCCATTCTTGACCAAAAAACTTCTTGTCTTGACATAAGACTAGATTTACTATACACATTCTTGCTCTCTATACCACACTTGAGACTCATAACCCTAAACAATCTTCTTAGTGCATTTAGGACAAACTTTGACATGTTACAACATGTTATTCATAACTTTTATTAAAAAAAAACACTCCCCCTAGACTTTAGAAACCTTTTTAAGTAGACAAGATGAATTTCAAGCTTCTTACCTTGCTATCTTAGCTAAACATCACCATGAACACTTTTTCTCAGTCCTAAACAATTTCCTCGGCCCTTGAAAGTAAAAAATAGGTAAAAATAATGATTTTAAGAACCAAAACAATCAAATATTGACATAAAAACTACTTCATACCTTGGATGGCTTGAGATCACTCATATCATCTTCTAGAATCACTCATTTAAGCTCCACCTAACTTTGGTAGGAACATATGCACTTCATCCACTTGTAGCAACATATCCATACCTATAAGAGAATTTTCTTGTATAATATATACAAATGTGAACCATCATGTCATTAAACCACCTCAAAGCTATAAGAATCATATTATTTAAGTTCAGTAACTACACAAAGAACCTTCAAGAAGGATAAATATACTCTCCCCATGTCATGAGTGCACTCATACAACTCTAAGCATTCATTCGTACCTGAGAAACTTGAGAGTACATTAGTATTATAGGATTCCTCAAGAGATCAAGAGTCATCGCTCTTCCTTTTTTTGCATGTATTGTGAACCAAAACATTTTCTTCTATAACCACATCTCATTGCTTCAACTTTTAATATTATTCTCAAACCTAGTATGCACCACCACCTTGCTTCACTAGACACCTACAGTCACTCAAAGTCTTAGTTCGATACCATAATGTATACTCGATAGAGCTTTAATATTAAAAAATTACCTTAGGAACAAGTAATATCTATACATCTATATCTTTCTTCATGGTTCTTTATGTTGATTCTTACATTGAAAAACTTGAACATCATTTCCACTTTCCCTTAAGACTGTGACAAACACATATATGATTCCACTTCACATAATGATAGAAACAAAAATATTCATACCTATAATTCAATACCTTTGCACCTTATTATACCAACATCGAAGCTTTGCAAAAAAATTATACATTCTGAGTTTCATTTCTCCTTAGTCACTGTAGGTCTTCATCACATTTGCACTCTGTGTGAACAACTTATTCATAAGAAACCTTTGGATCTTTCAGCCTCCTTCAAGATCATTTTTTCAGACCCTAATATTTGTAGCTCACACTTAACAAGATGAAAATTTTCAACATGTAATATTCAAACCACTTAAATCAAGTATCATGAGATACCCCATACTTGTAGCTCATCCAAATTTTGATCATGATACATCTTCACGAAACAATGTGATCATGGCCTCAACAGATAAAGCTATATTTTTAGACATTTGAAAATATTTAAGGGATACATATTCCAAAATACAAATAGTTAGGACATGTGTGTAGCTTTATCATTTCCACAAAATTAAGACCTTGATCCTTGACATACAACTAAGGACATAGAACACTCAAGAATATAATCACATGAGATCAAAGAGGCTATTTTGTTGCTGATTTTTCTGGGAGAATTGGCAGACAAACTAACCATTACTCTGAAGCCCTGCGGCTCTTTGGGGTATAAGACTTACTAGAGATTGTAATATTCTAAATATTATAATTGAGGGTGATTCTCTGAATATCATCAATCTCTTAAAAAAATGCAACACCCCAACTTTGGTCAATTAGAGATTTCATTGGTGAAGCTATTGATATATGCAAGAGCTTTGAAAATGTTAAAATCACCCACACCTATCGGGAAGGAAATAGGGTCACAGATAGTTTGGCAAACCTTGGTGTTACTAATACTTTTCAAACTTGGCTTAGGGGGGACGTTCTACCCACTCAAATCAATAAAGCCATAATCAATGATCTACATGGCCGAGAAAATCAACACTAACGACTGTAATGTGGATGCTAATGTGCGGATCCTCAAGTACAAGTATGATGACATCACATAAGATATGTATGATTGATGTGATATGTGTGAACTGGATTGTCATCATTTCTTGGCATAGAAAGAAAGCCGAGGAGCGGGGCACTAATTACAAGTATGGTATAATAATTAAATCTGCTTTCACGAAAGGGAAAGATTCAAAAACCAACAACAAAGTTTAGCCTGCCCCGCATAGTGATAACATTTTTACCGTTGAGAACAGGAACAAAAATAGTGGAAAAATGGGGGGTCCGCCATGCAAAACTGAACCCACCCACAATCCGGCATGGAAAGAGGATACGGTGCTTTGGAACTACCTTCAAATAGGGGGTCTGTCAAATTTAATTGAAAGGATTCAAGGGTTTGATCAAGACATTTCTATTAGATTCACCCAGGGATGGAAGAATCGGGTTGTCAAATACAACAACATGGAGATTGAGATCATAGAAGAGCTCATCACCCAGATCATGGGACTCAGCCTTGAGGGCACCAAATTCTTCAATAAGAAGGTTGACAGGGAGGTGGAGACTAAGAAGTTCCTGGATGATGGGGAGAATCTTGAATTTGTGACTGCTGGCATCAAGGTGGCGTCGATTCCTGAGCCTTTTGCTGAGCTTGCCAGGATGGTTGTTAGGTATGTAACTCTTGAAGGAATATTTGTGACTATACCTCAAAAACATTTGATATTTCTTAATCACTTTCATAGAAATATTATCATCAGCTTCCCTCACTACTTGATAAACTCACTGGAGAAATCAATTAGGGAAGTTCAGAGCCATTCTAGGGCTGTCCCTCTGCACCAAGGGCTAATCCTACTGATCCATCACCACTGTTCAAACTGCCCCCGCATGAATCCTACCCCACCCTCTTCCTCCATACCTCCACCTGCTCACACCACCTTCACTCCCCCTGCTGAAAAGGAAGATTGAAGCTGCTGCTTCTAGCAAGAAAAGAAAGAGCATAAAAACTAAAATCCCTTCTTCTCAATGGGTCCTAAGAAGTCACAAAGACCTTGAGCTTGCTGAGAACCTCCTGCATATCAGCCAACCGATGGAGGAACCCAAGGAGGAGGACTTGATGGGCAGAGTGGACAGGATGGAAAAGGAAATACAAGAGCTCAAAGGGACTATAAAAAATATGGAAAAAGCTAAGGGAAAAGGAATACTTCAAAGTGATGATGAAGAGGGGGTTATTGCTGAAGTTTTCAAGAAGTTACAGTCTTTGGATGGCAGAATGGGAAATGCAAAAAGTTGCAATGACTGCATACTATCTACCCTTAAAAGTATTTATAATTTCATTGAACAACATGTTCATAGTGTTTGCAGTTTAAGTGGGATTAATGAAGACATTTGGGGCCCCAAAGAGAAAAGGGATATTGCAATTGCTCAGGTGGATATGAAAGACTCCTCTCAGGCCACTGCCATTGCCTTCTTCATGTCGTTGTAGGCTATCAAAACCAAGATTGACAGGGCTATCAAGTAACGGGTTCTGTGTTGCTATTTTTTTCAAAGTTGTTGTTATCTCGGTTATGGAGCTTCTTTTGGCGAGTTATGATATGATGAATATATTTTGTTTGATTTTTGATCTTTTCTGCTACTTTTTGGATCATTATATGTTTGGATCCTTTCTTCTCATGTGTTTTCATATCATTTATTGCCCTCTTAAGTTGGATGTTTTTCCCTTCTCTGGACTCAAGCTTTCTCTCACTGTGCTATATCGGCTTTTGAGCCCTTTTGTATACAAGGTATAGTCCCTTCAAAACTATTTGCTCTTAATAAAAAAACATATCTTGATAGTATTCTCGAAAACTAAGAAAATATATTATAGCTAGTGGATATCTTCTAAAACCTAGAGCACATTCTGTTAAGGCTTCAAATATTATCAATGCACTTTTGATTCTTTCATAGCCTTGATCGTAGTGAGAGATTTCTTTATAAACATATTGCATTCTAGTGATTGCGATCAACATTTAACTTCAATCTTCATATGTATCAAATTTTAAGAACCAAACCCAACTGAGAATATTATGCCAACAATTATAGAGCTACAAACCTCATTTTACACCCCATAGTTCACTCATAACCACTCAATGATAGATAACCTTCATAAGTGTGTAATTGTTTCTTTCAAAAGCTCTAATTTGACCACCAACACTCATGTAACAACTTCTCATAACACTCGAATAACTTGTGTAATAATTTGAACGCATAAACACCACCTTCTTACTTGGAACATCCTTATTTTACATTTTTCAATCCTCAAAAGCACTTACACGCACCCTTAAATTAGACATTTGATGACTCTTACCATATTTAACCCATCTTCACAGAGCAATAGGAAACTTTGAATCATGATGACTACATCACAAAAGCATAATATGTAGACCATTTGGTCTTAAAACACCCTAGTTGAAAATGAGACACCAATGATTGACCATGAAACATTTGAGAAACTACTCACACTATGACTTGAATTTTCAGCTCACATAGCTTCACACATCATAGACCCTTAAATATACATGATTTAAGTACTTAGAGCATATGACAACATTATGACACTTCATTTGACTCATACTTAACAACATGAGACACCACAAACCATAGACACTTGAAAATTGTACTAGTCACTAACTCGGACCAAATAAGACCTTATGAGTGATTATTGTGACAAAATAAACCTCTTGTGATGCACAACAACATGACTCTTAAACCCATTGAGTCAACTCATATATACAAATTCACCATGAAAATACAGACTCAGACTATGAGAATATAAAAATATACATCAAATTACCACAATACTGATATCTTGACTTTTAAAACTTAAATAACCATATGTATAATGACTTTAAAGAACATGCCTTGACATAATGAAGGAGTTATACATAGACCAAGACAACTCCCCATCACTCCAATGCTTCATATGAACTAATACACCTCTAAGAAGCATAGTAAAGGTATATGATCACCATGAAGACCTAAAAGAAGGTTTTGAAGAGGTCCCAAGCCCTCTTAGACACATGAAGAACTCCATATCCTTCTTACATATGATCTAAAATTTGAATCATATCTTTCCTTCCATCATTACCAACTCTCTATGTGACACCAAGATCTCTTCAAGGCTCTCAATTCCTTCTTAGGTTGTTTTTATACATTCTAAGCTCATGAAAGATATCTCCTTAAACTCTAGGACCTTGAAAATTCCTATTTTTCCTTGAGAAATTAGAGTAATAGTCCCTTCCCACATGAAAAAACTGATTACAACTATAACACACCATATCCTTCTTCCTCTTGAAACCATCACCAAAATTAGATGATTCATATAAGAAAAATTTAGCAATATGACCTACCTCATTACACTTGTAGCATACCACATTCTTAGCATATTCAATCCTATTGTCTCTCCATGGCTTAGTATCTTTAGGATCATATATCTTGATGAACATCCTCTTACTTTTTCTTGGCTCAAACACTCCTATATTCCATCCACAATCCTTGGATTTATGACCATACTCACAACATGAATGACATTCATCATAAAAGGACCCTACACCATTCCTAGGAGAAATTTTATTGCAATCTCTAACTCTATGAACAAGAACATGACACAAGAAACAATAGCCATTGAATGATCTTTCATACCTTGATGCATTAGGTTATCTAATAGGTTTTGTCTTCTCATTTTTGTTGGTGTATTTAACCCTCTTTTCATCCTTGGCAATTGGTTCATCATATTTCTTGATTGAAACCATGTCCTCTTGCTTTAAGTCCTTATCCTTGAGATCCTTGTTGAATCCAAAACTATCCCTATCACATATTGATCTTTATTGGCTAAGATTATTATCTAGGTAATTTTCAGTTTTCTCAAACATTTTAAGTAATCCGTAAACTATATCAAGTCTTGAATGTAAAGATTTCATGTCTATTTCATAATTGATGCATTCATCCTCCTTAGTCACGAGTCTACCATTAAGTAGAGAAACATGTGATTTCAGATGATTACATTCTTCTTATTTGATCTTTAGGATTACAAAAACCTCCTCCATTTGTGACTCTAACACTTGAAAAACATGAATATGTTCATGAGATTCTTCCTTGGATTCAACGTAGGCTAATACTTTTTCTAAATGTTTCTCTAAATGTTTTTTGATATCATCATGTTCTTTAATCTCATTCTTCAACTTGCATCCAAGGATATTAATCTCTTTTTCATGGTTTATTATCATTTCATCAATATGTTGTGTGAGATTTTGGTTCTCATCTCTAGTAAGAGAAATTTTCCTTTTTTCTTACTTCCCAAACTGACTCTCCACAATATGAATCTAAATCAATAAATCCTTTTGTAAATTAACAAGATACAACTTCTAACGGAGAATACACTTTGGGAAAAATTTCTAAGAAATTATTACCTTCACTTAAAGTATAAAAGCATTCATATTTGGAGTTTTTCCCTTTCTGAGAATTCTTATTCTTACCATCCATTTGTGGTTTTGAAGATCTCCTTCAAGCCGCTAAGATTCTCCGTAAGTACCATCTCGATACCAATTATTATAAGCATAATGGTTTGAGAGGGGGCTAAATCAGTCTTATAAAAAATTTAAATATGATTTTCATATTATTCAATCAACCAAAAATTCACATATCCAATGATTAATGTGTGCACACCATCAAATATAAAAGATGTAAGCAACTATGAAACATATAATTAACACATGAACATAAAATATAAGTGGAAAACCCTCAAGGGGAAGAAAACCCACTAAAACACAATCTTATATTGATATGTTTCAAAATTTAGTGAGGTACCAACCCCACAAGGAGCACCAACCCCTAGTTTAGTAGAGATATAACCCTACAAGGAGCACCAACCCCTAATTTTGTGAAGCACCAAATCCATAAGGAGGCTACAACCACCGAAGATGATCAAGAACCAAATCAACCACCTAATGAATATTTTATCTCAGATTTTTTTTTTCCACAACTGATGGATACTAAGTATTCATCTCACACTTCTTCAACTCTTCATACAAACCCTAGGTGATCAATCTCTCACATGCAATCACTTTATTCAAAGTGAATGATATAAGATGAACGATTGATTCTAAATATTTTATTTTGATATTTAAATGAAATAAAAAGGAAAGATACTTGACCTAGAAATAAATTACCTTGTTGTGTTTCAGGACTAAACATAATGATATGCGGATGAAGAATAGTGTGAAAGAATAACCAAGAAAATTTCTGCAGATGGTGATTTTCCCAGACTGGGGTGCCTGGAGGAGGACTGGGGCACCTATGGGTACCCTGGTTTGTAGTATGGGTGCTTTGGTCTACCAAATAACTCAGGATTTGAATTGGACACTATCACTAGATCTTTGCAATATATGGACCTTTTTCATATGAGTGTTGCAATATCCTCATTGATGATGCAATAAAACCCGTAGTGAATATTTACTTGCAAAACCACATACAATGTATCAAATCCCTAACAAATAAATATACATGTGAAGGGGTCAAACTTACCTTATCTTCCATAATGATGGACTTAGAACTAAGTGCTGCACTACATTCCAGAACTAATGTACCTATGTGTGCTTGTGTGTGCAATTGTGTGTGTAGGGTTCCCTAGCACCAATGATGCAGAGATAGAGGAATAACTAGATTTAAAATGAAAATGGTGGATGGAATAGAATGAATACAAAAATTCCTATATGATGTGTGTGATGCAATGATTCCCAAATGCATTCCCTTTCCTTAGTATATAGATAGCCCTTAATGATAGATAGTCCACCTATAAGATAGTAAGTATGTTATGTTTATATACGGATATATTGTTTAAATTTTGACACTAATGACCTGACATGCAAACTAGTATCTACGGGAATGATAGGGAAAATGAGAAAGACCAACCTTGAATAGATAAATTATATCTAAGTTCTTCTAGGACTAGGGTACCTAAAATCAAGGATTGGGGCACCCATGGGCACCCCAATACTACCCTAAGAACCCTATTCAAAGACTGGAGATGAAAAATGACCAAATAATGAGACTTGAGACTCCATAAGAGATGAATATAACCGTGTATATAATAGATGACTGTGAAAGAAAAATGATAATGATGATTGACTAACTAACGACAAGAATAGGGGATGGGTCATTAGTGAATACTTTTATTATGCAAGATCCATATATAAAATAACATGTTTAGCAGTATAAATGTAATTTAAAATGCATGATTTTATGACTACATTTTCCCCACTTTATGTTGGTGAGAAGAAATATCGTAATATAAAGTAGATAGAGAGTACACGAGAGAAAATATGAGAATCCCATGATGTAGTAGAACACGTAGATGTGGTAGTAAAAGTGTGTCAAAAGAACCATATAGCATGTCGAACCATGGATCAACATGTTGATCTATGCAACATAGTGAAAAGTATAATTTCATGATGAAGTGTACTAGATGACAAAGATGATAGAAATTATAGATGATTGATGATGATGATGAGATGGTGTAGGGAGTGATCGGTTCTGAATTGAATGCATGTACTTGAATAATCGATCGGAGTATTTGGGTGTCCTTCCACTAAAGGAAGAGTGTAGGGAGAAAAGTATGTTATTCTCTAATCTCTAACTACATCCTCAAGATCTAGCCAATGCAGATGGACTCATATCAATTTATTTTGGTTTTCAGATCCAAATAATTTTCATTAAATAGTTGACCCATATATGAGTGGTATAGGAAAGGAAATATTTCCCCCACTCCATGGGTGTCGTCATAATGTGATGGCTTACAAGTTATTTCATCTCTAAAAAAATGCAAAATGGATGATGGTTTCCAAGTTAGGTCATCTGGAAGAAATTAAAAAATATATGATATCTTCCAAGATAGGTCATCTGGAAGCAAGTGCAAAATGTAGAATAACTTCCCAAGTTAGGTCATCTAGGAAAGTAATGAATGTAATCTCCCAAGTTAGGTCATCCCGAGAGGTTGACACTATTGAATTTTTATTGATGATATGATTTCAATTATTATAAATTTGAATGCATTTATTGATTAATTTATTTGGTTTGATTTATTACTACTAGAGAGATTTTACGCTAGTTTCCCACAGGTTAGGTCATTAGGGGGATCACATGTAAATATATTTAATTCTTGTTTCCCCCAAGTTAGGTCATTAGGGGGGAGTGATGAAATGTCACATAGAAGAATTATATGTTTGTTGCCCTCATGTTAGGTCATTAGGGGGAATTAATGATGAAATGTCACACGGTGAATTAGTAAATGTTTATTAATCACATGATAATGTAAGGGGGATTATAGGATGACCCCAAAAATATGAACCCCCTTTCGGTGAAAGGGAAAGTGATGAGAAGAATGAATGTTAAGATGAAAGCAAGCACAATATATGTAGAAAGTAGTACAAAAATTAAAAAATGTGGCTAAGGTGAATAGAAAATAATATTGAAGAGAGATAACATGTGTAGAATGTGTCCAAAATGGTAGTAGGTGTGATTATAAGAAGAATGATGTAAACGGGATGTAAATCGAGTAGAAACACTCAAGATATGACAAAACAATGTGATGTATGTCTTAGTTGTGTTAATATGTGTGAAATAATGAATATAGTAAAGTAGGTGATGAAATAGTAACTATAAATAGTGAAGTGAAAGATTGTTTAATCAATTCATTTGTCTTTTTTGGGAGTGTGAGGTTCAGGGATGAGTAAAAATGTCACAAGTGAGAGTATCACATCCTAGTATGTTTGAGATGGTGGCGACCGTCATAGCATCACGTATGGCCGTTGAGTTGGTATGTGTTTTGTTTTTCAAAAAATGTATAGTGTAGTAGTCATATTTTTAAATTTTTATAATTTTGATATTTTTGAGTTTCTCATAATTTTAGACTTGAACAAGAGAGGTGAGCATGCTAGTGACCTCTTAGACAAGAGCGCTCAAATCTAGGCACTAGTGTCCTTCTTGTGGGTGCCCAGATCTTACACCTAGGATCCTTGGTCTAGAATATGTGCATTTGGTTTGGAATGGTATAAGTGTGATTTTTGATTTATAGTTAATGTGATGAGTGGGCCTATTTTTACTCATAAGGAATTCTTACATTGGGTTTGTTGTTTATTTTTATTATGAAGAGAGACATTCACTCGTAGGGTATCATGGTGGGTGTCGGATGAGTAATTTTCTTAGATTGGGCTTGTCAGATGATGATTGGGATGTGATGGAGCATGCTATCCTATGGCACATAGAATGGATGGGGGATGTGCCCCATAGTATGCCCATGTTGACTACACTATGTGAGAGGTGGTGCGTAGACACATGTAAGTTTTAGCTGCCTATGGGGGAGATGATTGTTACTTTGGAGGATGTGTATCATATATTGTGGTTGCTTTAGTAGTTGGAGAGAGAGAGAGTACATATGATTCCATTAGAGGACATGGAGAGATAGATGTGAGTGGTGAGATGATAATTTGTGGGGAATCCAAAGATTGATGAGGCCCATTTCATTCTTGATGTTATCTTATGGTCTAGGTGTTAGGTTATAGAGCCTATTTTCATGCGAGGAAGTGTTGAAGACTATACACTAAGAGTATTGTACACTTTCCCAAGTTATCTCACCGGGAGTTCGAGGCCGGGCCGGGCTCAAGCGGGGTCTAGGAGTGGTAGCCCCGGTAGTAGGGGTTTGGGGTACACCCCAAAAAAAAAATTGGGCCTTAAAACGTGATTTTCTCATATGGGCAGGATTTTTGACCCATAGGTTTATGGGACAGTTTTGGCCCATGGTTTTAATACGCATGGTTTTGTCAAACTACTTAAGCAGTTATCTATTTATATGGTTTTGTGCATATGGTAGGTATAATGTAACATTGCAGATGTGTTTTGAATTTGGATGTGAATTATATAGATTTTGTTGAGAATAGCTCCAAATAGATCTGGGTATTGTATTGAGAGAGCGGTGGCTTGTAATAAAATTTGAGCAAGTGATTCTTGGTGGACGTAGCCCAAATTAGGTGAACCACATTAAATATTGTCTCTTTGTGTTGTGTTATTTTATTCTACATTTTTATTTGAGATCTGTAATAATTTCTACATATTAGTTTCTACTGTTGTGATTCTATGAGGTATTGTTCCGCATATTTTATCCCTTATTTCCTAATAATTGGTATCAGAGCCTGGTTTGGTTTGCTGAAGTGTTTAATCATAGGGAAAGTTTTATCTTGTGTGGGAACTATGGAAGATGATGGAAGATCTGGGGTTGATAAATTCAACAGGCAGAAATTTCAATCTTTGGAAGATGCAGATGGAAGATTACCTTTATCAGAAGGATATTTATATTCTGTTGTCTGAGAAGGTGAACAAACCCTTGAGCATGATAGATGTGGAATGGGATTTTCTAGATAGGAAGGCACTTGGGACAATCTGGTTGTGTCTTGCATCTTCGATATTATTTAATGTTTCAAAGGAAAAGACTACAAAAGAACTGATGGATGCATTAGGGAAGTTGTATGAAAAACCCTCTGCCTCTAATAAGATATTTTTAATGAAAAAGTGGTTTAATATGAAGATGTCTAATAATGGTTTAGTAACAGATCATTTAAATGGTTTTAATATGGTTGTAAATATACTAGCTTCAGTTATAATATAATTTGATAAAGAAGTTAGGGCTTTATTAGTTCTGTGCTCTCTACCCGAGAGTTGGAATAGCTTAGTAATGGCGGTAAGCAACTCGGGTCCAAATAGCTCAAAGTTGAAGTTTGAGGATGTTGTAGGGTGATTCTAAGCAATGACATGTAAATAAAAAGCTCGGTGAATATTGTACTTTAGGGAATGCTTTGATGATGGAAACTAGAGGGAGACAGAAGAATAGAGGAAGCTGTGGAAAATCAAAGGATCGAACAAGGTCAAAATCTAAAAGAAAGATACTATGATGGCACTGTGAAAATTCGGGCATGCAAAGAAGGACTATTGGGATCTTTGAGACAAGAAGAAACAACAGGAAGAAAACAAGGAGGCAAATGTGGCAATGGGTAATGTATGTCGATGCTATGATTCTTTCTTTGCACAATATTACTAAATCTTGGGATTTAGATTGGGGGCTTCTTTCCATGCCACTCCACATGGAATTATTTTGTTGATTATGTTCAAGGAGATTTTGGGTATTTTTTTCTTGGTGATGAAGAGCCTTGCAAGATAGTTGGAAAAGGTTTTGTTCAGGTTAAGATGCAGAATGGGAATACTTGGTTATTGAAGGATGTCAGCCATGTTCCTACATTAAGATGAAATTTGATATCGGTAAGGCAGTTAGGAAGTGATGGTTGTACTGTGATATTTACAGTGGACTCTTGGAAGGTTACTAAGGGTGCTCTTGTGGTGGAAAGAGGTAAGAAGGTCGGAACCTTGTATTTAACCACTTATAACACTAATGTTTGTAATCTTGTGGCTTGAAGTAGATCTGACATTGTGGCACTATAGGCTTAGTTATATGAGCCATAAGGGCATGGAGATCATAAAGAAGGATTTACCTATATATACAAAAATAGTTTTGGAGTTACGTGAGGACTACATATATGGGAAACGAAGCAAGTAAGGTTTCTCAAGGTTGGACCTAAAAGAAAGAGATTAAGTTAGAGTTGGTGCATTCGATGTGTGGGGGCCAGCTCGGGTATCATCTCTTGGGGGTTCAATTTATTATGTTACTTTTATCAATGATGCAACAAGGAAAGTTTGGGTTTATTGTATTAGAAAAAAATCTAATGTATTTGACACTTTTCTTAAATGGAAAGCCTTGGTAGAGAATGAAACAAGTCTTAAGCTAAAATGTCTCACGTCAGATAATGGAGGAGAGTATTGCAGCAATGAATTTGATGATTACTATTCTAAGAATGGAATCCGTAGGCAAAATATGGTTCCAGGAACTCCACAGTAGAATGGGGTATCAGAAAGGATGAATAGAACAATAATGGAACATGCTAGGAGCATGAGGTTACATGTAGGACTTCCTCTTTCTTTTTGGGTAGAAGCGGTGAGCACAGCTGTGTACTTGATAAACAGAGGATCCTCAAGTGCCTTAGATGGAGGCATACTTGAGGAGGCTTGGTATGGTAAGAAAGTTGATTATTCATTTCTTAGAGTCTTTGGATGTGAGGTGTTTATCCATATAGACAAGGATGATAGGACCAAGATAGAGGGTAAATCAGAAAAATGTATTTTTATTGGTTATGGTGGTGATGAATTTGGATATAAATGTTGGAGTATTAAGGACAAGAAAATCAGTCGATCTAGGGATGTGGTATTTATTGAGAAATTCGGGTATAAGCAATGCGGTTGCGGGAAAACAGGAAAGAATCTAAGAAAGAATATGTAGCGGTAGAGGATCTTCCGGATGGGAAAGTGACACATGAATCGGTTCGAGAACCTCCTCAAAAGGAACCCCAAACTCCTATATTCGGAAGGTATTCTAGGGTAAGAATAGAACTGAACATTTTTTCCTTCTCTTTATTATTTATTACTCACCGATAGTGGAGAGACGGAGAGATTTGATGAAGCAATGCGGGTAGATGCCATGAAGAAGTGGGAGTAAGCCATGGATGAGGAGCATCGGGATCTCATGGAGAACCGGACATTTGATTTGGTGAATCTACCCAAGGAAAAAGAGAATTATAGAACAAGTGGGTGTTCGAGTCAAAGAGGAAGAAGGAGGAAATATAAGATACAAGGCCCTGGTTAGTGGTCAAGGGGTTTGCATAGATTAAAGGTATAGATTTTGATGAGATTTTTTCTCCTGAAGTAAAAATGACTTCTATTAGAACTGTTCTAGGAATAGTTATAGCAGAAGACTTTCACTTAGAATAGCTTGATGTAAAGACTACATTTCTCCATGGTGATTTGGAGGAGGATCTATATATGTAGCAACCAGAGGGCTATGCGGTCAAAGGTAAAGAAGAGATGGTGTGCAAAATTGAAGAAGAGCTTATATGGCTTGAAACAAGCTCTGCATCAATGGTATAATAAATTTGATAGCTTCATGATGGATCAAGGTTATATTAGATGCCATTATAACCATTGCATATATACAAAGAAATTTGAGGATGATAGTTATATTATCTTGTGTCTATATGCGGATGACATGTTGGTTGCGAGTAAAAACATGCGAGAAAATAAAAGTACACAAGAAGAAACTAAGTGAATCCTTTGCTATGAAGGATTTGGGGCAGCCAAAAAAATCCTTGGTATGAGGATATCTCGAGATAGGAAGGAATGGAAGCTGACTTTATCTCAGGAAGAGTACATTAAGAAAGTCTTAGAGAGGTTTAATATGTAGGATGCTAAACCGGTTGGGACTCCTTTGGTAGGCCATTTCAAGTTATCAAAGGAGTAGTGTCCTAAGATAGAGAAGGAGAGAAACCAGATGTCTAAGGTGCCTTACTCATCAGTGGTTGGTAGTTTAATGTATGCCATGGTGTACACTAGGCCTGATATTGCCCATGCGGTGAGAGCGGTGAGTAGATTTATGAGTGATCCGGGAAGAGATCACCGATAGATAGTAAAGTGGATCCTTTGGTATTTTAGAGGGACCATGGGGACATTTTTGTGACACGATGGATAAGACACCATTTTGTGTGGTTATGTAGATTTATATATGGTTGGAGATGTAGACAGAAGGAGGAGCACGACGGGTATGATTACATTATAGGTGGGACAGCAATGAGTTGGATTTCACGACTACGAAGCTAGTGGCTTTGTCAACCACATAGGCTGAGTATGTTACTACCACAGAGGTAAGCAAAGAAATTATTTGGTTACAACAATTTCTTGAGGAGTTGGGGCATAAGAAAGAGGAAGGAAATATGTATAGTGATAGTCAGAGTGTTAGACACCTAGCTAAGAACTCTGCTTTCCACTCTAGGATGAAGCATATATAGTTAAGGTACGATCTCAACAGGAAAAATTTGGAGGAAGAGAATTTGAAGCTAGAGAAGATTCATACCATTCAAAATCCTATAGACATGATGACCAAGGTGTTCACAAGGGAAAAACTGAAGCTATGTTTAGATTTGGTTGGTCTTCATGGAAACTAGTGAAGGGTTGAGAAGCTTTCTCAGAGGAAAACTAGTATCCAAGTGGGAGATTGTTAGGTTGTGGAGCCTATTTTCCTGTGAGGAAGTGTTGAAGACTATACACTAAGAGTACTATACACTTTCCACAATTGTCTTCTTTGAGGTTCGGGCGTAGCCCCAAAAAAAAATTAGGCCTTAAAACGTGCCCTATCAATCGGAAACGTGTTTTCTCATATGAGCATGATTTTTGACCCATAGGTTTATGGGATGGTTTTGACCCATGGTTTTAATACCCACAATATTGTAAATCTACTTAATTAGTTGTCTAGTTATATGGTTTTGTGCATATGGTAGGTATAATGTAACATTGTAGATGTGTTTTGAATTCGGGTGTGAATTCTGTAGAGTTTTTTGAGCATAGATCCCAACAGATCTGGGTATTGTATTGAGAGAGTGGTGGCTTGTAATAAAATATGAGCAAGTGATTCTTGGTGGACGTAGCCCAAATTAGGTGAACCACATTAAATATTGTCTCATTGTGTTGTGTTATTTTATTCTACACTTTTATTTGAGATCTGTAATAATTTCTGTATATTATTTTCTACTATTGCAATTATGTGAGGGATTGTTCCACATATTTTATCCCTTATTTCCTAACACTGGGGTTCCACACTTGCATAAATTCATGACAATTGTGATTGCTTCATCTATAATAGTGGATGGAGGAGGTGTACGCATCTTGTAGAAAATGCATGATATATGTTGGAGAATATAGGAGGATGGTACTAGATATACATGGGCATGGTGTGTGTTGGCCCACCTATACAAAGATCTATACCGATTTACTCATGATGAGCATGGTGGTGGGATAGGAGCCACTACACTATTGCATGTATAGGTGTATGATCATAAAACCATGTTGAGACATGTTGGAAGTCCATGAGGAGAGTGGGATAGACTAGAGATATATGCGAGGAGGTGGATTTATATTCATAGGCATGGGATGGATACAAGATACCTACATGGCACTAATAGATAGGATGGGGCCCAAGGCAGTTACATGGAGGCCATATCACGACTATGGAGGATGGATTGAGGATGTTGTAGAGTTTCCATGTATTATGATGACGATGTGGTTATAGGATCAATTCCCGGTGTGGTAAATATTTTTCAAGTGGAGAGAGTGTGACGAAAGTTCGACATGGTGTAGGATATTCCCTCGAGCCATATATATGGTTAAGATCTATCAAAGCACATAGGAGGGTTAGATCTCGACCAAGACCCACAATAGAGTAGCTACTACCACCATGGTTAGATGAGGTATATGCGGTGATAGAGCTAATAAACTCCTATGATGTGGGTTGCATAAAGGAGTACCATGCATGGTGGGTGACTCAAATCTTGGGTATTATTGTTCCCATTATTTGTAGGTCTAGAAGGGTTACCGTAGGGAGGAGTAGGAGAGAGGGAAGCTTATACCCACGATAATGTAACATCGGTTGTAGTTGAACATGAGTATCTATACATAGATATAATGTGTTTTTGTTGTTGGCTTATGTGATAATAATGGTTGTCTAATGCATTATGTGATTTGTTTTGTAGGCGATGTGTATTAGTCCCTGATAGTAGACACTTCCATCCACACATTAATGTAGAATGTGCTAACTGATGTACTTGGTGGAGGTATACTTGAGTGATTGGATGATATAGTGGGTGAGCATGCCCATTTATTTGAGCTAGTGGCCATAGCAATGGTGACATGCACAATATTTCTAGGAGAGAGGGACGAGGCATGTGAGGAGACTCAAAGATCTCAAGAGGCGATAGGTGGTGGTCCCTTAACACAAGATATACATGCATGATACCTAGATGTGCATCGTCGATGTTATAAGAAGGTGATGGAGATTACCCTATTACGGAGGCATCTGAGAGGTATTGAGGTTGCGAACAATGATGTCACGTTGATGGTTAATTTTCTATTTCTAGGGCTCTCACAATACCCGTGAGTGATAGTGATGACGAGATTTGAATTTTACTAGTGTATATGATGTAGGGAGTTTCTCCCGGTGATGAAATGTGTTTGCGATGATGTTTATTGTTTCATATATATGTATAGACACATGTTATGGTTATATGATGAGTTTTTTGTTGTGTATATCGGAGTCGTAATGTGGTTGATGATGTATGATTTGATGTTTATTGTTGTAGTGTATGTGTTCATGTTTGATTAAGGTAGATTCACATTATAATGTTGGTAATGATAGACAAAATGTGTATAGTGAATGATGAAAATAGATGACGAATGTAATGTGATTGATGAAATGTTTATTTGTAGCGTGTAGTTAATGTAATGATGATAGTAGAATAGATGTAAAAATGGATGATGTATAATCACAAAATAAAGTAACGTGTTGTGATACATGATAATAGGATGTGATCGTAGAATGTTAGTATGATGAAACTAAGGGGGAATATTGGTGATTCCCCCTAACATGTATGAATAAGCTCATTTAGATAAGACACCTCAACATCGAGAATGAGACATGTAAGAAATAATGCATCATTTATTGAGTGTGCTAAATGAAATGATGAAGCATATGATGAGAGGTTATTAGAAAAAATCCTTCAATTGTTGTGTAAGAACCGTAAGAACACAAGTGATTCATTGGGGAGTAAGGTGATAAACATCACCTACTAGAGACCAAGGTGGTGAGTCGAAGTGGAAGCATGTGGGATGGAAGAAGTGTGCAAATATTTTCCAAACCGAATGTCATATGGAGATGCAACAGAATTTACAAATGTGGAGGGTTGTGAAAGCTAATGTGTAGAAGTAGCATGATTCATTAGATAACATGAATGTGATGGATGTGATAGTGGAGTGATGGATGGATGTGGTGGAAAGTGTGCATGAGTGATATATGGTAGTGATGGATGAACTATGGCCTAAGAACCTGATGGAGAAGAGGACTCAAGCGAAGTAGAAACTCTCTGCTAAGGTAGAGGAGAAATAGACCACTCACGTGAGCAAGATCCAAAGGAGATGATTCCCTTTTCCTCTAATTTTTGTAATCTTTCATGAAGGGAAAGATAATTGTTGTCCCTATGGCCATTTATGTGATGATAATTATAGTATGGTTGGTCATGTTGACATTGTAACCTATGTTGTGGGTGATGATGGTTGGATGGTAAGTGAATTAGGCACTTTTCAAGTAAGGAAAACAATACATCATGAGGTCTAGCATGATGGGATAAATGTAATGGATCATATGACATAGATGGAGTGGAAGGAGAAGTAACCTGTCATGGAGGAGGAGAAGAAGTATGCTATGGTGGTGGAGTAGGTTAATCCCTTTGCCTTGCTTGTGAGGCAAAAGTGGAGACTATGTAGGATGCTCAACCAATTTTGATAGAGGAGGACTAGATGATATAATATAAGTAGATGTATGTGGAGGGTTAGTGACATTTTTGAAAGAAGATATTGCTCTAGATCTAGGAATTTGTAGCATATAATAATGAATGACTCACATGTATCATACTACATTCTTTTTCTAAGTGAGGGAATAAAACCACGACAGAGAAAATAAATTTCTTTTCTAGATCAATAGGTTGGAATATCAGTTGATGTATACAAGGATTGAACCGTAAGATATAATCCTTGATAGGTTCAGATGAGCCCTGATGTAAAGTAGGAAAGCATTCATAAGTAACCTTAGGGTTGTTTTTGATGATAAAATGATGGAGGAAAGCATCCTCTATGTCATAATAAGTACTAATGGACCCAAAGGGAAGATGAGTGTACCATTGCAACACCTCATCAATAAGACTATATCAAAAGGCCTTAAGTAATAATATATCATTAGAATAAGAGGTCATAATAATATAGTAGAGTAGAAGATGAGAACAAGGGTCACTAGTACCATAAAAAATGTGAATTTATGCATGACAAAATTCTAACGAAAGGAAGAATTATGAATCTTCTTAGGGATAGGGTTACCATGTAATGAATTGTTATCAATATAAAGCATATTAAGCCATACTTTCCAAAGTGATAGATTGAACTTGAGATTTTAATCAAGACCTAAAACATGCATGAGAGATATGATATTCTATGAAGGAACAATGGAAGATGGAAATAATGTATTAAGAGTTTGTAACTTTCCATTGTGTGTGATCAATGGAATATCAAGAGATTATACAAGAGATTTTGATGCTAAGCACACACTAGGAGTAGCTGCTAAAGAAGCTACGAGTAGATGACATAGAAATAATAACTAGAGAAGTGGTAGGACTAGCATCCGAAACATCCCTAATATGTGAGGTGACCAATGGAGAGACCTCTATAAGAGATGTCCTAATAGGTGTAGATGATGTGAGAGGAGTAGATGAAATGGTAAGAGATTAAGAAGTGATAGATTGGGGTGACTCATGCATAGTACTAGATGTAACCTCAGGTGAAGGTAGTGATGGAATATATGAGTCAAACTCAGAAGTATGAAAAGGAGAAGAATAATGACTATCAACTACCTGATCATGATCAAATAAAGACTCAAAAATGAGAATATCAATAAGGACACTATCAATAGGATCATCAACATAATGAAAAAGTGAATGAGAGATAGTATGTGATGAATGATGAGAAGAAATATTAGATCTTATAGGATTGTGATATGGGACTATAATATTTTTATAAGTAGGAGAAGAATCAGTATGCACATGTGAATGATGATCAATACTAAGAAAATAATCAATAAGAGAGTCATCTAAAATTTCCTTAGAGAGATCAGAAGGAGGATCACTAGTAGCCATATAGCATGGTGTACAACGAGTGAAGGCTATAGGATCCTCAACAATGTTAATGCCAATAGGAGAGTCTTCAAAGTGAGTAGGCACATATTTTTGACCCTCTAAGAGTTCTTGTTGAGTATGAGCTAGCATAGGAATAGGATTACCATAGAGAGTCGTGAGCTCAACAATAGTAGCCTCATCATATATAGGGTTGACACTAAAATGAGACATGATGGGTGAAGAAGATGAACTATTCCTATCCATTAGGGTTTGAAATGGATCCTAGGGAAAAATATTCTAAAGTATGGGTTCACCAAAATGATTAACTAAAATATGAAATTTATATCTATATCTATAGTTAATCTAAGTAGATACAAAAATGTAGTGAATGATATAAGATGAAATACTTATGCTAAATATTTTATTTTTATATTTAAATGAAATAAAATGGGTAAGATACTAACCTAGAAATAACTTACCTTTTTGTGTGTTGGAACTAAACATAATGATGTGTGGAAAAATAATAGTGTGAAGGAATTACCTAGAAAATTGCAGCATGTGGTGAATTTCCCAGGTGGGGTGCCTTGAGGAGGACCTGGGGCACTGTGGGCACCCTGGTCTATAGTATGGATGCTCTAGTCTACTTTGAATACCTCGGGATATGAATTTTAAAGTTTGTTATATCTTTAAAATATTTTTTTATTCGTAAATTGAGTGTCACAATATCATTGTTGATGACGTTGTAAAACCTACAATGAATATTTACATGCAAAACCCCATATAAAGAATCAAATCCTTAAAACAGAAAGATGTATATGAAGAGGCTAGATTGACCTTAGCTACCACAATGGTGGACTTACAACTAAGCACCACACTATACTCCAGACCCAATGTAGTTATATGTACTTTTATGTGTAATTGTGTTCCTAGGGTTCCATAGATAGCGAGAGATATGGGTCATAGCTATATGTAAAATGTAAATGGTGGATGGAACAAAATGAATACAACCCTTCTTATGTAGTGGCATGATGCAATGATGAAAAACATAGTCCTTTGCCTTAGTAGATAGCTAGACCTTGATATTATAGTCTACCCATAAGATAGTAAGTATGTTATGTTTCAACACTATGACTCGACATGCCGAATAGTACCTAGGGGCATGAGAGGGAAAATGACAAAGACAAACCTTGAATAGATAAAGAATAGGGTGCCTAAAATTAAGGATTTGAGTACACATGGGTGCCCCAGTCCTACCCTAGGCTTGTTACTTAAAGACTAGAGATGATAAATGACCAAATAACGACACTGAGACTCCCTAAGAGATGACCAGAACTGTGTAGACAACTAATGACTATGCAAGAAAAATGATAATGATGACCAACTAACTGATAATAAGAATATGGGATGGGTCATTAGTGAATAATTTTATTATGCGATATCCATATATAAAATAACATGTTTTCATGCGGTATAAATGTAATAAATTAAGTACTTGATTTTGTGACTACACACTCAAATAATACTTTTATAAGTTCCTCTTTCTTTAAAATTCAAACACAAACCTTTTCCCTCCTTTTTACAAGCCATTCATCATAAAAACATCTAAAATTTTAATTATACCAGTCATAAGTTACCCAATTAGGTCGGTCTGTCTAAAACCTCATTACATGCGCTACAAATGGCTCAAAACGCCATGAGCACAAAAATAAAAATTCCCTTACATAAAAACCATACTTATTCATGAACCATAAATTGTTACACATGCTTAAAATAATTTTTAACATTCATACATGGTCACAATTTATCTCAACCAATCAATTTATTTCATATAATGGGCCCAAAACTCTTTGTTCATCTCAACACTTTGTTGTTTTATACACCCTTCAACATTGTGGAAACTTCATTATGCCACCAAAACACTTTAATTTAACCAAAACATTCCATGTAACCACTTTATGGAAATTACATAACCTTTAGAACAATTCTAAGAAAGTTATAAGCCTCGAAACAATCCCTGCTCAAACCACAACCACATTTGTCTTTATCAAATCAATGACCCAAAAATCATTTTCAATGATTAGCTCATAAATCCATTTATAGGAAAAAAATATATTTAATTAGATTGATTGGACTAAAAATTTATCCCTCTTTGTATTCTAGGTGATAGCAAACATCACCTAATCCGTCGCATGCTTCAAACATCTCAAAACTTCCAACAGTCATGTCTTGTCCTACATTGAAAACAATTCTTTTCCAAATAATGACGTAGAAATCATAAAAAATATCATTATCATGATATAAACCTCAATCACTGGAAATATCTCTTAATCCTCTTTCTAACACATTTTTAATCATCTAAAAATTCAACTTGTAGCTCTAGTTATGCTCACTTTCTTTGGACACTTCTTTTATGACCTCAAAACTTCCCTTGACCCAGTCAACCTAAATGGAGATAATTTGACCATTTACCTACATCACCATGTCCTAAAACCTCCTTATAAATAATTAAAAACTCACACAAATCATTCATCATCAATTTAGCATCTTACTCCTTTGGACAACCTTATCTCAAAACACTATTCTTGAGAAATTGACCTTTTTTAAGTGGGGCCCATTCATCACCATGATATCTACCATAAATTTTTGAAAATATAGGATAATCCTATACATCATACAATCATCAATTTTTATGAATAAATCAAAACAGGATCACTATACCTCTTCTTCTTCTACAATCTGCTTTGCTAGTTAGGGTTTAAGTAAGGTTTTAGACCACTTTATCTTATTAACATTCATTCATAAATACATGAAGATGAAATGACCTAATTATTTTTAAAAATATATATATAATCACTATATAAAAATCCTTGAAAGCCACAAGATTGCATGTAAAACACACAATTCAGGGTGAGCATTAGAAGATCAAATTCGAGTTGGAAATGCACTAGTTCTTTACCATGTCTCACCAAAATTGACATAACTTACAAAATTATCACCATGAAAACTTTAAATTTTTTAGAAAATAACCATGAAACATCATAAAAAATTATCCAATCATCATAATTTCATCACCATACCTCAACCTCTCTAGAGTGAGACTTGCATGACCCCTTAGGACTTCTCACTTTGTAGAAGCTAGGGTCAACTGAAATAATGCTATAAATCAACATGAAACCACTAAAAATGACCCAAACATACTTGATACACCATTATATACCTAAATTCAAGCATAAATGATCTCATATAGCTCTAAGGCTCAATCTCATACCTCCTAACAACCATGCCTCTCTAAATGAGGACTTGAAATAAATCCATTACTGTATCTTTACCATGACAACGGTGTAAGTGCCTAAACACTCTCCAAACCTAATATCCATCATGAAAAAAGTATTCTCAAGAAACCAAGAAGATCCTAAATTTATGCAACATCACCTAAGAACCTGAATGGGCTTGCAAGAGCAAACAATCCTTTATGAATCTCATTGTATCACCATGAACACATATGAACCAACATGGAAACACCATCTGCATCATCACTTGACCCTAATCCATCATCCAATTCTTCATTAATGTGATTTTTCATCAATGGCAAAACCTATAGGATGACATGCCAAAAATATCATCATAAGATATTTTTAAGAAGTATGACCACTTTGAAATTATTACGATACCACAACTAATAGTGATCCCAAAGTTCAGCTCCAAATTCCTTCAAACCATCATTAAAGCACATTGTCTTCAACTCTCTCTATCTATGTATTCTTGTACTTTATTGCCTCTAAAAACTTACACGCGTGATTTCAATCAATCTTGACCTGTAAAAACATTCCTCGATATTCAACTCATGCAACCATATTGTTTACTCACTCACCTATGGTTCTAACTTTTCAAACATGCAATACTAGTTCACAAATTCACCCAAGACATTGATTTTATAAGATTTTTTTGATTTAAACATAATATATTTCGGTCATCCACCTTTATCTCAACAAAATAAACTTGAAAAAATTCAAACAAATTCATTAAAATAGTCACATATGACCCATATAGGTCAACCATACCCAAAACCACTCTTTTTATACCAAACAAGCTAAAAACCCAATCACTAAGATGAGCTAAAACTAAAAATTCCAAAAACATGATTATTCAAGCTCCAAAATTCATCAAACATTTGTAATATGACATATAAGCATCATCACTGGTCACACATTTTCTTGTACCAATCAAATAATTCATAACATAATCCCAAAGGTTATACCCTTCACTAAATAAATCTTTCCAAAGCACCTAAATTTCATCTTTAGACCTCATGACCACTCCAAAACAAATCAAATATGGTATGTAGACACTCATTAGAATCCTCAATAATTTTACATCACACCCATGTATGTTATATCTCATGAAACATCCATCGAGTTCAATCCACATCTACTTTCCTATTCTCCAAAACATGCAGCCTAGAAAGCTGGTTTTGTGAACTCAACTAGTTTTCACCCTTTCTTCCACTTTCAAGAATTAAAAATGCATTTAATAGGAAAAATATTCATCCTATTCACTTTAAAGGTGATATTAAGCATCAAATCATCCATCTCTTGCTTCATTCACTTCATTCTTTCACTTTCGAGAAATCATGTCCGAAAACTCTTGACAATGAATACTTGAAAACAATATTTGACACAAAAGCTTTGCACAAAAACAAGATGGTGCTTGTGTATTTTATTAATATCAAAATCAAGCATTACAGATAAATGAGATAGCTGCAATATTTATATATATTAGAAAGCTTCTATCTCATCCACAATATATGGAAACAAATCACCTAATCTGAGAAAATATGCAGAAATAACATATTTCCCCTAACTTGCCCTCATGGAAATAGCCTAGGAACAAAATATGCAAGATACAATATGATCCCACAAACATTGGGATGATAACACTATCACTTAGTTAACTAAAAACTAAGGATAACTATTACTTATTGACATAAGTTTAAAGTATTTAAATTAAATACTTTAACTTATTACATTTATTCAAATATCAACTAATTATAGACACCTAAAATTGGTTATCCAATTTAGTGTCCCCCGTGCGCATTTGACTTCTCGGGTAACCTGGGGCACGTTTATATCACCACTTCTCCCTTAGGGTATTATTTAATATTTGATTTAAACATCTATCCTAAGTTTATTTCACCCCATTATGTTTTACCCATAGATAATTAAATATTAACTATTTAATTATACTTTTTACATATATCTTAACCACTTATCTACCCCATATCAATTCCTAACCTCCCATATCTATTTTATCCATCTATCCCCCCTATTTCTCCTCCTCCCAAACCAAGCAGTGGGATATTTCCCATATTTGAGGTGGAAGGATCACTTTCATCTTTCCAAAAATCGCCCCTTTTGGCCATTTCGAGTCTGTTCCCTGATCGGTGCCGACCGGTACTCGGTCGATGCCAATTTTTCGGAGTGGCACCGATTTCATCTCGGTCGGCACCAATTACAAATACAGGGCTAGAATTCAGTTCTGGTTAGACAGAAAAGAATGACAGAGAGTTTTGAGCATTATCTATCAAGCGAAAGTGAATTCTATCCAAATCAATCCCTGAGAGGAGTACCATTACTCTGCTCCTACCACATCGACATTGTGAGCCTCCATCGATCTCTTGGTGGCTTTGTTCCTGCATCCAGCAAAGGTGGAGTCTTTTCGATATCCTCTACGGCTCTTGCAAATCCAAATGGAGATCGACGATCTAGCTTCCACTATCTCTGTTTCTCAATTTTCCCCAAGTCGATGCTGACCATACCTAGTCGATGCCGATTCTCTCTAGTCGACGCCGACCTATCTCAGTCGATGCCGATTTTCCTAATCGACACAAATTTTCCTAACCGATGCTGATCTACCTGTGGACAAGTAAAATAATTCAGGGAACACAAATCTAGCGTTGTTTTCACACTTTCCCATTTTCTATTGGTTTTACGTCTCACTGTTCACTTTACATGCATCATTTTTAAATCAAAATATAGACATTTACTTACATCTTTTATCATGTATGCTTCTTTCCTTAATTGAAAATGTGGACTGACATCCACCGAGGGAGCTTATCACTTCCGGACCCGCTTTTCGGGCAGTCCACCCAAATATCTTTTAACGTGGTCTTTTTTGTCAAGCATCTATGTCTCACAAGTTTCTTGGATCTACTTTGCAGGATCACTCGTGTGTGCCCATCTTGTCTACATCAACTTTCTTTCCCATCTACATCTTCAGATCTTGTCTTATCTATCAAGTATCGATTTCATTTGATTTTTTCAGGGTTTTTGTGTTTAGTTTGGTACATTAACTTGGATAGGTAACAAGCACAAAATTATTGATCTACATTCTGGCATGCTCGGTGGGACCCAACCAAATTCCCTTATTGGTAAGTTCATTTATTTTCTAGTTTTGAGCTTTTGTTCTGTTTCTTCACTGCTTTTCGTCAGTTCTCCATAGCATTTCCTTCCTTCATTTTGGTCTTGCTTCTTTCACTTATAATTTGCAAAGTTAAAGTTTCTTCTTTCTTGCAAAACTAAATTCCAATTCCTATTTTGAAGATCAATAAATCTTTCATTTGATTTCAAAATTACATTCTTGATCCATCTTCTTTTTGCAAAATTGTTATTTTATTGAAAGTTTTCTAGTTCTTTAAATAGAAATTTTCATTCTACTATCATCTGGATATATCTTTCTGGATTTGTTGGGTGTTTTCTTAACCTTTTCTTACATAGCACATTACTTGTTCGTGGGATTGTTCGAGGGGAAGAGCTCAAAAATGTGCTTTTTGAAGTCCACACACCTTGGAGAGCTAAATCTACAGGTATTTCTCTTTTACGGTGTCTTCTCCTTTTTAAGAACTTAAAAAAAACTTGTTTGTTTGTTTTCTATCACATTCAAACATTTTGATTTTGGCACTTAAAAATAATTTAATCGCATTTGAGAAATACTTTGTTTGACCTGTCTTCATCGAAATCCAACACTTCGTTCTTAATGCTTAAAAATAACTTTTCCTTTGTCATTTCTGTTGTATGCTATTCATCTAGTTTTCTAAATAGGCTAGAAAAATTGATCAAAATCGGTAGTGGCATTATTTGATTTTTATTTTTCACCCTTGCACACAAAGCCAAAATAACTAGGTATAAAGCATCAAAACAAAAATTCCTCCCCTGGCCTCACCTAATTGGAAGTGACATCTAAGAGGAAGATCCTACGCGGTACTCAGGCTGCACTATAAATTCACGAAAGTTCTGGTATAAATTGGAAAAGCACCCGACTCCCTTATCGCAGCGGTGTGTGAAGTGCGGGGGTAGGCCCCTATATCAAGCCACGTATTGGTCTTTTACTGAAGTTCCTTCAAGACTCCTCACCAAAACATTCCCCAAACCATCCTTAGTTTGGCTATCTGAGTAGTTCCTATTCTAAAAAGCCTTCCCTAATATTTTCTTTCTTAAAAGCAGGAAAATTTAAAAGAGATAATCACCTACGCTACTTGAATTGTCTGTGCATTAGTTAGGTCAATCTTATTTTTCTATATTTCTGCTTGTTTATGATGGTCTTGGAAAAGCACACGACTCCCTTATCGCAACGGTATGTGAAGTGTGGGGATAGGCCCTTATATCAAGCCACGTCTTGGTCCTTTCTTGAAGTTCCTTCGAGACTCCTCACCAAAAACATTCCCCAAACCATCCTTAGTTTGGCTATCTGAGTAGTTCCTATTCTAAAAATCCTTCCCTAATATTTTCTTTCTTAAAAGCATGAAAATTTAAAAGAGATAATCACCTACGCTATTTGAATTATCTATGCATTAGTTAGGTCAATCTTATTTTTCTATATTTCTGCTTGTTTATGATGGTCATCACTCGGTTACAATCTAGAAAAATGGCTCAATTGGCCCCTTCTTCCTCCAAGATCACCACTAGTGTGGATGTTTCGGCACCCCTCGGTCTTCCTCGGGACTACTATTAGTTGGTTCCCCATCTTGGTCATATAATCCTTTCTATCATCCTAAAGCAATCCCATCACATCCAACTTCCCCCAGTCCTTCAGAAATATCATCTACTTTTGATATAGAGTATGTTCCTCACGGGGATCCTAAATTTCAGGCACTCCTTGATCGCAATCTGGTAGCCCTTATGGACTATCTAGTACATAAGTTTGTTCGAATATCTGATCAGGGACCACCAATCTAGCAAGTTTATGATTATCCTCATGAACCATCCCAGGATTTTATAGAACAGTTAGCATATTTTTTCTCACCTCAAACCATGGAAGAGGGTGGTGCACCTATGCCTCCTTTTTCTCTTCCACCGACCATGTTGACTAGTTCTCAAATAGTCTTGCCTATTCCTAGCACCACAGTTACCTCGACTATTCCATAACCTACTTCTGAGAAGTCCTCTTCTCTAGCTATAATGACCACATCTACGCACCCATAGATTGTTGTTAATTCTTCTATGCCAACCATTGCATTCCAGGGTCAGTACCTCTTTATGAATCAACCCCCTTCTATGAGTTAGTTGGTTCCTGCTTCTCGTCCTCTAGTTGGTCTTTCTTCCAATGCTCCAGCTGACAGTGACCTTCACCCATCCTCTAGTGTCGGCACCCTTAATAGCCAATCCGGTAGTCAAAAGCCTCATTCAGACCTTGTTCCCCACCATGTCCAATCAAATTAACACCCATGTTCCTCAATCCATTCCGATTCAGTCGACAAGTGTAGGAGCCCACCAATCACAGGCTCCGTCTTTCATTCAACCACCTTTTTCTCAACCACTTGTCATCTCATAGCCTATTTATACACAGGATCCTTCACAACAAATACCTCACCAGGTGTCACCCAAAATGCCTGGTTATTCCTCTTATCATCCTGTTAATCAACAGATGAATCCCCCGTTGATGCCTCAACAAAATCCACCATTCACTTCTTATGTAGGACATACTAGTATGCCTCCTCCTCAATCTAACATGGTCCAAATTCTTCTCAAGAAAATCACAGACCTAGAAGCTTCCACCAAAGGGGCTCATCATTCATACTCTTTTGAGGAAGTGTGTAATGAACCCATTCATCCATCAGTGGCTTTTGAGCCTTATCCTCCCAATGGGAACTTCCTAAGTTCTCAAAATTTCATAGTCGGGAGGATCCTCAACAGCACCTGCGAGCATTCAAACACGCTTGCTACCTAATAGTCCAAGATCAGGAGCTTATGCTCTGTACTTTTCCCATGTCTCTAGCAGGACCTACTTTAGACTGGTATAATAACATTCCCCAACATTCCTTGTTTTCTTTCTCTCAATTGGCCCATATGTTTGTTGAAAACTTTTCAATAAACATCGCACATAAGATCTCGATTACAGATCTTTATAACATTCGTCAATTCGATTATGAGTCTATTGCAGACTTTGTCGCTCATTAGATAGGGATAATAAACCAATTGTCTTTCTCCCTTCCTCAATCTCAATAGATCGAGTTGTTTACTTGATCTTGTGCTAATCATATTTCTTCCACTTTAAGAATCCAAACTTTTCATACATTTGAAGAAGCCTTTACGATGGCACGTAAACTCGAGTCCCGTGCCATTAAATAAGGGAAGTTAAAACTTATCTCTAAATCTAAACCATATTTTTCTTGGTTTACAAAAACAAACCTTTCCACTTCTAAAGACAAGAATCAGGGATCCACTAACGCTATCGTATTAAAAACACCACGAGCCAATAACACTTCTAATCAAACACCGCAGAGAGACTCCCCGTCTTCTCGAAAAGGACCCTTGTCATCTTGATCTTTTACTTCGTTGGGGGAATTATATGCTTCTATCTTGGAAAAAATGTTGGAAGTTCACATGATCAAACTTCCCCCTATTATAAATTTTGATGAGAACCAAGAACGTCCATTCTGGTATAGAGAAAATGACTTCTGTCATTATCATAGAACCAAAGGCCATGACATTGAATGATGTTAGACCTTCAAAAATATTGTCTAGAAATTCATTGATAAAGGCGAGCTCATTCTGGATAACCCAAATGCTCCCCCAAATCAGGTGCTTGATGTTTTTAAACAACCTTTTCCCAATCATTCCCGAACAATGATGCTTCAGATTCTCAAAAACCAAACACTCATACTATCAGCTTCATCTCTACTGAAGAATCTTATTCTAAAAATAAGCCATCTATGAACACATCGACCAAATCAGAACCTCCTACCGCCCGCTAATCTCTTAGATTCCATCATATTCATACAGCCCGTCTTTGAATATTCCCACATTGTTAGAGACAGATTCATCTCCCTCTGCCTCTTTATCTGATCTTTTGTCCATGCCCGAGACAGTATCATCCTCATCTATCTCATCGTCAGATATTCTTTCGATGCTTGAGGCAATTACATCCCTTCGAGTTTCCACCACGAATACATCTACTTTTGTTTCTCCCATTTTTGCTGTGACTATGCCATTGGTAAACATACCTATAGTTGTACCAACTTCGACGGAAGCATCTTCAATTTTGACTCTTCCGTTTCCTTTCCCATGATAGTTACACCCACAATTGTTGTACCAGAAGTACCTCCCTCGCAAGGAACTGCTTCTTCATCATCCACTTCTTCCATCACCGATACTATTTTTCCTATTAAGGGAAAATCTAAAGAAATAGCACCGGCACCTACACTCTCAGTTCCTGAACTTAAACCAAGACAACTAAAGTTTAACACTACATCATCAGCACCTCCTCATCTCCTTCCCCGAAAAGGTTACAATCACCTTATGTGGTTGAAGTTGTCAAAATCCCTGAAAAAGGAAAACCCATATTTCAGACTTTTAAGGCTCTTGGTTCTTTCCCTTAAAAATCTATCTCCAAGCCTCATAAAAGATTAGATTTATCAACTGGGAAGGCTTCTTCTTCTATAATACCATTAGAACAATCATCTTCTTCTTCTACAACACCTTCTTCACTAGTGCCTTGTAAAGTGAATTCATAGACTAGAGAGGCATCACCTCTTTTATCAGGACCATCATCTTCATCACCAAAATCCAAGGCACCCTCTATTCCTCCGATCAGACCTATTTTGGGAGCTCCTCCCTCATCTAAATCAGCATTATCTAAATCATCATCTATTTCGATCAAGCAGTCTTCCCTATATCTGAAAACCAAAACACTTATCACATCTTCATCATCTTCAAAATCTATCTTAAGAGCTCCTCCTCCACATAAATCGATCATTCCTCACTTGCTTTCATCTCAAGTGTCCAAGGATTCTTCTACCATTTCCAAAAAGTAAAACAATCCCTAAAAAGATCACCAAACCGGACATGTAGGTTATTTTACCTTGCTTAGTCCGTGGAGGTAAAAGAGGCACCTCCGTCATCTTTTTCCTCATCTTTGTCTATCGGATTCTATACCGAAATTATTTGCCAACTTATCCAATATTCATCCATAGCCCTTCCCCTGATCAAACTCTATAATCCTAAAGGAGTAAAACCTTCCTGGTTCAGCTCTAATTTGATTTGTGCTTACCATCGTACTCCAGGACATGACACCAAGGGATGTAAAGCCCTTCAATCTATCATTAACAGTATTTTGGAAGAAAGTGATCTTCTACTGGAAGAAGAGGAGGAACAAGTACCTCCTATCATCTCAACCACATCTGAGCCTCAACGATCTACTCAGGCCTCTAGTTCTATTAATTCCACTCTGGATGGTCTTCCACCTTCTCAAATTGACACGATTCATATTGCCACTAGAACACAACAATATGATAATCTATCATCATCTACATCTCAGCCACGGGTTGTCATTTTTGTAGCCCCTGGAGGCATTCCTCTTTCCACATCATCCTCGAGACCTAAGGTCTCTATTCATGCTTCACCTCGGGCTCAAATTCCCGTGTCAATAGAGGAGAGTGTTATGAAACAACTTACCCATGCTCCAGTCAAAATGTCTCTTTTTGACCTCATTCAATCATCTCCATAGCATCGCCAAGCTTTGATTGATAATCATGCCGTATCGTAGTGAATTCAGATGATCCCCAGCCTTTCGAGATGATTTTGGATTGAATAAACTATCAACCACCATTTCTTTTGAAGATTCAAAATTCCTTCCCTTTCTTAGAGGATTTGGAAGCCCCTCTCTTTATCATAGTTCAAATCAACAACACTACATTAAAACTCACTATGATTGATAGCGGTACTACACTCAACGTCATTTCCTTGCACACATTCATAAAACTTAAGTTACCAAATAATGTAGTGTCACCACCACCTTTCACCCTTTGATCATTTAACAATCAAATTTGTGATTACTTTGGGAACTATGGTCACCTTACATTCGGGTAGGTAAGAAGCTACTTCACAAGCTCTTTTATATTGTTGAAGGGAAATTCCACTACAATATGATCCTAGACACTCCTGGATTCGTGAAATGCATTACATCCCATTAACCCTCCATCGATGTTTAAAATATCAATATGAGGGTAAAATCTATACTCATCTAGGAGATCCTTTTAGTTACGCACAATGCGACATGACCGCATGAGGTTCGCCCCTCTAAAGGAGACTACTTGTTCTCCTGATGAGGCTTCATCCTCTTCCATACCTACAACAAAACTACCAAGTTTACAAAATCTAGAAGAGACATTACAACGTTTCTCACTAGGAGAGCTTCCTCTTCTCTCTTTTGATGCCCATCTCAAACCTAATGAGTATGGTAGACCAGAAAAACAACATGAATATCAGCCAGGTCTCAGTCATGTCATCACCATTGGTCTACCCAATCAATAGACTAACTTCATTTACGGTGGTCTTGATACACCTCACTCTTGCCTAGATTCTCCTCTTAGGGCCAAACACTATTCAGCAAGGTTTGATTGTCTACATAATCCCACGTTTGCAAAAAAGTATTTATATCGATGCGCATGGAAGGGTTTTGGCCTAGGAAAGTATGAACAGGGTGTGCATGACCTCGCGTCCATTCCAACTCTCAAACCACCTCAAACATTTGGTTTAGGATTTAAACCTCTTTCAAAAGCCACCATCACTATTCTCGATGAGCCTCTTCCCATTGAGGAACCATCTTCTCCGCTAGGTCGGGAAGCATCATTTGATGTGGATGATGCCATTTCCATCCCGTCTAAAATTTTTTAGTCAATACCATTTCCTTAGGGCCAGCTGACCTATAAAACTAATAACAAATCCACTTCCATACCATTAGTCTTCCTGAAATAGTTGGGAGACAACTCTCCTACTATCAACACTATCCACTGTGCGGATGATGATTTTGTCCTCACCTATCTGGGGGTAGAGGATTCCTATCTTCCTAAAACCATTTCTTCTAACACATCTATGCTTCTTAATGAAGCCACTGTCGATCTTAATATAGGGACTTTTAAAGACCCTCGCATCATTAAGGTCGGCCAATCTCTTAATCCACAGGAGTTAGGAGACTTTACCACTTTTCTTTCCAACCATCGTCAAGCCTTCGCTTGGTCATATGAGGATATTCTAGGACTTGATCCCGATATCGTGGTCCACAATATCGTTACTCTTCCAGACATCAAGCCGGTTAAGCAAAAATTGTGTAAAATGCACCCTCGAGTAGCCCTTCTTATTAAAGAAGAGTTCTGACATTACTTTCTACTAACTTCATCCAACCCATTGATTATCCAAAATGGGTTCCAAACATAGTACCGATAACCAAAGCTCTTTGGGAAGATTCGAATTTGTACCGTACCGACTTCGGGATCTTAATCTTGCTTATCCAAAAGATGATTTTCCTCTCCCTAATATCGACCAACTCGTGGATTTAATGGTAGGTCACGAGATGATTTCTCTTATGGATGGTTTCTCTAGGTATAATCAAATTCTCATCACACCAGAGGACCAACATAATACTTCCTTCATAACTCCTTGGGGAATTTTTGTTATCATGTCATGCCTTTCGGTCTTAAGAATACAGGAGCAACCTATCCATGAGCAATGACCTACATATTCCATGATCTCTTACACAAAACTGTGGAAGATTACGTTGATGATCTCCTTAGTAAATCCAAACTCCGTCAGGATCATCTTTTCACTCTTGCACCTCTCTTTGAGAGGCTCATTCACTTTTGTCTTCACCTAAATCCATCTAAGTGCGTGTTTGGCATTCTCACTAGTAAAATCTTAGGCTTTATCATTTCTATTAGGGGTATTGAAGTGGACCCCGCAAAAATAAAAGATATCCTTAAGATGCCTCCCCCTTCTAACTTAAAGCAACTCCATGGTCTTCAAGGACACCTTCAATCAGTACATCATTTTATCTCGCAACTTCGGACCGTTGTCAACCTTTTCATCATCTCCTCTATAAGAATGTTCATTTTGAATGGGATGAGCATTGCTAAAAGACCTTTGATGATATCAAAGATTATCTTCTTTCCCCACCTGTGATTACACCTCCATGCAAGGTGGAGCCATTCTATCTTTATATTTTTGTGACTGACCATGCTTTGGGAGCCATGATCTCACATTAGGATGCTAATGGTAAAGAACAGGCCATCTATTACATCAGTCGCACTCTCCATGAGTATGAAACACGTTATTCCGAAGCTAAAAATTTGTGTTGTGCTCTTTTCTTTACAACTTCTAAGCTTCATCACTACCTCCTCAATCACAAAACTTACATTGTCACAAGTGTCAATCCACTCAAGACAATGCATGCAAAGCCTTATCACAATGATTGTATCACTCGTTGGCTCATGCTCATGACAGAATTTGATCTCAAGTTTATCCTGCAAAAATCTATCAAGGGTCAGGTCATTTTAGATCAATTAGTGATGCTCCCCTTCCAGACACTCAAGTCCCCCTTGCTCAATTCCTTGATGAATATATCCAACAAATTGATTTCGTTCTTTCTCCATTTAAAGTAAAACTCTTCTTTGATGGATCCAAATGCTAGCAAGGGAGGGTGCGAGGTTTCGTTATGATTCCTCCTTGGGGTGCACCTATCCAAGTTGCACAAAAACTTAACTTTGAGTGTACCAATAATATGGCTGAATATGAAGCTCTTGTTTTAGGTCTTCAAAATGCTATTAATCTTGGCACCTGCCATAGCAACATCTTTGGTGACTCGAACTCGAACTCGGCGTTAGTCAAGTCACGGTGTCTATCAATGCAAGAATGGTATCCTTCAAAAATATCATGATATCATTCTCTTTCAACTTCAATATTTTCATAAATTCACTATCCAAGCTATTCCTCACACTACGAATTGATTCACCGATACAATGGCTTCTTTAGCTTTGCTTATTCCGCCCTTTACCAAAGACTCGCGACTTTATGTTCTTTGTGCAGCAATTAGATCAACCATCTCATCTCGGCAATTGACTTCAATCAATGTCGTCGTCAACCAATACTCAAGATGAGTTGTATCAAAACATCATTGATTATCTATCTCATTCACTTTGCTTCCTTCAGATCTAACTTCTAATGGTAGAAGATATTTTATCCTATGTGCTAATCGCTATACTATTCTAGGCGGAATCCTATACAAACGTGGTTTTGATGGTATTTTGCTTCGGTGCCTCAAAACCCCTGAATCATCTAAAGCTATCTAGGAATTCCATGATGGTATCTGTGGTGGAAATTTTAGTGGCTTGGCCATAGCTAAACGCATCTTACGTTTAGGCTATTATTTTCTTTCTCTTAATCGAGATTGTTGTGAATACACTAAGAAATGTGTCAAGTGTCAACAACATTCCAATCTCACACATATCCCCAGTCAAGCTTTGTAACCTGCAGCAGATTTGTGGCCTTTTTCACAATGGGGTCTTGATCTCATCGGTCTCATCAATCCCCACTCTTCATAGCATCATCATTCTATCATTACTGCCACAGAATACTTTACTAAGTGGGTGGAAGCTATTCCTCTTTCATCGACCAAAGCTAAACCCATATTTGATTTTTTCTATCAACACATCATTTTTCACTTTGGTGTTACACACAAACTCATCATAGACAATGGTAAATATTTCAAAAACGTCAATTTGTAGAACCTCTGTGATGCTTTCAATATAAAACTTAGCTTTTCTTCTCCATACTATCCCCAAGCTAACGGCCAGGTTAAGGCTTCCAATAAAACTTTGCATAATATCCTCGCAAAGGTAACTAGTCAAGCTGGTAGGGATTGGCATTTACATATCCCTTTTGCTCTCTGGGCTTATCGGACTAGCATTCATACTCCTACGGGTGCTACTCCCTTCTCTCTAGTCTATGGGTCAGAGGTTGTTCTTCCTTTGGAAGTCCAGATCCCATCTCTTCATGTTTCTCTCAGATAATTTGTCTTTGATGAGGACTATCATCAAAAGCATCTAAGCGTGACTTGATTTTCTAGATGAGTGGCATCTCAATGCTCTTGAGCATCATCAAATCTATCTTGAGTGTGTCAAACGTGCTTATAACAAGCACTTGCAACACCGTGACTTCAAAGTTGGTGATCTTGTTCTTAAAGAAAACCAAAATGTCACTACACTAGAACAGAGTCAGCGTGGTAAGTTTGCTCCTAACTGGATGGGTCCATATGTAGTCACTCATAAATATGGGTCTAGGGCTTATCGTCTATCTTCCATGGATGGTGTACCTAAAATGGAACCTCTTAATGCCTTGCATCTAAGGCCCTTCTACTGTTAAAATCTATCTTACACGATTTTAGTCACAAAACAGATCTTTCATCCATCTAACAACCAGTCATATATTTTCATGGTGATTCGAACTATGTGGTTCTCCACGTTATGTCTTTTCTACCTTAAATATGAGTATCGTGGCTCTACTCATGGCATTTTTCTTATGGATATGTTCCTCCTCCTAGTAGGGACACCTTAATCACTTCTTCATCTGTCCCAAGTATCTATCTTAATCGAATCTACTTGGGGCATGAGTACATGCTTTTTATACATTTTCTTCCCCTCTATCTAATCTATCTGGTCTACACTCAGCTTCTTTCAAAAATTTCCAAAATCTCCAAAAAAAAAAAAGCCTAAAAATTCCCAAAAGATAGACTGATCCCTCGAAGGACAACTATCTATACATTTTCAAAATGAATCAAAAGATATAGACCATGCCCTTGAAGGATGGCTACATTCAAAATATAGACCATGCCCTTGAAGGATGGCTACATTCAAAATACAGATGTTCCCTTGAAGGACGGCTGTTTGCTTCTTAGCATCATTGAAAGACTTCCCGTATCAATCAGTCTTTCTATATCTAACAAAAATCATGAAGCTGAGACATAAGACCTTTTATCGATCATATAAAGGACCCTATTTTCCCAATGTGAGCATGTATTCTATCCTTTGTAAATTTTGACAAGATAAATACTTACTTCTCCTTCCATTTACCTTCTAGATCTGGTTTGCGACTAGCTAGTGTCAGGTTTATTTTAACCTCATATATGGCCTTGTATGCATGGTCTTTTGGTTTCCTATCAAAGTCTCTATTTATGGTCAGTTAGGGGCCTAGCTTATCATTCTTTTTCTTATCTAGGTGTATTGCCTTTATTTCTAATCAAGGTCATTTCATTACGTCCTTTTCTCTCACAGAGAGTATTTCCCATTATTATTTGTTATTCATCTAATTAAATTGACATTTAACATGTTAATTTAGTCAAAATCTATCATCTATCTATATTCATCTTATCTACTCTTGTCCAAAAAAAAATATCAAAGAATGTATTGCAAACACATGTGAATCTATCTGTCTATTTTCATCAAACTTAAATTAACATCTTAAATGTATCAAATCTATCAATCAAATCTATCCATCTATCCATCAAATCATCTAAAAACTTGTACATCCAAGTTACACTACATCTATCTATATCTATTTTTCATCAAAATTAAATCCACATATCAATCACATCAAATCACATCACATCTATATATCCTTTATATCTATGTCCATCAAATCACATCTCTTTGTCCTCTATCGGCATATGTCTATATCCATCACAATTACGCTACATCTATCCATATCTATTAAAATTAAAAGCATGAGTACAAGCATATGACACAGAAAATATGAATATATATATACATGAGTGTCTCGTACAACAAAGAATGGATGGATTTCAATCAAGCCATCTATATCATACATAAAAATGCCTTCAAATCAAGGCTACATCAATATGTCGTTACAAAAATATAACATATATATATATTGTAAAATCGATAGGTGGAAGGCGCTATCTACTCCACCCTCTTCCGGTCCAAGTTGTCTCTCCCGCCACCACCTATCGAGCTAGAAGCACCTATTGTTGGGGACCTGCTGCCACCTCAGTCTCTCCCAATGCTCCCTCCCTCTGATGCACCACTAGCTACAACTGTCGCTTATCTCCTCCTTGCACCGTAACAAGGCACATCAGGGGCATGTTATGCTAGGGCGTCCTCGTAGTATCTCACCTTGGAAAGGAGAGACTGATAAGTACTCAGGCTCACCATACCAGGTGCTTGTAATGGCATTGCTAGTGCTGTTGGTGGTGGCCCTCCTACGGTTGCACCCTATGACCCGGACTCTGACATAGTGCATGTATCAACATATTTTGCCCTGAGTGCCTCTCTATGCCAATGGTAGCGATCCCTCTACTGGATTGTTTTATCTCACTCTTGACGAGTTGTGTCTCTCTCTAGTATCAGTGCATCCCTCTCCTCTGTCAGAGCTCTAATTTCCTTGAGGGCAATCGGTGTGTCTCGCATCAAGGTAGCATGCTCTCCTCCACCTCTCCAAGATCTTGTGGCTATATCCTCCTCATCGGTGTCTATAGATGCTGGCAGGTGTCGTGGTAACTCTGTTGAATACCATGCCGCATAGCCATCATCCACTCTAGCATCATCATCACTATCTGTGGAAGGTGGGGCCTCCCTCAATGGATCTGCCAGGATCAAAATCGACAGATCAGTCTCTCTGCTATCTCACCTGTATGGCCTGTAGGTGGTCGGAACTGTCTAACTAGGCCGAACTACCTCAATACCCGTATAAAAGGACACACTCCCACATATCTAGCCTATAGCCCCTAACCACCTTGCTCCGTCTCAACCCCACCAGGTGAGCCTCCTGACCGGCCCATGTTGGATAGACCCGATATGGTCTCCAAATGACCTGCTCTAGTGTCAGCGTCTTGAAATGCTTAGCATACCACTCTGCAGATCTCCTGTATCTCCCAAGGCCATGTCAGCCCACCATCACCAGAATCCATAATCAATGGCCCCCTCTGCTGCTGGCATCCATGGAAGCCTGGATGGCCTGATCACTGCTATGTGCTCATATGTCCATAATGGAGCACAAAGCTAACATCAATGCCTGTCCTCCTACCGATGGTGTATATCCATAACTCATAATATATCTGAGCTATCAGGGCATCGAAAAACGTGAACACCTGTCTGAACTACAGGATGTCACAAACATAATCTAGTAACAATAATGGAAATATCCCACCTCTTGAATCTGGCAGAGAAAAATAGGAGATCGCCATCTGAATCAGTACTATTCATCTACTCCTGGCATCATCCTATCTATAATGAGATTCTATCCTCACCGTCTCAGACACTATCTCTGAATCATCTGCCCTATCCCCATACAATCGTCCTAGGGCCCTCTGCTGCTACTCTTGTGGATTAATCTCAATCAGGTCCCTGATGATCGGCAGCCTCAGGATCCTATATATATCCTCGTGGGTGATGGTCATCTCACCCGTCCTGAACCAAAAAGTGCAAGTCCAGGCTATCCCATCATCATACTAGTGCTTGCATCAACTCTACATCTCGCGGCACTCGTCGGTAGTACCAAAAGCCCCCAAGCCCTGGCTAGCTCTAGGTGATGCCAATCCATGTCAGTCACATCAAGGAGAATGGTCTCTAGAAGCTCGGAAAAGCATCCCACATATGCAAAGCCTCTCGTGCCTAGCATCACACGACACCATGAATAGTGTTAGCTACTTACTTATCCACATCCAAATATCACAAAAAATACATTCTATCAATTTCTTAAATCTAAACATTGCAATCGGCGTCGATTGAGTCAAATCGATGTTGATCGATTTAGTCGACGTTGATTTTAACAATCGACGCCGATCTAACTAAATCAGCGTCGATTTTAACAATCGACGCCGATCTAACTAAATTAGCATCGATTTTAACAATCAACACCGATTGCAAGGCCAAACGCCCCACAATGCTCTGGCCTCTCATTTATCTAGTTTTTCTTAAAAAAATTGGCATCCTAATATGTTATTTCATGATAAAACTATATAGGAAAGTTCGGGTAGATTCACTTACCCCGGTCGTGTCCTCTTCCGCTTCTGACTGCTCTCGAGGCTTCCATGGTGCTCAAAACCAATTTTTGACTCTCTCTAAATCAATCGTCATGGTCTAAATAAATCGTTCACATTTTCCTTTCACATATTTATATGGGCTTGGTACGGTCGGCACCGATTTGTGTGGTCGGTACCGATTTTTATGGTCGGTGCCAATTAATCTGGATCGACGCCGATTTAGGCCTATTGTTGCCGATTGGTTGCACTTTTGCTTCTTCACCTCGCTTTCTTCCATCTCCTAATCTTCTTTCCATAGTGTTGATGCTTGGCTTATTTATCTGGTCATTATTGTGCCCTGAGTGTTTCCTTTTGGCACATACTTTCGATATTATCACCCATTTCGAGCCTATTCCCTGTACATGGGGCACTCACATTTTTGGCAGTTTAGAGTTAACAGGTCTATAGGAACTAACATTGTCTACATTGCAGACTATCTGGTTGTCCCTACTAATGTGTCTCTCTTTAGGTGCTACTATTTTACAGCCCTCCTTACACTCACAGGTCTATAGGTACTAACGTCGTCTCATGTGGAGACCATCTAGTCTTCCCTACCAATGTGAGTTCCTTAGGTTGCTGCCTTTTTATTATTTTTGTGCATCATTAATGATCAGATCTACTCCAGGCATCTAGCTGGGGAATCCTACGTTTTCATCTATCTTTTTCAAACTTAGGATGGGTTTCTCTTTTAGGGCCCATCCCATCCCTAGTTTGAGGGGGATTGCATCATCACTTTTTCTTCCTTTCTTCCAACTCCTTGTTTTTGTCTCGCAAATTTGCTTATTGCATGTTACTTTGGACAAAAAGGGGCAAAATGTAGACTGACTAAAATTGGTTACCCAATTTAGTGTCCCCGTCTTGCATTTTCCTTCTCGGGTAACTTTGGGCATGTTTATATTACCACTTCTCCCTTAGGGTATTATTTAATATTTGATTTAAACATCTATCCTAAGTTTATTTCACCCCATTATGCTTTACCCATAGATAACTAAATATTAACTATTTAATTATACTTTTTACATATATCTTAACCACTTGTCTACCCCATATTAATTCCTAACCTCCCATATCTAGTTTATCCATCTATCCCCCTATTTCTCCTCCTCCCAAACCAAGTAGCGGGATATTTCCCATATTTGAGGTGGAAGGATCACTTTCATCTTTCCAAAATCACTCCCTTTGGCCATTTCGGGAGTCTTTCCTTGATCAACGCCCGATTTTCTGAGCATCACCAATTTCATCTCGGTCGCACCGATTACAAATACTGAGGACATAATTAAGTTTTGGTTAGATAGAAAGAATGACAGAGTTTTGAGCATCAAACACGAGAATTATCTATCAAGAAAAAGTGAATTCTATCCAAATCAATCCTTGAGAGGAGTACCGTTACTCTGCTCCTACCACATTGACATCGTGAGCCTCCATCGATCTCTTGGTGACTCTGTTCTTACATCCAGCGAAGGTGGAGTCTTGTCAGTATCCCTACAGCTCTTACAGATCCAAAAGAGATCGATGATCTAGCTTCCACTGTATCTGTTTCTCAATCTTCCTACAATTTTCCCCAAGTTGACGCCGACCATACCCATTCGACGCTGATTCTCTCTAGTCGATGCCGACCTATCTCAATCGACGCCAATTTTTCTAATCGACGCCAATATTCCTAACCGCGCTAATCATTTGCAGACGTAAAATAATTCAGGGAACACAAATCCAACATTGTTTTCACACTTTCTCATTTTCTATTGGTTTTTGTCTGATGTTCACTTTCTTTATGTCATTTTTAAATGAAAAGATAGACATTTACTTACATCTTTTTCATGTATGCTTATTTCCTTAATTGAAAGCATGGGTGACATCCGCCGAGGAGCTTCTCGCTTCCCGGACCCACTTTTTGGGAATTCCACCCAAATATATTTTAACGTGGTCTTTTTCTGTCAAGCATCTAGTGTCTCACAGGTTTCTTGGATCTACTTTGCAGGATCACTCGTGTGCACTGTCTTGTCTACATCAGATTTCTTTTCCATCTACATCTTCAGATCTTGTCTTATCTATCGTATCGATTTCATTTGAGTTTTTCGGGTTTATGTGTTTAGTTTGGTACATTAGCCTGACAGTAACAAGCACAAAATTCTTGATCTACACTAATGATGAATTCAGCTTATTTTTATTCTTAACATTCCCCCCTTAATTCAACATGGTCTCAAGTGAACAAGAGAGAAATTATCTAAAACCCTCAAATTTACCTCAAGCAAGTGACTTTGTTAAGACATCTGCACGGTATATATCTATTGGGAATATTGGAGATGGATGTTTTTGTTCTAAACATGTTCATGAATGAAATGTACCTGCGCCTCAATGTGTTTGGTGCACTCATGAAAAACTAGCTTCTGAACAAGTTTTACTACTCCTTTTTTATCAACATGTAGGATAGTTGGATCTTTCTATGGTATTCCCAATCCTTCAAGTATATGTTGGAGCCATATCGCTTCATAGATAACTCCACCTCTGCATGATATTCTAATTCTATGGAGGATCTTGAAACACAAGTCTTCTTCTTACTCCCCCATGATATTGGTTTAGATCCCAAGAAGAATACAAATCCTGAAGTGGATTTCCTATCATCTATGTTTCCTGCATGATCTGAATCTGAATATCCTATCAAGAAGAAATTATTATTCTTGTATTCTAGGCCATAGTCCATAGTTCCTCTTATGTACCTCAATATCCACTTTTCTTCTTTCTAGTGAGAAACCCTTGGTTCTTGCATGAACCGTGAAAGATAGCTGATTACATAGGTGATATCCACCTAGTGTAAGTCAATTAGATGATACTTTTGATCAACTTCCAATAGAGATTTGCATTTACTTTGGTGATGGATCTGTTTGAGATAGTTGAAGTCTTGTCTCCATAGTGTGTAAAATGTCTTACAATCCATCATATTGAATTTCTTGAGAATTATCTTGGCGTATTTCAATTGTGAAACAAAGATATGATTTTATCTTTGCCAAAATTCAAGTCCAAGAAAATAATGTAGATCTCGAGATCGGTCATATTGAATGATCATGTTAGATATTTCTTTATTGACTCAATCATCCTCACTAATCCTCTAGTGATGACTAGATCATCGACATATACTACAACGATCACTATCTCCCCCCCTTGATTTTTGAGATAGAGATTAGGATCATATGGACTCTTGTTGAATCCATGTTGAATGAGATGCTCATCAATTTTTATGTACCATGCCCTAGGAGACTACTTTAGACCATATAGTGATTTTATGGGTTTACATACCTTTTCCTCTTTACATGGTATGACAAAAACTTTTGGTTGAGTCATGTAAACTTCTTCCTGTAAATCACCATTAAGAAAGGAAATATTTTCATCCATTTGGTGTATTTTCCAATCAAATTGTGCAGCTAGAGAAAATATTAACTTTGAAAGTTTTTATCTTAGTTGTGGGAGAAAAATTCTCCTCATAATCAATGCCTTCTTTTAAGCATATCCCTTAGCAACTAGTCTAGCCTTATGTTTATCAATTTTTTCATTTGCTTTGTACTTTGTTTTGAATATCCATCTACATCTAATTGGAATTTTCCCTGGTGGAAGATCTGTAAGTTCTTATGTATTCTTTTTCATAAGTGACTTTCTACATCTGTAGCATCTTTCCAAGGTTTAGACTATAGGGATTCTAAAATCGAGGAAGGCTCAATAGTTTCAACAACTTTACCCATTAAGGCTAAATTTATCTCATTTTGAGCTATCTTTGCGTGTCCTCATTCCCGTGGTAGATCTTAGGGACACTATCCAATTTTTCATCTCAGTAATCATACTTGTATACCATTTAGGCATACTTTTTGTGTTACCTGTGGGAGGTTGAATTTCTTTATCTTCCCCATCATCCTTTTGTCATCAAAGTGATTACCATCCTCTGTTTTCACTGTAGGGATGATTTTTTCATCATGTGAGTGTATGGAAGGATCATCTACTTCTTTCTTCTCAAAGAACTCAACATCCCGACTAGTGTATACCCTTCTTGTTCTTGGATTCATAAGTCTATAGCCAAGTGCTTCATCATTGTATCCCAAGAAGATAAGTTTTTTTGATTTCATATCAAGCTTAGTTCTTTGTTTCTTAGAAATGTGCATACTTTCTTTACATCCAAAAACTCTAAGGTGTGAAATAGATGGCTTATGCCCTGACCATGCTTCTTGTGGTGTTACTCCATCAAGAGCTATAGTGGGAACTATGTTTAGTAAATAAACTACCGTTTTAACTGCTTTGGACTAAAATATTTTTGATAAACCTGCATCATCAATCATACATCACACCATATCCATGATAATATGATTTATCCTTTCAAAAACACCATTTTTTGTGGTGTGTGAGGAGAATCGATTTAATGACGAATGCCATGTGTTTTCAAAAAATCATTGAACTCATTCTTTCTTGTATTCTCCCCTTAATCTGAGCAGAGTGTTTTTATTTTCCTACCAGACTCTTTTTCAACAAGGGCTTTAAACTTCTTGAAAGTTTCAAAATCTTGGTATTTTGTAGAAAGACAGTATATCCACATTTTTCTTGAAAAATCATCAACAAAGAGCATGAAATATTGAAACCTAGAGTGGCTAGGTCTCATCTTTCCACACAAATTGGTATGCACCAAGTCAATTTTTTCGTTAGCTTGAAATGTACTATGTTTTAATGGTGGTATATTTTTTTCCTACCAAACAATACTGACATTTATCTGTACCCTTTTTTAGAGGTGGTAATGTTACCCAAAATGTCCCCCTGCTCATTTTCTGGCTAACTCCTTTCATCTTTCCTTCTCTTGTGCCTCAGACATAAAATTTTGCTTTTCAGGCACTCAAAATCTTCTAGAAATGGTACCATTGGATAGAGCTCTTTCTCAACTTTCCAGAAAGGTAAATTTTTCCTCCTAACTCCACGTATTTTTCAAGTTATGGCTCGGTAGAGTTTTTGTGGGAAATTTTCCCCTAGAAGGCCCGCAGCCAATCAGGACGTGCCACGTGTCCAGGAAGTGGCGGGGGTCGGAGGAGAATTTGGTTTTTTGCCAAGTGTTTTGGTGTAGGTTTCAAAAGGAAAATTTTCCCGGGACCCGCTGACGAATCAGGAGCTGCCATGCGTCCAGGGGTGAAAATTGGAAAATTTGGCTAAGTGTTTGCGCAGGGAAATTTTGGAGAGATGGCCCCGCGGCCAATTAAAACAAGACACGTGTCCTAAGGGACCGGAAAAGTGGGGTGTGGAGGGGAGTTAGAAATTTTGGAAAAAAATTCTCCAAAAAATCCAAAAGTAAATTGTGATCCACCTACCCACCGACGAACCAGAACACGACACGTGTCACCAGGAGCCGGAGTTTCAGAGGGCGGAGGAAAAGTTGAAATTTTGGCAAAGTGTTTTGCCGAAAATCCAAAAGGTGAAGTTTTGGCCCGCTACCCCCACCAACGAATAAGAACGTGCCATGTGTCCCGCTGGCGGAGCATGGGAGAACTTGGGAAATTTTCCCAATGGGAAAATAATGGAAAATTCAAGAAAAAGGCCCGCCCCCTTATTGCGAGCCAATAGAATCTCGCCACGTGTCTAGTTGGGGCAAAAAATTCAGAGCAAGCCCGCATGGGAATTTTGGAGGGTCAAACCCACACCTAATGGGGTTTTGACACATGTCCAAGCCAAAAATATCAAAGTGACCCGCGGAAAATTTAGGAGAGACAGGCCCGAGCCAATCACATCATGCCACGTGTCTTCACCTCATTAGCCCGGCGGGGAAATTTTGAAAATTTTTCCAAAGGCAAAAATGAAGTAAAATGGAGCAGGAAGGGCCCATGACCAATTAAAATGTGCCACATGGCACCTAAACCGGTGGGGCATGGGGAATTTTTTGAAAATTTTCCAAATGACCAAAAAGGTAAAAAATTCAAATTTTTGCCCGCCGACCCTATTTGGCCCTTTTTTGCCCTAAATTTTCAAATCACGATATCTTTCGATCCAGAGCTCGATTTTCACGTTTTATATGGAAAGTGGTGAAATTATCTACAAGATTCTGTGGTCTTTTTGCATTTTGGTTCGGTTTGTAGAGCTAAAATCAAGAAGCATCTCTCGCACGTGGTAATGGCGAGAATGACATTTCAACAACCGGTTTTTAATGCAAAATGGGTCGCATTCTTCTTCAACATGGCCAAAAATGTCGGGGCATGGGTCCAGTAAGGACACGCCATGCTATTATTTTAATGCATCTTCATTCAATGGGAATGTCTCCCACGTTTTTACACATTTTCTCTCTCTTGGGCTCGACCCATGCATTGTAAAAGCCAGATTTGGCTCATTTTTTTAGGGTTGAACATTTTTTGGATAGCAAGCTTCTTCTTTCACCTTCAACAAGTGATTTTTGCAAGTATCAGACCTTCTTCATGATTGTAACAGGTTTCTACCTCTTTGATGTTGCAAATGCAAGGATTTTGACAGTGAAAATGACAGTGTAGACTCTGTGATCAATTTTTAGTCCTTTGTTTGTATTGTCTTGCTTCATTTCAGACCTCTAATTGCATCTTATCAACCTGTGTGTGATGTTTCATGTTGCATTTCATGAAATTGTGTCAATTTACATGAACAATAAGTGTTCACCACTCCTTTGGTGCATCACCTATTAGTTTAGTTTCAATTTTTGCACTTTCTATCTCTGTCTCCTTGGAATTTAGAGTAGGATTAGGATTCAAACCTCTGTAATTGTGCAAATAATAGATCTAATCAAAGGAGTTTGAGGAACCAGCCTCTAATCTGGAGATTCCTCTCTCATTTTACAAGTCCCACACTTGGAGAGAGGTTTCAATGTTGTGTAATCACACTGGATGCCTGAAACATCAACTTAGAAACCTGATTTGCATCCAGGGGTGCTGCTGATTTGCAACAACAGTTTTGGCACGCCCGGTGGGACCTTAGAGGTCTCATTTTCATTGCAGCAAATTTGATGTGCATCTGCTGCAATTTTCTTGCTTAAAAGAGCTATAAATTACACATCTGGCGACTCCAAGGGGAAGAATCAGCTGGTTTTAGCAGTGCAGGCCTGAAAACTCATGAGAAGAATCACTACAAGGTCAAGAGCTAGAGAAGAAGAGGTGCTGTTTGAATATCTAGTTATATCCAAGAAGAAGGCAAAGAGGAAGAAGGATTCAAAGGTCTCCATCTCCACCAAATGCAAATTCTCTCAACTCCTCCACCTGGTAGGCCTTTCATTCAATCAACAAGGGTTCTAAGACCAATTCGAATGGAACAAAACAACCCCTATGTCAGTTTCACTAGTAGCAGCCCACTTGCTCTCAATGCACAAAATCTAATTCCAATTGCAGCCTTGAAGAACATTCCATACTTCACTTTGGAGAGAATCGGACTATTCTGGTGATCATGTTAAAGACATTGCCAACCTTTGTGCAATTCATGAAATCAATGAGATGTAAGTTGTTGTCAAATTGCATGGCATCTTCATTCAAGGGGAAGGCTTTGAAATGGTTTAGAAGCCTTGCCTCAGGTTCTATTCAAAATTGGAACCAACTATGTGTAGCACTTCATGAGAAATTTGGAGAGAAGGGAGACAACTTGTCTCTTTTGGAGCAGTGACAACCATCAAGAGAGCTCCCAATGAGCACGAATGACTGATTTCAAAGGACTTCGGAGAGAATTCCAGTGGCAGTCAGGCCAACAGCAGAAGGTGCTTTTCTTTACTATCTCAAAGCTCTAAATTATGATATTTCTATGTTGATTCAGTCCATGGGAGGCATAACTATCCCTATGGCTTATAGCATTGCCATTAGGGCTGAAAATTGTTTGATCCAAGCTAGCAAACTAGCCCCTAGACCTCCCATGCCATTGTTTCCAAGTTTAGAGAGCCCAAACACTAATCAAGCACCTAATTTGGCTCCTTCTCCCACTCCTAGAAATCAAAGTTCAAATGAAGCTTCTACTTCATCTCCAAGTTCCCCAAATGAGCTTCATAAGTCATGAAGCAATTGCAAAATTTAGGTAATGAGCTGGTTACTCTCAAGAGGCAACAAGCCCAAAGTTTTAGACCTTCCTTCTAGCCTCAAGCTCAGCCTAATAGGCAGCCATATCAACCTCATAGACCACCCAATCTAGCTGCAAATCTAAATCAAGCAAGGCCTCCTGCCAACAGACCATTTCAGCCCTATAATCCAAATGCTATATCTACCTCTAAGGCATTGGTGCCAACACAAAACAATGTTGCTCAGGAGTATGATTGGTGTTTTCCATGCAATGAACCTCACAACCAATCTATGTGCTTCAACGGTGCCTTGAATCAAGCATTAATGGTGACAACTACTAGTGTGGAGGGTGAGGGCAGTCAAGGAAACAACCAACAATAAGAAACATTCCAGCAGCAATTAGCTCCAAATGACACCACACTTGTGAACTAGCAGGTAGAGGAATTTTGTGGCATAAATCAAATAGTCTCAAGGTTTTGCAGCCAACATAAGGTCAAAAAGAAGGAATTTGGGTGAAGAACATCCATTAGCTCTAACCAATCCACAACCTTTTATGGCTCCATAAATGGATGGCAAACATAATCTAGTTGTAAATGCACAAGGGCAGCCAAGAACAGCTCCTAGACCAACTCAAATACCAGTTGTTGCTTCCCACATGCAAGGGATGAATATGTAAACCAAGGGACAACAAAGAGATCCTTCATCACCATTTAGTATCATTGATCAAATGAAGAATACAAATGTAAATATATCAATGTGGGAATCCCTATCTATCCCAGGCCAAAGAGATTTGCTACAAGCTGCCATGAAGGACTGGCCAACTTTGAATTAGCAAGTCCAAATGCAAGAGAAGGTGCTCACAAATGCTGCCCAACTTGAAGGGAATCATGGAGGACAACGAGGTAAAATTTTGAAGCCCCTCCTTTTTATGTCTCATTAATCATTGGAAACCAATTGGTGCACAATTGCATGATTGATTCCGGGGCAAGTAGCTTAGTGATGCCCAAGCAAATAGCTGATCAGCTAGGACTTCAATATGAAACCATATCCAAAGGGGTAGTGTAGTTGGATGGGACAGTAGTAACAACAGTTGGGGTGATTAGAAACTTGAGTCTTACCTTGCATGCATGTCCAAATGTTGTTGTTTTACAAGATGTATCAGTTATAGACCTTCCACCACTCTTTGCCCTATGTTTGTCAAGAGATTTCACAGCCAAGATTGGAGGATATTTGTCTGCTAATTAGTCACACATGCTATTTAGAACGAGGTATGGAACCAAAGCTACAATCAGGTCTGAACCTATTGCAAACTTCCACATTGAACCCTACACTCCAAGTCGATCAATGCCAACTGCTCGGCATTTGATCAAGAAGATCACCCAAACACTGATGAAGCTAACACCAAGGTTGGAAGCATCCCAAATCTAACTCTTGATGAATGGGTAAACAAGGCGCATGCTTTTGATCCTTATCAAGAAGTAGAATAATCTGAGCTAGGGGTCTATTGCATACATCAAGAAGATCAGCCCATTCCTAGCATCACCAAGGCAAACCACAAGGATGACAATGAGGTATGGCAACTATTTTTTGATGGATCAAGGAGTAGACAAGGTGCGGGAGGTGGAGCTATGCTTATTTCACCTCAAGGAGTAAAGTACTATTCAGCTTTTAGATTTTAGTTTGCATGCTCGAATAACACTGCTGAATATGAAGCCTTGGTGCAAGGGATACATTGGGCAATAAAGAGAGGAATAAAGAACTTGCAAGTCTTTGGTGACAGTGAATTGATTGTAAACCAAGTTAAGGGGCAGCATGCTGTCAAGAATAATCTGCTCAAGTGCTACAAGAACAGGTGTGGGACCTCATTGAAGATTTTGAGGGCTTTAGCATAAAATCCATTCCTAGAAAAGAAAACCAAGCTGCTGACAGGCTTGCAATAGTTGGGGCAGCCTTTGATATTGTGGAAAGCATTCAAAAGGACAAGGTACAACTAAACATCCATGTGATTGTGAGGCCTTCCGTGCTGGATAACAATGTAAGTTGGCAAGTGTTTGAGAATGACCAGCAAATCATCCATTTCTTACAAGAAGAAGTTGAGTTCTTAGCTAAAAATCAGGAAAAATTGGAATAGCAGTATGGTGACCAAGTGGTACAGCTAAGAACTAACAAGCTACCCAAGGGACTTATCACTTTGGAGTCCATTTTCAATCCCAATGATCAGTTTAGGAAAGAGAAAGAAAACATTCAGTTTAAGAGAGAAGATTCAGTATCCATCTTGGTGGAAGAGAACAAACCATTGCATATTGGAAAGATGACAACTGAACAAGAAAGGTATGAGTTCATACAGATGTGTCAAGAGTTCCCTGATGTGTTTGCTTGGAGCTACGAAGATTTGAAAGGTTTCAATCCCAAGTTAGCTCAAAGACAACATTGAGTTGGATCCAAATACTAAGCCCATCAGGTAGAAACAAAGGCCACCAATCCACACATGGAACCTCTCATGAGGAAGGAATTGAACAAGTTGATTGAGTCAAGAATCATATTCCCAATCAAGCATTCTAGTTGGGTTGCCAACTTAGTTCTATTCAGAAAGAAGAGTGGAGAGATCAGATTGTGTGTTGACTTTAGAGACTTGAATAGAGCATCTCTCAAGGACCATTACCCACTCCCTTCTATGGAGAAAATTTTGCAAGTTGTGGCTAGCTACGAGAGGTTTTCACTACTTTATGGCTACTCGAGCTACAATCAAATTATGGTGAAGGAAGAAGATAAGTTCAAGACAACCTTCACAACCAAATGGGGAACTTATGCATACAGAAAAATGCCATTTGGGTTGTCCAATGCTGGAGCTACCTTCCAAAGAGCAATGGACATGGCGTTCAAAGGTTTGATTAACAACATGGTGCTGATATACCTTGATGATATCATTGTTTTTTCAAAGAATGCAATAGACCACCTCTCTCATTTGAGACAAGTCTTCCAAAGGTGCAGGAGATTTGGAGTTTCTTTGAATCCTAAGAAGTGTATCTTCCTAGCACATGAAGGAAAGCTCCTTGGCCATATTTTCTCCAAAGAAGGATTAGCAATTGATCTAGAGAGGGTTGAAGCCATAAGAGCACTACCATTTCCAAGCCACAAGAAGGCCCTTCAGAGTTTCTTGGGGAGAATAAACTTTGTTCGGAGGTTTGTCCTAGATTTTATAGCCCTTTTCAAACCTATCACCAAAATGTTAAAGAAAATCATATCTTTCAAGTGGACAGCAGAAGGCAAGGAGAGTTTTGAAGCAATCAAAGAAGCCATCTCCTAAGCACCAACTCTCATCAACCCGGATTTCTCTAAGGATTTCATCCTCTATGCATTTGGAGGTAATGATACTATTTCTGCCATTTTGGTACAAAGAGAACAAGGACAATGATGAGCAGCCAATTACTTTCTTCAGCCAAAGCCTAGATGACTATGAGGTGAGATATTCTTTTATTGAGAAGCATGTACTTGCAATAATCAGAAGCTTGAAGAAATTCAAGCATCTAGTCTCAAACAACAAGGTTCAGTTGTTGGTCTCTCATGCGGAGTAAAGGACTTTCTCCTCAACAAGGATTTGAATGAGAAAAGGGCAGGTTGGATCACTCGTGTCATGGAGTATGACATTGAGATCAAGGTCACCAAGCTGGTAAGAGGAAAAGGATTGTGTGAGTAGCTGATTCTGGGCAAGAAAAAAGGAGTATGTAATAAAGAAGAGGTTGTTTTGATAGTTCAAGATAGCCATGTGCAAGGTAGCACTCAAGAAGAGGATAATGTTGTCCCCACTCCTTGCTGGACCCAAGGTATAATGCACTTCCTAAGCACATGCCTATGCCCTCCAGAGATGAACAAGACCCAAAGAAGACACTTCAGATTGTAGGTTGTCCCATATGCCATAGTAGATGGTGTTTTGTTAAAGAAATATGTGAATGGAGTGCTGCTGAGATGCATTAGCACAAATCAGATTCATAGGGTATTGGAAGAGTTCCATGGTGGACCAACTGGTGGTCATTTTGCACCAAGAGTGATAGCTCTAAAAATCATGAAGGCTGGTTATTAATGGCCCAAGATTTTTAGTGATTGCTTTGCGTGGATCAAAAGGTGCAAGAATTGTGCATTCTTCACAGGTAAAGAGAGGCTTGCTGCCATTCCATTGCATCTAATTTTAGTTGACCAGCCATTCATGCAATGGGGTTTAAACTTCATTAGAGTCATTAATCCCAATTCAAGTCAAGGGCATAAGTGGATTTTGACAGCCACAGACTACTTCACCAAGTGGACTGAAGCAGTAGCACTCAAGGAAGCAAATGAGTCTAGCTTCTTAGACTTCTATGAGGGGATAGTAACCATATTTGGCATAACTACTACAATAATCTTAAATAATGCATTAGCATTCATTGGATCTAAGGTGACTGAGTGGGCTGTCAAGAATGGGATCTACCTAAGTACTTCATCAAACTACTACCCTCAAGGTAATGGCTAGGCTAAATCTACAAACAAGAACTTGTTGAGGATCATTAGGAGGACTCTTGATGAGAATCAGAGGTCTTGGCATACCAAACTGAAATCAGCCTTATGGGCTGATAGGATAACTCCCAAGAGATCCACAGGTAACTCTCCATTCAGGCTTGTTTATGGAAGAGAGGCAATCTTTCCCATGTCACTTGAGTTGCCAACATTGGAACTCATGAAGTAGTTAGAGTTGCTAGAGTTTGGGCCCATGGAGGTGAGATATGTAGAGTTGATGGAGCTCTAAGAGATTAGAGATCAAGCATCCCAAGCAATGGAGAAGGATCAAGCTTTGATCAAGAAGACCTTTGATAGGAAGGCCAAGAGTAGATCTTTCCAAGTTGGAGATCTAGTGTTAAAATGGGATGCAGATAGAGCAAAACCGGGAAGGCATTCAAAATTTGATGCCATTTGGAGTGGCCCATACATGGTCACAAAGTGTAAGGACAGCAATGCCTTCCAATTGTCTTCATTGGATGGCGAAGAACTGCAGATTCCAGTCAATGGAATCCATCTAAAGCATTGCTACTAAAGGGAAATTATCCACCTTGTAAATATTAGCTTAGGTTTTCATTCCTCCAAGTGCTTGTGCACATTGTTTTGTTGTAGGTTAGTTTTACTTTCCCTAAGTGCTTTGGCACAGCTTACTGTTCCTGGGAATGTGTTTGCAGGCCTTGCTCCATCAGGTGATATTCCATCTTCCTCCTTGCAATGTTCTAGTCAGTTGGGGTATTAAACAAAGAATCAGGTGACTCCATGCCCAATGGATTGCTTCAGTAACTGGTAACTTCATCTAGCAGGCAGATGACCCCTCTGAGTCACCAAAATTGTTACCCAAAATGTGCCCCCTGCTCATTTTCTGGCTAACTCCTTTCATCTTTCCTTCTCTTGTGCCTCAGACATAAAATTTTTCTTTTTAGGCACTCAAAATCTTCTAGAAATGGCACCATTGGATAGATCTCTTTCTCAGCTTTCCAGAAAGGTAAAGTTTTCCTCCTAACTCCACGTATTTTTCAAGTTATGGCTCGACGGAGTTTTTGTGGGAAATTTTCCCCTAGAAGGCCCGCAGCCAATTAGGATGTGCCACGTGTCCAGGAAGTGGCGGGGGTCGAGGAGAATTTGTTTTTTTCCAAGTGTTTTGGCGTAGGTTTCAAAAGGAAAATTTTTCCCGTGGGACCCGCCGATGAATCAGGAGCTGCCACATGCGTCCAGGGCGAAAATTGGAAAATTTGGCTAAGTGTTTGCGCAGGGAAATTTTGGAGAGATGGCCCCGCGGCCAATTAAAACAAGACACGTGTCCTAAGGGACCGGAAAAGTGGGGCATGGAGGGGAGTTAGAAATTTTGGCAAAATGTTTCGCCAAAAAATCCAAAAGTAAATTGTGATCCGCCTACCCGCCGATGAACCAGAACACGACACGTGTCACCAGGAGCCGGAGTTTCAGAGGGCGGAGGAAAAGTTGAAATTTTGGCAAAGTGTTTTGCCGAAAATCCAAAAGGCAAAGTTTTGGCTTGCTGCCCCCCCCAACGAATAAGAACATGCCACATGTCCTAGCCGGTGGAGCGTGGGAGAACTTGGGAAATTTTCCCAATGGGAAAATAATGGAAAATTCAAGAAAAAGGCCCGCCCCCTTATTGCGAGCCAATAGAATCTCGCCACGTGTCTAGTTGGGGCAAAAATTTAGAGCAAGCCCGCATGGGAATTTTGGAGGGTCAAACCCACACCTAATGGGGTTTTGACATGTGTCCAAGTCAAAAATATCGAAGCGACCCATGGAAAATTCAGGAGAGACAGGCCCGAGCCAATCACATCACGCCACGTGTCTTCACCTCATCGGCCCGAGGAAATTTTGAAAAATTTTCCAAAGGCAAAAATGAAGTAAAATGGAGCAGGAAGGGCCCACGACCAATTAAAATGTGCCACATGGCACCTGAACCGTGGGGCATGGGGAATTTTTTGAAAATTTTCCAAATGACCAAAAAGGTAAAAATTCAAATTTTTTGCCCGCCGACCCGATTTGGCCCTGTTTTGCCCTAAATTTTCAAATCACCATATCTTTCGATCCAGAGCTCGATTTTCACGTTCTTTATATCAATGGAAAGCTGGTGAAATTATCTACAAGATTCTATGGTCATTTTTGCATTTTGGTTTAGTTTGGAGAGATAAAATCAAGAAACATATCTGGCATGTGGTAATGGCCAGAAATAACGTTTCAACAACCAGTTTTAATGCAAAATGGGTCACATTCTTCTTCAAAGATGGCCAAAATGTCGGGCATGGGTCTGTAAGGACGTCCATGCTATTTTAATGCATCTTCATTCAATGGGAATGGCTCCCACATTTTTACATGTTTTCTCTCTCCCGGCTCGACCCATGCATTGTAAAATCCAGATTTGGCTCGTTTTTTTAGGGTTGAACATTTTTTTGATAGAAAACTTCTTCTTTCACCTTCAACAAGTGATTTTTGCAAGTATCGGACCTTCTTCATGATTGTAACAGGTTTCTACCTCTTTGATGTTGCAAATGCAAGGATTTTGACAGTGAAAATGACAAAGTGTAGACTCGTGATCAATTTTGAGTCCTTTGTTTGTCTTGTCTTGCTTCATTTCAGACCTCTAATTGCATCTTATCAACTTGTGTGATGTTTCATGTTGCATTTCATGAAATTGTGTCAATTTTCATGAACAAGAAGTGTTCACCACTCCTTTGGTGTATCAGCTATTAGTTTAGTTTCAATTTTTGCACTTTCTATCTCTGTCTCCTTGGAATTTAGAGTAGGATTAGGATTTAAACCTCTGCAATTGTGTAAATAACAGATCTGATCAGAGGAGTTCGAGGAACCAGCCTCTAATCTAGAGATTCCTCTCTCATTTTACAAGTCCCACACTTGGAGAGAGGTTTCAATGTTGTGCAATCACACTGGATGCCTGAAACATCAACTTAGAAACTTGATTTGCATCCAAGGGTGCTACTGATTTACAACAACAGGTAAACCCCTAACCATGTCATATTGATGAAGTGTGTCAAGATAGCCAAAACTCACATGTCCAAGTCTTCAATGCCATATTTGAGTTGATGATGTATCCTTGGCTACAAGTGCTTGATCATTTCGTTGAAAAAAATCCAACTGAAACATTCTTCCCACATTCGAAGATTTTGTAACAATTTTGGAGCTTTGTGACTTATCTTGAATTAGGCACATATTTTTACCACCTTTACAATCAAAGTCAATTTTGAGATTGTGATCTAATAATTGACTCACGAATAACAAATTTTTTGTTAAACTAGGGATATAAAGAACATATGTAATTTTACAATTATGATGCCCAAGTGGTAGTGAAATAAAACCAATGCCTTCAACATTGTATTATGTATCATCACCCAAAGAGACATGATTTTTGGTTGGTGTTTTAATCATTTTGAATAACCAATATTTATCTCCTATCATGTGTCGAGTTGCACCGAGTTGACATACCAAATTTAATTTGTAGAATTAGATACTTCATTTGATTGTGCGAATATAGGAAGTCATCATCATCAAATTGATCTTACTATTCAGCTACATTTCCTTGTTGAGTTGGTTTCTTCTTCCACTTGTTATTATTTTTCCCCATTTACTTTGTTGTTGACCATATTTTGTTTGTTGGTAATTCATCTTTTTACCACTTGATGATCCTTGTTGGAATGTGTTAAACCAACAATTCTTTAACTCATGTCATTTTTACCACAAGTAAGACATTTTTTTGGTCATTTTGGCCTTGTTAAGTATTACCTTGCTTCTAAGACTGTTTTATTAGACATAGCCTATTTTTGCCTTTCTGATTAGAAGCAAGTGCCTCTGCTCTTCAATTTTAGTGGTTAAGTGAATAGATTCCTCTTGTTGTAGCATATTCACTAACTCTTCAAAAGTTGTTGTTTGACCATTTATGTTTAACATGGTCACAAAAATACTATAAGAAGGAGGAAGAGATCTCAATACTATAAGCACAATTGATTTTTCAATTACTTCTTCTTCCAAAGCTTGAAGTGATACACGCAAAGTTTCTACTCTTCTCAAAAACATTTCAACTTTCTCGGTTGGTTGCACTTTCAAGTTTAATAGTTGACTTTGGAGATGAAGTATTGTGTTCTTATTTTTTGACTCGTATACTATTTTCAACTTGTCCTAAGATTCTTTTGTTGTTATGGTCTCACGAATATGAGGTTGAACCTCATCTAAAACACTAATTTTTTTCCATGACGTCCAAAAATGGAAAAAAATTAAAATCAAAATTTTAAAAAGCTGAACGCAGTAATGACTTAGATGCATGTGTAGTGTGTTTTAAGGCGCAACTACAGTTCATCCACTTTGCATGTGCATTATAATAACCCTTGGCTGCAATTTTATTGTTTCTTCTCTTTCTACGTAGGTTTTTCTTCTAGGACACAATTTTTCTTCCTTTTTCTAATGCTACTTTTTTTACAGATTGCAAATCTTTTGCAAGTGTGTCTTCTTCTTCTCTTCAATGCTCTTGATCTGTGAATGTAATCTCTAGGTTGATTGGAGGCTTCAGGATGACACTTTGGACATAGATCTTCTCATAGGCATGTAGAATTCTCTTTCTAGATATATGAAAAGACAGAGCACAGAGAAGAGGAAGTAGAAGTTATGTCGGGAGATTGAAAATATTGGGTCCCCACAATACAAAAATATTGTATATATATATATATATTAAATGCTTCCAATTTTAAAAATGTAGGTACAAGTAATTTTTTTTTAAAAAATACCAAAGAATGAAACAATGTCACCTTTTGCAATAGATTTACATCCAAGTCTGCAAGGGCCTGTGATTGCACTCCAGGTTTTCTTCAACTGCAAATCAATCGTGATTCATGGTGTGGAGCCGAGTAGGGTCAGGTTGTGAAACTGCTAGGAGAAACTATGGCTCCTCCTAGCTCTGTAATTTATCTAGATCTCCCTAAACTTCCCTAAAACTTCCTACACTCCTCTCTAGATTAGAATACTGCTCTGATACCAAATCTTGACAATGAATACTTGAAAACAATATTTGACAGGAAGTTTTGCACTGTAAAACAAGACGGTACTTGTGTATTTTATTAATATCAAAATCAATTATTACAGACAAATGAGAGAGCTACAATATTTATACATAGTGGAAAGCTTCTATATCGTCCAAAATATATGGAAACAAATCATCTAATCTGAGAAAATATGTAGAAATAACATATTGCCCCTATTGCCCCGATGGAAATCATCTAGGAACAAAATATGCAAGATAGAATATGATCCAACAAACATTGGGATGAGAACACTATCACTTAGTTAAATAACAAATGAGGATAACTAATACCTATTGACATAAGTTTAAAGTAGTTAAATTAAATACTTTAACTTATTAAATTTATTCATATATCAACTAATGATGAATTAAGCTAAGTTTTATTCCTAAAACAAACCAAGAAAAATTCTTACTCAAACTAAACTCGAAAGACACATAAAATCAACTCACCAAGAGAAAAACTTATACCACTTGAAATACATATGAATACTCTTTCTATAACATATTGGAAATCCTAACAAATCTAATTGGAAGACTTGCAACCAAGCCAATCTCTACAAACTACTAGAAACTTATTTTTAACTAGTCTTCATAAATAGGGCACACTTTTCTATTTAGAAGCAAGCTCATGACCTGAAACCACCATGGACATCAATAAAAAAATTCCATGCCAAAAAAATATTCCATTTATTTTGCAAATCCTTTGGACAACCTTGTCCCAAACTGAACTTATTCATAAACAAACCTATTTGAGTGGGTTCCACTCATCACCACATGATCTATCATACCTTTCTAGAAACTTGGAGGATTCCTCTACATCATCGAAGTATAATAATTTCAGTAGAAATCAATTCGGACACTTATGAATATTATCTCTCCTACCAATTTTGAGCTAGGGTTTCAAACACATAAAAATCTATTTAACATTTTTTCATAAAAACGTGACAATGAAATTACCTAATTATTTTTGTGAAAGATTTTAGACTTAATGTAGAAACATCCATGAAATCCACAAGGTCCCATGTTAATCACACAATTCAATTTGAGCATCGAAGGTGCAATTTGAGATATAAATGACCTTCTTCTTGACCTCGTTTCACCAAAGGCCACTTATCTTACAAAATCTTCTTCTAAATGACTCCAAATTTTTCTCACACCTCTAGGAAACCTCTTTTCATCATATCCAAGTATCATCATATATCAAATAGCTCTCCAAATTCTCATCCTATCTTATTTGAATGACTATCCCTTAAGGTTTTACATGGTTTAGGCTAAGGTCAACTAGAATAGCATTTTAACTCATCAAAAAAACTCTAAAAGGTCCTAACATACTTGAAACATCATGTATGACATACTTTTAAGCTTCTATAAGCTCACATAGCTCTACACATCAACCTCATGCCTCCTAACACCTAGACCCGGTTTAGATGAACACCTAAAACTTGGTCTTTAACCTATATCTGTATCCTGAAACACATGTGTATTTCTAGAAACTCTCCAAGAATGCTCTCCATACTATCAACATGACCCTAAAGCTAGCAAGAAACTCAATTCATCATACTCCATCACCTAGGCTAGCTAGGCCAACTGACTATGCATGTTAGATTAAGCCAATCTCATTAGATCACCTCATACAACCAAGAACACACCTAAAACTCCATGTCACCATCATACTAAGGATATTATGACTCTAATAAATCATATTATTTGTCATTAATGGGATTTTACATCAATACAACACCTAAAACACAACATTCTAAAATAGAATACCACTTGGAATTGGTAGGAAACTAGAATTTTAAACCAATAAATCGTCTATCATGTACTCCCCTCTATGTCATCCTATATTTCTATTGTAATACAACATCTTCATCCATTTTCACATGACTACTAACTGTCTAGAACAATATCCTCAATAGATGGTAGTATCACTCCCTCTTCTTCCTCATCCAACATGGAGGGATTAAAGAGATTTAAATTTTCAACATTCACCACTCAGTAGATACTCATATAAGAAGGAAAATACAAGGAAAGTGTATTCTTACCCACTTGTTCTAGAATCTCAAATGGGCCATATCGAAGAGGCTTGAGTTTTTATCTTTTCCTATAGGATTTATCTTTTCAAGTACAACCATACCTTATCTCCAACAAGGAAATAATTCTTGGTTAGGTTTTTATCATGATGTGCTTTGTACTTGGCATGTGACTCTAGGGTAAGTGCAGCAAGTTGGGGGGCCAAAAAGGGGTCATAAGTGGACGCCATATTACAAATAAAAACATAATATTAACTTGTAGGGATTATTCGCAATGCATACACTCAAAATTAGAAAAACTTATATCAATATGAATCGTAGTATCCGAAATCTAGTTTCTAAACTACTAATTTTTTAAAAAGGACAAGTTTAGTTATATTAAACACTCAAAATTCAATGACTTGGTATTTTTAAAAAACACCTATAAGATTGTAGTTCATTTGTCCATGATTTAGATGACCAAAATTTTTAATATATATATATATATATTTCCTTTGGTGAGAAGTTAGATGCCGATATCTATCTTGGGATAGATTTTATTTTGTATTTTTTTGAGCAATATTTTATTTTTTATGATTTTTTCTATGAAAGTGCTCTAAAAACATAAAGAAAATAGAGCACTTTCTGTTTCGCCCACCATAACTTCATAAAAAATATTGAAATCAAATAAATTTTTTTAAACATGTATATAATTTCACCACGGTTGGGATGGTATAGGTTTTATCACATTCTAACAAGTGAAACAAAATTTGCAGTCTTAAACATAGACAAACATTCATGGGAAAAAGTGTCTTAAAGACCTACTATTAGTAAAAAATTATAAAATGATATTTATCCTATTCTATTCACTTTAAAATCAATATTTCTACAAAGCTAATAGTATCTAAAGCTCAATAAACAAATAAACATCTATAAATCTGTTACAATATTTGTCGCCCTATATTTAAAATTTGTCCCTAAAGTTCAATAAACAAACATCTATAAATCATGTTACAATATTTGTCGCCCTAAAGTGACCATTTACCTTAGAAGTGTGTTCTTCCCTCATCAATTGAAATCTTCCCTCTTAGGAACAAAATTTTTCTCATTCTTATAGAGAAACCCATCTCGGAAGTAGTATTAACCCCTAGGAGAAAATCCCTCACGTAGAGGTTTTTTACTAAAAGATCTCTTAAAAATCTAGATACTGCTCATAACATTCATAATATGTTTCACACAATAAAGGCTCAAGAACAGTTAACATGCCCATTACTAAGAGTAAAGGGGGCCTAGATAACATATCAATTAACTTGTTAGTCACACCTTTCTTATATTTTATAATCAAATGGAACAATTGAAAAAAAACCATCCATTTATAGTGTTTATCTTGTTGAAGTTTATTCTAAGCCTTGAAATATTGAAGAGGTTAGTGATATTTTTGTAAGATAGTTTCTTTACCCATCAGATAATTTTTCCATTTCTTGACTTCTTGCACAAGATCATACAATTCCTTATCATATGTACAATAATTCAGAACTATACCATGAAACAATTCTTAATGATAACATATAGGGCTACCTCCCTAAAGTAGGATAATTCCCATAACATATTCACTAACATCAATTTCCTCTTTGAAAGGAAGATGTAAGATACGTAATTCCAATACTAGAGCATTATAGACACAAAAATTTGGTATCACTACCCTTGACTTCCCACGTCTCCGCATTTTTCACCATGGTCCTGGCTAGGCCCCTTTAATTTAATTTAATTCATTTATTTAATTTTTTTCTACCATCCCATCACATTTAATTATTAATTAATTCTTGTTAATTAATCTTAAATTAGCTAATTACCCCTAATTAAATTTCATCTCTCCTAATTAGCTAATTACCTCTAATTAGCTTTCTTTGGGATGCTTTTATCCCTAACCACATAAATCCATATCCCTACACTTTTTCTATCTTTTATCCTACCCGTATTTATCTCCTATCCACCCATGCCACTTTCCTAAACAACTATCACCTACCTACATGCTTTAAATAACTTATCCCAATCTCTCAAAGCCCATATCTTGAGTTAATCAATGATTTTACCATCCAAAGAATGGTTTCCCATAGTCAGCGGTGACCCATCCGAGTCATCATCGACCCTTTAAAATTACATTCACCCACCTCCTCCCAAGGCATGTATGTAAATATTTGAGCTTCCTTGAGACTTATGAACCTTTTATCATGCCTAAGCATCCCATGAATAGTTACAAACCTATTGGATCTCCTTCTAGTTTTCTTGCATAACTCCTGAACATTCCTTTGTGAGATAATATTATCATTTTCTTTAGTTACTATAATATTATCATTTTCTTGTTTGCATCTAACATTTTGTAGGACTAGATCATCTCCACAGACCTCATTTCAGTTGTCCTCCCCATCCCTTTTACTTGTAGGTTTATTTTTTAGTCAATATACTATCGGCTTGAATCGGTATGGCTTAGATCTCCATTTACCTTAGGTTACCACTAATCTTGTATCCATCTACCTTGGTACATCTATTTTTGGATCCTCGGATCTATGTTACTTTGCTTCGAGTGTTCACCTAGTTGTCATATCTCCTTATTGTCACTCTATTTCTTAGATTCATCCTATCAGGTCCCCAGTTTTTATCAACCCAACCTAGTCATCATTGAAAAGACCTACCTATTTTTGGTATCCACCACTTAGATCCCTATTTCCTCACACCCTTTTATTTCTATAGATATCGTAACTTCTTTGCATGTTCTAACCAGTTAGCACAAAGCTTCAACATTCTTAGGTATACACTCATAATATCCAGGATATTCATTTACGGTTCTTGTTTCATCCATCTACCTCCGGTCGCCATCGAATAGCCCTCTACACCCTTGTTCACCATCAACTTTTGCAAGTAAAGTTTATTTTATGTCAATTTAGATCAGATTTGTATGTTCCTTACATTTCAACATTTTTTAGTTTTTATATGCCTAAAATTCTTCATATTATCTTGTTTAATATCATCGCTTTTATACTCTCTAAACAAACATGGGGGTTGACAACTACCAAGGAAGTTAATTCTTTTTGGAGATGACATCCTCGAAATGCAACCCCACATCTATCATATAACCCATTTTCCTCTTATTTTATTGTATCTTTCAAGATCATCAGATTTGAAGTGAGGTCACCCACTTTACACATGTATCTATCACATCACGATCAGGTACCTTAAACCCTCACATTTTAGAGTTATTTAATTTTCTTTGATGCTTTGTACCATTAACTTGAAAAGGAAAAAAAATTAGATCAACATTCTGGCACACATCGGTGGAATCACCCTCTTAGATGATTCCTTGCATTTCATTTTATTTTCGAGTGTCTTCTACTAACATTATAGGTAAAATATTTGGTCTTTGATTATTTTTGTTGCACTTTATTTCTTGGATCACTCTTCACTTGCGTCTTCTTGAAGATTAGATAAAAAGGAAAAGTGTTCTATAGGTATTATCTTTTTGTCTCATTTTCTCTTTTTGCATCGCATTTTCCCTTCCTTGTGTTTGTTCTCATCAAAATTTCACATTTGGATTTGGCTTAAAAGAACCCTTTTCATCCTTTCTTGAAAACATAGCTTAAGTAAGGGTTAATTGGTTACATCTCACATTCTATCACACACAACTAAACCTCACACATCAATCTACACATCTAGACATATTCCTACTAGGTGGACTGATTAGGATTTCATCACCCAACAAGAAGTTTCCGTTGTGTTATAACCACATTATAAATCCTACACAGACTCATGTCTCACTTACCTTTGGATATATCGAGGTCTCCTCAGCCATAACTACCCAAAACTAACCTTGGACTATTTTTTCCTAGGTACCTTTGCTATTCACCTCCTTTTTTTTCATATTTTCTAATTAATCATGTTAATAAAACGTTGTTGCATTATTTGTTTGTTAATAAATTTCATAAGTAAATATTTTCCCATTTCATGCCTATTAATAACTCTTCTCAAACAATGCATCAATATAATATGTCTAACAAAACTCCTTCCTCCAATTATCTTGAGACTCTACATTGGATATCTCGATCTTGTAAATACCATGTCATCCAAATAGATCCCCTTTTGAAACCAATTCTCCTATCTCTCATCAGTCTATTTTCCTATGACCAATAACACCTCCATATCTCACTCCTTTAGAAACCCTTGCACCTCCTACTAGCCCCATGTATGAATTATTATTTCATACATCCCCAAGACCTCTCAATCCTACCAATCAACTCAACCAGATGGATCCTATTCCACCTCCATCATATCATATCAACATTATCCCTAATTCATCCGATATTATCACTAGAATTCCTATCCAACCATATCAATCTACCAACAATCAACAATCAAATATCCCTATCTCACAATATTATATTCAACCTCAACAATCACATCATATTCCTCTCTCTCAAAAATGGTCATTATCATTACCTATCTCATCTCATCACTTTACTATGTAATTCCCACCCCTTAATAATATCCCCTTTTGTCAAAAATCACATCCTTATCCATCCACTTATTATGTTGTGCAACCACAACCATCTACCTCTTACATGGAACCTTCACACAAAACTTTTAAACCATCTTCTAATTATACCCCCTTGGGGGAATCATATAGTTCAATCTTTGACAAGTTGATGACAACTCACCTCCTCATACTTCCTCCCATCGACCTATTGACAACTCACACCCCAAACCCACTTGGTATCATGAGGGTCACTACTATAAATATCATCGAGTCATAGGTCACAACATTGAAAAGTGTCATTCTTTTAAATACCACATTCAATAACTTATAAATCATAGGGATATCCATCTCATGAATCGACCCCTTGACATCTTCAGACAACCCTTTCCTAATCCACCACTGAAAAATCAATTTCTACCTTCCACATCTTACACATCCAATCCTTATGCAATCAATACTATACATCAAACACCTCCATCCTTACCTATCTCATCTACCTCATCATTTATTCATACCTTAGACATTGTGCCTACAACTTCTACCACACCTATCACATTAAATTCCACCACATATATTCCTACCTTTACCACATCCACATAGAATTTTACTATACATACCACATCAACCGCATCTATCATACCCAAAACTATCATATCTAACCCCTTTGCCACATCAACACCTAACACACCCATCACTACATCATTTTCATCATCAATAATCCCAATCGTACCTATCTCATCATCAATTTTTACTACCCCCATATCCACCATATCAATAAATTCACTTATATCTACCTTTAAATGTTTATCATATATACCCACATCTTCTCCCATGGCCACATCACCTATTTCACCTCAATATTCTACACTTAATTCTCCAACATCTACCATAGCCACATCTATACCCACTATTTGCACCAATCAAATCTTCTCAATTTACAAATTTATCAACAACACCTCTTGAAACGTTTGCATCCCCATCTAAGACAAACACAAAGGGGATTCTATCTTCATTAACTATTTTAACCAATCCAAAACCTACACCATCCACATCTCGCATAGACCTCATCAATCACATCATATAAACACCTTTTTCTCCATCCACATCTACACCCACCATTGATCCTATACCTACATTTTCTACACCACTTGTCATATCTTCTTTATTGGATTTGATCATACCTACTACTTCATCTACATCTATTCCACCCTTACCTATTATACCATCCATATAAACAATCCCAATTCCTCTTTTTCATTTCTCACCGGCACCAATCACATCAACTATTTTGATTACATCTACTCCATTTTCTCCTCCTACTACATCTTTGTCATCATTTAAATAGTTTGTGAAAGCATTCCAAATTTCCTTGACTTCAAATAATCCTCTCATTTTATCCTCACAATAATATACTATCACATATTCTTTAGACATGATCAAAATTCCTCCACCAATACCAACCACACAATCTTTGGATCCTCTAGTTGAGATTCTTGTCATCCTTGCCAAGGGTAAATCCTCTCAATAAAAATATAATACCCTTGATAAACATACCTAAATTTATCGTATGTATCCTCATAAGAAATTAGGTCTTCCCTCTTCTCAGCAATCTAATGTTACAACATCCATCCTAGGATAACCCCCATCTATTTTAGGGCCAAGCCCTTCATCTAAGACATCTCCCAACAATCAATCCAAATCCAAAAATATAATCCTCCTCCCAAATTTGATTCATCTTCTAAGACATCTAATTTACCCATCTAATCTACATCCACTCCTTTCCTTAAATCCAAGTCAAAGTATCTTATAAAAATTGCAAGATCGACCTTCCTCCCAACACTTTGATCGGGTCCTACCTAGATACCCTTTGAAATTTAATTCAAATATCTGCCATCACACTTCCTCCTATTAAATCTTTTGATCCTCATAGTAATAAGCCATCATGGTTCAATTCTATTCACATTTTCATTTATCATCATACCCATGGTCATGAAACCGAGCATTGTAAGGCCCTTTAAACCATCATTCATGATTTCATTGAGAGAGATGACCTTATCAAAGATTTCTTGTCTCTATCTACCATTTTATTCACAACCAGTCCAAATCCTATTTCTACATCTCCATCCATCAAATTTTCTATGTCTCCTCCTTCATCCACATCCTCCATTGTCATCACTCCACCGCACATCATTCCTTGTAATGAGGGTCATCCATTATTCATCGATACCACTTTCCTTACCAAAACACCCCTACGATCCCCAATCATCCATCCCATCTAACTTCAATGCTATCATCAACATTTCTTCTAACAACCCCATATAATATCCTTTGACATCCAAAGTAGCTCATCTACATCCTAGTAAACCAAATTAGTCTCTTTCATTGGGGGAGCATATTCACCTTGTTATTGATCCTTTCACATCCTCTTCCTCATCCACACATCTTATCCACATCAATTCATCCATAAAATAGCTCCCTTGATGCTAGGGGACTTCTTTCTAGGATTGGTCTACTTATGGACTTATTCCTTTTAATCCTTGATATTTATTTATCTTATCCAACCACTCTCATACTATCTTATCTAGTTTAATATAGTAAACCTATCTATCCACCATCTCTTTCCTCAAAGTCCACCTTTGTGTTAATATTTGTGCCTCTTTTAGGAGCACCATTTTTTCATCCTAAACCCACCTTTATGGACATACTTGTTCCCTTTTTTGGGGCACCATTATATCATCATAATTCAATTGTTGTGGCCATCTCTTTATCTCATTAGGGACATATATTCCCTTCACTTCCTAAAAGGTAGCGCATAATGTTTATCTTCATATGTCTATCTTATCATGAATTTAAATTTGGTGACCTTGTCCTCACTTTAGAAAGGAGAAAACATGGAAAGTTTGCCCTCAAATGGATTGGAGTATACATTATCACACATAAGTACGGGTTGAGAGCCTATCATGTGGCCTCCCTTAATGGTAAACTAGAATTAGAACCACTTAACACATTGCACTTGTGACCATTCTATTGTTAACACATTATTATTGAGCACTTATTCATATCCATAGATCATCTCTCCATCATTATCTTCTTCCATATATCATTGTAACAATTTGGAACTATGTGGTCTATAATCACTTTCTTATATTTTACCTTAAATATGGGCACCACGGATCTGCTAATAAAATTTTCCTTATGGCTAGGCTCTCCTTCTTGGTGAGAATTATGTGATCATTACATCCATCACCCTCTTGTTTGTCTCTTGGAACAATGCAAAGGGCCCATAGGTGTCTCTTGTATATTATTTATCCCCTTCTAAGTTCTATACCTAGCTATTCCAATCTCACTCACATGTAAAAACCAAAATTCATCGATGCTCTTATCAAAATTCAAATCTATCAAAAATAGACTGATCCCTCAAAGGACAACTTGTTCATATCAAAAAATAAAGTCAAATCAAATAGAATGATCCCTCAAAGGATGACCATTGTGTATATCATTCTTTCTATTTATATCATATATGTATAAATTAGACCATAACCTCAAAGAATGGTTGCACTTTTGTATTATGACATCGAAGGCTTCTGTATTGATCAGCCTTCCATTTTATCATCATTCTAAGAAAGCTTCCAGCATTCATAAACTTTATTCTAGGAAACTTCCCACGTTAATCGGTTTTGTCTTTCCCCTTACGAGCTAGGGTATAGTTTTAGGGAACATCACTCATGGAGAGCCCTCTTCCTACGTAGAAGTTACATCACAAAATTATTTTTCATGTCAATATTAGGTTTATGAGTTCATACCATCCATATTTTTCTCATGATACTTAGTATAAATAACTATCATTGGTTATATGCTAACATCATGTTTTGGTCACATGTTCCTTTCACTACCTGGATCCCTTTCTTTTTTACCTCCAATGCGATTGGAGGAATATTTTTCATCTATTTTGTTCTCAAATTCCACCTTTGTGGCATCCTCTATTCCCCTTGGAGCATTTTATTTCAACATTCTATTTATCATCCATGCCTTATCTCAAGCCCACTTTTGTGGCCATATTTGTGTTCCCTCTAGGGCACCATTACTCATATTTCTCCTCCTTGGTTATCATCATGCCCTTTATTGGGGCACCATTATTTCTCTCCTCATCCATTTTGTGCTCTTTTTTAGGGCTCCATCTCATCATCTACATTCTCAAAGTCCACCTTTGTGGCCATATTTATTCCCCCTTGGGGCATTTTATATCATCACTTTTTTGTATTTTAGCTTTTGGCCATTAATGCCCTTTACTAGGACACCAATATTTCCATCCTCATCCTTTTGTGTACATATACCTTTCACACTATTCCTCACGTATGAAGTATTTCTCAATATTTTCACATTTTTTTGCCCAAAGTTTGATGTATACCTATGACCCATTGGTCCTCATGGCTCGCATCCATTTAAGAGGTTTCCATTTGGATTCCATCCATCTCGCAGTGATTTTCGCCCACTCATTGGTATGTAGATAATTTCCACCATCTTTATTGAGACCATCCTTTGTTCCCTACCAACATGATATCAGAATCAAATCCATAGGTTTTATTGTTACATATATCCATCTTGATTGGGGAATCTTACCTCACTTTATCATGTTACCCATGTTTCTTTCCCACCCACCCTTCAACATCTACCTCTTTCAAACTCGTCATTGATTCCCCTTTACGTTATCAATCCCTTGTTTGAGGGGGAGCTCATCATCAATATTTTGTTATTCTTCATCCTACTCTTTATCTCTCATCATTTTTTTCTCATGGATTGCTAGCACAAACCACTCAACAAAAAGGCAAATCTAGACACAAAAATTTAGTATCGCTACCCTTGACTACCCACGTGCACATTTTTCACCATGGTCTGGATAGACCCCTTTAATTTAATTCTCTTAATTTATTTACATGGCCATCTACTATCCCATCACATTTAATTATTAATTAATTATTGTTAATTAAACCTAAATCAACTAATTACCCCCAATTAGCTCTCATCTCTCCTAATTATCTGTTTACCTCTATTTACCTTTCTTTGGGATTCTTTTATCCCTAACCACCTAAATCCACATCCCTACAATTTTTCTATCTTTTATCCTACCCATCTTTATCTCATATCCACTCATGACACTTCCCTAAATAACCCTCACCCAAATACATGCTTTGAAGAACTCATCCCAATCTCTAAAAGACCCATATCTCGAGTGAATCGGTGATTTTTACCATCCAAGGAATGGTTTCCCGCAATTAGAGGTGACCCATCCAAGTTTCCATCAACCCTTTAAATTTACATTCACCCCCTCCTCCTGAGGAATTCATGCAAATATCTAAGCTTCCTTGTGACTTGCAAACCTTTTCTCATGCCTCGAGCATCCTCGCAATAGCGATTCAAACCTCTTTTATCTACTTCTAGATTTCTTACATCACTCATGAACATTCCTTTGTGAGATTACCATAATTTTGTATTATTTTATTCAATTATTATCATATTATCATTGTCTTATTTTCATCTAACATTTTATAGGACCAGATCATCTCCATAGACCAAGTTTCAGTTGTCCTCCCCATCCCTTGTACTTACAGGTTAATTTTTCATTCTATATACTCTCATCTTAACTCAATCTGGCTCAAGTCACCATTGACTGATGAGGCCATAAATTACCCATAAATTACCATTATTTTATCCTTCCAAGTTACTTATGAAAGTTGATTTAAATGTAATCTAGGAATTTATAGTTTAATTAAGATAGAGTATAGGATATATATCTTATTTATTCTTTATAAATATTTTTTTATCTATCTTTTTGACTAATCCTATTGATTATTTGGGAAAAATGTAAAGTCTTGTGTATGCAAGTCATAAAGGAAAGATAATGCTAGTATTGGGAAAATTAGAATTTATCATGAATAGTACATTTAAAATAAAATATGATTTCATATTCAGATTCCTCTCAAAAAATTATGTAAGTTCAAAAAAATAATCATCTCAATCCAAGGTCGTATGCAAAAGTTATAGCTATTTTAAGTTAGTTGTGGAACTCGTAGAGTTAGTTCTGGAACTTGCAGGTTTAGTTCCGAACTCGCAGGTTTAGTTCTGGAACTCGTAGATTTAGTTTTAGAATTTGTATTAATTTAATTATAGTTATTTATGGAACTTTTAATTCATGGAAAAATTAGATTTAGTTCCGGAACTTGCACAAAAGGAATGACAACTTTAGTTTTGGAACTTACATCAACAAAATGACTATTTTTGAGGGATTGTGAAAACTCAGATATTCCAATAGGAAATATGAGAGAGGTTTTTGTTCATAGAAATATGTTTAACAAAACCTAATTCATATTTGTTACATGTTTTACCAATGAAGAGAGATCTAACTTTTAGTGAGCTGCAGTCTGAGGAAAAGTGTATCAGATGAGCACTAAAAGTTCCATAAACAGAAACAAAAAATTCAAATGGAAAATATGAGAGAAGAATTTTTTCATAGAAATGTGTTTAAAAAAAACCTCATTTAGATTTTTTACATGTTCTACCAATGAAGAGAGATCTAATTTTTAATGAGCTACAGTCCGAGGAAACGTGTATCAGACGAGCACTAAAAGTTCTATAAACAATAAAATAAAATTCAAATGGAAAATATGAGAGAGGTTTTTGTTCATAGAATTTTTTTAACAAAAACCTCATTCATATTTGCTACAGATTTTACCAATCAAGATAAATATAAATTTTAGTGAATTGCAGTCCAAGGAAAAAGCGTATCAGACAAGCGTCAAAAGTTCCACAATAAAAAATAACAAAGTCAAATAGAAAATCTGGGAAAGGTATTTGGTCAAAATCATATTTTGAGGAAAAACCTCCTTCCAATAATGTAGAAGAATAAAATCATTATGATTCTTATTACCAAAAAGCAAGGAGAAGATTTGGGAGAAAATCTTCCTAAAATAAGCAAGATAAGATTTGACTTCAATAATATCTCTCTCCATATTTTGTGGAGATGGAGATCTTAGTTGTTAGGATTGGAATAAAGATAAGATTAGATTGTATTTCTTAAAATAAGGAGTTGGTTGGATGCATGAATTATAAATGCAACCTTCCACACTAAGATATGTAATTTTCTTTCTCCTAAGAAATAAAGATCTGTTCTTTCCTCTCAAATATTCTATAGTTTTAAAATCGGAAGTATGATTTAAATCATCTTCCAAGAAATGAGTTGGCCACTCATTTCAAGGAAGATGGATCTGTGTATTTATGTTTATGTTTATTCATTTGTCTGTAATTCATTTTTTTGTATTATTTTTATTTTTGTATTGTGAAAATTCAGTCTATTGTGAACTGCGCAGTGTTTCGTTTAATTATGTTTATTTCCAATTCAAGAGATTTCAATTAATGAAAGTGTTTTTAAATGTATACAATTGTGTTTAAATTCCTATAAGTTTTATTTCTTTCATGCAAGTGTGATTTATTTTATGTAAACTTTATTTACGTAAGTGTGGCTTTTAATTTCTGCAAGTGTGATTTATTTTATGCAAGTTTGGTTTGTGTTTAAAGGAGTTTCTTTCCAAGATCTTCTTCTCTTAAAGCATACAACCATCAAACACCAGCCCTAGAATGACATTATTAATGGCAAGGATTGATGGCCCTCATCATTGACCTTGTCGTCATTGTTGATCCTTCATCTATCTTTCTTATTACCTCTATTTTTGGATCTATAGATCCATGTTACTTTGTTTTACTGTTCACCTAATTGTCATATTTCCTTGTTGTCACTCTATTTCTTAGATTCATCTTGTCATTCCCCTAGTATTTTTCACCCCAACCCAGTCACCATCGACCAAAACTCTATTTTTGGTATTGACCACTTAGATCCATGTTTCCTTACACCCTTCTATTTTTGTCAATTTCAGATCTTCTCTGCAAGTTCCAACCAATCAAAGCAGAGCTCCAACATTCTCGGTTTGAACTCAAAATATCCAAATCTACATTTATAGTTTTTTTCATCTATTTTCCTTAGGTATCGAGTTGAATGGACCTCTAAAACCTTGGCCACCATTAAACTTGCTAGGTAAAATTTATTTTATGTCAATTTAGATCAGATTTGTATGTTCCTTACATTTCTACATTTTTAGTTTCTGTGTGCCTTAGATTTTACATATTATCCTGTTTATTATCATTGTTTGTATTCTATCCTATCAAACACATGGGTTGAAATCCACCAAGGTAGTTAACGATTCTTATAGAAGAGCTCGTCAGAAAACCCTACATCTATCATCTAATCCATTTTCCTCTTAGTTTCTTTTGTCTGCGGGATCATCAAAAGGTAGTGATGTCATCCAATTTGCTCCCATATCTATCGAGATCAAATTCCAAGGTACTTTAAACCCTCTCATTTTTGAGTTATTTAATTTTATTTAATAATAGATCATTAAGTTGAAAAGGAATTAAAAAATTAGATCAACAAACATGAATAACCTTAGATTTAAATGACTCAAAATATTTATTTTGTTTCTTACCCCCAATAAAAACTTGTACCCATATTGTTATTGAATGTAGTAATGTTGCTACGGATAATAATTTCTTGATGAAAATCCTAGATCTTGAACTACACCAAAAATGATCTTGCTATCGGTAAAACTTGATGGTGTAGGATAATTCAAAATGGTATTTTTATTAGTTGGACTAATCCTCAACTCTCCATGTCTAGTCACATGTCCCAAATATACAAGAGACAATTGAGAAAACTTATACTTCTTCTCATTCAAATCTATCTAGTTATCCTTAAGAACATGCAAAAATTGATGCAAATGGTCAATATAATATTCAAAAGTTATACTGAAAACTAGAATGTCATCTAATTACACAATGAAAAAGGAAACAATAAATGGCCTCATTACCTCAATCATCAACATCATGAAGGTATATGGTGCACTACATAGCTTGAATGGTAATAGCAACCAGTCATATAATAATTTCATGGTCTTGAATGTTGTTTTCCATATGTCCTCTTCCTTGATCCACACTTGGTGATACCTAGATTTTAAATCAAGCTTAGTAAAATATTTAGCATGTTGTAACTGATCCAAAAATCATAAATGTGAGGAAGAGGGTACCTATTTTGAAAGGTTATTTTATTCAAATATTGATAAGTAAAGCACATTATCCATGAACCATCTTTCTTATGTACTAAAAATAGGAGAACCACATGTATAATAGCTAGGATGGATTATACCTTATTTAATCAAAGACTACAAATGTTATTTTAAATCATTGGAATTTTTCAAATATTGTTAATATATTCCCAAGTTTGGAAGGACATTATCAGAAACAAGTGTATATCATGCTCAATTGGCTTAACCAGGGGCACTCCTATAGTCTCTTGGAAAACTTCCCTAAACTATTGAACCAACTCTTTTATCTATGTCTACTCCTTGTTAGAAAACATGCTACACATGGTTTTATATGTAATAACCTCATATTTTGGTATATCACTCAAAATAAGTAATGAAAAATTCTTACTAGCATTAATAACCTTTCAAGATTCAATGAAACTTACCAAATAGATTCTCAAGTCTCTGGTAGAGGATGAAATTATGTATCTCTTACAATCCTTCACCAAACAATACTAGTTAGATCTCCTCTTCAAGATATCATCACTGATATATGAATGTAAGTTTCTAAAAACTACACTACTCACGTCAAGGGAACAATATCCAAAACAACTTCATCAATGAATTTCTTATCAATACCAAACATAATTTTACATTGTTTGGTAACCTTGATGTCTACACATTTCTTTACCCAACCCAATGAGTATGGGATTATACGATTATAATTTTCCATCTTTATCATGTCCATTAGCTCTTTACTAACTAAATTAACTTGATAACATTTGTTAAAAATATCATCCACCTTATTTATATTCACTTCAATTTTTATATGAAAAATATTAGTTGTTTCATTTTTCGAAAAAAATATTACTACCCACACATACCAATCTTTGGAATGAGGTAAAACACATATTCTCATCCACATATTCACTGTAAAATAATTCCTCTCCCTAGATGGAAGTAATTTCCTTCTTCTTATTTTTCTTATCTTTGAAGGGATGTAATTCTAGGTGGAGATTCCAACATTTTTTATCGAATGAGTGTCAACATCACAATTCCCATGATGAAATTTAGTATCTATATTAGAAATGGAAGTAACATTTTTCTTACCTTTCCCTTTTCCTTTCTCCTTCTACTTGGTATCACCTTATTTTATCAAAGTATGCTTGTGACAGGTAGATGAAATCTTCTTATTGTCCATCTCTAAATAGTGGGATTAAGAACAATCCTCATCTACATCTACCAGCTTGAGCAAGACATATAGTCTCCTCAAGTGACTATGAAGACCATGAATGTACTCCATCGAAGGTCTCGATCCACTAAATATTTTCCCATCCAAGAAAATTTATTTAATAACTCACTAGTGTACTCCTACACATTTTGGCCTTGCTTCTACCTAAGATACTACCAATACATAGACCTTTCTTCCTCATAACAAATAGGATAGAAATAATTTTTACTAGCCATTTTAAATTCATCCCACTTAGTAATATGGGGAATTTTCTTAACAACCAATGAATGGACATAAATTTCAAAAAAATTAAAACATGGTTGGTTAATTTTAACCTTGCACAGAAATATGTTGAATCTCAATGATTTGATGTAAACTAAAATATACATGAAGTTGGGATAGCTAATAATCTAGCTTCTCGGTAGTCACGTCCCGATCATAATGCTAAATCTCTTTCTTTTTCTCTTCTTTGAATGGAGGAGGTGTAAGCTTGACATGATGTTACTCTTCCTTCTACTCACGAGTATATTGTTTATGGGTTCCTAGTGCCTCATTCAGAACACAAATCTTCTCCATGAGAAATCCCATGATGTACTCCAATCACCGCATAGACAATAAAATACTTCCCATGTCCTAGGAAAAACTTTCCACATCTACCTACAACTTATAAAAATAAATCTATATTTTACATAGATATACATACATATACATGTAGAATCGTGTATTTATATATAATAAGACTCTATATCTCACCAATAATATGTATCATATTAAAATAATGTTTAAATGAAATCTATTATTCTTTGGTTTCAAATTTAATTCAAAATTAATATCTGGTTTCATAAATCGGTGGTTCAAATAAATAACTATATCGTGATGACCACAAAGCTATGCGATTTTTGGCAAAGCTTAAGAAGCATAAAAAGAAATATATATTTTCAAATATAGTGATTAAAATTTATGTTTAATAATATTTACGTGTATATATAATATGTTTACCTTCCATTGTACAAACAAGAAATTTTTAAGACATTATATTTGACTATTTATAGATAGAAAATATATATAATTACAATATCAAAAAATGGAATACTTAATATGGTTCTATAGTTTGAAAGTAGTTTTTCACCTCAAATATCTTCCTAGAATGTCAATGTAGAAACCATATAAATAATGTAGAATGAAAAAAATTAGCCACGTTTATTTGTACAATATTAATAAAAAACATAAAATTTAATCGAAGGAATATCTAAACACTACTTTGGGTCTCACAAACCATTAAAATTTTAAAAAATGTGACTAGGTGATAAGTCATTATTATCAAGAAAAAACAATGTCATGAAGGAGAATGAAAAATCCAAAAAAATATATCTAGAGAGAGACATAGAAGGGCAGAAATGGGAAAGTGTTCAACAAAGAGAACTACGAAGAACAAGGTGGTTTGACATGGTAATCAAATGGACATGGAAAGGGTGTGGGGCATGATTTGGTAGGGGAAAATAGGGATATATTGTCATGAAATATGCAATAACTAGTCAAATATAGAAGCGATTGAAAGAGCACATAATAAAAAAAGATACAATATATTATAATTTTTGTTTTTGATGAATACCTAACCTAGTAATATATGAGCTTATTTCATCCTTAATGATGTTTGTGAAACCTTTGTTTTTTACCTTAAACAAACTAGATACATGATTGTATATGTAACCTCTTTTGCTTACCTCCTTTATGTGCATCCTTTGTGTTCGTGATTTGTAAATGAGATTATAATCATTGCCTCATTGATCCCTTGCAAAAATGTCTAGAATTCATGTACTTGGCCCTATAATATATGACCTACACATATTGTATTATAATTTTAAGAGCTAATTTTCTGTAAGGAAAATAAATAGATACCCCAATCAATATTTCTTTGGGATATCTAACAATATTTTTACACATTCCACAAAAGAAATTTTGAAAATAGAAAAAGTGTAGGATATGAAAATTTGAATTTCCCCCTCATTAAGAAAAAGTGTGGGATATTGAAATTTAAAAATAAATTCAAATGTGGGGGAATTTGCAATTCAAAATTTGAATTTTTCCCTCATTAAGAAAAGGTGTAGGATAGGGGGAAAATAATTTTACAATTTTTTCTTTTGAAATGAGTGGGACATAAAAAAAATTGAAACAAGTGAATTTGTTATTGTCTATACATATATTAATATAAGCATAATAAAAATATATTATAAGAAAATAGAAGTAATAAATTCTAAACATAGTTTTAAAGTTTAATAGAATAATATACACACATTTATTTTTAATTTTTATCAAAATCAATATCAAGATTGTTAGATATAATGCACACTAATTTAATATAATTATCCAATTAAAATGTGCCATGTGGCAAGTTTGAACCAGATAGTTAGGAAACAATATAATTGACACATTTATTATGAAATTTATATTTAAAGAAATGCCTATAGATTATTTTAAACTTATATAAATCTGAATTATTATTATGTAAAGAACCCAAATTAATGATGACATGTGGCATAAATTTTATATTATCTCTTTTGTTTGTCAATATTTTGGTGTTATTTATATTTTACATTAGTAACCTTAAAAGATATCTTTTTCTTCACACTTATTTCACATCAGATTATATATAGGACAAAACATAGTAACAAATAATCTCCATTGTTATGATTTGTTATTCCAACACCAGATATAAAAGTAATAAATTCAAAACATATATTTAAAATTTAATAGCATAATATGCACAAATTTATTTTTAAGTTTTATCAAAATTGATATCTAGATTGTTAGATACAATGCACACTAATTTGATATAATTATCCAATTAAAATGTGCCATGTGGCAAGTTTGAACCAGATAGCTAGAAATAATATAATTGCCACATTTATTATGAAATATATATTTAAAGAAATGGATATAGATTATTTTAAACTTATATAAATCTGAAATATTATTATGTAAATAGTACCCAAAAAAGATGACACGTGGCATGACTTTTATACTATCTCTTTTTCATTAAGCTATTCCTTTGGATAGGTGTTAATGAACAACTATGCAAGTTTTATGTTGTCCATTTATTTTTCGAGGAGAATCCTAGTACCCACTAGCCTCTATATTTTCTAGGATTCCTTTCCAAAGAATGTATGAAAATTTTCGGGTTGTTTAACTCAATTATAATAACCTGGATAGTAGAGGAGAATCTTAGCGATGGCTAAGATCTGTAATTTTTGTTTCTTATTTGATCACTATTTTAAAAATACTAGACTATTGATTAAAGTGACTGTTATGCCATTCCTTTCGCTAATAAATGAATCCTTATGGTCACTAAGTATTTTATTTGATACAAACCGATGTGAATTATGTGTTAAAAATAATATATATTATGAGAACTAAATAAGGCTTGATACCTCTCGAGGGTATGGAGTGCATCACTTGGCTCTGCTACGATTAGTCCCCGCGATATGATAAAATTATAAATAATGAAAAACATTAGCGATCTAAAGCTATAAATATAGTGTTTACAATGACAGGAGGTAATGGTAGGAGCCTAGCGTCCACTAAGCTAGACCGTGATTTGTTATTCTATCACTATTTTAAAAATAAAAACTATTGAGCCTAGTGGCCACTATTTAATTCATTTCAATAATTAATGGAGCTTAGCGGTGGCTAAAAATGTTCTTTGATACAAAATGATTTAAATTACATATAATGTTTACAATGATAAGAGCTAATGGTAGGAGCCTATCAGCCGCTAAGTTATACCACGATTTGCTATTTGATTTATATTTTAAAAATAAGAAACTTTTAAGCCTATTAGTTTCTTTGTCCTTCCTTTCAATAAGTAATGGAGCTTAGCGTCCTAATAATTTTCTTTGATACAAACCGATTTGAACTATGTGTTCCAAACAATATATCTTATGAGGAATACACAAGGTTTGATCCCTCTTGAGGGTATTTAGTGTAGTACGTGGCTCTACCAAAGATAGTCTATATAATATGATACAATTATAAACAATTAAAAACACTAGTGATCTAAAGTTGTAGAGGTAGTGTTTACAATGACAAGAGGTAATGGAAGGAGACTAGCAACGCTAAGCTAGACCATGATTTATTATTTTATCACTATTTTCAAAATAAGAAAGTATGGAGCCTAGCGGAATCTATGCCCTTCCTTTCAATAATTAATGGATATTAGTGGTCAATAATAATTTTATTTGATATGAACCTATGTGAATTATGTGTTATAAAAATGTATTTTATGAGTACTATAGAAGGATCCATCCCCCGGGGTATGTAGTGTAGCACTTCGCTCTGCTAGGGATGGACCAACAAATATGATACAATTATAATCAATGAAAAACAATAGTGATCCAAATTTATATAGATTATTAGTAATTACAATGATAAGAGTTAATTGTAGGAGCCTAGTGGCCGCTAAGCTAGACCATGATATTTTATTCTATCATTATTTTCAAAATAAGAAAGTTTTGAGTGTAGCAGCTTGATGTCATTCCATTTTAAAAAAATGGATATTAGCGAATGTTATGAATTTTGTTTGATAAAAAACAACGTGAATTATGTGTTATACATAATCTAACTTATAAGAACTACATAAGGCTTAATCCCTCTCAAGGATATGTAGTGCAACACTTGTCTCTTCTAGGTATAATACACCCAATATGATATAAATATAATCAATGCAAAACCCTAGCGATCCAAAGTTCTACAAAATTTTTTTATATGACTAGAGATAATGAGAGGATCCTAGTGGCTGATAAGCTATACCATGATTTATTATTCTATTATTATTTCATAATAAGTAATTATTGAGTGTATCCATCACAAATCCATTCCTTTTTAAAAAGTAATGGACGTTAGTGAATCACTAAGCATTACCTTTGATACAAATTGATATGATTTATGTGTTATGCACAATATATATTATGATCAATATATAAGGCTTGATCCCTCTCAAGGTTATACAAAGATCAACACTTGGCTCTTCCAAGGATAGTCAAGCCAATATGACACAATTATAACCAATTAAAACACTAGCGATCTAATGTTGTACTAATAGTGTTTACAATGAGAAGAGATAATGGTAGGAGCCTAGTGGCTGCTAAGCTAGACCATGATTTTTTATTTCATCGTTATTCTCCAAATAAGAAATTATTGATCCTAGTGGTGGTGTTCCCTTCCTTTCAATAAGTAATGGAGCTTAGTGGTCACTAAGAATTTTCTTTGACACAAACTAATGTGAATTATGTGTTACAAATAATATATATTATGAGAACTACATAAGCCTTGATCCATCTCAACAAAAGTATGTACTAGAGTACTTAGATCTACCACATATATTCCAGCCAAAATGATACAATTATAAAAATGAAAAACACTAGCAATCACAATCTTTATAGATAGTTTTTTCATGACTAAAGCTACTGGTAGGATCCTAATAGCCACTAAACTAGACCATGATTTATTATTTTATTACTATTTTCAAAATAATAAACTTTTAATCCTAGAATCCACTATGCCCTTCCTTTCAATAAGTAATTGAGCTTATCGAGTTGCTAAGAATTTTATTTTAAATGAATTGATGTGAATTATATGTTACAAACAATATATCCTATGAGAACTACATGAGGCTTGATCCCTCTCGAGGGTATGATTATTGGAATATTGAGTTCTATGTGTTATAATTGATGTAAAAGCTCATTAATGACAAACAATTTGATGGAGTAGAGTCATAGGATTCTCAATATGATGTTGACATGGACACTCGGATGGTTTCATGATAATATGAGGTGATTTAATGAGATTGGCTTGGTCTTGTAAGCCTAATCAAGTGACCTAGAAAGCCTAGGTGTTGGTACATGATATATAGAGTTTCTTGGTGGCTCTAAGAGCATGGTAGCAACATGGATATCATTTTAAAATATTTTTATACACTCAAATGAGTTTTAGAGTGTAGGTAGAAGTTGAAGACCTAATTTCAAGTACTCATCTATACCTAGTCTAGGTGCTTGGAAGCACAAGGATGAGTTTTATAGCCATGAGATATCATGAGGTATGCAGGTATGTCATATATGTTTTTAGGTATGTTATGGCATTTTGGTGAGGTTTCATAATGTCTTTATAGTATTTGTTTAGTTGACCCTAGCCTAAACCATGCAAAACCCCAAGGTCCAGTGATGATGCAAATGAGATGCATTGACAAGATGGAGATGTATTTGAGCCATCTTGATGGTTAAAGATGATTAATAGGGGTTCTCTAGAGGTGTGTGAACATTTTGGAGTCATTTTGAAGAATATGTTGCAGGTTATGTTCTTTTTGGTCAAACAAGGTCATGAAGAGTGTTTTCTAGATCGAATTCCACCTTCGATGCTCACTCTAAATTGTGTTCTTTGTATGGAACCTCATGGATTTCAAGGATTATTTTACATTAAATTAATAAGGTTTTAAAAAATAATGAGGTAATTTTATCATCATTTTTTTATGAATGAATATTAAGAATGTAAAAACTTTTTGTGTGATTGAAACCCTAGCTTAAAAACGGTAGGATAATTATTGATCATAAGTGACCAAAAATGATTAATTTCACTATCATAATTATTTTATGTTGTATAATACTCCTACATATATCTAGAAATGTATGAAATAGTGTGTGGCGATGAGTGGACCCCACCTGAAAAATGTAATTTTATGAAGAAATTCATTTTAAGGAAAGGTTGTCTAAAGGAGTTGCAAAATAAATTAACATTATTTTTTGAATGGGATATTTAATTGATGTCCATGATGGTTTTAGATCATGTTTGTGCTTCTAAATGGAAAATTTTCCCTATTTATGAAGACTTGTCATAAAGCGATTTTGGGGTAGTTTTGGAGTAGTTTCAAAGATGGACTTGGTTTAAGGCCTTCTAGTTAGAGTTGGAAGGAAATGTAAGATATTATAGAAATAATATTCATAGGTATTTCAAGTGATATAATTTTTTTCTTAGTTTCAATTTTTATAGGTTAATCAGGTCAATTTCTATAGAAGAAGGTTTGTCATTTCCAAGCACATAATTACTTTTGCTTAAAGATTGAGCTAGAAGAGGCATGAGATGGATTGGTTTATGATTTATATCAGTTTGAGAGTGAATAGGGATGAATTTTTTTCCTATTGAAGACCATTATAGGTGTTGAAAGTGGAAAAAGGTGCAAACTAGTTGAGTTTATAAAATTTCTTTTTGGGAAGCTCAGTTTTGTGAAGAGAAAAGTGAGTGTGGTTTGCATGTATGGATGTTTCATGATCTCTAAAAAGAATGGATATGATATATAGGTCTATGGGATTCCAATGAGAGGATAAGTGACATATTTGATTTGTTAGTTGGTGGTATTAAGGTTCAAAGGTGAAGACAAGGTCATGGAAACAGTTGTTTGGTGAAGGAAATGAGCCTTCTTGAGTGAGTTACGAATAATTTTATGGTGAAAGATAATTAATTACCATGGATGATGTTTTTATGTCAAATTTGAAATTTTTGAGAAATTAGGGATCTTTACTAATCATGGTTATGGTGTTTGTGAGTTTTAGTCATCCAGGTGATGGGGTTTTGAGCTTATTTTGTGCTAGTTTGATGCATTTGGGCATGGCCGGCCTACATGGGTCCAATATGAATATTTTTAAGAATGTATTGCAATTTTTTAAGTTTTTTTTTTGGTATAAATTACAATTTAGGACTAACATAATTTATGTTTATGAGTTAGAGTGCATATAAAAGTGAAGTTTGAATTTAAATTTGCACTATTTGTGAGAGAGGGAAAATGTGTGACCCAAGTGTGAGTGTGTAACAAGTATGAAGGAATTATTTGAGATCTAATAGAGTGTGTGATAGGTTGAGGAGTGATTGAGATCATGTATTCAAGGTTTTGAGTTGAAGATAAATGAATAAAACAGAAGAAAGAGTGAGCTAGGTGAATGAGGGTTATAACAAGTGTTTGAAGGTGTGTGAGCTGAATTTTTATATCTGATAGTTGTTGTAGGAAAAAAATATCTGATATATTTATAAAAAAAATTGAGTTGGTTATTGACCATCTGAGAGGATTGTAGCATCCTTCTAGAGTTGGTGCTCCTTTAAGGGTTAGTACTATACTAAACTAGGTGTTGGTACTCCTTGTGAAATTGGAGCCTCACTAAATACAATTTATTTGACTAATATAATAAGAATTTTCATTGGTTTTTCTTCCCTTTGATGGTTTAATACTCATATCTTATGTTATGGTGTTCTCTCTCGTGTTCATGGTTATTTAAATGTATGTTGTATGATGTTGTGCACACATTAATGGTTGAATGATTTATGTTTTAAGAAAGTAAATATGATTTTTTTAAATGTTTTAAAGGACTGATTCACCCCCTCACCCATTTTTGTTCCAACAATTGGTATCGAGTAGGTCCTTTTGGAAGAGCTTAATCACTTGAAAGGAGATCTTCTGAAGTACTATCATGGATAGTAGACAAGTGCAAGATTAAATGTTCATTATTATCAAATTGATAACTTGTATGAAGCCCTTATGATTTGACATATGGGGCTCTATTTTTTAGGTATATACATCATTCTCATCTACATTGAATGATAATGAAGTGTGTGGAATTTCTCAAACTAATTTTCATAGCCAAGATGAAAATATGATATGGTATATTGATAGTGGATGTTCAACTCATATGACAGGTGACAAGAGTAAGTTTATCTCCTTAAGAAATAATGCTTCAAGATCTATTAGGTTTGGTGATAATTCTTCCATAAAAATTATAGGGAGAGGTTCTTTGAGTTTGGATAATGGAAAAACCCTCACCAAGGATGTTCTATATGTTGAAGGACTAAAGCACAATCTACTCAGTGTAAGTCAAATGTGCAAACAAGGGTATGTTCTATCTTTTGATGATAAGGGTTGCAAAATTAGAAAAAGAGAAATAGGTAAGTTGGTTGCCAAAGCTAAGAGGACTAAAAATAACATGTATATTTTGAAGGAAGTTAACAAATAAAAGTTCCTTATGAGTAAGTTGAATGATATTTGGTTGTGGCATAGGAGATTAGGCCATGTAAACTTTGACAATATTGTCAAAATAAGCTCTAACAATTGTGTGAGAAATATGCCAAAAATCAACAAACTAGAAGGTATATTGTGTAAATAATATATTCATGGGAAGCAACCTAGAAGGAGATTTAATAACAATGAGCATAATTACATCACTAGTTTGCTACAATTGATTCACACTAATCTTTGTGGGCCTATCAAAGTTGCAAGTTCATTAGGTGATTATTATTTTATGCTTCTTATTTATGATTATACTAGATATACTTGGGTTTCTTTCTTAAGAAACAAATCAGATGCTTTTGATGTTTTCAAGTCATTTAAAGCTCTCATTGAGAATGAGAAAAATGGAAAGATCAAGAGTATTAGATCAGATAATGGAGGTGATTTTTGGTCATATTAATTTGATGAATTTTGTAGAGTTCATGGTATTAAGAGGCAATTTTCAGTTTCTAGAACACCACAACAAAATGGAGTGGTTGAGAAATATCAAGGATTGTTCAAGAGATGGAAAGGACTATCCTAAATGAATCTAAGTTACTTGATGGCTATTGGAAGGAAACAATTTGTACTAATGTCTGCATTATCAACATGTTTCAACTAAGAGTAAACAATGACAAGACTCCATATGAACTTTGGGGGAATACCAATAAATGTGGAACATTTTAGAGTTTTTGGATGTAGGTGCTTCATCAAAAGGACTGAAGACAATCTAGGTAATTTTGATTCTAGATCTGATGAAGGCATATTTTTAGGATATTATTCAAGAATTTTAGCTTACATTTTCTATAACAAAAGGTTGAAGAAAATAGTTAAAAGTGTAAGTGTGAAATTTGATGAATCTTATCCTATGAGGTCCATTCACAAGACAAAGGAGACATCACATGTGACTGATCCTAAAGAAGAAGAAGAAGTTGTACAAATAAATGAAGAAGAAGATGATGAAGAAGAAAGGAAAGACACCAAAGCACCATCAAGAAAAATTAGAAGATATCATCCTAAAAATCAAATCATATGTAAGAAGGATGTTGGAGTTACTACAAGAAGGAAATTGGTAAATATTAAAGATCAAGAAAAGTTTGTGTTCATATCAAAATTAGAACCTAAAAATGTTCAAGAAGCTAGTAAGGATGAATTTTGGACTAAGTATATGAATGGAGAGGTAGATGAGATTAAAAAGAATAAGACCTAGAAATTGGTACCTAGAACAAAACATAAGAATGTTATTGGGTTTAAATGGGTGTTTAGGAATAAAATCAATGAGGATGGAGAAGTCACAAGAAACAAGGCTAGATTGGTTTGTAAGGGGTATGCACAAGTTGAGGGAATTGATTTTGATGAAACCTTTTCTCTTGTAGCTAGAATGGAATCCATCATATTATTCTTAGCCTATGCAAGGTTTAAGGGGTTTAAGGTATATCAAATGGATGTAAAATATACCTTCTTGAATGGTTACTTAGAAGAAGAGGTTTACATGGAGTAGCTAGATGGTTTTTCCTTGACATATAAGTATGTATGAAAATTGAAAAAGGATCTTTATGGCCTAAAGCAAGCCCATAGGTATTGGAATGAAACACTTGAAAAGTTATCAATTGAGGAAGGATTCAAGAGAGGACTTTTTGATAGAAACTGTATATCAAAAGGGGAGAGGATCATTTTTTTGTTTTTATTGTATATGTGGACGGTATCATATTTGGAGTGTTGGGCCCTAGAATATCATCTAAGTACAAGAAGGCGCATGGACACACGAAACCTATTTGAAGAAGGGCACACAGGCTAAAGGTGTGTAGGGCGGGGGTTCTACCAGGGGTTTAGTAGAACACAAAACCCACACGTAAGAAAAGATGGTGTTAGGAATTAGCCATATTGAAAGTTCTAGACAACACATGAGGAAAGTGTGACCCGTCTAGCATGCAAAGTGGATAAGGTGCCAGCCTGGCAGTTGTAGGATCAAAAATGGAATATTCCATACATGCGATGGAAGGTTCTAGAAGAACATAATTGCAAAGAGTGGAGATCTCGGATAAAAGGAGGCATGCTCCATTGGAGGACCACTTGGACACTTGGTAACCAATATATTACCTCATAAGGCATGGCGGTGAAGGTAGAAAATCTATATATAGAGGTGCATGGATAGTAGAAGGGGGATACTAGAGAAGAGATGCATAGAGAGTAGTGTGCTGGAAAAGAGGTGAAGCTTTATAGAAATATCATGGAGGATTATATGGGTTGGGATTAGAGAAAATATAGGAGTGATGGCATATTTAGAGGGAGGGTTTGTATTTATCCTTGTAATGTGAAGGACATAGTTTAGTTCCTCATGCATGACCTTGCTTTGCATTATTATATGGGTCTGTTATGGCCTGAATGAATGTAATATGGTTACTGAACATATGGATATAAGGTTCTATTCTAAGCATATATGTATTCATGATAATCAGTTTAATGTATTTCCTTTGTGTTGTGAATCGAGTTCTATATGATGTTTTTTATTTCTCTTGTATGGATGCATTGATATGATAACTCATCCTAGGTTCTCAGAATGAACACATAGTTCCTTCCTATTATTTTTCACTTAAGTATCTATCATAGATGATGTATTATTGTAAGACTCACATAAAGGAGGGGCTTAACACCCATGTGTGCCTCGGGTGAACACCCAGTTCCCGCTAGTTGATAGGTCATCCCGCATGGGACTAGACTGTTGTTCTAAGGGTATAAAAATGACTACATCTTGGTTCCATTGCTGGGACATATTTTTGAAATTGTTATGAGAAATGGCATACATCTTGTTCCATGTGATGCATGATAACAAAATGTCTGACCTTGGAAAGTGTTGAAGGATGGTTCAAGAACACAAAGGATGATTTTTCTCAAAGATTCAACACTGGACCTAAGTTTGATGCACGTAGATGGGTAGAAGACAACCTGTACCATTATTTATATGAGACATTCTTTTGTTGTTTTCTAGTAGAAATATATGAATGGATTTCAGAATATGCATCTAGATTGATGTGGTACTATAGATCACATGTATGGACTCATATGATTATCGAGATCTTTGTAGGATGAAGATCGACTTGGACGTGTGTTGTTGATCACCGTGGAAAGGAGTGCTATCTAGTTATACTCTAGAATATGCCATTTCTCTGTATTCTTTCCCGGAAATTATTGAGTTTGAGTTTCTAAGGAGACTAGAGGATCATTTTTTTGTTATTCCTTTGGCTATGAAGATCTTGGTCATTACCCTAAGTTTAGAGGCATTTCCCATGGTTGAAAAAGCTTCTTTGAGTCTTTGGGAGAGGAAGCTAGGGTAGAGGAATATGATAGACATTGTGGCTAAAAAGGAAAGGGAGGAGAGATGACTCAAGTATAGTGAATCTCATGAAAGGGAGATTACTAGACAACATGAGGTTGCAAGTGTGATGGATCTATGGAGGAAGATGTTGTGGGAAGGATTTCGGTTCAACTAGAGGATGTGGAACTTGAGTAGTTTTTGTTACCTCATTTTGGCAAGCACGATATCAAAGCCCCTTCAAATTTTGATGAGAGTTCATCGCATGGAGAAAGAAGAGCCATCAACACACATCTAAACCCACCTAGAAACCAACCCCTGATGCTTGGTTTTCCAAATCAAGGGAGAAGTATTGTTAATTCAGTTGGTATCGGTGGGAGTAACCGATCTGCACCTTGGAGATATAATTTCTCTTTTGGAACATCATGGTTGCGTAAACCATTCCAGTATTTGGAGGAATTTTTGGACAAGGTGCAAATACGCAAGGTTTGGGCATCCATCTGGGAGTGGTGTGGGACACATAAATGGTAATGGGACAATATCACAAACCATTAACACATAGTTCAGTGGGACATTAGGCATTGTAGGCATGACCACTTCAAGCCATTTTTAAGCTATAGGAGGTGGATCTACTAGTATAGGATATGGATGATCTAGTGGACTTCGTGGATCTAGAGGATCTAGTGGATCCAGAGAGGATTTAGTGGAGGAGGAAAGATTGGAGGGAACCAAGGCTCTGGATCAAGAATATAAGAGCCACAACCACCTCCACAAGTAATTTTTGAGATGTATTTACACTTAACTGACTACAAGGATATTCAATATGTTTTAGAGCATGTGCACAAGTGTGAATTACTATGGTGCATGAAATGGATCACTACCCCGGAGTGGAAGGTAAGTTAATTTACAAAAATGTTGCAAGGATGCGTGGATAGTTGGTACCAGATGTATTACCCCCATTAAACGGTGGTAGACTACACTACATTGAAGAACACCTTCCTAACAGAGTTTAATATCCTAGAATTTGAATAGAAGAGCATCAACGCTCTGAAGGATATCCAACAAGGAATGGAAGAGAGTGTGCAAGAGTATGACACACATTTCAAAACTCTCTTGTCAAAACTATCCTATGACATTCACCCTTCTCAACATGATCAATGGTTTTTTAGAGGATTGATAACACCATTTAGAAGGAAATATCACACAAGACTTTCATAGACCCATGTGAGGCCTTGGAAGCTACCTTGCACACCGAGTCTGCATTGGGAGCAATTATACTGTGTTAGCATTTTTTTGGAGGCTCAAATTTTTGTAATGGCCAAGCTTTAGTGTACAAAATGTGAAGTGGAAGGGAATGCAAAGGATAGTTTCCCTTAGAAGTCGATACGTGCCATGGTGGTAGAATGTGAGTTTTTCCATGGGGATCATGATGCAAATAGGTTACCTCTACTACAATGTGTAATCTGCAAGAATGTTTCTTGCTATTACAATATTTGTACCTCTAGGACCCATGATACTAAGGATTGCAAACTGATTGATCATATTCATGATGTTATTGATATTGGTGTATGCTAGACTAGTCGTACAAGTACTTATAAAGATGATTATCATCACTATGAAGGGTATGCGAGATGGAGGGGCATGTGGAAGAGGTTTTCGTAGAGGATTTCATGGTCACAATAAGCTGTGGTGGAGGATGAAGTGAATTCTGTGAGGAACTAGTTATAACTATGGATCTACATAGCATTACAAATGTGAGTGTCATGATCACATTACAATGCTCATGGTGTGGGAAAAAACATAAGTATGAAAAGTGTCAAGAGCTTTATGAGCATATGAAATATCAAAGCAACGGAAGGAAAAATTATTTGTGATGGTAAGCATCAAGAAGGCCGATTCACAGTGGATGCCAAGAGTGGTGCATGAGTCGGGACCCGAACTGTATTGGTGATGACACAAGCAGAGGCCACATGTGCCGGGAGAAGCCAAGACAAACGACACTAGTTTCAAGAGAGAAATTGGTACATGGAAAGTATCTGGACCCTACTCATCATAAGGATGTGTATCAATAGACTATGGATGTGATTCATATTTTACAAGGGGAGATCCAATGTCTAAAAGAGAAGTCAAAGCAGTTGGAGCAAAGAAAGAATGCCAAGGCTCTGAAGGAGGACCTAGATGAGGCTAAGGAAGTATGTAGGATGTTAAGGCAAGATAATGCTATTCCCTTGCTAGGAGAATGGTTGAGGGAGAAGGTACCATGAGCTAAAGAAGAGTGTAAATGAAATATTTTGCATGAAAACCTTCCTCCTCACATCCTTGACTAAAATAAGGAGATTACATTGAATGTAGTTGTTGATGGGTGGTTTCTAAGCAATATCCTCATCAACATGGGAGTGGAGGTAAATGTTCTTACCTTGGATGCCTAACATCAAATGGGAAGACCCACACTACAACCATCTTCGAATGTGTTGTATATGGAAAACAAGAAAAAGGCAATGCCCATTGGAGTCTTGAAGGATGTAGTTATCACTATTTAAGGGGCCAAGTTCATTGGAGATTTTGAAGTCTTGGCGCTTTCCAAGGTAGACAACTTTCCAACATTACTTGGGTGCCCTTGGTGTTATAAGAATAATTTCGACCTACGGTTTAACCATGGGTATATCATCTTTGAGAACAAGGAATAAAGGGTAATTATCCCTTTAGCAAATGGAAATTCAGCTCCCTATATTGATCCCTTAGGAAAGGAATTCCTTAACAAAATCTTCTTATCATCCATTAGAGATCCAAAGATAATTCATCCCAAAGAGGGATTTCTCTAGTTTGAAGATGCTCGGTCCTTAAGTGATGCCACTAGCATGGCATGTGAAAATTGGGCGGATAGGAATTTTGCATTGATTTGGTGACAGTTGAGAGGATCTATAACAAGGGTAACAAAGGTGTGCTCAATCAAGCACCTGTGAAGGAATAAGTTGCCAAGTTACTCTGAAGGAGCATACCCTAAAAGTTTTTGGCAATAAATAAAGGCTTAGTGGAAGAATGAGGACGAGATAAGGGGAATTCTCGGTTATAACCTTCTTGAAAATACAATGCACTAGTGTGCTACACATTGGAGGATCTCTAGGATGGTGCAATGTAATAATCATATTTTCTGTAAGGTTTTCCTAGAGAAACATGCCCACTTTCATACAAGATTACCATGGTACAAAGACTTCCTCATTTCATGTCCAAATGTGTGATAATTCCTAGATGGAAAGCACATAAGCTTTAACACCTTCATTATGGGTGCATAAGTTGTATTCCACCTTACAAGGTTGTGCACGTGCATGGTATATTTTTGGAGATGCATCATCGAATAGGTAATTGGTAGGAGTTAACAAATGATCTCATTTAAGATTTTGAGTATAGAAGTACCAAGCCATCACCGGATAAGGTGTTGCAGTAAGAAAGCACCTTATAATGGGAGATAGTGCTATGGTAGAAGATAGGATACTATAATTATTGGGTGAACCTTATTTGGAAACGCACCTCAATGAAGAAGAATCATAGGAAGTACAACTTGAGCGTGCATGCATGGAAAAGGAAAAAGGAAAAATGGTCTATGTAGTAAAGCATGGTGAAGAGATGGAAACTTTTGAGGTTAACCATTCTAAAGGTACGCGTAAAGTCATAGATAGCACTGATGAGCGAGCATGTGCCTACTATGAGCCATTGAAAATAAAGAAGGTTAACATTGGGACAGAGACAAAACCTTAAGGAAGCTATCATGAGGGACTATTGGTCAGAAAAAGATGTTTCAAAGGTCATTGATCATTGTGTGAGTTCTAGTATTTGTTCCCTCATGGGTACAATGAACTCAAAGGCATCCACCAGTCCTTAGGGGAGATGTAGATCAAGTTGAAGGAAGGTGCGTGCCTGATTCGGAAGAGGCATTATTGAATGAATATAAATTTGCACATACGGGTCAAGGAAGAAATAGACAAGATGATAGCATCTGGTATCATTGAGGCAATGGAAGAATAAGAATGGATAAGCCCAATGGTCATCAATATCAAGAAGGATGGAAGGATAACTATCTTTGTGGACTACGATTACCTAAATTGAGTATGTGTCATTGATACTTTTCCAACCCCTTTACTAAAGATATTTTTGAGGGAGTAGCCGGGCGTGAAGTCTACTCTTTCACGATGGGTTCTCAAGGTATCACCAAGTTAGGATTGCAAAGGAAGACCAGAGAAAGACAACTTTCGCCACTGAATGGGGAAGTTTTTCCTACACGGTTATGCCTTTTAGATTGAATAATGCACCTATTGTGTTCTCGTGCATCGTGGTACAAGCATTTCAGGACTTCATCCATAAATTTCTTCAAGTTTACCTGGATGACTAGACTATATATGGGTTGGTAAAAGACCATTATGACAATTTGAGGCTGATTTTTGAGATATTTGGAAACTAAGGATATCCCTCAACATAGAAAGAAATGTGTATTTGGTAATCCATTTAGGACCATGTTATAACATATTATATGCAAATAAGGTTTACTAGTGGATCCCTCCAAAGTTACAATTATTATGGGATTAAGGGAGCCTACTAGTCAAAGTGTAGTGTAAGGATTCCTTATACATAAGGGGTACTAAAAGAAATTCATCAAGGGGTATGCCAAGATCACTGCACCCTTTGAGGAATTGCTAAATCACAAGAGTTCCTTTCATTGGGGAGAGGCCCAACAGAGGGAATTTGACACTTTGAAGGAAAATCTTGTCACGGTGCCCATACTACATTTTCCTTCTTGGGATAAGCATTTCCATGTGCATTTTGATGCATCGAGGACGATTTATGGGATTATTACTAGCACAACCCATTGAGGGGATCATTGATTATACCTTGTGTTTTTCTAGTAGAATTTTTACACCAGTAGAACAAAATTACACAACTACTAAGTGCGAGGCACTGCCTATGATCTATCCGCTACACAAGTTTAGGAAGTACCTATTGGCAACACCTATTATATTCTACACGGACTATATGGAATTGAGGTACTCGGTGAACAACCCTGTATTGCAAGGGTGCATATATCATTGGGTCCTATTATTCCAAGAGTTTGATTTCACAGTGGTTGTAAAACTAGGAAAAAGTAATTCAGGACTTGACCACTTATCAAGGATTAACTTCGAGAGAGATGCGTAAAGCATTGAGGATACCATGTCGAGACACACAAGTGTTTAGGTTGTAGCATGCACCCTCATACTTGGTAGATATCATAGTATTCTTGTAAATAGGTGTGGTGTTGGAAGGGACGAAGGCTCTTGATAGGAAGCAATTAGCAATACGCTCCACACCCTACATGTTGATTAGTGGAGATCTATATAAATTAGGTCATGATGAGGTTATGTGTCGATGTGTATTAGAACATGAGCATGTGGAAATTATGGAGGAAGTGCATGGTGGGATTGTAGGAGGACACTATGTAGGAAATGCTACCACATGGAAGATTCTATTTATAAGGCTTTAGTGGGAAACCATCTACCAGGATTGTATTGAGTTTTACAAGGCCTATGACCATTGCCAATGCCTTGGAAAACCTGGGAAGAGGGATGAAATTCCCTTACAACCAATAGCCAGTGTTGAACCATTTGAAAAATGGGAAATTGAATTTGTAGGGCCAATTTTTCTAGCTACGCGAAGGACCAGTTAGCGGTATATCGTTACTTCCACTAATTACTTGATACGATGGGCGAAAAAAATTCCTACAAAGGATTGCACTGTAGTGAAAGCTGCTATATTTTTATGGGAGAACATAATCAGTAGGTATGGTTGTCCTTTAATCTTAACAAGTGATAGAGGTACAAATTTCCTCAATGAAACGGTCAAGATTTTGTTAGTAGAATTTATGGTGGCCCATCACAAAACTACCCCTTATCACCCTCGAAAATGGAATTATTGAGGCATTTAACAAAATAATAAGTCACACATTGACTAAGATCTGTGATGTTGGAAGACAAGATTGGGATGACAAAGTATTAGTCATTCTATGGGCATACAAGACAACCTACAAGAGGTTGAACAAGGTCACACCATTTCAATTGGTGTGTGGCGGAAAGGCTATTTTTCCAGTTGAATTCATGTTACCATCACTATGTATAGCATGCACAGGAGGACTAGATGATGATACAGTACTGGAAGAGAGGATTGACAAGTTGATGTAGTTAGATGAGAGGTGATCACTTGATAGATGGAGTCAAAAGTGTAGAAACCTAAAATTGGTTACCCAATTTCATGTCCCTCACATTCGTTTACCCTCTCGGGTAACCTGGGGCATGTTTGCATTACCACTGCCCCCTTGGGGTATTATTCAATTTGTGATTTAAACACCTATCCTAAGTTTAATTCACCCCATTATGTTTTACCCATGAGTAATTAAATATTAACTATTTAATTACACCTTTTTACATGTATCCTAACCACTTATCTACCCCATATCTATTCTATCCATATATCCCCCCTATTTCTCCTCCTCCCAAACCAAGCAGCGGGATATTTCCCGTATTTGAGGTGGAGGGATCACTCTCATCTTTCCAGAAATCACTCCTTTTGGCCATTTCGGGAGTCTGTTCCATGATCGGCACCGACCGGTACTCGGTCGACGCCAATTTTTTGGAACGGCACCGATTTAATCTTGGTCAGCGCCGATTACAAATAGAAGCCCGAACTCAGTTCTGGTTAGACACAGATTGTGAGAGAGATAGTTAGATGGTGAGATAGACAGTGAGTTAGACAGAGAGAACGAGAGAGTTTTGAGCATCAAGTCTGAGCATTATCTATCAAGTGAGAGTGAATCCTATCCAAATCAATCCCTGAGAGGAGCACCATTACTCTGCTCTTACCACATCGACATCGTGAGTCTCCATTGATTTTCTGGTGACTCTGTTCCTACATCTAGCACAGGTGGAGCCTTTCCAGTATCTCTACGGCTTCTGCAGATCCAGCGGATGTTGACGATCTTGCCTGTGTTTTCTGTTTCCCAAACCTTCTTGCAGTTTGTCTTGGATCGACGACGATTAAAACAAGTCGATGACGATCTATATCAGTCGACGCCGATCTGAACCAGTCGACGCCAATTTTACATAATCGACGCCGATCATCCTGGAGACAGGTAAAAGAACTCAGGTAACACAAATCTAGCATTGTTTTCACGCTTTCCAATTTTCTGCTTTGCTTTCATCACCGTTTAGATTCTATTTATTACTTTGATTAGAAATCCTAGTCCTTTATGTACATATTTTATCACGTATGCTTCTTTACTTAATTGAAAATGTGGACTGACATCCGCCGAGGGAGCTTATCACTTTCCAGACCCACTTCTCGGGCAGTCCACCTAAATATATTTTAACGTGGTCTTTTTTTGTCAAACATCGGTGTCTCACAGGTTTCTTGGATCTACTGTGCAGGATCACTCGTGTGTGCCCGTCTTATCTACATCGTCTTCCCTATCCATCTACATCTTCGGATCTTGTCCATCAGGTATCAATTTCATTTGAGTTTTTCAAGGTTTTTGTGTTTAGTTTGGTACATTAACTTGGACAGGTAACAAGCGTGAAATTCTTGATCAACATTCTGGCATGCCTGGTGGGACCCAACCAAAGTCCCTTATTGGTAAGTTCATCTCTTTTCTAGTTTTGAGCTTTGTTCTTTTTCTTCACTGATTTTTATCAGTTCTGCTTAAGCAGTTCCTTTCATCATTTCAGTCTTGCTTCTTTCATTTCTGAATTTGCAAAGTTAGGTCCTTTCTTTTTGCAAATTTCAATTCCAATTTCTATTTATAAAATTAGTAAATATTTCATTTTGATTTCAAGATTGCATGTTTGATCCATCTCTTTATGCAAAATTGTTATTTCTTTGAAATTTTTCTAATCCCTTAAATAGAAATTTTTCATTTTGCTATTATCTGGATATATCTTTCTGGGTTGGTTTGTGTGTTTGCTTAACCTTTTCTTGCGGAGCACTTTTCTTGTTCATGGGATTGTTTAAGGGGAAGAGCTCAAAATGTGCTTTTGAATTCCACACACCTTGAGAGTTAAATCTACGGTATTTCTCTTTACTGTGTTTTCCCCTTTTTAGGAACTAAAGAAAAAAAAAAAGAAAAAAAAGAGACTTTGTTTGTTTTTTTTCTATCACATTTGAACATTTCGATTTTGGTGCTTAAAAAGAATTTAATTACATTTGGGAAATAATTTGTTTGACTTGTCTTCATCAAAATCAAACACTTCATTTTTAGTGCTTAAAAGGAACTCTTTCTTCATAATTTCATTGTTTGTTTTCATGTAGTTTTAATTAGGCTGGAAAATTTATCAAAATTGGTAGTGACACTATTTGATTTTCATTTTTCACCCTTGCACACAAAGCCAAAATCACTAGGTATAAAGCATTTAAACAATAATTCCTCCCCTGGCCTCACCTACTTGGAAGTGATATCCAAGGGGAAGAGCCTACGCGGTACTCGGGCCACGCTATAAATTCATGAAAGTTCTGGTATATATTGGCAAAGCACCCGACTCCCTTATCGCAGCGGTGTGTGAAGTGTGGGGGTAGGCCCCTATATCAAGCCACGTACCATTCTTTTACTGAAGTTCCTTCGGGACTCCTCACAAAACATTCCCCAAACCATCCTTAGTTTGGCTATTTGAGTAGTTCCTGTTCTAAAAGCCTTCCCTAACATTTTCTTTATTAAAAGCATAAAAATTTAAAAGAGATAATCACCTACGCTCGCTTGAATTGTCTGTGTATTAGTTAGGTCAATCTTCTTTTTTCTCGCTATATTTCAGTTTGTTTATGATGGTCATCACTCAATTACAATCTAGAAGAATGGCTCAACTGGCCCCTTCTTCCTCCGAGATCACCACTAGTGTGGATGTTTCGACCCCCGGGTCTTCCTCGGGACCGCTGTTAGTTGGTTCCCCATCCTGGTCATATAATCCTTTTTATCAAGCCAAAGCAACCCCATCACGTCCAACTACCCCTAGTCCTTCAGAAATATCATCCACTTCTGATATGGAGTATGTTCCTCATGGGGATCCTGAATTTCAGGCACTCCTTGATCGCAATCCGGTAGCCCTTATGGACTACCTAGTACACAAGTCTATTCGAATATCTGATCAGGGACCACCAATCCAGCAAGTTTACGATTATCCTCGTCAACCATCCTAGGATTTTGTAGAATAGTTAGCATCATTTTTTTGCCTCGAACCATGGAAGAGGGTGGCGCACCTGTGCCTCCTTTTTCTCTTCCACCGACCATGTCGACTAGTTCTCAAATAGTCTTGCCTATTCCTAACGCCGCAGTTACCTCGACTATTCCACAACCTACTTCTAAGAAGTCCTCTCCTCTGGATATAATGGGCATGTCTACACACCCACATATTGTTGTTAATTCATCTATGCCGTCCATTGTGTCCCAGGGTTAGTATCTCTTTATGAGTCAACCCCCTTTGACGAGTCAGTTGGTTCCCGCTTCTCATCCTCCAGTTGGTTTTTCTTCCAATGTTCCAGCAACAGTGACCTTCGCCTATCCTCTAGCATCGGTGCCCTTAATAACTAATCCGGCAGTAAAAAACCTCTTTCAAACCTTATTCCCCACCATGTCCAATCAAATTGACACCCATGTTCCTCAATCCATTCCGATTCAGTCAACAAGCATAGGAGTCCACCAATCACAGGCTCCATCTATCATCCAACCTTCTTTTTCTCAACCACTTGTCATCTCACAGCCTGTCTATACACAGGCTCCTTCACAACAAATACCACACTAGGCATCACCCAGAATGCCTGGTTACTCCTCTTATCATCCTATCAATCAATAGATGAATCCCCCGTTGACACCTCAACAACATCCACCATTTTCTTCTTATGTAGGACATGCCAACATGCCTCCTCCTCAATCTGACGTGGTCCAAATTCTTTTCAAGAAAATTACAGACTTAGAAGCCTCCACCAAAGGGGCTCGTCCTTCATACTCTTTTGAAGAAGTGTGTAATGAACCCATTCACCCATCAGTGGCTTTTAAGCCTTATCCTCCCCAATGGGAACTTCCTAAATTTTCAAAATTTCATAGTCGAGAGGACCCTCAATAGCATCTGCGAGCATTCAAACATGCTTGCTACCTTATAGTCCAAGATCAGGAGCTTATGCTCTGTACTTTTCCTATGTCTCTAGTAGGTCCTGCTTTAGACTGGTACAATAACATTCCTCAACATTCCTTGTTTTCTTTCTCTCAATTGGCCCAGATGTTTGTTGAAAACTTTTCAATAAATATCACGCATAAGATCTCGATTACAGATCTTTATAACATTCATCAATTCGATGATGAGTCTATTACAGACTTTGTCACTCATTGGAGAGGGATAATAAACCAATTGTCTTTCTCCCTTCCTCAATCCCAATAGATCGAGTTGTTTACTCGATCTTGTGCTAATCATATTTCTTCCACTTTAAGGATCTAGACCTTTCATACATTTGAAGAATCCTTTACGATGGCATGTAAACTTGAGTCTCACGCTATTGAACAAGGGAAGTTAAAACTTCACTCTAAATCTAAACAAGATTTTTCTCGGTTTACCAAATCAAACCCTTCCACTTCTAAAGACAAGAATCAGGGATCCACCAATGCTATCGTATTAAAAACATCACGAGTCGATAACACTTCTAATCAAACACCATGGAGAGACTCCTCATCTTCTCGAAAAGGATCCTCATCATCTCGATCTTTCACTTCGTTGGGGGAATCATATGCTTCTATCCTAGAAAAAATGTTGGAAGTTCACATGATCGAACTTCCCCCCATTAGGAATATTGATGAAAGCCAAGAACATCCATTCTGGTATAGGGAAAATGACTTCTATCATTATCATAGAACCAAAGGTCATGACATTGAACGATGTTAGACCTTCAAAAATCTTGTCCAGAAATTCATTGATAAAGGTGAGCTCATTCTGGATAACCCAAATGCTCCCCCAAATCAAGTGCTTGATGTTTTTAAACAACCTTTTCCCAATCATTCCCCGAACCATGATGCTTCAGAGTCTCAAAAACCAAACACTCATACTATCAGCTTCATCTCTACTGAAGAATCTTCTTCTAAACCTAAGCCATCTGCGAACACATCGACCGAATCAGAACCTCCTTCCACTTCGTTAATCACTGGGATTCCACCATCTTCAGATAGCCCATCTTTGAATATTCCAACATTGTTAGATACTGATTCATCTCTCTCTGCTTATTTGTCTAATCTTTCGTTCATACCCAAGACAATATCATCCTCATTTGTCTCATCATCAGATATTCTTTCAATGCTTGAGGCAATTACATCCCTTCGAGTTTCCACCGTGGATACATCTACTTCTGTTTCTCCCATTTTTTCTATGACTATGCCATTGGTAAATGTACCTATAGTTGTACCCACTTCGACGGAAGCGTCTTTGATTTTGAATCTTCTCGTTTCCTTTCCTATAGTAGTCTCACCCATAATTACTATACCAGAAGTAGCTCCCTTGCAAGGAACTGCTTCTTCATCACTCACTTCTTCCATCACCGATGCTACTTTGCCTATTAAGGGAAAATCTAAAGAAGTAGCACCAGCACCCACACTCTTGGTGCCTGAACTTAGACCGAGACAACTGAAATCTAACATTGCATCATCAGTACCTCCCCATTTTCTTCCCCCGAAAAGGTTACAATCACCTTATGCGGTTGAAATTGTCACCATCCCTGAAAAAGGAAAGCCCATATTTTGAACCATCAAGACTCTTGGTGCTTTCCCACAAAAATCTCTTTGTGCCTCATAAAAGATTGGATTTTTCCACTGAGAAGGCGTCTTCTTCTCGCAAACTTATCAAAACCATCATCTTCTTCTACAACACATTCTTCAACAAAGACCTCAAAAGTGGACTTACCTACTAGAAATACGTCACCTCTTTTATCGAATCATCATCTTCGTTACCAAAACCAGGGCACCCTCTCGTTCCTCCAACCAAACCTACTTTGGGAGCTCCTCCCTCATCTAAATCGACATTATCTAAATCATCATTAGTTTTAACCAATCAACCTCCCTTATCTCTGAAGACCACAACACTTGTCACATCTCCATCATCTTCAAAATATATTTTAGGGGCTCCTCCTCCATCGAAATCAATCATGTCTCACTTATTTCCATCTCAAGTGCCCAAAGCTGCTCCTCCAGATGTCCAAAAAAATAAGACGATCCCTAAAGAGACTGTCAAACGTAACATGCAGGTTCTTTTACCTCGAGTAGTCTATTAAAGCAAAAGAGGCGCCTTCATCATCTCTATCCTCATCTTTGTCTACCGGATTCTATACTGAAATCCTCCGCCAACTTATCAAATCTTCATCCATATCTCTTCCTCCGATTAAACCCTATAACCCTAAAGGAGTAAAACCTTCCCGGTTTAACTCGCTTTGATTTACACTTACCACCATACTCCGGTCATGAGACCGAGGGATGTAAAGCTCTTCAACTGTAAGTCGACAATCTTTTTGGAAGAAAGTGATCTTTTTCTTTAGAAGAGGAGGAGGAACAAGTATCTCCTATCATCTTAGCTCCATCTGAGCCCCAACAATCTACTCAGACCTCTACTTCTAGTGATTCCACTCCAGATGGTCTTCCACCTTCTCAAATTGACACAATTCATATCACCACTAGAACCCAATAGTATGATAATCCATTATCATCTACAACATCTTGACCACGAGTTGTCATTTCTGCAACCCCCAGAGGAGTTCTTCCTTCCTCATTATCCCCGAGACCTCGGGTCTCTATTCGTGCTACACCTTGGGCTCAAATTCCCATGTCAGTTGAGGAGAGTGTTATGAAACAACTCACCCAGGATCCGGTCAAAATGTCTCTTTTTGACCTCATTCAATCCTCTCCACAACATCGCTAGGCTCTGATTGATAATCTGCATCACATCGCAGTGAATTCAGATGAGCCCTAGCCCTTTGAGATGGTTGTTGGATTGAATAGACCATCAACCACCATTTCTTTTGAAGATTCAGAAATTCCTTCCCTTTCTTCCGAGGATTTGGAGGCTCCCCTCTTTATCACAGTCCAAATCAACAACACTACATTAAAACGCACTATGATCGACAGTGGTGCTGCACTCAACGTCATATCCTCACACACATTCGAGCAACTTAAGTTACCAAAGAACGTAGTGTCACCCCCGCCTTTCACTCTTCGATCATTTAACGATCAACTAGCAATTACTTTAGGAACTGTGGTCCTGCCCATTTGAGTAGGTAAGAAGTTGCTTCATGAACTCTTTTACATTGTTGAAGGGAAATTCCACTACAATATGATCCTCGGATGCTCCTAGATTTGTGCAATGCATTGTGTCCCATCCACCCTCCATCGATGCTTAAAATATCAATATGAGGGCAAAATCTATACTCATCCAGGAGATCCTTTTCCTTCCGCACAATGTGACATGACCACAGGGTCTGCCCCTCTAAAGTAGAATGCTTGTTCTCCTGACAAGGCCTCATCCTCTTCCATACCTACAACTAAACTACCGGACTTACAAAATCTAGAAGAGACATTGCAACATTTCTCACTAGGAGAGCTTCCTCTCCTTTCTTTTGACGCCCATCTCAAACCTAACGAGTATGGTAGACCAGACAAACAACCTGAATATCAGCTAGGTCTCGGTAGCATCATCACCATTGGTCTGCCCAATCAACAGACTAATTTCATTTACGGTGGTCTTGATATACCTCACTATCACCCGGATTCTCCTCCTAGGGCCAAGCCCTATTCAGCAGGATTTGATTGTCTACAGAATCCCACATTTGCAAAAACTTATTTATATCGATGTGCATGGAAGGGATTTGGCTTGGGAAAATATGAATAAGGTGTGCGTGACCTCACGTCCATTCCAACTCTCAAGCCACATCAAAAAATTGGTTTAGGATTTAAAACTCTTTCAAAAGCCACCATCACTATTCTCAATGAGGCTCTTCCTATTGAGGAACTATCTTCTCCCACTAGGTTAGAAGCATCACTTGATGTGGATGACACCATTTCCATCCCGTCTAATTTTTTTTTTAGTCAATACCATTTCCTTAGGGCCACTAACCTATAAGACTAATGACAAGTCCGCTTCCATACCGTTAATTTTCCCTGAAATAGTTGGAGACGACTCTCCTACTATCAACACTATCCACTGTGTAGATGATGATTCTGTCCTCACCTATCTAGGGGCAGAGGATTCCTATCTTCCTAAAACCATTCCTTCTGACACGTCTACGCTTCTCAATGAAGCCACAATCGACCTTAATATAGGGACTTCTAAAGACCCTCACATCATTAAGGTCGGTCAATCCCTTAATCCACAGGAGTTAGGAGACTTTACCACTTTTCTTTCCAACCATCATCAAGCCTTTTCTTGGTCATATGAGGATATGCTAGGAATCGATCCCGATATTGTGGTCCACAATATCGTTACTCTTCCCGACATCAAACCGGTTAAACAAAAATTGCGTAAAATGTACCCTAGAGTAGCCCTTCTTGTTAAAGAAGAGTTGAAGTGCTTGCTCTCAGCTAACTTCATCTAACCCATCGATTATCCACAATGGGTTTCCAATATAGTACCAGTAACTAAAGCTACTCGGAAAATTTGAATTTGTACCGACTTCCGGGATCTTAATCTTGCTTGTCCAAAAGATGATTTTCCTCTACCTAATATCGACCAACTCGTGGATTTAACTATGGGTCATGAGATGATTTCTCTTATGGATGGTTTCTCTGGGTATAATCAAATTCTCATCACACTAGAGGACCAACATAAGACTTCCTTCATAACTCCTTGGGGGACCTTTTGTTATCGTGTCATGCCTTTCGGTCTTAAGAATGCAGGAGCAACCTATCAGCGAGCAATGACCTACATCTTCCATGATCTCTTACACAAAACTGTGGAAGATTACATCGACAATCTCCTCGGTAAATCCAAACACCGTCAGGATCATATTTTCATTCTTACACCTCTCTTTGAGAGGCTTATTCACTTTTTTCTTCATCTAAATCCATCTAAGTGCGTGTTTGGCATTCTCACTGGTAAACTCTTAGGCTTTATCATTTCCATTAGGGGTATTGAAGTAGACCCCACAAAAATAAAAGCTATCCTTGAGATGCCTCCCCCTTCTAACTTAAAGTAACTCCACAGTCTTCAAGGATGTCTTCAATCAGTGCGTCATTTTATCTCACAACTGTCGGACCGTTGTTAGCCTTTTCATCATCTCCTTCATAAGAATGTTCATTTTGAATGGGATGAGCATTGCCAAAAGGCCTTTGATGATCTCAAAGCTTATCTTCTTTCTCCACCTGTGTTTACACCTCCACACGAGGGGGAGCCTTTCTATCTTTATATCTCTGTGACTGACCATGCTCTGGGAGCCATGATCTCGCATCGGGATGCTTGCGGTAAAGAACAAGCCATCTATTACATTAGTCACACTCTCCATGAGTATGAAACACATTATTCTCAAGCTAAAAAGCTATGTTGTGCTTTGTCTTCTTCACAACTTCTAAGCTTCGTCACTACCTCCTTAATCACAAAACTTATATTGTCACAAGTGTCAATCCACTCAAGAAAATACATTCGAAGCCTTATCACAATGATCGTATCACTCGTTGGCTCATGCTTATGACAGAATTTGATCTCAGTTTATCCCGCAAAAGTCTATCAAGGGTTAGGTCATTGCAGATCAATTAGTTGATGCTCCTCTTCCGGACACTCAAGTCCCCTTTGCTCAATTCCCCGATGAATATATCCAACAAATTGATTTTGGTCTATCTCCATTTAAGTTAAAACTCTTCTTTGATGGATCCAAATGCCAGCAAGGGGGAGGTGCGGGTTTTGTGATGATTCCTCCTTGGGGTGTGCCTATCCCAGTTGCACACAAATTAAACTTTGAGTGCACCAATAATATGGCTGAATATGAAGCTCTTGTTTTGGGTCTTCAAAATGCCATTAATCTTGGTGCTCGCCATATCGACATCTTTGGTGACTCTGAACTCATCGTTAATCAAGTCACGGGTGTCTATCAATGCAAGAATGACATCCTTCAAAAATATCGTGATATCATTCTCTTTCAACTCCAATCTTTCGATAAATTCACTATCCAAGCTATTCCTCACACTGCAAATTGATTCACAGATACAATGGCTTCGTTAGCCTCGCTTATTCCACCTTTTACCGAGGACTCACGACTTTATGTGGTTGTGCAATGATTAGATCAACCATCTCATCTTAGGAAACTAACTTCAATCAATGCCATCACAACCAATACTCAGGATGAGTGGTATCAACAGATCGTTGATTATCTATCTCATTTAGTGCTTCCTCCAGATCTGACTTCCAATGGTAGAAGATCTTTTATCCTACGTGCTAATCGCTATACTATTCTAGGCGGGATCCTCTACAAATGCAGCTTTGATGGTATTTTTCTTCGATGCCTCAAAACCCTTGAATCATCTAAAGCTATCCAGGAGGTCCATGACGGTATCTGTGGTGGACATTTTAGTGGCTTGGCCATAGCTAAACGCATCTTACGTTTAGGCTATTATTGGCCTTCTCTTAATCGAGATTGCTATGAATACACTAAGAAATGTGTCAAGTGTCAACAACATTCCAATCTCACACATATCCCTAGCCAAGCTTTACAACCTACAGCGGATTTGTGGCCTTTTTCACAATGGGGTCTTGATCTCATTGGTCTTATCAATCCCCATTCTTCACAGCATCATCATTCTATCATTACTTCCACCGAATACTTTACTAAGTGGGTGGAAGCTATTCCTCTTTCTTCAACAAAAGCTAAACCGATTGTTGACTTTGTCTATCAACACATCATTTGTCGCTTTGGTGTTCCACACAAACTCATCATAGACAACGGTAAGTCTTTCAAGAACGTTAATTTGTAGAACCTCTGCAACGCTTTCAATATCAAACTCAGCTTTTCTTCTCCATACTATCCCCAAGCTAATGGTCAGGCCGAAGCTTCCAATAAAACTTTGCGTAATATCCTCACAAAGGTAACTAGTCGAGCTGGTAGGGATTGGCATTTACATATCCCTTTTGCTCTCTGGGCTTATCGGACTAGCATTCGTACTCCTACTGGTGCTACTCCCTTCTCTCTCATCTATGGGTCTGAGGTTGTTCTTCCTTTGGAAGTCCAAATCCCATCTCTCCGTGTTTCTCTCAGAGAATTTGTCTCTGATGAGGATTATCGTCAAAATCATCTAGCACAACTTGAATTATTAGATGAGTGGCGTCTCAATGCTCTTGAGCATCATCAAGTCTATCTTGAGCGTGTCAAACATGCTTATAACAAGCACTTGTAGCACCGTGACTTCAAAGTTGGTGATCTTGTTCTTAAAGAAAACCAAAATGTCACTACACTAGAAAGGAGTCAGCGTGGTAAGTTTTCTCCCAACTGGATGGGACCATACGTCGTCACTCATAAATATGGGTCTGGGCTTATCGTCTATCTTCCATGGATGGTGTACCTGAAATGGAACCTATTAATGCCTTGCATCTAAGGCCCTTCTACTGTTAAAATCTATCTTACACAAATTTAGTCGCAAGATCAGATCTTTCATCCATCTAACAACCAGTCATATACTTTCGTGGTGATTCAAAACTATGTGGTTCTCTGCGTATTGTCTTTTTTTACCTTAAATATGAGTATCGCGGCTCTACTCATAGCATTTTTCTTATGGATATGTTCCTCTTCATGGTAGGAATACCTTAATCACTACTTCATCTGTCCCAAGTGTTTATCTTAATCGGATCTACTCGGGGCATGAGTACATGCTCTTTATACATTTTCTTCCCCTCTATCTGATCTATCTAGGTCTAAACTCAACTTCTTTCAAAAAGCTCCAAAAAAAAAAAAAAAAGAAGAAGAGATGCTATCCAAAATTCCTAAAAGATAGACTGATCCCTTGAAGGACAGCTATCCATGCATTATCAAATGAATCAAAAGATATAGACCATGCCCTCGAAGGATGGCTATCATTAAAATTCAAAATACAGACCGCTCCCTTGAAGGATGGCTTTGTTTCTCAAAGGAATTCCCAAGGCTTCTCACATTGATCAGCCTTTCAGTCAGTTTATACACTTTTTAGCATCACTGAAAGACTTCCCGTATTGATCAGTCTTTCCATATCTAACAAACTTCCCACATTGATCAGTTTTCTTTTTCTGCCAAAAATAATGAAGCTGAGATATAGGATCTTTTGTCGATCATATAGAGAATCCTATTTTCCCGGTATGAACATGTCTTGTCCCTTGTAAATTTTGACAAGATACCTACTTATTGCTCCTTCTGTTTCCCTCTAGATCTGGTTTGCGGCTAGTTAGTGTCGAGTTTATTTTAACCTCATATATGGCCTTGTACATGATCTTTTGGTTTCCTATCAAAATTTCTATTTATGGTCGGTTAGGAGCCCACTCACCATTCTTTTTCTTTTAAGGTGTATTTCCTTTATTTCTAATCAAGGTCATTTCATTACGTCCTTGGCTCTCATAAAGAGTATTTCCCCTTATTTCATCCGGTTAAATTGACATTTAACATGTTAATTTAATCAAACTCTATCATTTATCTAATTTCATCTGATCTACTTTGTCCAAAACACACATCATAGCATCTATTATGAACACATGTGGGTCTATCTATCTATTTTCATCAAAATTTAATTAACATCTCAAAAATATCAAATCTATCAAAACTATCAAATCCCATCTATCCATCACATCATCTAAACACTTGTACATCCAAGTAACATTACATCTATCTATATCTATTTCTCATCCAAATTAAATCCACATATCAATCACATCAAATCACATCTATTTATATCCTCTACATCTATGTCTATCCAATCACATCTATTCATCATCTATCGGTCTATGTCTATATCCATCATAATTATGCTACATCTATCCATGTATATCAAAATTAAAAGCATGAGAACAATCATATGACAAAGGAAATGATGGATCTATATATATACATGAGTATCTGTACAACAAAAAAATGGGTGGCTTTCAATCAAGCCATCTATAAAATGCCTTCCAATCGAGGCTACATCAATACATTGATACAAAAATACATCAGTCTCTATATCGTGAAATCTGATAGGTGGAAGACACTATCTCCTCCACCCTCCTTTGACCAGGTTGTCTCTCCTGGCCGCCACCTATCAAGCTAGACGCACCTACTGCTGGGGGCCTCCATCCACCTCGGTCTCTCCCGGTGCTCCCTCCCTTCGATGCCCCACTCGTTGTGGCTATCGCTGATCTCCTCCTTGCCCCGTAACGAGGAAAATCAGGGGCATGCTATGCTAAGGCATCCTCGTAGTATCTCACTTTAGCGAGGAGAGACTGATATGTACTCAGGCTCACGGTACCAGGTGCTCGTAGTGTCACTTCCCGGTGCTGCCTGTGGTGGCCCTCCTATGGTCGTGCCATGTGTCCTAGACTCTGACATGGTACCTGTATCACCATATTTGGCCCTGAGGGCCTCCCTATGTCAATGGTAGCGATCCCTCTGCTGGATCGTTATATCTTACTCCTGGCGAGCAGTGTCTCTCTCCAATATCAGGGCATCCCTCTCCTCTGTCAGAGCTCTAATCTCCTTGAGAGCCACCTGGTGTGTATGCGTCAGAGTGGTATGCTCTCCCTCCAGTCTCTCCAGCACTGTAGCCATATCCTCCTCATCAACATCTATAGATGCTGGCAGGTGTCGTGGTAGCTCTGTCAAATACCATGCCACATAACCATCATCCACTCTAGCATCATCATCACTATCTGTGGAGGGTGGGGCCTCCCTCAATGGATCTGCCGGGATCAAAATCGGTAGATCAGTCTCTCTGTTGTCTCGCCTGTAAGGCCTGTAGGTAGTCGGCACTATCTGCACTAGGCCAAACTGTCTCAATACCCGTATAAATGGGATGCACTCCCACATATTAGGCCATGGCCCCTAACCACCCTGCTCCATCTCAATCCCACCAGGTGAGCATCCTGACCGGCCCATGTCAGAAATACCCGATCTTGTCTCCGCAGATGACTGCTTACGGTGTGTCAGCATCTTGAAACGCTCGGCATACCAATCTGTGGATCTCCCTGTATCTCCCGGGGCCATATCGGCCTTCCATCACTGGAATCCGTAATCAATAGCCCCCACTACTACTGGAATCCAAGGAAGCCCGATGGCCTGATCACTGCTATGTGCTCATATGCCTAGCAATGGAGCACAAAACTGACATCAATGCCTATCCTCCGGCCAGTGGTATACATCCATAACTCATAATATATCTGAGCTATCAAGGCATCAGCAAATGTGAACACCTGTCTGAACTACAGGATGTCACAAATGTAATCTAGTAATAACAATGGGAATCTCCCACCTCCCGAATCTGGTAGAGCAAAGTAGGAGATTGCCATCTGAATCAACACTATCCGTCTACTCCTGGGATCATCCTGTCTGTACTGCAAGGCTATCCTCACTGCCCCAGACACTATCTCTGAATCATCTACCCTGTCTCCATATAATCGACCTAGGGCCCTCTGCTGCTGCTCTCATGGCGTAATCTCTATCGGGTCCCCAGTGATCGGCAGCCTCAAGATCCTATATATGTCCTCATGGGTGATGGTCATCTCACCCGTCCTAAACCAAAAAGTGCAAGTCTGGCTATCCCATCGTCGCACTAGTGCTCGCATCAACTCTACATCTCGCGGCACTCGTCTGTAGTACCAAAAGCCCCCGATCCTGGCTAACTCTAAGTGGTGCCAATCATGTCAGTGACATCGGGAGAATGGTCTCTAGTAGCTCGGGAATCACATCCCTCATGTGTAATACCTCTCGTGCCTGCATCCACAACATCAAGAGCAATGTTAGCTTCATATTTATCCAAATCCGAACATCCAAAACACATTTTATCATTTTTATCCACATATTATGTCCAATCGGTGTCGATTAATTACAATCGGCATCGATCATACATAGTTGACGTCGATTGAATTCAATCAACGCCACTTTCATTAAATCGGCGTCGATTCTCTCAATCGACGCCGATTGGCAGGCAGCATGTCAAAAACACTCTGGCCTCCCACCAAAAAGTAAAAATAATAAATAAATAAATAAATAAAATAATGATGAGTTCAGGAAGAACCACTTACCCCAGGTCGTGTCCTCCTCTGCTTCTGATCACTTCCAGAGGCTTCCATGGTGCTCAAATCCAATTTTTGAATCTCTCTAAATCAATCGTCACGGTGTAAATAAATCGTTCACATTTTCCATTCGCATATTTATATGTGCTGGACATAGTCGGCACCAATTTTTGTGGTCGGCACCGATTGTTTCGGTCGGTGCTGATTAGTCTGATTGACGCCGATTTCTTCCATCTCCTAATCTTCTTGCCATAGTGTTAATGCTTAGCTTATTTATCTGGTCATTATTCTTCCCTGAGTGTTGCCTTTTGGCACATACTTTTTCGATATTATCGTCCATTTCGAGTATGTTCCCTTTGCATGGGACACTCGCACTTTTTGGCAGCTTAGAGTTAACGGGTCTGTAAGCACTAACATCGTCTACTTTTCAGACCGTCTAGTTATCCCTACCAATGTGTCTCTCTTTAGGTGCTGACTATTTTACAACCCTCCTTACACTTATGGGTCTGTAGGTACTAACGTCATCTCATGAGGAGACCATCTAGTCTGCTCTACCAATGTGAGTTCCTTAGGTTGCTGCCTCTTTATTTATTTTTGTGTGTTATTAATGATCCGATCTTCTCCAGACATCTAGCTGGGGCATCCTGTGTTTTCGTCTACCTTTTTCAAACTTGGGATCGTTTGTTCTATCACCCATCCCATCCCTTCCCTAGTTTAAGGGGGGATCACATCATCACTTTTTCTTCCTTTCTTCCACTTCCTTGTTTTTGTCTTGCAACTTTGCTTATCTCAAGTTACTCAACAAAAAGGGGCAAAATGTAGACACCTAAAATTGGTTACCCAATTTCGTGTCCCTCACATTCGTTTACGCTCTCGGGTAACCTGGGGCACGTTTACATTACCACTGCCCCCTTGGGGTATTATTCAATTTGTGATTTAAACACCTATCCTAAGTTTAATTCACCCCATTATGTTTTACCCATGAGTAATTAAATATTAACTATTTAATTACACCTTTTTACATGTATCTTAACCACTTATCTACCCCATATCTATTCTATCCATATATCCCCCCTATTTCTCCTCCTCCCAAACCAAGCAGTGAGATATTTCCCATATTTGAGGTGGAGGGATCACTCTCATCTTTCCATAAATCTCTCGTTTTGGCCATTTCAGGAGTCTGTTCCATGATCGGCGCCGACCAGTACTCGATCGACGCCTATTTTACAGAATGGCACCGATTTAATCTCGGTTGGCACCGATTACAAATAGAAGCCCAGAACTCAGTTCTAGTTAGACACAGATTGTGAGAGAGTTAGAGGTGAGATAGCAAAGGAGTTAGATAGAGAGAACGAGAGAGTTTCGAGCATCAAGTCTGAACATTATCTATCAAGTGAGAGTGAATCCTGTCCAAATCAATCCCTGAGAGGAGCACCGTTACTCTACTCTTACCACATCAACATCACGAGTCTCTATTGATTTTCTAGTGACTCTATTCCTACATCCAAAGACAGTGTGGAGCCTTTCCAGTATCTCTACGGCTTCTACAGATCTAGCGGACGTTGACGATCTTGCCTGTGTTTTCCGTTTCCCAAACCTTCTTGCAGTTTGTCTCGGATCGATGCCAATCAAAACAAGTTGATGCCGATCTATATCAGTCGACGCCGATCTAAACCAGTCGACGCCGATTTTACATAATCGACGCCGATCATCCTGCAGACAGGTAAAAGAACTCAGGTAACACAAATCCAACATTGTTTTCATAGTTTCCTATTTTCTGTTGCTTTTTGTCCACTGTTTAGATTCTGTTTATTACTTTGATTAGAAAATCTAGTCCTTTACGTACATCTTTTATCATGTATGCTTCTTTACTTAATTAAAAATGTGGACTGACATCCGCCGAGGGAGCTTATCACTTCTCGGACCCACTTCTCGGTAGTCCACCTAAATATCTTTTAACATGGTTTTTTTATATCAAGCATCGGTGTCTTGCAGGTTTCTTGGATCTACTGTGAAGGATCGCTTGGGTGTGCCCGTCTTATCTACATCGACTTCCCTATCCGTCTACATCTTCGGGTCTTGTCCATCAGGTATCGATTTCATTTGAGTTTTTTAAAGTTTTTGTGTTTAGTTTGGTACATTAACTTGGACAGGTAACAAGTGTGAAATTCTTGATCAACAAAAAGATAGGAAAAATAAGACAAAAGGCATGGCATGTCCATGTCACATCAAGAAAAATTAATTTGAGGTTGGGCGATGGTTTTGATGTATGTTTCCAAGTATTTGCATCATCTAAGGAAGGTGAAAGTCCATTGGTTGGGCCCTTACATCATCTCATACATTCTTGATTCAAACTCTTACTAGCTACTGAAGTGCTAGATGGGATGAGATTACTAGGTCATTTCAATGGAAGTAGGTTAAAGCCCTACTATAAATAAGCATTCTTGGTGTTTGTAAATAAGGTTGTATTGCCAGTTAGCTTAGAATTTCCCTTTATTTTCTTTTTCTTTTCTTTTTTTCCTTTTCTTGTTGCTTGTTCCTTAATTTGTTTCATTTTGCACCTTGTGTCTTTGGTAACCATTGTTGGGCCCTTGGAATATTGACTAAGTATGAAGGCATGTGGGTGCGTGGGACCCAGGTTGTAGAAGAGGCACGCAAGGAAAAAGTGCATAGGAAGAAGAGTTAAGAAGGCACATGGTTCGCATGGCGTGCAAAAGGAGGTTCGGGACTTAGCCAATTTATGCAACAAAGGTAGAACACGTGAAAACGTGATCGGTTATACAATGATAAGATTCCATCCTAACAACAGTGGGCCAGAAAGAGCATGCCAATGATGGGATCTTCTAGAAAATCATCATGAGATGGAGTGGAGATCTCAGGCCTGAAGGAACATGCTCGCTTGGAGGACCACATTCGAAACTTGGTGACAGATCTGAGGGTGTGGAAAGGTGAGTTGGCAGCACGGGAAGGTGATAAATACAAGTTCCTACAGTGGGAAAATAGACATAGAGATGAGGAGACCAAGATAAAATACCAATGGGGATATAGAGATAGACGAAGAGATATAGAGAGAGAGAGAGATAGATAACATGGGTGAAGCTCGTAGGATTGTTGCGAGTGGAACTTTGATGAAGGAAGGAATGTACTAGGCTTAGTATTGTAATTTCTTTTTCTTTTGGCATAGTTATACAAGCCTAGTGATGTGCATGACTGTGGTCTTCCCTCTATGGCTCTTTGTAATGAAACAATGAATACAATGAGGTTACATGTTGCAAATAGACATGGATATCAATGGATTTAATGTATATTTCATTCATAGGAGTTCTCTTTCCTTTCATGCTATGAATGAATGGTTGTATCTTTCTTTCTATTATGATATATGTTATGGAGTCTGTTAAAATATCCGGTCTGAAGAAACTACAAGGATCTGGAGGCCATTCTGAGCCCTATGATTCTTGTATGTCTAAACTTCTTTCCTGAATACTCTTACACTAATCATAGATAAATTCTTCCCACTAAAACTCACATAAAAGAGAGACTTGGCACTGCGCATGCCTCGGGTGAGCGCTTAACTTCTACTTGGGTGATAGGCCGACATGCATGGGATTCCTTCCTTTTATAGTGGGAGTAAAATTGACTACATCTTGGTTCTGTTGCCGGGACCTCTTTTCGAAGTTGTAGTGGGATATAACATGCATCATGATCTGTGTAAAGAGTAATGACGGATCGGTTAACATTGGAAAATTTTGAATCATGGTTCAAGAGAATGGAAGATGAATTTTCCTAGAGATTTAGCACTGGACCTGAGTTCAATACACGTAGATGGGTAGAAGAGAATCTCTACCATGATCTATATGAGACTTTTTTCTGCTTCTTCCCAGTAGAGTTATATGGATGGCTTTCAGCCTATGCATCTAGATTAAGTTGGCCTTTTGGATCATGAATGTGGATGAAGAAGACTACCAGAGGTTGTAGGATGTAGATCTAACATGGACCCATGTTGTAGATCACTGGTGGGGAGGAGTACTAGCTAGCTACACTCTAGAATACACCATTTCCACGTATTCTTGCCTAGAGATTGTTGAGTTTGAGTTTCTATGAGAACCTAGAGGAACATTTCTACGTGTTATTCCTCTAGCTATGAAGATATTAATGGTTACTATGAGTTTATAGGCACTCCCAATGGTCACCTGAACCATTCGAGCGCTAGGTAAGGAAGCTCGTGTGGAGGAAGATGGCGAGATGAGATGACAGAAAGGGAGAGGAAGAAAGATGGCTCAAGTATAGTGAATTTTGTGAAAGGGAGATTACTAGGTGATTCGAGGTTGTTAGTGTGATGGATTTATGGAGACAGATGTTGCGGGAAGGAGTTGAGGTTCACGCGAAGGATGTGGAATCTGAGCGATCTTTACTACCCCATCTTAACAAGTGCATGAGGAGACCCCTTCGGTATCTCGGTGAGATCTCATCGCATGGAGAAAGGAGAGTCATTGGCACATATCTGATCCCACCTAGTGACTGAGCCCAGGGTGCTTGGTTTTCCCAAACTAGGAAGAAGTATTGATCAAGTTGAAACTAGTGGAAGAGACAGATCCGTGCTTAGGATATACAATTTTACATTCCCTTCTTCTATGGCTGCACATATTCCAATATTTGGAGGAATTTTTAGACAAGGGGAAAGTGTACAAGCTTTTGGTCTCACATCAGGGAGTTTCATGGGAAAAATTAGTGGTAATGGGGTGTTATCACAGACCATCGACGCCTTACGATTCGGTGGGACCATGGGGGCACTTGGCACAGCTCCTACAGCCCTATTGGACCTAGTGGTTCTGGTTGATCTGGTGGCTCTAGAGGTATAGGACCCAGTGGACCTGGTGGATCAGGTGGTGGAGGAAACACCGAAGGGAACCAAGGTTATGGTTCAGGACAAGGACCCCAGCCACCACCTCAAGTATTCTTTGAAATGTCTCTACATTTTCCAGATTATAGGGACATTGAGGATGTTATGGAACATGTTCACAAATGTGAACTTCTATGGCGTGTGAAGGGTATCATGACCCCATAATGAAAGGATAGTCAATTTGTAACCATGTTGCAAGGTCACGTGCATAGCTGGTATAGAAAGCATCACCCTCATCAAATGGTGGTGGATTACACTGCCTTAAAGAATGCATTCCTGGAAGAGTTCCACATTCTTGAGTTCGAGCAAAAAGCATTAGCACTTTGAAGGAGATATAACAAGGAATGACAGAGAGTGTGTGGGAGTATGATGCATGCTTTAAAACTCTCTTGTCTAAGTTGTCATATGATATACATCCTTCTCAGCATGCATAGTGGTTTGTTGGAGGATTGATCACCCCTTTTAGAAGGGCCTTGTCTCATAAAAATTTTACAGATCCATGCAAAGCATTAGAGGCTGCCTTGCATGCCAAAGCATTGGTAGTATTGATACTTGGCATTAGCCCATTCTTGGAGGCTTAGATTGCTGCTATGGCTAAGTAGTTGGAAAAGCTATCTGTGAACTCGGTCCATGAGACTCGCAGTGGTTTATGGTGCATGGATTGTGAAATAGAGGGGCACGTTAAGGATAATTGCTCCCGAGAGGATGGTATGCACTGTGATAGTATATTGTGAGATTTATCTTGGGGACCATGATGTAAGTAGATGTCCCTTGTTGCAGCATGTGATCAGGAAGAATGTATCTTATTATTACAAAATTGACACCTCCACGACCCATGATACTAAAGATTGTAGGCTCATTGATCAGATACATGAGGCCATTGATCGTGGGGTGTGCTAAACCAGCATTGCTAGTGGTTCTAAAAATGATGATCATCATTATGAGGAGCGCGTAGATGGAGGCACGAATGGAAGAGGTTTTCGAGGAGGATTCCGTGGATGAGGTAACCACAGAGGAAGGAGTGAGTTCCTATGAGGAACATGTTTTAATTATGGATCTATAAAACATTACAAGTGTGAGTGCCTAGACTTGTTGCAGTGCTCATGGTGTAGAAAGAAGCATAAGTATGAGGAGTGCCCAATTATTTGAGCATATGAATCAACAACACTAGAAGGAAAAAGGTGCTACGATGGTCAACATCAAGAAAGTAGACATACAGTGGATGCCTTAGGTAACACGAGATGAAGGTTTGGAGCCTGTCTTGGTAACAACAAGGGTAGAATCCATGCGCACAAGGAAAGTACCAAGATAGAAGATCTTGGTTTCAAGATAAGAGGTCATTCATGGAAAGTATCCAGGACCCCACACATCGAAGGAAATATATCAGGACACTATGGATGTTGCTTGAAGCTTGCAAGGGGAGATCCATTTTCTCAAGGAGTAATCCAAGAGGGAGGAACAAGGAAGGAGAATCGAGGCATAGAAAGATGACCTGGATGAGGTCAAGGAGGTGTGAAAAATGCTAAGGTAGGAGAACATCATTCTTTTGCTAGGATCCTAGTTGAGAGAGAAGGTACCACATGCCAAAGAAGAGCACAAGAGATAGGTCTTACACGTGAACCTTCCCCCTCACAGCCTTGACTATGATAAGGATATTACATTGAATGTAGTTATGGATGGATGGATCCTCAGCAATATACTCATTGACACAGGCGCAGAGGTTAATGTTTTGACTTTGGATGCATGGCATCAGATGGGAAGACCTACATTATAGCCATCTTCAAATGTGTTGTATATGGAAAAAAAATAAGGAAATGCCCATCGGTGTCTTGAAGGATGTAACTATTACTATTCAGGGAGCCAAGTTTATTGGGGACTTTGAAGTCTTGGCGCTCACCAAGGCAGAAAATTTCCTAGCATTACTTGGGCACCCTTGGTGTTACAAGAACAATGTAGACCTTCGGTTCAACAAAAGGTACATCAATTTTGATAACAAAGAGGAGTAGGTCATTATATCCTTGGTTGATGGGAAGTCAACGCCGCTATATTGAACCATTGTGTGCTCAATCGAGACCCCGAGATGGTACACCCTATTAACAGTGGTTATCTAGTTTTAAGATGCTCACGGGAGTGATACCACCAACCTAACATGTGACAATTGGGTGCATGGGACTTACGAATTAATGAGATGGTAGTTGAGAGGATCGGTGACCAAGGTAATAAAGGCACACATAGTTCGGCACCTTGGAGTAAAATAACTTCCCAAGTACTGGAGGAGCCTTTCCCGAGATCTTTACGTAGGAGATAGAAGCTCGGTGGAAGAACAATAAGGAATGGAGGGAGATGTTTGACTTACGTATTTCTTGGCACAACAACTTGTTCGTGGGCCACACATCGGAGAGCCTTATAGAGTGGTGCTAGGTAAGAATTTCTCTCTCTGTCAGATTTACTAGAAGAAATATATCCACCATCATTAAGGAGTACCATGGGAAGGATCCTACCTTTTTCCATATGCAGGAATGTGAACAGTGTCTAGAGAGAAGGCACGGAAGCATTTCCACCATCCTCTCTGGGTGCACAGGTTATATTCTACACTGCAGGTTGTGCACATGCATGGTACATTCATTCGGAGACATACCTCCAGACAAGGAATTGGAAAGAGCTTACAGCTAATCTTATTCAATCCTTTGAGTATCGGAGTACCAAACCATTGGTTGATAAGGCCTTGTAAGGTATCAAGTGCCTTACCATGGGGGATAGTGCCAGAATGGAAGATAGGTTGTTAGAACTACTAGGTGAACTAGGATTGGAGGTGCACTTTGAAGAGATTGAAGAAATAGAAGAATTACAGCCTTAAGCTTGCATGTTTGGAAAAGGAGAAGGAAAGTTAGTATATGTGATTGATGGAGAGGAATTGAAAATCTTAAATGTTAGCCATTTTGGAGGAACACGTGAGGTAGTGGGTAGTGTAGATGCTTGCATGCGTGCCTAACATGAGCCTTTAAAGATAAAGAAAGTTAACATCAGTTCAAAATAAGAACCTAAGGAAGCTATTATTGGAGATTATTGGATGGAGAAGGAAGTATCAAAGATCATTGATCTATTGCACAAATTCAAGGATTTATTCCCACATGGGTACCATGAGCTAAAAGTTGTTCACCATTCCTTGGGGGAGATGAGGATAAAACTAAAGGAAGTTACATGCCCGGTTAGGAAGAGGACCTACCGGATGAATCCCAACTTACGCGTGAAGGTTGAGGAGATATACAAGATGATAGCTTCTGGGATCATTAAGGCAATAGAAGAATTAGAATGGATAAGTCTAATGGTAATTAGCATCAAGAAGGATGGGTGGATTAGAATTTGTGTGGATTATAGGGAATTGAATGCAATTTGTGTCATTGATCCATTTCCGACCCCCTTAACTGAAGAAATTTTTGAAGGAGTCGCTAGGCACAAAATCTATTCATTTACGAATGGTTATTCAGATACCACCAAGTCCTGGATTGTAAAGGAGGACCAAGAGAAGACAAATTTCACCATTTATTGGGGAATTTTGCATAAATGGTCATGCCCTTTGGGTTGAAGAATGTGTCTACTATCTTTTCACGCATAGTGGTGTAAGAATTCTAGGATTTCATTCATAAGTTTCTCTAGGTTTACTTAGATGATTGGACAATGATATGGTCTGGTTAAGGACCATTGTGACAACTTGAGATTAATTTTTGAAAGGTGTAGGAAGTTGAGGATATCCCTCAACATTAAGAAGTGTTTATTTGCTACACCGTTTGGGACTTTATTGGGGCATATCATATGTAAGGAGGGCTTGTTGGTAGATCCCGCTAAGGATGTAGTTATTGTGGAGTTAAAGGATCCTACTAGCTAGAGTGCATTACATGATTCCTTGGGCATATAGGCTATTACAAGAAATTCATTAAGGGATATGCCAAGATCTCTGTTCCCTTAGAAGAGCTTCTTAGACACAAAAGTACCTTCCATTGGGGAAAGGTGCAATAGAGGGTGTTTGATACATTAAAATATAGGCTTATTACCACACCTATTTTATGATTTCCCTATTGGGAAGAGCCCTTCCATGTCCATGTAGATGCCTCGGGAACTGCCATTGAGCAAGATTGCATAGCTAGGTGAGGGGATTATTGATCATCCTCTCTATTTTGTGAGCAAGAAGTTAAGACCAGCAGAGTAGAATTATACCACAACAGATCGCAGGGAATTGTCAATGATCTCTATGCTTTTCAAATTTAGATAGTATCTGCTAGTGACACCCTTTGTATTCTACACCAACCTTATAACATTAAAGTATTTAGTGAATAAGCCTGTTCTTCAAGGGCGCATATGTCGATGGGTGTTGTTGTTCCAAGAGTTTGAATTCACCATTATAGTGAAGCCTAGAAAAAGCAATTGTGGACCTGATCATCTATCAAGAATTGATTCAGGAGAGGACATGCAAAGTATTGAGGAAGCAATGTCGAGATACGAGCTATTTAGATTTGGCACGCACCTTGGATTTAGAAGAGATTGCTATGTTTTTAAAGGAATGTGTGGTCTTTGGATGGAATGAAGGCATTAGAAAAGAAGTAGTTGGCCATATGCGCCGCGCCCTACATGTTGATTAGTGGATAATTATACAAATTGGGACATGATGAAGTTTTACGCAGATGTGTGTTAGAGCATGAGCACTTGGCCATCATGGAGGAAGCACATGGAGGAAGTGCGGGTGGGCATTACATAGGTGATGCCACCGCGCGTAAGATTTTAATGGCAAGTTTATGGTGGGAAACCTTATACACATATTGTAGAGATTATTGTAAAGCATGTGATCATTGTCAATGCATTGAAAAACCAGAAGGAGGGATGAAGTGCCTTTACGTCCTATTCCTAGCGCGAAGCCTTTTGAAAAGTGGGCGATAGACTTTGTAGGACCTATTGCACCAAAGAACACGTAGCACCGGGTCACATTATGTCATCACTTGCATGGATTATCTCATAAGGTGGGTAGAGGTAGCCCCAACTAAAGATTGCATGACAACAATAGAGGTAAGGTCCATATGGGAGAACATTATCACAAGGTATAGATTCCCTTTGAGTTTGACCAGTGATAGGGGTACGCATTTTCTGAATGAGACCGTGAGGATCCTACTATCTGAGTTCATGGTGGCTCATCATAAGACTACACCCTATCACCCACAAGAAAATGGAACTGCAGAAGCATTCAACAAAATACTGAGTCATACCTTGACCAAAATCTGTGATGTTGGAAGATAGGATTGGGATGACAAGGTATCGAGTTTTGTGGGCTTACAGACTACGTATAAAAGAATAAATAAAGCCACACCTTTTCAATTGGTGTTTGGCATGGAAGCTATTTTTCTGGTTGAATTTATGTTACCTTTTCTACAAATAATGTGCATAGGAGGATTAATCGATGATCAAGTGCTTTGGAAGAAAGAATTGATGAACTAATGAAACTGGATGAGAGATGATAACTTTCCTATTGGATCCAAATAGTGGAAAAGGAAAAGAAAAAGGCTTGGCATGATTACCATATTAGAAACAAGAATTTTGAGGTTGGGCAGATGGTATTACTTGTATGATTCTAGATTTTTGTGCCATCCTAGAAAGTTGAAAGTCCATTGGTTAGGTCCCTACACAATCTCATACATCCTTGATTCGGGCGCATGCCAGTTACAAGCGTTGGATGGAATGAAGTTTCCTAGACACTTCAATGGTAGTAGGCTGAAGCCCTACTATAAATAAGTCTTCTTGGTGTTTGTAAATAAGGCAGTTTTGCTAGTTAGTTTAGAAGTATTCCTTTATGCATTTTCCTTTCCCCTGTGTTTCCCTTTCACGTTTTTGTTCTTTTTTGCACCTTGGGAACTAGTAACCTTATTGCTATTTTTGGAGAATTTATGAGTGCATAGAGGACTGCGCATCATTTAAGTGTGGGGTGGAGAAAAGTGAAGGAGAAAAGTGAAGAAGCACGTGATTAAAAGTACCAAGGAAGTTGTGTTGAAGAGCCTTGTTGAGTAGCCCGGTTAAAGAGAAATGAAGAGAAAAGATAGAATGGTTGGTGCTAGGGTAAAGCTACTTGTAGATCCCATGTAAAAAGGAAAAGGAAACGTAGTTAAAGAAACACAAGGAAGGTGAAAGAAAGAATCTGGATAGAAGAAGTGCCTTCGGTGCATGTTGAGCACGCGTAAGAGTCTCTTGTCAAGATGGTTTGCATGCCAGAAGGTTGGAGGAATTTTCGTATAGGAAGGGCACACAAGTTAAATAGGTTTTTCATGTAGGAAGGGAACATGAGTGAAGGGGTGAAGACAAGCTTTGTTTTAAAAATATGCATTAAATGAAAAAAGTACGGGTAGGTAAAGTAGCATTTAATGACTAGAAAAAGGAAAAACTATAAATAGAGGGTCGGGGCACTCTCATTTTACTTTGTGAAAATGAAGAGTTGGAGATATAAGAGATTATTATAAGATAAGGTTTTTAGATTCAATCGAGTGGAAAATCTGTGTGATTAAAAATGTGAAAAGCCAGTTTGATATTGTGAACCATAAGGAAGGAATTACATGGGTGTGGAAAGAAGTGCAAAGATGCTATCTTGTGAAGAGTTTATCAAAGTTAGGGTTCAACAAACTAGGGCATAGGTTTAGAAGAATTGTATCGCAGATCTGAGATCGAAGGTTGGGAGAAGGAAAGTAGAGTAACAAGGAGAGGATTAGAGTGATAAAATTACCTCGACCATGGCACCCAAGAAAGGAAAGGGCAAAGCTAAGGCTAAACAACTAGAACCCAAGGTAGATACAAATGAAGAATGGTATGCAGAAATGTAGTACCCAGATAGAGTGATGATGGGGAAGGAATGGGAATCCCATTTGAGAAGCATACCATCAGTGACTATAATCACCATACTAACACTATAGAGAAAGAAATGGCATTAGAATTGGTATGCCCAACCAACAAGCAAACACCTGAAGGTTTTCCTATCTATAATGATGACATAAAGGTCAAGTTGGCAAAGGCAGGGTTACTACAACTCTATGAGTTGCCTTATTTTGGGAAGCCAAATCACTTGTACCAGAGTTGATGTCTTGGGTGCACAAGGACTACTTCCACTTTGCTAGGCATAAGATGCGCATGACTCCCCAATTGATTTCATAGTTTATAGGCCTCATATGTGAGGGAGATAGCTTGGAAGATGACCTTGGTGACAAGGAGGCTATTCAAGAAACCGTCATGGAGTACGCCTGCAAGAAAGGGTTGCAGTACTATGACATCTCAGACATCAAGGACCCCGTTATGAAGATGGCTACACACCTGGTAACAAAGTGAATGGCCAAGAAAGATGGACGCAAGTCAACAAGCCATGGCTACATGTCTGTAGGAAGATTACAGAGGGGACTATTTATAACTTATCCACATACATTGCCAAGGAAATTGTAAAGTGCATGAAGGAAGGGGACATGATCCTCTTTGGCAATGTCCTACTCACCATAGTGTTTATAGAAATTGGAGTGCCATATGCACTAGATAAGTTCATGTGGGAGTACCTAGTGAAGACCCTTTTCCCACAAAGAGGTTCAAAAATATGCATGTGATACAATGATGGATCCCCATAAAGCGCGGCTAGAAAAGTGGTATACGTGCTTGAGAAATGCATTCAGGGGTAGAGTGGAGGATCCTTGAACAACTCTTAGAAACAACACAGGAGAAGCTAAGTTCGTGGTGTACTAGTACTACTTCTTGGGTAGGTTCAAACTTATTGATGAATCATAGAGCCCTTAGTGCAAATTTCCTTTCACATTCACTACCCAATACTTCCAAGTAGGGGTAAACCGATTTAAAGAATCAAAGAAGCTAAGGCTGGAGCTAGGAAAGTTGTACTAAGAGCACAGGGATATGAGGAAGAAACTAAATTACCCTAGCAAGAAGTGTGCGTACATAGAGAAGTACATGTCACACGAGATCCATATGACTAGGCCAATAATGCTTCCCATCGTTGGAGGATCTGCAGTGCACGTGTACATGCACATAAGGCCAAAATTTGAAAGGGCACATACTTGGTGGATGAGATCTCAATACTTGAGGACCCCTTGGGAAAAAAATAAGCCATCTAAGAAGAGGGGTAGAGGAGAGGAAGGATCACCAAGTGTGCCGACCGCTCGAGACAGGAGCATGCCTTCTACAAGCACCAAGCCAAACACCTATGTTTGAGAAAGAAGTCTCCAATAAAGGAGAAGATGCTAGAAGTAGAGGCACCTGAATAACCCACCACCATGGAGGAGTCACAAGAGGAAGAAGAGAAGGTAGAATCTCCTGACCAAAAGACACCTCTCAGGAAGAAGTAGAGGGTGGATGAAGAAGCTGACTCGGAGGCAACCGATAGCTTGGAGAGATATCTGGGAGAAGGAGAGGATGAGAGTGAAGAAGGTGGTGATGAGGAGGAAGAGCTAGAGAAAGACAAGGAACCTTTGGAACCTCATGTATTTAGTGTCTATGACTCGAGAGGAAGAGAGTGGGGATGAAAAGAAAGAGTTTGTATTCGCGTGACGAAAAGGTGCACAAGGTGATGAAGGCACTAAAGATACAAATATGGATGAGAAGGATGCCATGGAGAAGTAGGGAGACATAAGTTTTACCAAGGAGTAGATAACCAAAGTGGCAGAGCGAGAAGCAAAGAAGATGCTCAAGTCCTAGTAGACCAAGAGTTAGAGCATAGTGTAGACATAGTACTTAAGGAAGGGAAGGAGGAGAGCGTTGAAAAGGGACATGACAACCTAGGAGGCCCCGCTCTGACAGTTAGCTTCCCCAAAGGCATGCGCTTGGGTAGAATAACTCTAGATGTAGAACAGAGGCAAATAATGGGCTATGTGGATGATTCAAGGAAGGTGCTACGTGTAAGGTTCTAGAGCACGGTACCCACTAAAAGACTTATAGCCATGGGATCATTCGAGAAGGAGGGTGCATACCCCAGACCAAGAAGATGATTTCTTGGGCATTTGAGTCCCACATTGACGAGCCTTTGAAGTCTACCAAAAGGTTCTTATCATGTTGCCAGAGTCTAAGGGAGACAACCCCTTAGTGAATGCTCAGGAGCTCTCAGATGAGCAAGTGTGCAATGCTCTAAACAAGGTCGCGGTGGAAACAGAGGCAAGGCTATTCATGTGGAATGATAGTATAAGGGCCCTAGAGGGAAAGTTGGCCAAGAAGGAAGAAGAGTTGGCTAAGGTGGCCAGAAACTTAAAGTAGGAGGAATTAATCAACATGTAACTGAAGCGCAAGCTCAAGGAGGAAAAGGCAAAGGTGTAGGAGGTCTACATAAAATTAGAATCGATAAAAATTTCCATCATTTTAAAACACCCAGATCTAGTGCCAATCCCCCAGAGGTATGCATCGACATTGGAATGCCTAGAAGACTTAACACGCATCCTTACCATGGAGAGATAACCCTTGGCATTGGAATCTGCAAAGGAATTGGCCGTGTGCCTAAAGGAGGAGGACCAGTTAAAGGTGATAGCACTTGTTTCGAGTACAACCAAGTACTCACAGAGATCAAGGTCATTTCCCAATCTATAGAAGCCGCATACGACACATGCATGGATCGAGATAAGGTGGCAAACTCCTTGGTTGCCATGCTTGAAGCAGAGCTGAAATAGTTCCAGGAAAAGAACAAGGGGAACAGGGTAGAGAGGGACAAGGTTCTGGCGAAGGTAGAAAAGAAATCAGAGAAATTGAGGCTTTGAGAAGCCCAATTAAGGCCTAGCCGAAGGAACCGTACCCCAGATTACTAGGAGAATGGACAAGCTCGCAGACCTGGGTAAGGAAATGGAACAAATTGTGGACACTTTGGGTGCCTAGGGAGCTGGCCTAAGCTTTGATGAAGTGAGCACCCTGGTAGGAAACCTATGCCAGAAGGTGAAGGGAAAGGTCAAAGTGTGGAACAAGCTAGAGGCAAATCTGCGATGGGACTTTCCCAACATTTTGAATTAATGTCCCCCATTCTTCATTCTTTCCCCTATTCTTTCATTCCTTATTCATTTTGTAAAATATGTCTACATCTTGGTTCCATTGAACCAACTTGCACCTTGGTCAAGTAGAATTTTTCTAAGGGCAGAGAACAAGCATAGTGTGGGGTGATGTTGGGCCCCTAAAATATTTAATAAGTATGAAGGCGTGTGGGCATGTGGGAACCTTGTTATAGAAGGGAGCGCAAGAAAAAAGTGTGCAAGAGGAGGAGTTAATAAGGCACATAGTTCACGTGGTGTGCAAAAGGAGGTTCAGGACTTATCCAATTTATGCAACAAAGGCATGACACATAGAAAGCATGATCGGTTACAAGTAGATAAGATGCCACTGATAACAGTGGCCTAGGAAAGAGCATGTCAATGATGGGATCTTCTAGAAGATCATCATGAGATGGAGTGGAGAGCTTAGGCCCAAGGAACATACTTTCTCTAAGGACCACATTCGACACTTAGCGATGGATCTGAGGGCATGACAAGGCGAGTTGGCGGTAAGGGGAGGGTGATAAATATAAGTTCTTGCAGCAAAGAAAATAGACATAGAGATGAGGAGATCGAGATAACATATAGATGGGGATATAGAGATAGAGGAAGAGATATACACAAAGAGAGAGATAACATGGGTGAAGCTCTGCAGGATTTCTGCAAGTGGAACTTTCATGCAGGAAGGAATGTACTAGGCTTAGTATTGTAATTTCTTTTTCTTTTGGCATAGTTATACAAGCCTAGTGATGTGCATGACTACGGTCTTCCCTCTATGGCTCTTTGTAATGAAACAATGAATATAATGAGGTAACCTGTTGTAAATATACATGGATATCAGTGGCTTTAATGTATATTTCATTCATAGGAGTTCTCTTTCTTTTCATGCTATGAATGAATGGTTGTATCTTTCTTTTTGTTATGATATATGTTATGGAGTCTTCTAAAATATACGGTCCGAAGAAACTATAAGGATCTAGAGATCATTCCGAGCCCTATGATTCTTGTATGTATAAACTTCTTTCCTTAATACTCTTACACTAATCATAGATAAATGCTTCCCACTAAAAATCACATAAAAGAGATACTAGGTACCCACGTGTGCCTTGGGTGAGTGCTCATATTTTGTTGGGTGATAGGCCGGCGCACATGGGATTCCTTCCTTTTATATTGGGAGTAAAATTGACTGCAACCACATTATTTTCTAATTTTATGTATGCACAAAGGACCACACATCTATTTTAGTGTGGGGTGGAGCAATGCAAAGAAAATTATAGGCCAAGAATATAAGTTGAGTGACCCAAGAGAAGGAAGCATGTAAGATTGAGAAAGTGCATGGGGAAATGGTGGATAATTAATTATGGTGTCAAGAAGGCCATAAAAATAACACGTACAAAGGATGAAGAGCACAATAACAACATGAGGTAGGTGAGGGAAAAAATTAGGTAAAGGAAAGAAGAAGTGCCTTCATCGCTAAAGATGCACTGTAAGAGTCTTGGTCGATTGGAGTTTTGTGCCCGAGAAGGTTATAGAGTGTTTTTGCGTAGGATTGGGTGCATGGGTAAGGGTTGTTAAAGGCATCCTACCACAAAAATTTTCATTTAATGTTAAATTACGTTGGTAGGTTATATAGCATTTATTGCTCGAGGAGAGAAAAAACTATAAATATGAGGTCGAGAAAGTCATTATTTATACCTTGCTATTACAAAGTTGAAGCACTCTTGTGAACTAAAGCATCTAGAGAAATTTGTGTGAAGAAAGAAGAATCTGAGAAATCTAAGTGGGTGACTAGAATAGATCTACAAACCAGAGGAAGGAGTACATAGGTGTGAGAATATTTTTTTGAAGTGCTTCATCTTGTGGAGGGTTTTTCCTAGTTAGGGTTTGGCATCTAGGGCATAGAGATAGAAGGATTTCTTCTAGGAGTTGAGTTTTGAGACCGAGAAGAGTATTAGAATAGAACAAGGAGTTTTAAAATTTTAAACCGACATAAAGAATGACACAAAATTAGGTGATCATTTCACCAAGGAAAAAAATGGAAAGGGAAAAGGAAAAAAAACCACTACCATTGTGAGTTCCAATGAGGAATAGTATGCAAAAATGCAGACCCAAATGGAGTGTTTCTTAGAAACGAGTGGGTGTCGCACTTGAGATAGAGGACCATGAGTGATTACAACCATTGCATGAGAACTACAAAGAAATAAATGGAGATGAAGCTGATTTTTCCAACTAACGAGAGGAAACTAGATGGAATTCCAATATACATCGATGAGGTAAAAGTAAATTTGGAAAATGCATGGATATTGAATCGTATGAGTTTCCTTACTTTGGAAATCTGAGTGACTTTATCAATGGTTAATGTTGCATGTGCATGAAGATTGTTTATACTTTGCGAGCCACAAGATGTGCATAACACCACAGCTTGATATCCAAGTTCACCGGCTTGAATTTTGAAGGGGAATCCCTATGTGACGATATTAGTGATAAGGAGGCTATTAAGGAAATAGTAGCGAGCTTATGGCGGATACAAAAAGGGTTCACAAGATTTTGACATCGCATAAATTCCATACCTTGTTAAGAGGATGGCCACGTGCTTGGTCACCAAGATTAATGATCAAGAAAGATGGACTCAAGTGAACAAGGCATGGTTGAATGTATGGTTGAATCTATAAATTTTATGCCTTTATTACGGATGAGATCATAAGTAGTGCGCATCAAGGAGAAAAGATCTTATTTAGTAACGTCCTCCTCACCATTGTGGTTTTAGAGATTGGAGTACCGAGATGGGCTAGATATTTTTCTTAGGAGTATCCGAAGATAACTCCTCACCCAAAAAAAGGTTCTATAAGTATACTTATGAAACCATGACGGTCACTCACAAGGCACGTCTAGAGAAGTGGTACAAATGATTGCATGACACATTCAGGGTAGAGTGGAGGATCCCAGAGTAGTTTACCTCACTCATGGATGGGGAAGTAGAGTTTTAAATTTACCAACACTTTTGTATTGGTAGTTTCACTTTGAAAAATAGGACTAAGAGCACATGGTGCAAGCTACCCTTCTCCTTCACCACACAATACATCCAAGCAGGGGTCAACACGTTCAAGGAGGATAAAAGGATAAGGTTCAACCTTAGTGAGGTAGACCAAGACAACCATGAGCTGCATTGAAATCTTATCTACCCTAAGAAGCACACGTATGTGGAGAAGTATGTCTCCCACAAAGTACAAATGATGAAGCCGATAACGATTCCGATCACCGGAAGGGCTGCAACAAGGGTATATCTGTGCATAAGGTTGAATTTTGAGAAATTCTCCTATCTCAAGATTGATGTCTCCATCCCGTAAGACCCCAAATGTTAGAAAAGGCTACGCCAAAGAAGATGTGAAGGAGAAGAAGGCACCAAGTGTGAAAAATACACAATTAGTGGGCATGTCGAAGTAGTCGCAAAGCCTAGCACTTACACGTGTAGAAAGAAGTCCCCAGTCAAGGTGAAGACCCCAAAAGAAGAGGTGCCGGAGCATGAAGAGCCTCTCACACATGAAGAATCACCAAAGAATAGGTATCCTCTAAAGGAGAAGGAGAAAGAATAATCTCCTATACTAGAATCACCAATTAGGAAGAAGTGGAAGGTGGTAGAAGCGGTAGTCTTAGAGGATACAGAAAGCTTAGATGCCTACATTGGCAAAAAGGATGATGATGAGCCTAAAGGAGGTGAAGACCATCCAGTGTATGATATACATGATTCTCGAGATGGAGGGAGATGAGGATAAGAATGACAAGGAAGAAGCAGATGATCAAATTAAGGGGGTGAGTGAAGAAGTAAGCACCAAGAATCAGGGAACCCCAAGCCTCACCAAGGAGCAAGTGGAGAAATACACAGAGAGAGAAGTGGTGGGAATCATGAAGGATTTGGTGGAATAGGAGTTAGAGTGGAGTGTGGATGAAATTTTGAAGGAGATGGAAGAAATAAGAATTGGTAAAGAATATGGCAGCATGGGTGGGAATCCCAATTTGGTGATAAGATTCCCAAAAGCTATGTGAACATGTGGGAAAGGAAAAGTGGTGGCACAAGAGTAGGGAGTGGGATACATTAATGACCCTAACAAGGTGCTACATGTGCACTTCCAAATCACCATATAAATAGAGCAACTCTTGGTTATGTCATCATTTGATGAAGAAGGCACATATCCTCAAACTAGGAAGATGCTATCTTAGGCATTCGAGTCTCACGTAGATGAACTTGAGTTCAAAGTAAGTCGAGAACTGATGAAGGTGCTAGAAACAAAAGGAGTAAATACCTTGGTGAAAAATCACCAATGATTAGATGATCAGGTCTGAATAACGTGCTCAACAAGGTTTCAAATGAGGTTGAGGCTAAACTATTTAGAAGGAATGAAAAAGTTATATTACTAGAAGAGGAATTGGAGAAGGAAAAAAGGATCTCACTAAGAAGAGCAAGGACCTCAAGCAGAAGAGCTTATCAATGTGCGCTAAGGCATGAACCGAAAGAGGAAAAGGAAAGGGTGTGTGAACTACACAAGAAGATTGAAATGATTATGGGTGCTATTTTTTGTAAAGCATCCTGACTTAGCACTGGCCGAACAGAAATATGAATCAACCTTGCAGTTTTTTAGAGGATTTAACCTACATCTTGATGATGGAAAGGATACCACTTACCTTAGAATCTACAAAATAAGCGCTGGTGCACTAAGAAAAATAAGAGAAGTTGAAAGTTGTCAAGATTTTTGCTTGATATACTAAACTCTTTACACAGGTAAAGGCGGCCACGTAAGTCGCAGAAGTTGTATATGACAACTGCATTGATAGGGATAGAGTGGCAAGCATCCTGGTCACCACTCATGAAATGGAACTCAAGGAGTTTCAAGAAAATAATAATGGGAACATGGCTGAAAGAGATAAAATCCTAGTCGAGGTAGAAAATTAGTCGAACCTATCGAGACCTTGAGGATCAATTAAAAGTCAAGGCAAAGGAATTATACCCCTAGATCACCCGCAAGATAGATGCACTTGAGAACTTGGGAAAATATTTTTGATACCATGAGTGCTAAATGGGAGGAATTAAGTTTTGAGGAGGTGAGCGCCTTAGTTGAAGACCTCTCACAAAGCGTAGAACAAGTTTGACGCTTGGGAAAAGCTAGAGGAAGAAATAGGGAAGGATTTCCTCTCTCCTTCAAAAATAAGCATTTTTCTTCATTCTCCCCATTCCTTCATTCTTTCTCCCAATTCTTCATTCCTTCATTATTTCTTCCCTATTCAAAGCCCACTATTCTTTATTCCTTAAAGAGAAGTGTTTCTGAGGATGAAGAACATGCATAGTGTGGGTTGATGTTGGGCCCCATAATATCAGCTAAGTACAATAAGGCATATGGGCACGTGAAACCTATATGAAAAAGGAAACACGGGTCAAGGTGCACATGATAGGGTTCTAGCATGTTTTAGCAGAACACACAAAGGCATGCGTAAGACAAGATGGTGTTGGCACTTATCCATATTCGAGTTCCAGATAGCACATGAGAAAAGTGTGACCCATCTAGTATGTAGAGTGGATAAGGTGCCATCCTTATAGCTATAGGATCAAGAATGGAATATTCCATGCATGCAATGGAAGGTTCCGAAGCATCATTGCAGAGTGGAGATCTTGGATTAAAGGAGGCATGCTCCATTGACGACTGTTATCCCAAATTTACCCCTAGGTTAATTTGGATAAATCATTATAAATGGACTTAGCCATTCATAATTCTTGGATGTGTGGAAAACTAGAAAATTTCAACCCCATTATAAGAGAAAGGAAGCCCATTTTTGTCTTGGCCAATTCGAGCTTTACTCGCGGTGAGTCGGCAAGTCAGGCAAATCTTAGGGTTGGATGGTTCAACCTTGTTGGTCAAGATGGCCAGTTGGATGGCTATAGGATGTACATCTAGGGGTTGGATGGATGTAAGTTGACGGATGTAGGTTTGATGGCTATAGGTTGGATGATTATAGGTTGGATGGTTGTTGGTTGGACGGCTAGGTTGGACAGGTGTAGGTTGGATGGCTATAGGTTGGACAACTATAAGTTAGATGACTACATGTTGGATGGCCGCAAGTTAGATGGCTAGGGGTTAGACCGCAGTAGGTTGGATGGTTATAGGTTAGATGGTCATGGGTTAAATGACTACAAGCTCGATGGTTGTGGGTCGGATGGTATGGCTGTGCTTGGCCAACCGGAGGTTGGATGATATGGCCAAGTTAGATGGCTAGGGGTTGGATGGTTGTAGCTTGACAATCGCATGTTGGACAACCGCAGTTGGATGGATGCAGTTGATGTTATGAGCAGGTTGATTAGCTAGGTTGATGGATAGGGGACAGGTTGTAGGTTGGATGGGTCATATGGTTGGGCAGCTCACAAGCCCTAATCCGCATAAGGGTAGGTGGGCAAAAGAAAACTCATTAATTGGATTTAATGTGGTATGGAACCCATGTCTTCATCTAACAGAAGTACCCTTGGGAAGCAAATTTTTATGGGTTCCCATACCTCTTTAATGAGGGTTGGTGAGATATTTCTTCTATATTATAAAATCAGCCTCATTTTTAAGAGATACATTCTGGGAGCTATGAAAACTCTTACAAAATTTTCCCTCAACTCTACTTGAACTGCGCGAGCCTTCTCTTGGTCCTAGCAATGTATTTATGCCTCTGAGCATCCATGTAATGGTCTGTGCATACTTTGAAGCAATAATTTTTTTTTTTTTGGTGTATCTTCAACCCTAGCTCATTTTTATTGTATTTCCTTTCCTATCTATTTCGTGTTTATTTTTTGTGCATGTTCTTTTACTTGTAGGTTCATGTTGTTGTGTTCTATGGATTTTGGTCATAGATTAGGATATGGGTCTATGTCACATCTATCTAACCTCCCTTAGCCTCTTTTTCCATGTTTCATCCTCCCTCAACAAATTATCTCACCCCTTCTCTTGGTGTTATCACCTCTTTAGTGTAGGATTTCCTTTTCATGCACTTTCTCTCTCCCTGTCTCCTTGACATTATTAGGATAGTTTTAGTTAGGTGTATTTTTTGCATTAGAAGTAGTTTATCATTAGGATTAGGTAGAGGAAAATAGTCTTCTTCGGAGGACCATATCGAGTTTGCAAGTCCCACATCTTGAGAGATGGTCCCATGTTATGCAGATTACACCGGATGCCCCATTCAAACTCGGGCCATTCAGGGGGTGCTGTAATTTTGACATAATAGGACCACTTGGACACTTGGTAGATGATCTTTTACCTTAGAAGGAATGGCATTGAAGGAAGAAAATGATATATATATATATATATATATATATATATATATAGGTACATGAATAGTAGAAGGGGATACTAGAGAAGAAATGCAGAGAGAGAGAGTAGGGCGAAAAGAGGAAAAGCTCTATAGAAATATCATAAAGAATTCTATGGGTTGGGATTAGAGAAAATATAGGAGTGATGGCATTTTAAGAGGGATGGCTTTGTATTTATCTTGATAATGCAAAGGACATATTTTAGTTCCTCATGCATGACCTTTCTCTCGCATTATTATATGTGTCTCATATGGCCTTAATCAATGTAATATGGTTACTGAACATATGAATAGAAGGTTTTGTTCTAAACATATATGTGTTCATGAGCATAATTTTAATGCATTTCCTTTGTGTTATGAATCAATTCTATATGTTGTTTGTTATTTCTCTTTTATGGATGCATTGATATGATAACTCATCTTAGGTTCTTAGAATGAACGCATGGTTCCTTCCCATTCTTTTGCACTTAAGTATCTGATTATAGATATTGTATTCTCGCAAGACTCACATAAAGGAGGGGCTCGGCACCCACGTGTGCCTTGGGTGAGCGCCGCCAGCGCCCGTGTGATAGGATGATGTGGATGGGATTTGACTGTTGTCTAAGGGTATAAAATGACTACATGGAGGAAGAAATAAGATCATGAATTTGCAGAAGCTATGAAAAGATAATTTGAAATGTCCATGCTTGGAGAGTTGTCTTTATTTCTAGGACTATAATTAAATCAGTCTAAAGAAGGTATATTCATATCTCAAACTAAGTACATCAAGGATATGTTGAAGAAGTTTCAAATGGAAGATTGCAAGCCTGTTGGAACTCCCATGGTTACATGATGTAAACTAAGAAAAGAAGACGATTCTTCTAAAGTGAATCAATCAAAATTTAGATTCATGATTTGTAGCCTTTTATATGCAAATTATTCAAGGAAATATATTTGTAACTTATTGGGCTGGATGGAGGGTTTCAAGAAGATCCTAAAGAGTCACATCTTCAAGCAGTAAAAATGATTTTTAGATATCTTAAAGGGACTATTGAGTATGGTTTTTGGTATCTAAGAAGAGAAAACTTGGATTTAAAATATTTTCCTGATGTTGATATGGCAAGAAGTATGGATGATAGAAGTAAAATTGGTAGTGCATTCTTTTTTTGGAGGATGTTAAGAAACAATATCTTGTGGCTCTTTCAACATGTGAAGTGACTATGTTATTTGATACACAATATTGTGCTTAAGTCATGTTGTTGAGAAAAGGTTTTGAAGACTATAAGGTAAAGTGTGATGGGCCTAAACCTATTTTTTTTGATAGTACTAGTGTAATCAGTGTGTCCAAGAATCTATTTTTGCATTCTAAAACAAATCACATTCCAATTAAGTATCATTTCTTGAGAGATCCATGGATTACAGTATCTTTGCTAAATGCCTTGGCTCTAGACCAAATATTGATTACTTTAGAGGTTGGGTCAAGAGATGTTGGGCATCCAACGGTAATGTTGAGGTTTCCACCTATGCAAATGGTTTCTTCCTTGTTTCTTTACCTAGAAAAGATCAAGTGGCAAAGATTCTTTCTAGAGGCCCCTGGTTTATTGGTAAATCTCATGTGGTTGTTTAGAAATGGGAACTGGATTTTAATCCATATGTGACGTTTGTCTCTGAGTTCCCTATCTGGGTCAACCTTTCAGGCTTACCCCTGGAGTTTTGGGAGCTAGAAGTCCTTATTGGCATTGCTAAAAGCTTGGGAAATCCGATAGCTTTAGATCCAGTCACTAAGGCTAAATCTAGATTAACCCATGTTAGATTTTGTTTCAATATGAGTTAAGATGCTCCCTTTGAGACAAAGGCTCCTCTTAACCTCTGAAGGAGGTCAAAGAAGTGACTCCTTGACTCAAAGCATCATCCCCCCTACAAGGAAATTTTTGTCTTCGGTTTCCAAGATGCCAATAAATTTGAAGCTGAAGATGAGAATGAGAATGAAAATGAAAATCAGGACACTGAGGAGAGGACTTCTTATTCAGGGGTAGAGGCCAAAAACGTTTTAGAAATTCTCACTCTGGATCTGCAAGTGGCTTGTGGACCATCGTTAGATGAATTTTCTTCCATTGGTCATAGATCCTTCGGTCAGAGACAAGAAGAACTACCAATGTCTAATGGCTTCAGAATTCTTATAGACTTTGTTGCTGATACTTATGAATTAGCGGTCTCTCCTAAGACCCTATCTAGTAAATCCAAACCCGTCACACAAAGCATCTCTATAGCTAATGTTCATAAGGACTCAACTCCTTTGGGTAGGAAAATTAATAAGGAATTAAGGGAGACTAAATCCAGGAGGGAAGTAGAAGCTGGTATCTAGGGTACTCTGCAGATTTTACATCTTCGTAATAAGAAATGTTAAATGATCCTCCTCTCTTAGAATATTAGGGGTTTGTATAATCCTAGTAAACAAAAAATTACTAAGGATATTAGAGTTAAATTTAAATCTGGATATTTTCATGCTCCAAGAAACCAAAATGAACCTGGATAGATTTAAAGAGGTGGGGAGACAAATTTGGAAAGATAGTCACTGGGAAGGTTGTAGCTCCTCTGGGGCCTCAGGAGGTGTTGTCACTATGTGGGATCCTAGTTTAGTGCATGGATTTCTGATCCTTTCCACCCCTGGTCATGTGGTTATGAACTTCATGGAAATCATCTCAAAAAAATCCTGGTATGTTTCTAACATTTATGCTCCCAATAAACTCAATGAAATATGGAATTTATGGAAGGATCTCTCTAGCTTTAGATAACTATTTAATGATAAATATTGGATAGTTGGAGGAGAATTCAACACCCCCTTTCCCCTGGTGAAAAGAGAGGGGGTTTGATTTCTTATTCTAAAATTATGGAAGATCTTGCTGACTTCCTAGCTAGTAATAGTCTGTTTGACTTAGATTTGGAGGGATCTAAGTTTACTTGGGTAAATAGAAGGACTAGATCTAAGATCATTTAGATAATATTGGATAGATTTGTGGTTAGCCATATTTGTATGATCAATCAAATTTATTCTCTAAAAACTCTTCCTAGAATTGGCTCGGATCATAATCCCATTCTCCTTGATTTGGGAATGAATCATTTTTAAAAAGCTAGGCCTTTCATGATTTGAAAAGATGTGGTTAGAACACGAGACATTTACAACAAGATTCCTGAATGGTGGGATATACAGGTTCGTGGGGTTTTTAGTTTTAGATTGAGATTTAAAATGAAGCACATCAAAAGTAATCTTAAAATATGGAACAAGGAAACTTTTGGAAATATTTTTAGGAAAAAGTAGAATTGCTGAAGATCTCATAAATATTAAGGAACTTATGGAGAATGATGGTCTTAATCTGGTTCTCAAGGATCAAGAAAAAAAATCTCCTAGCTGATTACCATGGAATTCTAGCTAAAGAAGAGGTGTATTGGAGACAAAAATATAGGGTCAAATGGCTTAAGGATGGGGATAGGAATACCAAATTCTTCCATTTCTCAGCTACTTCTAGAGCCAATATCCTAAAGATTAATGAAATAAGAGGTGAAAATGGGGATTCATTCATACATAGTAGGGACATCAATGCCTCTATAATTAATTACTTTAAGGAGCTCTTCAAATAGGGGTAGAGGTTGGAGGAGTTGGTTTAGAATAGAGTCTTGGATATTTTTCAGAAAGTAATCACTCCCCTTGAGAATAGAGATATTTTAAGGAACCCCTTAGAGGAGGAAATCTGTTTTGTGATCTTTGATATGGAACCTGATAAATCTCTAGGGATGGATGGCTTCCCTTCCTTTTTCTTTCAAAAATTATAGGAGGTGATTAAACATGAGGTCATTGAAATGGTCCAAGAGTTTTTTAACAATGGTCATCTCTTGAGGCAAATGAATAATACTTTTATTGTCCTGGTGCCGAAAATTACTGGGGCCAAGGAGGTTAAGGATTTCATACCTATAAGCCTATGCAACACCAATTATAAAATTTTGACTAAAATCATAGCTAGGAGGATTCAGATGGTACTTCCCAACTTCATCTTTGGGAATCAGGGGGATTTTGTTCCTGGCACAAATTACTGATAGCATTATTGTGATTCAAGAAGCCATCCACTCCATTGAAAGCTCTGGTAGATTGGCTATGTTTCTTAAGTTGGATATGCATAAAGCCTTTGATAGGATAAATTGGTCTTTCCTCCAAGCCATCTTGCTAAAGGTGGGTTTTGATAAATTTTTGGTTAATATGATTATGACATGCATTTCTACAACCAGTTTCTCGGTTTTGTCAATGGAAAACCGGAAGGTTTCTTCCAAGCTGGTAGAGGGATGAGATAAGGTGATCCTCTCTCACCTTTCCTCTATGTCATAATGGCTGAATCCCTGAGTAGAATCTATCAACATGCCATGGCTTCCAACCGCATCCAGGAGTCAAAATATCAAATGGTCTTCCCTCTATCTGTCTCAATTAGTTTGTAGATGATAATTTTATGATGGGTAAGGCCTCTGTCCATGAGGCCTCAAATTTCAAGGAGGTTCTTAATGATTATGAACATGTTTTTGGATAGATGGTTAACTTCCATAAAAGTTTTGTCTTTTTCATAAATGTGGATAATTAGGTTCAAGCCAGATTAGCTCGCATCTTGGGTTGTAGAATCAAACATTTTCCAGATTCTTATCTAGGAATGCCCTTGATCCTTAAGAAGCCTGACCTATGCGATTTGGAACACTCTATTGGATAGAGTTAATAATAAAATCTCATCTTAGAAGGGTCTCTTTCTCTCTCAATCTGGTAAGATTCAACTACTCCAAAGCTCCCTTCAAGGCATTCCCATTTATGTGATGTCTCTTTTCATGCTCCCTGCTAAAATTAAGGAAGCCTTAGAGAAAATCCAAAAGAGGTTCCTCTGGATGGGAGTTGGTGAAAAGTTCAAATTTCCTCTTGTGGCCTGGGATAAGGTTACTAAACCTAAGCTATGTGGTGGATTGGGGCTAAAAAAATTTCTCTTATGAATAAGGCATTAATAGCCAAGGCTGGTTGGAGGATTTCCAGAGAGGAATGTCTTTGGGTGCAAATCATAAAGATGAAATATTTGTGGAATATAGGCAGAATGGAATCCTTTTTAACCAAAAATAACCTCCCTAGAGGGTCTTTTTTCTGAACTCCTTTGTGGCCTCTAAAGAAATCTTATCCAAAGGTATGATTTGGGAAATTAGTAAGGGCTCTAGAATCAGCTTTTGGTTTGATAATTGGCTTGGGGATTCCCCCTTAGCTAACTTAGATTTTTGGAAAGATGTTGCTCAATACTACAAGGAATCTAGAAAATTTTGGATTCGAGACTTTTGGATCCAGGAAGATTCTATCAGATGGGAGATCATTGAGCCCCCTGCATTTTGATGGTGACATCCAACCTTTCTAGGTTCTCAAAAATAAACTTAAGGATTTCCACATCCCCATGTTCCAAACCAAGGAGGACTCCATCAAATGGAAAGAAGAAGAATCTGGAAATTTCATGGTTAAATCAGCCTACATGTCAAATTTCAAGAATGATTTGCTCAAGGACTATTGGGGGAAACTCTGGGTGAAAGATCTCACCCCTAAGATTAATATCTTTTTCTAGTTGGCTGCCCAGAATAAAATCCTAACTATGGACAATCTCAAGAAAAGGGGAATGAAGATTCCCAATAGATGTTCTCTCTATAAGAAAGAGGAGGAAAATGTCAACCATCTCCTCCTTCATTTCTCCTTCTCCCATGTTGTCTTTGATGTTATTCTAGACTGTTCAATATCCAATGGATCCTTCCCTTGATGATTGAATATTGTTGCTTTCCACATTTTTTTGGGGTTTATGGAAAGCTAGGAATGATGGTATCTTCTGCAATCAGAAAGCTCTTCTCTCAAAAGTTAGAAGAAAAAATTTGATTGCCATAAAGGAAAACATTAAACTCTTTAAAGGTAAAGTCAAGAAACCCTATCTCGAATAGTGAGTAGAAATTTCTTGACAAGTTCACCCTTGGTCCAGTGGAATATCACATTCCTAAAAAGAAATCCAGTTAGAAAAGGCCTAGGGGAAATGTTGTAAAGTTAAATTTTTATGGAGCCTCAAAAGGGAATCTGGGTCCTACTAGGGGAGGAGGAATTCTAAGGAACAATGATGGAGACAGTTGTTTGCCTACGCGGGTCCTTTAGGTTGCCAAACCAATAACATGGCGGAAGCTAGAGCTCTTCTTTGGGGGGTTTTGCTAGCAAAATAAAAAGGCTTCAAGGACATCCAGATCAAAGGTGACTCTCTCCTCTTAATTAATTCCATCAATAACCAAGGTTCAATATTTCTGCTAGTGTGAAAGAAGGTCTTTTTTTGAATTTTAGTAGCAAATAGAAGAAGCTCGATCTAGTGAATATGGGGTCGATAGGATTAGATTTGAACCTGATAGTCAAATAATTGAAGCTTTTAATCACCCTCTGTGGAACAGGCTTAGGATTAGGGGTCTCAATAATTTCATTTCCAAATTACATGGTCACGATCCTTCCATGTCTAAGGATTTTAGAAAAGTTGGGAAAGCAGATAAGTTTGTTGTCGAGGGATGGAAATTGAGGTGTTTGAGTGCTCCAGCTCCCTAGTCACAGAGACATGAAAATGGATGGGCTTAAAAATTTTAAGGATAGAACCCATAGAGAATAGGAAATTGAGTTGTTCTTTGTTGGCAAGGAAAGATGTTCTTTCTTTACTGGATGGTATTGCCAGGTCATGCATTCTGGGTATATGGAGAGAGGTGTGCCTTCAAATCATGAAGTACATCACTCTAGAGGGAAAATATAGAAAAATCTATACTCACCATTTGACCCTTCTAAACATGTTCTCGCCATAAGGTCATGGTGAGCATCCCCTTCTTTCTGTTTATGTCTCTGACTAACTCTTTAATGGATTTCCAGCAGGAGAAAGTGGAGTTGCCTCTGCACGAAGGGCTCATTCTTCTGATGTATGAAAATGGGAAACCTACTCTATCCCCTTCCTTGAAAGAACATGCAGATGAGGATGACCTCACTCACTGATTGCCTCACCAAGATGAAGGCCGGAAAATGCAAAATTGTGGGGGAGGATTCTAGAAAATATATGGGTGAGGATGGTCATGGGGAAGTGAGCACTTTGAGAAAACGTGATAGGGATGGTAATTTAAAGGGTTTCAAGGATTTGAGCAATAAGGTTTAGTACTTAGAAGGGGTGCTCCATGTGATGGAAGAAACCAATGCTGGCCAAAGGGAAACAATGATGGATGTCATCAATACTTCCAAGCAAATTATCACTACACAGGTGAAGTCCAGAAAAAACTTATAGAGTTGTAGGACCAGTCAAAAAGCTCAATGACAGCTAAAAGGATGGAGGAGGGCACTGAAAGAAGGATTTTCAACTTGCGCATCGGTAGCTCCGAGGATGAGCTAGAAGATTATGTTAATGACAAAGGTGCTGAGAGTGGTGTGAACAAAGATAGCCATGATGGTAATAGCGGGGGATCCCCAAAAAATTAACTTTTGGTTCTAGACTGTTGGCATAATTTTGGTAAACTTCTATTGTTATGCTATTTTAGAGACTATTTATCCTTCTCTCTAGTTTCCCAACCTTTCTACAAAGTCCAGTCCTTAATTATTAGAGTTAAGCATGTTTAATTCTTTTTTGGGACTTTTTCATTTCCTTCTTGCTTGTTTTTTTATCCTCCTTTTGTAATGGCCCCTGGGATCCAATCCCTGTTTTTACCGTATCTAATAAAAAAATTCTTGAGAGATCAAGTAAGAAATAAATATATCATGTTTGAGAATGTATCCACTAATGAAGAAGTTTTTGATATCTTGACAAATCCATTACCAAAACCTACATTTAAGTATCTAAGGGAAAGGCTATGAGTGATCTCATCACCTAACATACCTTAAATGGTCAAGAATCTTCAAAGGGAGCAAGAAAAGGAACCTATCTACTCCAAGAAGTCATGAAGAAAGTGTAACTATAGGGATTCATGTCATCATGTCAAGGTATGTGTCATTTTTTTCATTAGAGTTATGTATGGTTGACCTATTGTAATAAAATTACGAGTTGTTGTCTTATTAATATATATAACCATAAGTTGTGGTTTCGATTCAAAAAGGGGTAATGTGTTTATTAAAATCATGTTGATGTGCTTTAGTCAGTCTATAAAATCAAATGATATGTGATGTTGTATCAAAGGATGGAATTGAGTTAGTGAATATCTAAATGTGTTGTTATTGGTTGTATCCATTGGATTTTTTTCTTGATATTTCAAATTATGTCAAGATGTGTACTCCATGTGAGTCAAGATCTAGGTCTGAGCTTAAAGTCTTAATTATTATTTCAAAGGTCCATCCTTTATATTGGTCATGTTATGTCCAAGGTTGATGAAGGAGCATCGTGGGTTTGTTAAAAGATTGTCATGAGTTTTTCATGTTGGTTCTTGAGTTTTAAGATAGCCTAGGATGGTCTACGGATTGAATTTTATTTCCTCTCCATTTGTGTGTTAGAATTTTCAAATTGTGTGTATATGCTTGTAAAAGCCTAAAATAAGGCCAAATGTGTGAGATGGCCAAAAATGGATTAAAAATTACTTGGTTATCCATTCTTTAACATATATCCAAGAAAATTCCACCATATCGGGAGGTTTTTGAATTGATCTCTAAGTTTAGGGGTGGTTGAGCTATTGTTGAGTGTAGTTGAGTAATGTTAGGAGGTAGTTAGCTATGCAATTTATATTTGGATAGATATTTTTGATGAAGGTGATCAAACTAAAGTTTTAATTAACACCGTTGAAGATAATTGAAAGTGTTTGAATATTGATAATAACCTTTTTCATGTTCTAGCATGTAATCCACTAATTTTACATACAAGTATGGTTAATTTATGCACATGTCGAGAGGATAGATCTTGATAGTCACATATTTTTCATCAATGGACCTACTGTAAATCATGAAACACATATATTAGATTATCACAAGCTTATACAAATATTCTTAGGCTTTGAAATAGATGGAAATGTCCTTTGTACTGATTTTCATATTTTGTGCCCATAACTAGGCACAAAGTGGATCTATCAATTTACAAGCTCAAATTTTTAAAAATAGTAAATTCTTGATGCTCTAGCAATTGCATACCATCATCAAAAGTTGCAGAAACTTCATTCAAAGTGCAGATATCCTTTCCACAAAATTTCTACAGAGTAGGTTGTGATTTATCGATACTGATCCTTAATTTCATAATGTTTTGAGTTGGAATCAATTGTATATTATTTAGAACAACTTCACATGGTCTGTAGGGATCCATTAAAGGATTGAACACGTGTAATTCCTCTTTGTAACCTTTACTACAGGTATTAGTCCAATATTCAAGCTCAAGTTGTTGTAGAACCAAGAAAGTGACAGCTTTTCATATGTGATTTTTTTTGATATATGGGAGGATTAGCTAGGTTTGAACACATCTAAGGAATGATGAACTTCATCACTATGAAGGAATATTAGAGTTTTCACTTCATTGTATCTCTATATCCATCAAACTCCTCTACTAAGGCTTTATTAGTACTATGTTATAACAAGAAGTTCCATCTCATACAAGCTACCCCTACTATTTTCTTTATCAAACCACTATAGTCTCATGATGGGCTCTTGAATCATGGATGAAATGGGTTCAATTGCATTTATAGTAAATTTACCATCCTATTCCTTGTAGGACAGGCTTGAAAGAAACCAAGTGGATGTAGGAAACTAGTAAGGCCTAATAGCCTTTTGTTCTTGCACTAAGCTTTATGTATTCAATAGATCTAGGAGTGCTTGTGTGTGTGTTCAAAGTGTGTCCGAGAGTGTAGGATACAAAGTGAGAGTGTGATTGTCCTTCAAGATAACATATAGATAAAATGATTGATATAATCTCTTATACCAAGAAGGTTGATCAACCTTGAGAGGAGTACAAAGAAGTGACAAAAGGGATGAGAAAACAACAAGAAAGAAATATTCATATACTTGATACACCATTTTTGTAGCAGAGCACAAGATTTTTCCCAATCTAAAAGATCCCGGCAGAGGTAGAAAAAGAAGTTGAAGAAGATGGAAGATAGAGGAAGAGCCAGAGGAGGATGAGGAGGATCCGTAATGACTCAAGGAAAGTTGTTGGAAGAGTTAAGGAAGTAGAACTAGTTGATGGAAAATATGAGGATATTAAGAGCAAGATCATAAGAGATGGATTTGTCTCAGAGAAGAGGCATAAAATATGAAGAAGAGAGTGAAGATAAAGAGCATACAAGACATATCAATTTGGATATACCTCCTACAGAAGTAGAAGAAGATAGATTTATAAGAGCCATTACGGGAGCTAGTTCCAAGGAAAGGGTATATGTTCTAGTGTATAAATGGAGTATTAAGTCGAAGAGTTCGTTGACTGGATTAATTCCATGAATGAGTATTTTGCATGTTAAGAGGTGGAAAATGACAAGAAGATGAATTTTTAGTAACCATATTGAAGAGTCATGCTTCCCTATGGTGGGATGGAATACAAAAAAAGAGGATCAATGAAGGAAAAGTAAAAATCAAAGACCGAGATAGGATGGTGGAAATTTTGTGCCCAAATACTACCAAATAAATTTGTTTAGGACACTTCAAACTTGAGACAGAAGGATATGTCAGTAAAACTATACAAAAGAGTTTTATAGGTTGACCATAAGAGCAGGTCAGTGGAAGATGATATAGAGAAGGTTTCTAGATATCTCAATGGACTGAAATTTTTAATTCAGATGAAATCAGCATTTTATCTCCAAGAAAATTTGATGAATCCTACCAACTAGAACTCAAAGATGAGGAGAAGATTTCCAAAAATAGTAGTTCATTTTCAAGAGGAAGAGGTAGAGCATTTAGGGAAGATTTGGATAGTAAAGTGGAAGAATAAAATCGTAGACTAGTTATGAAGAAGAAAACAGCTTCTCAAAGCACTAGAGGAGATTCATCACCAAGAGGAGGTTTTTCATTCAGAGGAAGAAGGCCTTATCAAGGCTATCAAAGAGGAAGAGGAAGATTTTTGGGAAAATGTTATAGATGTAACAAGTATGCAGGGCACAGGTCTTATGAGTGTCCAAAGAACCCTTCAACCAACCATGAGAGGGGTGTGCATGTTTCTCAAGATGAAGAAGAAGTGGAAGAGTCTACAACATCAAAACATGAGGATATTCTAGAGGAAAATGAGTCTTTTTAATGAAAATATTTTAGTAAAGAAAAATAAGGATATTTAAGAACCACCACAGAGGAAGAATTTTTTTAGGACTAGGTGTAAAAGCAAGGGAAAATTCTGCAAAGTTGTAATAGATAGTGGAATTATTGATAACCTTGTGTCTACTGAGATGGTGGAAAAGATAGGATTGAAGAATGAACCACATCCAACACTATATAAGGTTTTTTTGCTACAAACAAGGCACTAATTGTTGGTGAATGATCATTGTAAGGTAGAATTTCAGATTGGTTCATACAAAGATCAAGTAGTTTGTGATTTCATTCCCATGGATGTGTGTCACAATTTTCTTGGTAGGCGTTGACAGTTTGACAACAAGGTTATACATGATGGAAGAAGAAACACATATACTTTCATGAAGGATGGAGTGGAGCACACTCTCACACCATTGAAGGATGATCATGAAGAAGTATAATAGAGTTCTAAAGTGATAATTATGGCATGTAAAGAGTTATTTCATGAGATTAGGAAAGGAGAGGTAATTTTTTTATGATTGGTAAGCCTAAAAGTGTAGTTACTAGCACTAAGTTGACTGATTTTCCTTTACAGATTTAGGATATATTTAATGAGAAAATTGACATTGTTGTGGATGATTTAAATAATGATCTATCACCATTAATGGGCATCATCCATCCCATTGACTTAATTCTAGGAGAATTTTTTTGAACAAATTTGCTTAGAGGATGACACACAGAGAGAATGAAGAGATCAAGCAACAAGTGTAGGAATTGTTGGATAAGGGGTTGGTAAGAGATATTTTAAGCCCATGTGTTGTCCTTATAGTATTGAGTCCTAAAAAGGATGGAACTTGGAGGATGTGTACAGACTCTAGAGTAATCAATAAGATAATACCAGGTATAGATTCCCATTGCTTAGAATGGATGAGTGGAGCTACATATTTTTCAAAGATAGAATTGAAAATTGGATACCATCATATCATAATTAGATAAGGAGATGAGTGGAATGCATCCTTTAAAACTAATGATGGTTTATATGAATGGTTAGTCATGCCTTTTGGCTTAACCAATGTTCCAAGCACTTTCATGAGATTGATGAATGAAGTGCTCAAATAATTCATAGGTAAGTTTGTGATAGTATATTTGGATGAAATTTTTGTGTTTATTCAAACTAAGGAAGATCATTTAAATCATTTGAGAATGGTTTTAAACAAATTTCATGAAGAGAAACTATTGATTAATTTGAAAAAGTGTAGTTTTCTAAAAACAAAGCTAGTGTATTTGGTTTTTGTCATTTCAAAAGAAGGTTTGAAGATGGACAAGGAGAAGATCAAATCCATTCTTTATTGGCCTACACCTAAGAGTGCATATTAGGTAAGGAGCTTCCATGGATTAGCCATTTTTTATATAAAGTTGTTAAGAAACTTCAATGGAATTCTTGCACTAATGATAGATGCAATTCAAGGTGAGAAGAAATTTTTTTGTTGGACTGAAGGTGCTAATAAAATATTTAATTTTATGACAAAGAAGGTAACTCGAGGAGACTATTTTAACCTTACCTGATTTCAATAAGATTTTTCAAGTTGAGTGTGATGCTAGTGGGTTGAAATAAGGGTTGTTTTGAGCTAAGAGGGAAAACCAGAGGCATTTTTAGTGAGAATATAAGTGATTCTTAAAATAAGTATTCATCCTATGAACATGATTTTATGCACTCATATAAGTATTGAAGAAGTGGATGCATTATCTTGTGCCTAAAGAGTTTGTATTTTTCACTGATAACTATGCATTACATCTTATTAGTAATCAGAACAAGCTAAGTTAAAATCATGTTAAGTGGTTGAATTTTTGCAAGGATTTAAATTTACCATAAATCATAAAAAGGGTTAAACTAATAAGGTTGTAGATGCTTTGAGAAAGAGAGTTTTGGCTTTACATGAGTCTCAAATGAACATTATAGGTTTTGAAGAATTGAAAGAGATGTATGAAGATGATACAAACTTCAAGGATGTATACAATTCTTACAAGAACCCAATCATGGGAGATAGAAGTCCATGGCTGGACTATATGCTGCAGGAAGGCATGTTATTCAAGGGCAGCCAACTTTGTATCCTAAGGAGTTCCATGAGAGAGAACTTGTTGAAAGAGAAGCACAATGGTAGTTTAGCAAGACACTTTGGACAAAATAAAACATTGGCACATATGAGTAGTCATTACTATTGGCTAGGGATGGATAAGGATGTCAAAAGGTTTGTGGAAAAATGCAAAGTGTGTCAGTATAACAAGGGTAGAAGTCAAAATGCAAGACTATATCAGCCACTACCCATTCCTAGTAGACCATGGGATTCCATAAGCATGGATTTTGTACTTGGTTTTCCTAAGACTCAAAAAGGTCATGATTCTATATTTTTGTAGTTGACAGGTTTTCAAAAATTTCTCACTTTATCCCATGCACAAAGACAAGTGATGCAACACACATAGCTAACTTGTTCTTCCAGAAAATTGTAAGGTTGCATGGTTTGCCAAGAAGCATAGTTTCTGACAGAGATACAAAGTTTGTTGGGAATTTTTGGAGGACCCTTTGGAAGAATTTGGGAACGCATTTAAGATTTATCTCATCATACTATCCTCAAACTGATTTTCAAAATGAATTTGTCAATGGAAGCTTGGGAAATATTCTAAGAAGCCTAGTGAGCATGCACCCAAAACAGTGGGATCTTGCACTTGCACAAGATGAAATTTCATACAATGACTCTCCTAACATAATCACATGGATGACTCCTTTCCAAATTTTGTATGGAATGCATCCTAGGGGATTTTATGAGATAGTATATTTGGGAGAAATGTATACAAGGAGTGCAGATATAGAGGAGTTTTCTAAAGCAATGCAAGACTTACATGAACAAGTGAAAAGAAGCTTGAAATAAATGTTGTCAAGTACAAATAGAGGGAAGATCAGAGGAGAAAAGAGGTAAGTTTCAATGTGGGAGACCTTGTTCTATCCCACCTTAGAAAGGAAATATTCCCAAGAAGGAGTACAACAAGTTAAAAGTGAAGAAAATTGGCCCATGTAAGATATTGAGAAAGTTTTCCAATAATGCATATGAATTAGAGTTGCCTCCAGGAGTTGGAATTTCTCCAATCTTCAATATTATAGACTTGTATGCTTATATAAGTAATGATGTAGTTGTAGATGAACTTGCAATAGAGAATGAATAATTTTTTCAATGGGAATCACATATGCCTAAGGAAGTACCAAAAGAAGTAGTGATTGTTTTGGAAAAATCCTTTCTTAAGAAGACCAAAGAGAAATAGAATTACAAGTATATAATCAAATGGAAGAATTTTCTAGCTAATGATGCAAAATGGATGACTAAGAATGATCTTCTTAAGTTGGGTACCAGTGTAGTAGAGTTGATGAAGGACAATATTTCATGAATAAGAATTCTTTTTCTTAGAGGTAAAATGATGCAAGAGCATCATGGGGTTGTTAAAGGATTGTCATGATTTTGTCAAGTTGATTGTTGAGTTTTAAGACAGTCTAGGATTTTCTAAGGGATTGAATTTTATTTCCCTACATTTGAGTGTTTGAATTTTTAAATTGTGTGTATATTCTTGTAAAAGCTAAAATAAGGCCAAATGTGTGAGATGGAAATAAATGGATTAAAATTTACTTGGTTATCCATTCTTCAACGTATTTCCAAGCTAATTCCACCATATTAGGGAGGCTTTTGAACTGATCTTTAAGTTTAGGGGTGGTTGAGATATTGTTGGAGTGTAGTTGAGTAATGTTAGGAGGTAGTTGGCTATGCAATTTGGAGTTGGAAAATTATGTTTTTATGAAGGTGATCAAACTAGAGATGTAATTAGAATTGTTTAAGATAATTGAAAGTGTGTGAAGCTTGATAATAACCTTTTTCGAATGTTCTACAACGTAATCCATTGATTTTAATACAAGTATGATTAATTTATACACAAGCTGAGAGGATACATCTTGACATTCATGTATTTTACATCAATTGTCCTACTGTAAAGCATGGAACACATATTAGATTATCTTAAGCTTATACAAATTTTCTCAGCTTTGAAATAGCTAGAAACTTTCTCTATGCTTGATTTTCATCTTCTCTTCCCGAAACTAGGGCAAAGTGGATATCTCAATTTACATGGTCAAATTTCTTAAAATTTTGAAATTCTTAATTCTTTAAAACCACATACCATAGTCTAAAGTTGTAGAAATTCATTCTACGAGAAGATATCCTTTACACTAAATATATGTAGAGAAGGTCATGATATATTGATACAATAACAATTTCATAATGTTTTGAGTTTGAATAAATTGTGTATTGTTTAGAAAATCTTCACATGGTCTATAGGGATCCATTAAAGTATTGAGCAAGTGGAATTACTCTTTTTAAACTTTAGTACAGGTCTTAGTCCACAATTCAAGCTCAAGTTTTTGTAGAACAATCAAGAAAGTGAGGGTTGTTGGTATCCGATAGTGTTTTTATATATGGGAGGATTAGTTAAGTTTGAACACATATAAGGAATGATCAAATTCATAACTATGAAGTAATATTAGCGTTTTCACTACATTATATCTTTGTATCCATCAATGTCCTCTATTAAGGCTTAATTAGGACTATGCTATATCGAGAAGTGTCATCTCATACAAGTTACCCCTGTTATTTTCTTTATCAAACCACTGTATTATCATGATGGGATATTTGAATCATGGATGGAATGGGTTCAATTACATTTACAATGAAGTTACCATCCTAGTCCTTATAGGATAGGGTTTTAAGAAATCAAGTGGATGTAGGAAACTAGTAAGGCCTACATGCCTTTTGTTCTTGCACTAAGCTTTCGTATTCAGGTAGATCTAGGAGTTCTTCTGTGTGTGTTCAATATTTTTGTAGAGTGTAGGAAGCATAGTAAGAGTGTGATTATATTTCAATAAAACAACTAGATGAAATTATTGATATACTATCTTATACCAAGATGGTTGATAAACCTTGAGAGAAGGAGTACAAAGAAGTGAGAAGAAGGGATGAGACAACAACAAGAAAGAAAGAGTCATAGACCGATACACCAAAGGTGTATCAAAAATTTGTTATAGGTGTCTCTATAGGTCATTTATATGTACTTCATGGATATGAAATGAAGAGGGTGTGAGTCATCAAATATGATGACTTGATTAGACAATCATCACAAGGTGGTTTGAGGTAGAGTTCATGGAGACTGTTAGAAGACAATCCAAGAAGAATACATGTGTGTGGTGATTTTTTCTTTGATTATTACTAAATTATTAATTATTAGGAATTTATAGGATGTTGACATAATTTTTGGAGGAGTTTGAGAACTTGAAACTAAAATTAGTGAAATTTGAGTTATTTTTTCCTTAATTGGGCTCTAGGTAGTCATATTAGGTAGTCATATTAAGTAGCGTGAAGAAAATATTGTGCCTAAGGGAATAAATGGAGGATTTTATGGAAAATATTTGGAAAAAATAATATAAATTAATCCTATGTCATGATTCAAGAAGATTTAAGTAATGTGAGTACATCAAATAGTTAGAAATTGTGACAGCTTCATCATATACTGTGAAGTGTCTAGGATACCTAGAACTGGAACAATCAAATTACAAATTGGGCATGACTCTTTCAAAGAAATACTAAAAGGTTGATGCAGAAGATAAAATGTCCAATTGGGTATTCAAATCAAGTAATTTTTACTTATGAAATCAAATGGATCAAAAAATAGGTGTGAATTTATCTTGGAACATGGCTAGTAGTCCAGTAAATGCAAAGTATAGAAGATAAAGTGAGATAGAAGTTCTTATCTTGAAATTTTTTCATAAAATGAAATTTATAACATTGCAAGAAGGTTGATGAAGTTGATAATTAGGGTAATGTGAATAGATATTAAGCATCATATAGGTTCACGAATATTGAATAGATGTTTACAGGTGGTTACGAGAATGTGTAGGAGAGAAAAATGACATGTAATTAACATGTAGGTGGTTATTTAGGCTTGAAATGGAGTCTCTGATGGGGATATATGTGTTTTTGATGCTTTTAAATATTAATAATTTTGTGCATCATGTTACAAAACCATAATGTCCGTGTGGAAGTCTAAAGCTAAGGTGTAACTTTGAATTTCATCTCTTGATAGGATACAATATTTGAAAGGACATATTAACTCTATATCAGTAGGTCATCCGACTATTAAGGCTCTTAAAGGTAAGGGGAGATAGTTGTAGTTGTCATCTAGAGTAAATAGGTGATCTAAGATGTCAATAAAGTATGAAAACTAGAGTAAATGCAATATAATGGCTTGTGAAGGTATCTAAAACTCAATGTTGTAGGGCTAAAAATGTATGCTATAGTGATGAGATAGTTTCTCAAGGCAAGGTGATTTGATTTTGATCATAGAGTAGGGGTCTTTGATGTTATAAGACATGTAGATGTAATAGGTATTTTTGATTTTATAAAATATATAAGAATTTGTGAAACCTTAATTGCAGAGTCACAATGTAATAATAATGTAATGAAGTATAAATTTGACCTAAGCAATAAGCTAGATAAATATAAAACCTTAAGTGCAACAAATGGAATAGGAGACTTATCATATTTTGTAATTAATCTTTGGACTGTGATGAACTTGAAAAATTATAAATAGGAGGAAATAGTCACAAAAAAACCTAAAAATTGTGCAAGTGTGTGATATTCTGAACTAGGGAACCTAGAGAGAATCGGGGCGTTTAGGCACCATATACCTTCTATAAGCGCTTGTGACTATGCAGAACCTTGAAAAGTTTTTGTCATTATGTCACACAAGTGTCACTAACCCTCGTTATTGATCACATGTAGGTCAATGGAATATTTCCGAAGTCACTTATAATCTACAAAACAAATGACAACCTATAAAACCCCACAACATATCAAATCTTAAAAATAAGAAGATACAAATGGGGAGTTAGACTAACCTTAGCAAATATCCGACATAATGAACTTATGATCCAAGAATTGTGCTACATTTTAGATGTAGTCACAAAATCACGCTCTTACTACTACTATTATAATGCCAAGTATGTTTTTTTATATATGGATGTCATGTAATAAAAGTATTCACTAATAGCTCATCCCATTGTCCTATCATCAATTTAGTCACCAATTCCATTTAGTTTTTGCATGATCATCAGCTTACATATTTATGGTCATCTCTCATGGAGTCTTAGCTATCATTATTTACTCAGTTGTTGTCTCTAGTATTTGACTAGGGCACCTAGGAAGGGATTGAGGTGCCCATCGGCACCCCAGTCCTCATTTTTAGGTGCCCTGGTCCTAGTTGAATTTTTTTCTAATTTAGAGTTTTGAGGTCGGTATTTGTAATTTTCCCTCTCATTCCCCTAGGTACTAGTTGAAATGTCAGGTTATTAGTGTTAAAATTTGAGCAAGAGATCCCTATATAAACACAACATACACACTATCTTAAGGGAGGACTATTTATACTAAGGGATAACTATCTACATAAGGCAAGGGACTACATTTGGGAACTATTCTACATCACACACTACATAGGAAGGGTTGTATTCATTCTATTCCATCCACCATTTGCATCTTACATCTATTTATTTCCCACTACTTTGGCATCATTGGCACTAGGGAACCCTAGGCACATGATTACACATACAATAACACAAAACTACATCGGGTTTGAGATGTATTGTAATGCTCAGTCATAAGTCCATCCATTTTACAAATAAGGATAATCTTAACCATTCATTTGCATCTTTATTTTTTAGGGTTTGATTATTTTTGTGGGTTTTTATAGGAGATTATTCAATGAATATCTATAGAGACATTAGCAAATTATTCATTGAATATCTATAGAGACATTAGGAAAACTAGTGCGACATCCACGTGACAAGATGTGATTTGTTAAGAAGACATAGTGACCAACTCAGACTTAGGTTCCGGGTTTTTTTGCGCATACCATAACACCCATATTGTTGACTAGGGTTCCCACTAGAATCCTAATCCTTCCTTGAGCACCCTATTCTAATCAAATATAGCCCTATGGAAACTTTCTGAGGTGTGTTGTGTCATTCTTCCATGTCATTATATCATCCTACTCAGAGTCTAGATCACACAGAGGTAAGTCACTTTTAGTTTAATACCTTTTACCTCCTATTTTAATTATTTCACTTCATTTTATAATATCAAATAAATTAGTTAACATTTATATTCCAGTTTATTTCAAATATTGCATTTTTGTAATTCCTAGATTAACTTCTAAAATTTATTATTTTAGCTAATCATTTTGGTGAACCTGTACTTTAGAACATTTTTTCCTAGGATCCACTTCAAACCCTAATGTAAAAGCATAGTTCATATTCTTATCATCCCATCATGTCTCTTTTTAGAGTCAATCCTATCTATGATGATGCCACCATCACTAAGCTCACAACTCTCTATAGTAATCCTACTATGCCAGATGACATCCAATAACAAATCTTAGATGGTTAAAAATATGTGCCTACTAGTTTTGAAAATTCTCCTATTGGCATTATTATTGTTTATGACCCAGTATCCTTTACTCATTATACACCATGTTATACAACTACCAGTGATCCTCCTGATATTTCTAATGAAATTCTAAATGATTCTCTTATTGATTACATACTTGGTATTAACAATCAATCACATGTGCATACTTGATTCTTCTCCTAGTCATACCATTGTTATAGTTTCATCTCATGATTCTTCTACTTTTGATATTTCTTTTCATCATTCATCACATACTAGTTCTCATACACCATATTATCTTGATGACCATATCGATAGTACACTTAATGACATTCTCATATCTGAGTCTTTAGGAGATGTTGATGACATAGTTGATAGCCATGATTCTCCTACTTTTCATTCTGTTAAGTGTGAATCTCCATCACCACTTTCTCTTGAGGTTACATCTAGCATAGTGCATGAGTCATCTCCATCTGTTGGTTCTTCTTCTCCTACCATTTCATCTCTTTTTATCACATCATCTACACTTATTAGTTCATCTTCTCCCATTATTGTGTCTCCATCGGTTGCTTCACCTCCTATAGATGTTTCCAATGCTACTCATACCACTATTATGGTTATGCACTATTTTTAGCAAAAATTTAAAATGGTCATAAATTTTGATCCGGGTGTCTGTTTGAGTTTGTTATTTGTTTGAAACCACTTGTTTTGATGAGATGAATGTACTTGGTTAACCCACATTTCCATTTGGAGCCATTTTTGGCAAATTTTTGGACCTAAAATTCACCATCCGGTGGCTAAAAATTAGGATTTAAGTTTCAATTCGGTCTTTCCATATTTTAGGGCATTAGTTATTTTTAGTCTCTTACATGCATAATAGGTTCAAAATTTGGTAATTCCTCTAATTTAGGCATGTAGAAAATGGGTGGCAATTTTTTTGGTCGTGCAAATAAGCATGTGAACTTACTAAGAATAGTATGTTCTAGTAATTTATTAAAAATAGTAAATTTCACCACCTATAGTAGATTTAATTGAAGTTAGTTAGATTTTTCTTTGCAACTCAAGTTGGGAGTTGTTTTTTTCCTTTTTAAAACGCGTTGTAATTCATCATTCAATAAAAAAGAAGAGAAGTAATTTTATTTGATTTCACAAAAGATTTTTGCAATATAATGAGTGTGTGTTAAAGTTTGGCTTCATTATCGGTATTAGAGAAAGTCAGTATTCTTGGTGGGGAAAAATAATGACATGAAGAGGAGGCATTATTTCCTAGATAAATAGAAACATGCAGGATCTGCAGAGGTGATTTTAAGTTTTTGTAACTATAGCTCGAATATAAAATCAAGGTGGAGATAAAACATATGAAGAAGAAGTTTGTGAAGAGGAGGAAGAACAAGGACCACCTATATCTTTTTAAGAAAGGATGCTTCAAGCATTAGAAGGAAATAATGATGGGATAAGAGTTGATGTTTCAAAATATGGAGGTAGCCTAAAACTAGAGGAGTTGATAGATTGGTTGACTAGCATGGGAATTTTTTTAGTGGAAGGCTATGTTAGAGGAAAATAAGGTAAAATTTGCATGCACAAAATTAAAAGGTCATGCTATGTTATGGTGGGATCACCTAAAAAGAGCAGTCAATAAAGGGAAAAGAAAGCATAAATACCTGGAGTAAGATGGAGAAGAAGTTAAAATAAAAATTTATCCATGTGGATTATGCACAAACCCTTTATAGGAGGTTTCAAAATTTCAGCCAAAACTTACAAACCATGCAAGAATACACAGATGAGTTATACAAGTTATCCATTCATGTAAAGCATGAATAAATTGAGGAAAAAATGGCTGCAAGGTATGTAAATGATTAAAATTTTCTTTTCAAGATGATCTAAGCATGCATAGAATCAAAATCATGAAGGATGCCTATCAACTATCTTTAAAGGCCACGAGAAAAAATAGAACCAATTTTTTTAGGAGATCACCTAGGATGAATAGGGGCATCGTCTTCATTTTGGGGATGAGATGGTTTCAGTCAAGGTAGAGGAGAACACACTCATAGAGTGGAAAAGAAAGAGGATACAAGACCGGATCTCCCAAATTAGAAAAGAGGTAGATTATTTCGAGGGAAAAGGATATGCTTGCGGTAGAGGATGAGAGTCTCCATGAAGACCATTTATTTTCTATAGATGTAGTGAATAGGGTCATATGGAATTTGAATTCCTACATTATTATACACATGACTAGAGGAAATAAGATCCTCCAAGAGTAAATATTAATGAAGCTTAACAAGAAGAAGAAGAATAAGACCTAGAAATTCCACCATGTGGGAGAAAAATGATGATCAAAAGGATGATGATTGCTCCAAGAAAAAGATCAATGGGTATGCATGAATATGTACAAATATTTTTAGGACAAGATGAACTTCAGGAGGAAATGTATGTAATGTTATTATTTATGGTGGTATATGTGAGAAGATGATTTTAAATAAGGGTTGAGAAACTAGGCTGCATTGTGAGAAGAATCTTAACCATTACTATAATTCATGGTTTAAGAAGGGTAATGAAGTTACTATTGATAAGAGATGTTTAATAAATTTTTCTATTGGTAAAATTTATAAGGATGAGATTTTGTGTGATGTTATTCCTATGGATGCATGCCATATGTTGCTAGGAAGACCATGGAAATTTGATAGAAAAGTAATTCTTGATGGGGAAATAATACTTATACTTTTTGGAAGGATGGCACAAAAATAGTTTTGTTACCTCTTAAGGAAGAGGGGAAGGCTGAAAATATGATTTTTACAAAATAATTTGTGAAGGAGGAAAAGGCAACATGGTTTTGTTATGTATTGGTCGCAAATAAAGATGAATTTACAAGTGCACAAATACCGGTGGAGAGAAAAAAATTAATAGAATTTTTTTGATGTTATTCCTGATGAGATACCAGATGGGTTACCACCCAAAAGAGATATTCAGCACCATATTGATTTGATCCCAAGGTCTTCACTCCTAAATCAAGAAACTTATAGGATGAGCCCGACATTGCATGAAAAATTGAATAAGAAAGTGATAGAGCTCATGAGGAAGAGTGTACTAAGGAAGAACATGAGTACATGTGCAACTCGCTTTATTAAATCTAAATAAATATGGAACATGGATAATGAGCATGGATAGTAGAGAAATCAATAAAATTACAATCTTGTATATATTCCCATTACCTTGCATTGATGATATGATAGATGCACTTTCTAGATCTAGGTATTTCACCAAGATTTATCTTTGAAGTGGTTACCATCGATTCGAGATAAGAGAATCGGATGAGTGGAAAACAATACTCAAGATAGGGGATGGATTATATGAGTGGCTAGTGATGCCATTCAGGTTATCTGATGCATCTAGAACTTTTATGAGGTTGATGAACACGTGGTACGAGAGTACAATGGTAATTTTTTGTGGTTTATTTTGATGATATCTTGATTTTCAGTAAAACTAAAGAAGAAAATTTGAGGCATCTGAGGGTGATATTTGAAGTGTTAAGGAAAGATAATCTCTATGCAAATTTGAAGAAGTGCACGTTTATGCAAGAGAGTTTGGTATTTTTGGGTTTTATTATTTTAGTAGATGGGGTACATATGGACTCAAAAAAGATAAAGGAAATTATTGAATGGCCTACTCCATGGAGTATAATAGAGGTAAGAAGATTTCATGGTTTAGAAACATTTTATAGAAATTTTATTAAAAATTTAGCCAGAATTGTAGCACCTATAAGAAATTTCACAAAAGCAAGGGAGTTTTTGTGGACAAAGGAAGCTAAGGATAACTTTAAATTCTTGAAGAAGAAGGTAATAGAAGCACATATTTTAGAACTATCATATTTTGATAAAGTGTTCAAGGTTGATTGTGACGCCTCACATGTGGGTATTGGTGCTCTCTTAAGTCAAAGTGAGAATCCAATAGCTTTCTTTAGTGATAAGTTAAATGAGGTAAGAAATAAATACTCTACTTATGATGTGGAATTTTATGCAATTATACAAGCATTGAGGCATTGGAGGCATTACTTAATGCTGAAGGAGTTTGTGTTATTTACATACCTCATGGCCCTAATGTACACAAAAGAAGTTGAATAGTAGGAATGTAAAGTGGCTATCATTTTTGCAGCGTTAAATTTTTTTTGTAAAGCATAAATAAGGAAAACAGAACCAATTTGCGGATGCATTGAGTTGGCATGTGACTTTATTTACAACTATGGATAATGAGGCAGTTGGTTTTGAAGCAATAAAGGATTTGTATTTTTATGATTCTAATTTCAAGGATATTGTTGAAAGGTTAAGTATTCCATTGTTAGGAAATGCAGGTGATGTCCAGGATGAGTAAATTTTGTAGGATGGCTATTTATTTAAGGTTCGATGACTATGTATTCCAGTTGGTTCTATGAGATACAATATAGTGAAAGAGCTACATAGCAAGAAAGGATTGGTGGACACTTTGGTAAGGAAAAGACTATATATTTGGTAGAAGAGAAGTATTATTGGACAAATAGGAAAAGAGATGTGGTAATATATGTGGAGAGTTGTAGAATATACCAAGTCTCGAAAGGCCATGCATAGAATACAGGGTTGTATATGCCATTTCTTGTTCCCAAAGGAGCATGGACAGATTTGAGTATGGATTTTAGTTTTGGATTACCAAACACACAACGAGGTAATGACTCAATTTTTATGGTTTTTGATAGTTCTCTAAGATGGTTCATTTTATTTCCTATAAGAAAAATATTGATGCAACAAGAGAAGAAAATTTATTTTTAGAGAAGTTGTTAGGTTGTATGGTGTTCCAAAAACCATTAATTTAGATAGGGATACAATATTTTAAAGTCATTTCTAGAGGAATTTATGAAATAATTTGGGAACTAAAATATAATTTAGGAGTTCCTTTCATCCTCAGACTGATGGGAAAATAGAGGTGGTAAATAGTATTTTGGGAAACCTACTAAGGTGTATATTTGGGGAAAAACCAAAACATTGGGACTTAGAATTAACACAAGTTGAGTTAGCTTATAATATCTTTGTAAAAAGATCCACACGAAAGTATCAATTTTATATTTTGTATGGGAATAATCTAAAAGGGGTGTTATATTGGTGTAGCTACCAATTGATGAAAGAGTTAGTGATGATGCAGAAGAATTTGTAGAACATATACAAAAATGGTGAGAAGAACTGTGGAAGAAGCTAGAGAATGGTAATGATAAGTATAAGGAAATAGAAGATGTGTATAGAAGGAGAATTTTTTTACAATGGGTGAATTGGTTATGGTATACCTTTGGAAGGAAAGGTTTCTAAAAGGAACCTATAACAAGATGAAGTACAAGAAGATTGGTCCCTGCAAGATCATGAAAAAGATAAATGATAATTCTTATGAGGTAGAATTGCTAGGAAATTTTGATATTTCGTAGTATTTAATGTTTCTAATTTATATTATTTTCATGGAGGTAGTGAAGAAGGGGATGTTATTGAAGAATCAATATATTGGAGGCACCAATTTCCAGTGAAAAGAAAGAAGAAGTAGATCATATTTTAGACAAGAAAACTATGAACATGTGACAGGATAGAACAATAAATATTTGATGCATTGGAAAGGATTGAAACAAGATGACAACACATGGGTCACAGAGTGGGAGATTAAGAATACGGATAAAGATAAATGGAAGAAATTTAAACAAGACAACTTGTAGGAGCTGCAATTTTTCAAGTAGGGAATAATGATGCAATATTTTTAGCAAAAACTTAAAATGGTCATAAATTTTGATCTAGGTGTCCTCTTGAGTCTGTTTTTCTAAACCAATTGTTTCAATGAGACCAATGCACCGATCAACATGCCCTACCATTGGAGCCAATTTAGTGAATTTTGGGGCCAAAAATTAGGATTTAATTTTCAATTCAATTTTTTCCTATTTTAGGGCATTAGTTATTTTTAGTCTCTTGCATGCATATTAGGTTAGAAAGTTGGAAATTCCTATAATTTAGGCACAGCATGTATTAAATGTGTGGAATTTTTTTGGCCATGTAAATAAGCATGTGAACTTACTAAGAATAGCAAGTTCTAGTAAATCGCTAAACAATCATAATTTTTGCCACCTAGAGTAGATTTAATTGAAGTTAGAGTTTTCTTGGAAATTAGAGTTGGAATTTTTTTCCCTTTTTAAGATGCATTGTAATTCATCATTCAATAATGAAGAAGAGAATTTATTTTATTTGAGTTCAAGGTATTTTGCAGTGTATTGAGTGTGTTAAATTTTGTCTTCATTACATGGGTATTCCATCTATATCATCTATTATAGCTTCTTCGGCACCCACTCCTAGTGTTCCTTTAGCATCAGAATATCCTTTATCTTCTCTTGATATTCCTATGATCACTCACAATGGAAAGTTACAACCACTCAATACATTATTGCCATCTTCTACTATTCCTTCACAGGATATCCTATCTCTCATGCATGTCATAGGTCAATTACAATCTCAGATTCAGTCTCTCACTTTAGAAACTAGAGATTATTGTCATCCAATTTTTGCCCCTAAGATAAAATTAGACAACGTGGGTCAACGATACCCTAGGATCAAGAAACCCTTTCGGGAAACATTTCAGGACATTACAGAAAACATTTATGTTGAAGACACATCCATGGCGTTATGAGGAATAACAAGATCATTTTAGAGTTTTCTCCTATTTTGGGTCTTAGAGGTTAAAGAGCTTTTTTTAGTGTAGAGTTTGGCCTCTGTGGGCCCACTTTCCACCAAGGAGCATGAGAAATTATTAAAATTGAGAAATCATGTTTGAAAGGTATTTTTCTGCTCCCATTAACTCCTCATTTTTGATAAGAGTCATGAAAGTTAAAAATTAGAGCAGGATCATGTTGGAAAACAAAATAGGCCACTAGGTGATCCAGATCACCAAGTAGTTCAAATGAGATACTCGAGAGTCGGTTTACATATACCGAGGTGATCCGTGTGGAGTGCTTACATATAAATGGGTGAGTTGATGTTGGGTGACTCGATAATCAACTCACTTAGTTGACATAATATGTCAGTCAAGTCATTAAAGTAATCAAATCGAAAACCTCGACATTAAGTTGTTAAAAAATCTTTTGATTTTGTACAAGCTATGAAAAAAGTTGTCTTGTGTAGGTTAAACTTAGCAATTGATAGCTTTCTTGGTCGAGTCAAGCCAAACATTGGAAAGAGCTCAGAGAGCTCATGGAGGAATGAATGGAATGTTTAGGTTGAGATCATAATGGGAAGATATAGGAGATCAAAGAATAATATATTGACCTCAAAGCATTACAAATAGAGCTCACCATCTTGTTTTAGGAAAATGGAACCAGGTCATGCTATGATGAATTGGGCATGCAAACATTACCCTGAGGAGCTTAGGTGAGCCGAAAACTAACTTGGTTTCCAAATAGTGAAATAAATCATTCTAACCATATAAAACCTCAACTGGTGTGTGATTCTTGTGATTTTGATGCATTTAAGTTTAGTGTGAGAACAATTCAATGCATAAATAAAAAGGGATAGCTTGTTTTGGTAGTGTGAATTGGTAAAGGGAAATTGATTGGGTAACATGTAAGTTTGGAATAGGATTGAGATGGGGCTCACCAAGGAATGAATGGATCGATATATTTAACTAGGGAAGATTCAAGATTACATGTAGGTGACACTACATGGGCCAAGTGGTGTTGGTTGATTTCTTTCATGGCTTATCGAGCCATGCATATAGTCAAGTGTCACAGAATTGAAGAGGTGATCTTCAACGCAACTTGGATTAGGGATTGTGATACATTGAAGGTCTGTTGTGAGATGTGAGATATGATAGTTTAAAGCCATGTTGGTGAGGTTCCCAAATTTAAGATCGATGGTCTTTAGAATAGCTCGCGAGAGAGCAGGAGGATTCATAACACGAATGAGTCAAGGACAAGCTCGGATCATGAATCACAAATGGGCTTGGTAGGATAATTTCAAATAATTTCCATGTGGGAATGTTGAGATGGTGAGATGAGATAGAAATCATGCACTCAAGGAGTTTCAAGTCTTTACGACCATCGTCGGGATAAGGCCATGACAGGATAATCTAGTAATTCCATGCATGGGGAATCTAGCTATGCATGGTCAAGTAGGGAAAAGGCATGTTGTAATCCCAAGAACAATGATCTAATGGTGGAGGAATCTTAGGCCAAAACCATGGCTTATCTCCAAGCTATTCAAAATGGCATGCTATGCTGCGACAAGTCATTGTATGAGTCGAGTCAAAATTGTTGGAGTAGTTGAAAACCAAGTTATCAGGTGATTCTTCATCTCTCATGTTAATCTCTCCCTAATAACATGGAAAATTTGTTATCAAATTTTCTTAAGATGAATGAGTCATCCATCTAACCAAAATTTTAGGACTCATTGCAAGAAAAATGTGAGCTCAAGTGGCCCAAGTTGTTCACCGAGGTTCCTTGAGTCAGTAAAAGAATAGGTCAAAATAGGTATGTAGGATGCGGAAACTAAAATTGAGTTAGCTCACTCAGGTTGATTCACATCTAAATGTACACAAGGAGAGATCCCGAGTGCATTAGGAATAATTCACACATGTCACCGGGGGAAGTTTTGGTAGATTCAAAATGAATAGTTCATCTTAGGCTCACCACAAAGTAATAATGAAATGTGGAGCTCACTCGGTTGAAGCAGAGTTAAGTCATGACCAAGTTAAGAGCTCGACATGGAAATGAGGAGGATCTTAACTTAGTTCACATGAAGGCCATATCATCAAGGTAATGAGCTGGGTGATAACTTGCCATAACAAGCTCAAATATCATACAACCAAGTCAAGCTCATCGAGCTAAATAGAAAGTTTCTTAGTTGAATAGTGGTTGGCTCAAGATGCTTGATGCATTCAAGGAGGGAGCTCTTTCAAGCTCGATATGATAGGAACTCAAATTGGTGGCTTCTTTGCTCAAGGAGAATGAATACATTAATCTCACATGAAAGGTTCTTAATAAAGAAATATATCTTGGTTGGCACAAAGGCTCGGAATGACTATGCACAAAGAGGTTGAATCATGCAATGAGTGAGTCATAATGGCTCAAATTGGAGGCTCGATCCACTAATAAAAGTGAACTAGGATCTTAAAGGTAGAGCTCAAGTCATTTGAGATCATGGTTGATGATTCGGTGAGTCGACACGAGCCAATACATCAAGGTACATAGCATGGAGGAGCTTGCAAAAGGTACCAGGATACCAAGATTAGGTTATAAAAACTCATGATGATCTTGGTTGGCAAGAAAGGAAGTGACTTAGTGATCAAGGGATCATTTTCAAAAGTTCCCTAAACATCTCTAAATGGTTTCAATGCAGAAGATCATCTCGAGAGCTTTCCAACGACTGTGAGAACGCAACAAACGGACATCGGGAGCTCTAGATATGTTCGGTCAAAGTTCAGTCAGCGGGAAAGTCAAACTATGGTCAACTGGTCAATATTGGACCGAATCGCACTGTGACACGTGGCTTGCCAACACTCGTCGAATTCACTCGATTTGCCTATCGGGAGATGACAAGTGGACTACAAGATTATTTCTATTCCACCATTGTATGGGTCGAAATAATATTATATTGGTAAGTTCACGTTCCAAATGGCGCCATATATACAAAAGCCACATGTATATATTAATGTTAAAACATTAGTATTAAAACATGCATATTTGCTGACCACGTGGGTGGTGAAGCGGTGGTAAGGGGGCTAGGCCCATGCGTGGACTGTCCCACGTGGAAGAAGGCGGTTTATATCCTAAGGTGGTCTTTGACCACTATATGCGCGTGGAAAGGCTATTTAAAGCCTTAAACAATATTGCTCCCTCCTTAAGCGCTTCCTATGGGATTTAATCCCATTAAATAATCAAATGCCGCCCTACATGGGATTTTATCCTATTATTAAACATGCAATCCGATTTAAATCCCAATCACATGCTACGGGATGAGGCTAAGGTTAAAAATAGCCTTAGGAATATATTTAATCCCAATTTATATGTACGGGTGAGGCTAATATTAGCCTAAGGATTATATGCATTGCATATTTTTTGGGCCCTAAAAATGTATAAATAGGGACCCATTGCATTGTAAAAGACATTAAAAACACATTGGACACAACACGAGCTTATTATTTGTTAAGCTTGTTGTGGACACCGGTGCAACGGAGACACCGATCCCGAGCTTATTATTTGTTAAGCTTATTTGCGGGATGTGTCGATAGGTATTGTCTATTGGCCTATTATTTTAGGCAATATTAGATGAAATATTTGTGATTGGGAGTAAATTGTAAACTACCCAATAGGCCCATTGAGCCACACCGATTACTTGCAAATCCTGGATTGACGACCGGAGTGCTAGCTTCGCATTATTTGCGTCGGGAAGGCCGATCACAGCCGAAGGAGATTGTACGCCAGGAAGGTGTGCTATTTTTCACCCTTGTCATCCGAAGGTTTGGTGTATTGGTAGGCAAGTAAAATTCCATTAGGTTTTCTTATGAAAGTACTATTGTAACTTACAAGTTTTGACTAGTGGAATGGTTCGACCATGAACCCGGAGACGTAGGCAATTGCCGAACTCCGTAATCAATCTGTGTGCAATTGTCATTATTGTCTTGCATTATTTTAAATTGATTACTTAAAAGGAGTAAATTATCGGCAAATAATTAAAGCCTATAAGGGTCCAAGATCAGGTCGTAATAATCTGATTATTTTCGGATCATGTTTGGTATCGTAGCCGCTTTTAGCTCCATAGTTATTTTTCAAGAAATCGATTAACAGAGTGATTGCTTCAAGATTGGTGCAGTTGGTTCAATTTGTGTGAACATTGTACAAGTGCACTATGGGTAAGATGTCTAAACAGGCGAAGCTCGATGAGATTGAAGCGTATAATCACCAGATCCAGGAAGAGAATTCTCTCCTGCAATCAATGTATTCCTCCTTGGAAGAGGAGTATGCTCGTTTGAAATTGGAACTGCAAACCAAGGATGAGCTCTTGGAAAGGTTGCAATGTGGTGATCAGAGGAAGGAAATACCTTCAACTTTAGATGCAGAGGCCATGGTAGATGATTGCACTGTAAGTTGTTCACCACGGAATCTTCTTCTTCCTCCCATTCGGTTTCGGATTCAGGTAATAAAGTCTTTGGTTTGTTTAAAAAGCATACTAGAGGCATTGGATCCAAGTTACTAGATAAAATGGGATTTGATGGAAGAGGCCTTGGTAAAAATGGCCAAGGCATTGCTAACCCAATACAGTTGAGGATCATCCTCATTTTGTAGGTTTGGGTTATCCTAGTGCGGGAATGGAAATTGGAGAATGCTCCAAGAACGTTAACAGGAGACAAGCTTCCGAAAGCAAAGTGAATACCCCACTAGTCCTACAAGAAGATTCTGAGCAGGAAAGTTGTGCTTCGTCATCACAGGCAAGATGTGGTAAGAGAAATCAGCGAAGAGGTAATGAGATTCCACCTCCAGTTTCTTACCATAATCATAAGCACAGTAAAACTTCTGATCCACTTTTTCAGCTTAAGAAGTATGGTTATGATTTTCAGAAGATGTGGAATTCTTTTCCATGTACTTTTTGTGGATTGCATAATCATTCAGTGGCCAGATGCTAGAAGAGAAGGACACTGATGAAGAAGTTGATGCCGTTAAATCAAGAACACGTAAAAATCGAAAAGACCAATCTCGTCATGCGAGTCGAAAATGGCAAAAAGAGTTCCTCATCCCGGAAAGAAGGAGATTAAGAGGAATTTTTGTGCTCATTGCCGAGGAATGGGCATTGGGTGGAAAATTGCTGAAAGCGCATCCATCTCGCCATCAGAGTAATGGCAAGCCAAAGATGGAATGGAGGCCTATTGCAAAGGCAGAAGAAGTTTCTACTCCACCACTAGTTGACAAGTCAACCCAGGACTAGGTAATACCTGAAAGTGAAAGTCCTTTAAAATGGGTAAGTCAACAATTTTTCAATTATATATTGCATAATTCAGATTGATGAATCGTATGCAGTATTAAGTTTGGAGATCAGATATTGTGAGAAAATGCTGAGAGAAAGGTTTACAATACTCAGTGGATTTTCTTACTTAGAAAATTTGATTAATGCTCCTAACATATCTCCTAATTAGCGTGTGAGTACCTATTATAGCTTGGATACAGGATTTGACTCATATAAAGCTTGGAGATTGATCTACCATTTGTGCAAACAATAGAGTTCATAGAGATCAGCTCAGAACTTCATTTTGTGTAGAGGCATTGTGGCTGTGCAATAGAATGGTAGCTGAATCACCGTTGGCATTGACGTCAGGTCGGAACTTCATTCTGTGTAGAGGCATTGCGACCGTGCAGTAGAATGGTACCTGATATTAGTATGTCAACAAGCGGAGCTCTCAAAGGATCAGCTCGAATGTCATTCGGTGTCAAGGCATTGCGACCACACATACGAATGGTAGCTGATCAACAGACTTAGCATCATGCATCGGAGGCTCGAAGTCTTGAAAAAGGCTTAGCATCATGTATCGGAGGCATTGAGGTCTACAGAGACTTAGCATCATGCATTGGAGGCTCGAAGTCTTGAAAGAGGCTTAGCATCATGCATCGGAGGCGTTGAGGTCTGTAAAGGGACAAGGCATTGTCCATCACTGACATCGGATCAATCAAAGCTCTACATAACATGGAGTTCCTTCAAACCAGTTCGATTCTACGGAATCAACTCGGAGCCAGGAGCTATGTTATAGAGTAAAAGAAGATCCTTGTTGTTAGATATCAAGAAGCTTAGCACCGCACAAAAGGAGCGTTGAGGTTTCATTCAGAAACTTAGCACCATAAAGCGGAGGCGTGGAGGTCTTCTTCGGATATCAAAGTGGCATAGCGGAAGCATCGTGGACCCATAACCCACAAGTCCCAAGATCGGATCAGAGTTATTGAAATGAGAAGGTTGGAGGAGAAGACCCAAGGGTCTACTACAATAGCACTTCCGAGGTGGCGTGAGTTTCTAGATTCGGATGCGATGGAAGCTTTTTGGGACAAAAAACTTTTCTCAGTGGGGAGGTGTGATCAGGGGATCATTTTCAAAAGTTTCATAAAAATCTATAAATGATGTCAATGCAGAAGATCATCTCAAGAGCTTTCCAACGACTGTGAGAACACAACAAACGGACATCGGGAGCTCTAGATATGTTTGGTCAAAGTTCGGTCAACGAGAAAGTCAAACTATGGTCAACTGGTCAATATTGGACCGAATCGCACTGTGACACGTGGCTTGCCAACACTCGTCGAATTCACTCGATTTGCCTATCGGGAGACGACAAGTGGACTACAGGATTATTTCTATTCCACCATTGTATGGGTCGAAATAATATTATATTGGTAAGTTCACGTTCCAAATGGCGCCATATATACAAAAGCCACATGTATATATTAATGTTAAAACATTAGTATTAAAACATGCATATTTGCTGACCACGTGGGTGGTGAAGTGGTGGTAAGGGGGCTAGGCCCATGCGTGGACTGTCCCACGTGGAAGAAGGCGGTTTATATCCTAAGGTGGTCTTTGACCACTATATGCGCGTGGAAAGGCTATTTAAAGCCTTAAACAATATTGCTCCCTCCTTAAGCGCTTCCTATGGGATTTAATCCCATTAAATAATCAAATGCCGCCCTACATGGGATTTTATCCTATTATTAAACATGCAATCCGATTTAAATCCCAATCATATGCTACGGGATGAGGCTAAGGTTAAAAATAGCCTTAGGAATATATTTAATCCCAATTTATATGTACGGGTGAGGCTAATATTAGCCTAAGGATTATATGCATTGCATATTTTTTGGGCCCTAAAAATGTATAAATAGGGACCCATTGCATTGTAAAAGACATTAAAAACACATTGGACACAACACGAGCTTATTATTTGTTAAGCTTGTTGTGGACACTGGTGCACACGGAGACACCGATCCCGAGCTTATTATTTGTTAAGCTTATTTGCGGGATGTGTCGACAAGTATTGTCTATTGGCCTATTATTTTAGGCAATATTAGATGAAATATTTGTGATTGGGAGTAAATTGTAAACTACCCAATAGGCCCATTGAGCCACACCAATTACTTGTAAATCCTGGATTGTCGACCGGAGTGCTAGCTTCGCATTATTTGCGTCAGGAAGGCATATCACAGCCGAAGGAGATTGTATGCCAGGAAGGTGGAAGTCGGGTGCTATTTTTCACCCTTGTCATCCGAAGGTTTGGTGTACTGGTAGGCAAGTAAAATTCCATTAGGTTTTCTTGTGAAAGTACTATTGTAACTTACAAGTTTTGACTAGTGGAACGGTTCGACCATGAACCCGGAGACGTAGGCAATTGCCGAACTCCGTAATCAATCTGTGTGCAATTGTCATTATTGTCTTGCATTATTTTAAATTGATTACTTAAAAGGAGTAAATTATCGGCAAATAATTAAAGCCTATAAGGGTCCGAGATCAGGTCGTAATAATCTGATTATTTTCGGATCACTCAGGATGAGTTGAGTTGAGGCCGAGTCACTTGGCGGTGAGCATTGGAAAACATTGAGAAGTTATGTCGAGTGCATGGTGAGATATTGGCCAAGTCATTCTTTTGGTTTTCGATCGATGGGAATATTGAGCCACTTGGAATGATGATCTTCGAGGGAGTATGGAGAGATGAAATTGGTAAACTAAGTTAAGGTGAGATGTGAGTTGCATGAGTTGGAGGAACTCGAGTTGTAGGAATGACAAAGGATCTCACAATGATACATGACTCGATGGGGCCAAGGAAATGGTGCTTGCAGTGAGAGGTTTATAGCTCGGTGCGCTAGGAAGGGTTTTAAAGCTCTCACAAAATAGCAAGGTGGAGCTTGATTTTCTCGGGGGCTCGAAGAGTTAAAATACATTGGCCATGTCATTGAAGACAACTCAAGAGATCGACTCGGTATGGAAAATATTAGCTCTCTTGACCGAGATAGGAAAGCATTGCCAAGATAAAACGATAAGGAGCCTATAGATCAATGTGGTGGAATGTACGGAACAAGCTTGATGTGGTGGAATGTATGGAGAACAACTTGTTAACCAACTCGGTGAGTTGGCAGGCAAGCCAACCACCGAGTTGGCCCTTCTTTTAAGGGATTCCCCTTTCAGTGTAAACCAACCTTGGGGGTCCCACCTGAAATATAATTAAATTAATATTTTTATTAAAATATTTTAATAAAATAATATTTTATTTAAATATTATTTTAATTAAATGAATGGATAAGTTCAAACCTTTCATTTATGAGACATGATGGAATGTTCCTAAGTGGTGCAACCAATGTTGTAATTAATATAGGCCATCATTTGCCTTCTTTTACAATGAGAATTTATTATTTCTCCTCTCTCCTCTCATAGGAATTTTATATAAATGTAAGATGGAAGCTCATTTAAAAGGGTTGAAAAAATTAGATTTGGACAAGTTACACAAGACACGTTGCACGATTTACAAGAATCATCTCTCTTCTACAAGTTATCTTCATGGATTGGGGAACTTTCAAGCTTCTCTTCCAAGACTGTAATGGAAACCATTGCCTCTTCTAAATGTAATGATGCATTGTGCATGTTGATGAAGTAATAAAAGTGTATGTTTTGTGACTACTATCAGTCCTTTCATCATTCTATATACTTCTTTGTGCCTTTCTCATGCTTGCAGGTACACTGTGCAAGTTCAATTTTCCATTGCAAGTTCTTGGAGTTTTGTGCTTATCAAGTGGTGAATTTCTGCATACAAATGAGTTGTGGTTCTTATTCACTCGTCTCAGTTTAATCATTCTTCACTAGAAGACTGAAATATTGTTTTTCTGATTGATTTTAATAAAGGGAACACATGCTTCTTAGTCTATGGTATTTTGTTTACCCTCTCTAAGTTGCAGTAGGTGAAGTTGGCTTGTGGTGCATAACACCCTTTTCAAATCAACCCTTCTCAAATTATAGCAACACCCTTTATTTGTTGCATCACCATCCCTAGTATATTTTTATTTCTTGTAAGTCTATTTCCCTAAAACCCATGAAAATGTTAGTATAGGTCTAGTTAATGGTTTTATTGCACTCGAATACTACATCACTTATTTTAAGAAGAGGAAATCAGCCTTATCCGGAGGTTCACCTCAAGCCCAAGTCCCACATCTTGAGAGGTGATCCCATGTTACCTAATCACACCAAATGTCCTATTCACATTCTATCCATTCAGGGGGTGTAGTGATTTGGCGATAATAGTTACTATGCTTCTATTAATAATAAATCATTACATGGTAACCCCATTCCCAAGAAGATTCATAACTCTACATTTCCTAAGGAATTTATCATGCATACATTCACATGCTTTAATGGTACTGGTAACCCTCATGCACATATCCGGCATTACCGTATGGCTATGGACATCTAATATAATGATAGTTTATTGTTTAAGGAATTTCGACACATTTTTATTGATGAGGATTTACAATGGTACACTCATCTTCCATTTGAGTCCATTACCACTTATTATGACATGGAGGACAATTTCCTCCATCATTTTATCAGCAATAATGGCCCTAGAATTACTTATGATGTCCTATCTACGTTACATCATGGCTCATTAAAATTTGTTAAGGATTATATCTTACAGTTCAATATTTGTATGCATCAACTAGTATTTCAACCTATTGATTCATAGAAACAATTAATTATCTATTATTGTTTGATTCTCACACTTAATATTACAAAGATTGTAATATGATACATGTGAGTCATTCATTATTTTGTGCTACAAATTCATAGACCTAGAAAAATATCTTCTTGTGACACATGTCATTGATCCTCCACATACCTCCACTTCTATTGTATCATCTAGTGCTCCTCCATTGACATTGGTTGAGAATCCTACATAGTCTCCATCTCGACCTAGTAAGAAAAATCAACCTACTCCATCACAGAAGCATACTTCTTCTCCAACTCTACGACACAAGACTTATCCTCACTATCCATCTATGTTGTGTGAGCCATTACACTTCTCTCATCATGCTTGACCTCATGATGTGTTGTGTACTTTACTTGAAAATGGTCTAATTCACTTACCATCCACCAACATCATCTACAACATTGATTACAATGTCAATGTGATCAACCTTATTATAATTATCATTGTATCAATGGCCATAGGGATAATGATTTTGTTTACCTCCACAATAGATTACAAAAATTGGATGATAAAGGCATCATTTCATTTGGCTCTCGCTCATATGAGTGATCCATCTCTCCTCTACCTCATTAACAAGTTTTTACTCTAGTTGAGTCATCTCCTCCATCTAGTGTTCAAGTCATGGTGTGTCCACCACCGTAATTTTCCATTCATGTGAGCTCCTCACCATGTCCATACATTATTACATCATCACATTAATCACATCCACTTAATCCACATTAGCTTCTACATCCCTCATAATTTTCACACCCCATCATTTTTCCACATGATATTCAATTTGGTTCATATGTTGACACTTGCTTCCATGAAACATTCTTCCATCGCTTCACACTACCTTGGTATCTAGTAAGTGATTACTTTCACCTTATCCCATGATGATTCAATTTTTTTGCCCATGGTTCTTACACAAATGTTGAGGGTTTTTCTCTAATAAAGTTTCATCATGAACTTCATCGATTCATCTAGTGCACTTAATCATTTCCTGATGATGTACTCTTGATTACGCAACTCATTTTTGACTTCTCGAGAGGTCTTGACTAAATAATCTTATTCATTCACATGCTGGGAGGCATCACTAATATCCACCCCCATGTTCATCACACTAACAATGATCATAATACATTATCAAATTCATCACAATATGTTAGTTTGGAAATCATACATTATTTATTTTTACATACATTCTCGTTATCATCATTACACTAACTACACATTACAAGTAACTCATCAATCAAATTACATATGTTATCTATCATCATTCCCATTACACATTTTGTCTTCAATACCAACATCATAGTACACATCTACATCAATACACATGAATGATATATAACATATACATTTCGATAATCATCACTAAATCATACATTATCAATTACATTACAACATCAATATACAACAAATTATACTATCATATTTCAATAAAAACCATTTATATATATCAAATACATTCATCATGATAAAAAAACTTCTCATCACTAGGGTAAAATCCCCACATAATATATAATAATGCAAATCACTATCTCTCTCGTGCATCTGCGAGAGCCCAAGAATGCAATGCCTCATGATACAGGGGTCAATACCAAAATTTTCTTTATTATATAATCAAGAGCTTGAACCTACTCTAATACTCCAACCAACCCCCCTTGAGGATCACCATTTACATGTTTTATAGCCCCTTGGTGTCTATAGAGGCCTAATGCATGTTTTGTATGAAAGAAAAACCCTTAAAGGACTTCCTTGATCAGAGATGAGCTAAGGTGATCATTTTGTGACCATAGACACAATGTATAATAGATATGTAATGCTCCTACGTTCATATACATGACTGTCCCAAGATACAAAATCTATTGATAAGGTATCTAGCATATGTTACCTTTTGATATTTCTTACCATACACTTTACTCCCAATGGAGTTCTTCTTTACTACAGTCACAAGTTCTTTCTTAATTGATTGAACATGACCAAAGCAACAAACCAATGTTTCAAGTTCCTTTATGGATGCTCAAGCATCTCTCTACTAGTGTGCAGTCCCAATACTCTGCCCTCAAGACTGAACTTAGTCTAAAAGCATCCAACTCAAACTCTTAATACATAATTAGTTGGTTCCCAAGGCATACCAACAGCTCAACAGACCTCCCTTCACAATGGTTGAGGTATTCATGACCTCCATATACTATCCTAGATCTAGGTTTTTCCTTTATCACCTCCCTTGTATGTTTTTGAAGTGACTTATACTGCCCTAGAACCCCTACACAGTCCACATTTACTCCAAATCACTGGTAGATTTCTCTCTAGAATCATGGAACACATTAATAATACTAGGATAGTCATCCTCCAACTTCCATGCACAGGTACTTAACTCTACTTCTCCTTGAAATTAGCCCTTTCACTATCTTATTGTGGACTAACACAAATCTGACCCACCGATAGTCTCCTTATAGCTAGAGGGAAGGAATTTCTCTTGTACCTATATGCCCAATGTCATTCATATTCAACAAATATACCTGGATAAGTGCCCTCCCATTCCTTATCAGTGGATTTTCATCATATTGTATCTATCTCCTTCATGTTTACAGTCCTCCTTTCTTGCCAAATACAGTCCTAATCCTGTGCAATCATCTTTTATATACTAACAAGGTGATAACTTCATGCATTCAAACCTGAGATCATGCAAATACATCCCATATATCCCTATTTTGTCCATCTTATCAATCTATCATCATGATTAGCAATGCTATAAAGCAAAAACTGTGCATGTTCTTTATTTGACTGTAACAATACATCACTGTTGTATCTCGAATACACAGTCACCTATAGCTTGAGCGACACAAGATCATTCTTCACCAAATTTGGATGGTCTTTAGATCATATCAATGCAGAGATATTGTAAAAGTTTCAAGTGATTCTATCCATGGAATGAAAAGATATACGAAGCCCTAGTTCAGGCCCGAGAGGCAATAATTTGCTATAAAATTCAAACTATACATTTTCAAAACATACAAAATTTACCAATGTGATCCAAATCACCTGTAGAGTCTTTCCATACTGATAATCAAGAGAATTACATCATTTGAAGGTCATGGAGGGTTTTGACCTTGCTGTCCTGCCAGGGTTCTTGTACACAGTCCACTGAAACAAGCTATTTCATGCATTCCAGAGTATAATATCTTCTTCCAAACATCATACACACGTTGTTACTCCTTGTTCCATCCTCCAAAACCTTGAGAACCCCCTGTCCTCCTTCATCTCCATCGAATCACCTATGAAATAGGTATTCATTAGCTAAGAATAGACCCTCTAAAGCTCCTAAACTGACTCCTAAGCCAACTCACACTCCTAGGAAGACTCAACCATCTTCTCAACATAGAAATCATGTGTATATCACCTTGATACTCTCCTATAATCCATACAAGGAAGCTATTACATGATGTCAAGGCTTAAAATGACCTTAATTAGCCTATATTACTCCTTAAATGCCAAGTCAAGTCACCTTACCAACTTCTTACAAGCATATATTCATTTTTACAACATATTTAACTCTAACACACCTAAAAACATGTATCATGGTCTTATATGACCTTATTATGTGTTGTTCCTTGATGCTCCTGCATCAGAGTGCCCTTGAGAGAAAGAATTTGAGCTCCTGCTCAAATGGTTCTTCTTCTTTCTTGTCTTCCAATTCATCATTATTGACTTTGCTGGTATAGTTTGTCTCCTCCATCTGCTCTTGCATTTCCTCTCCTCAATTCTACTCTTTTTGCTTGCTCCTTGCTTCATCTTCCTCTTCATGGTCTTTGTCTTCAATTCTACCTCTTGTTGGTCTTCTATCTCCTTCACTAAGTATGTTAACTCTGGTTTGTGTTCATAACAGCATGTAGCTACAGCTCCTTGATCATTGCTAAGAATGTTCTCATAAGACTTAATAGTCTTCTCCACCTGCTCTAACAATAATACTCTTTCTCTTTCATTTTTGGCGTTTTGATAAGCTTGCTTCACCTTAGGAATGAAGTGAAGGTCTGCAATGCAAAAATCTACCTCCTCAGCCTGTTTTGAAGGTTCATATGCCTCCTCAACTGCAATCTGATTCTCTTCTACCACCTCTTCACTTGTCTTATCTTTATCTCTATCTACATGAGTATCCTTGTCTTGATATATGACTTCCTCTAATGCTTTTAGTTCTTCTTTCAGCTGTTCCATGCTTATGTATTCAAAATCATACTTTGGTGCTTCTCTACCTTTAAATGCCTCAATTTCATTATCACATGTGTCTTCTATATCTTCTTGTTCCTCTTGTCTCATGAACTTTCTCATTGAATCATACACTTGATTCATCTCTTTGTCTGCCAAACCTGCATTCACAATATTAACAACACTATTAGAAGTAAAGGGTTGAGGCCATGAAGCCTCTTGAATGTCTACAGAGTGCTCTTCTTCTCCATTTCTTTTTGTTTTTTCATTGACCATTTTCAACTTGGTCATTTTCATTCTTTCTCTCTCTTGATCTGCTTCCTCCTTCTCTAGTTCCTCTTTCCTTAATTGTTTCATTTCTTGCAACTTTTCATGCTGCTCTATCCTTGGCAACACCTCTTCTCTCTCCTTCTTCTCAACTGTTCTCCTTCTTCTCTCAATTTCCTGATTTCTCTCTATTTTTGCTGTCATTCTCTTCATCAACTCTTCTAGTATCTTCATTTCTTCTTCCAAGTCAGCTCCATCAACTTCTCTTTCATCTTCATCATATATAGGACCTGTTTTTTCTTCATCCTTCTCTGAACTCGACCTTCCCGACTGTACTCAGCTCTTGCTTCACCATCTTTTGAGGACCTTCCACTTTCCATTACTTCATGTTTGATGACTTTGTACTGCTGCTCCTTGAAGCTCTTAGCTTTCCATACCTTGTTCTGGATGACCTTAGGTTGATAAACCATTTGTTTTTCATGTTTTCTTCTCCATTCATGAGTTAGGCCGTGTTTGTACTTATTTCTACTCTCTTGTGCACCTGCATACTGGACTGATTTTATCTTGTAAACTGAATTTTCCTCCATACCTTGCCTTGGTTCTTCATGACTGAGCTCCAGTTTGATGGTCTCTTTCTTGGACTCTGCCTTCTCCTCTTTGTCCTTAGTTTTCTCAAGCCATTTAGGCATCACATAATTATGCTTGATCTCTTTGGGTAGCATATACTTCTGATGACCTGCTGATTTATCTTCATTCTCTATTTCCTTGAGCCTTCTAGGCATTACATGATCACACACATCTTCTTGTGTTAACCTCTTATCATTATCTTGCTCTAGGTCTTCTTTAATGTCAGAAACATCACTGTCATAAATCTGATCATCATATTCAGTCATCATACTTACTTGTTCAATGGCTTTTAGCTTGCCTATATCCTCCTTAATGGCTTCTTGTCTGGCTTTACTCTCTTCCTGGACTTCTTCTTCACTTGGGATGCTATCCAATGCATCATAATACTCCATGTTCTCTATCATGCTTCCCTTGTCATCATGGAAGTCTTCATTCTTTTCATATCCCTCTTCAAGCTGGTCCTTGCAGCTGTCTTGTTCATTTCTCTTCATGGGTGCTTGGCTTACACCATCCTTCATATTTCTCAAGCTCGTAAGATTAAACTGCATCAACAAGTTCTTCATACCTGCAAACATAAACACAAGCTTAGATATAAAAACAAGAGACCATAGTGTCTCCATGAGTGCTCCTTTCCTTAGCACCTTCCTCTCATTCTCCTTTCCTTCCTTAAGTGCTTGTTCTGGCACTTTTTCTTCTTTCTTGTTCTCTACAATGAGAACTTCTTTCACCTCTTCTTGTTGCTCATTTGGAAACTCTTCTTTCTTCCTCAAGGCATCCTTTCTGTGCCTTCTATCTCTTTTCACCAATGACCTCACAGGCCATTTCATCTTCCCTCTCAATACTAGGCCACTCTTCTTCTGATGGCTCTCTTCTTCCTGCAACTGTAACCACATGGTGGTCACTTTCTCCAAATCTCTCTTCACTTCATCTATTTCTTTTTGAAGTGCCAATCTTCCTCTCATCTTCTCCTCTTTCCTCTTTTTCTCTTTCTTTTCTTGTTCCTTTTGATAGCTTAGGAACTTAACCAATTCACACACTGCTCCTACCTCCATGACTGATTCAATCACAAACTTTACAATATGGAGTTCTCTGAAAATTATAGAAATAAATAGCTTGAAAACATGTGTTTGTTACCTTGAACTCCTTGGTATTGGATCTACCTTTCGTTTCCTGTTATGGCTGTCCTTTGATCTCCTATCCTTCTCTGATACCAAATGATGCAGGGTCAATACCAAAATTTTCTTTACTATATAATCAAGAGCTTGAACCTACTCTAATACTCCAACCAACCCCTGCTTGAGGATCACCATTTACATGTTTTATAGCCCCTTGGTGTCTATGGAGGCCTAATGCATGTTTTGTATGAAAGAAAAACCCTTAAAGGACTTCCTTGATCAAAGATGAGCTAAGGTGATCATTTTGTGACCATAGACACAATGTATAATAGATATGTAATGCTCCTACGTTCATATACATGACTGTCCCAAGATACAAAATCTATTGATAAGGTATCTAGCATATGTTACCTTTTGATATTTCTTACCATACACTTTACTCCCAATGGAGTTCTTCTTACCATACACTTTTACAATATCTCTGCATTGATATGATCTAAAGATCATCCAAATTTGGTGAAGAATGATCTTGTGTCGCTCAAGCTATAGGTGACTGTGTATTCGAGATACAACAGTGATGTATAGTTCACAGTCAAATAAAGAACATACACAGTTTTTGCATTATAGCATGACTAATCATGATGATAGATTGATATGATGGACAAAATAGGGGTATATTGGATGTATTTGCATGATCTCAGGTCTGAATGCATGAAGCTATTACCTTGTTAGCATATAAAAGATGATTGCACAGGATTAGGACTGTATTTGGCAAGAAAGGAGGACTGCAAACATGAAGGAGATGGACACAATATGATGAAAATCCACTGATAAGGAATGGGAGGGAACCTATCCAGGTATATTTGTTGAATATGAATGACATTGGGCATATAGGTACAAGGGAAATTCCTTCCCTCTAGCTATAATCAGACTGTACAGTGGTCTAGGACTGTGTTAGTCCACAATAAGATGTTCAAAGGGCTAATTTCAAGGAGAAGTAGAGTTAAGTACCTGTGCATGGATGTTGGAGGATGACTATCCTAGTACTATTAATGTGTTCCATGATTCTAGAGAGAAATCTACCAGTGATTTGGAGTAAATGTGGACTGTGTAGGGGTTCTAGGGCTGTATAAGTCACTTCAAAAACATACAAGGGAGGTGATAAAGGGAAAACCTAGATCTAGGACAGTATATGGAACTCATGAATACCTCAACCATTGTGAAGGGAGGTCTGTTGAGCTGTTGGTATGCCCTGGGAACCAACTAATTGAGTATTAAGAGTTTGAGTTGGATGCTTTTAGACTAAGTTCAGTCTTGAGGGCAGAGTATTGGGACTGCACACTAGTAGAGAGATGCTTGAGCATCCATAAAGGAACTTGAAACATTGGTTTGTTGCTTTGGTCATGTTCAATCAATTAAGAAAGAGCTTGTGACTGTAGTAAAGAAGAACTCCATTGGGAGTAAAGTGTATGGTAAGAAATATCAAAAGGTAACATATGCTAGATACCTTATCAATAGATTTTGTATCTTGGGACAGTCATGTATATGAACGTAGGAGCATTACATATCTATTATACATTGTGTCTATGGTCACAAAATGATCACCTTAGCTCATCTCTAATCAAGGAATTCCTTTAAGGGTTTTTCTTTCATACAAAACATGCATTAGGCCTCCATAGACACCAAGGGGCTATAAAACATGTAAATGGTGATCCTTAAGTAGGGGTTGGTTGGAGTATTAGAGTAGGTTCAAGCTCTTGATTATATAGTAAAGAAAATTTTGCTATTGACCCCTGCATCACCTCACCACTAACTCTACATCACTAGTCGTGAACTCAATACCTCTCAACTTACCTCCGCGGGAGGGTAAATTTGGTAGACTTATCTAAAAAAGGACAGTGCAAATCAACATAACATGCAAACACATATTTAGCCAAGGGACCACCACCGCTACCTCTCGGCTCATCAATTCTCCTCACATGCCTCATCCCTCTTTCCTAGCAACACAATACACGTCACTACTGCTATGGATACTAGATCAAACAAATGGGCATGCTCGCTTGCAATATCATTAAAATGCTCTAGCATCCCTCCACCTATGAGTACATCGGTGGGAACATTCCATGTCAATGTGTGGATGGATGTTTCCACTATCAAGGACCAATATGCATCACCTATAAAACAAATCAAACAACACATTAGATAACCATCACTATCACATAGGAAAACAACCAAACACACAACATAACTATAAAATACTCTTTCTCCGCTATAGTTGTGACCAAATTTTTAGGGGCATGTGCTTCCTCCTCTCCTCCTACTCCATGTCCTAACTCTGTTGTGTCTATGAACAATGGGAAAAAAATAACCCACCGATGTTCTCGCCTACCATGTGTGGTACTCCTCTGTCCAACCTACATCACACGAATCTATTAGATCTATTGTTACATCTACCTCATCTAGCCAAAGAGTTACTAGCTTCTATCTTATGGGCTCTGGTCTAGCCCCATCTATCCTCGGTGTTACGATCACTTGCAACCATATATATGGATCTGGGGGAATGGTCTAATCCATGCCAAATTGTCATTATATTATCTCTACCTAACATAGTTCATCTAATCCTAGAAATTTATGCTCCAACAACATATTCCTACGAATACATCACATCTCTACAGGATCCTTTGGCCATCCTCCATAGTCACAATATGGCCTCCATATAATGGCCCCAAGCCCCATTGTATCTATTAATTCCATGTAAATATCTATGTCCATCTTATGCCCATGAACATTAATCCACCTCCTTGCATATATCTCTGGCCTAGCCCACTCTCCTCGTGGACCTCCAACTGGCCTCAACACAAATATATGCTCATATGCCCATACATGCAATAGTGTGGTGGCATTTATCACACCACCACGCTCATCGCAATTAAACTTATATAGATCCTTGTATATGTGGGTCAACACACATTGTACCCACTTGTATCTAGTACTCTCCTCCTTTATCTTCCGGCATATATCATGCATCTTATACAAGATGCCTACACCTCCTCCCTCCACTACTATAGATGAAGAAATCACAATGTTGATGACCTTTCATAAGCATGAAAACCACGATATCAAGATAACATCCAAGCTTATATGGGCCTTGGTAGGTACTCAAGTCCCCAAAAATACCATCTAGTAACTCGCATATGTCTCTTCATATCCTCTAATGGCATAACTCAGTACTCTCTCCCCAACAACCGGAAATTGTAGTATGTGATACACATCCTCCAAAGTAACTGTCATCTCACCCATAGGAAACCAAAACATACATGTATCCACACACCACCTCTCACATAATACTATCAACATAGGAATATTATGGGGCATATCCCCCATACATGTTATGGTCTGCAAGTCGACACAATCCATAACATTCCACTCATCACCGACCAACCCAACCTAAGAAAAATACTCAAATGTTGACCAATGTAGAACTCCCTTGAGTGAATATCCCTCTACACACCAAAAAATGATAGTAAACACATCGTTAGAGAAGTATACAAGTCCAAATACACTCACTTATCACATTAATATACACTAGAAATCTCAATTGCACCATTATAGACCAAATATACACATTCTATAGTAGGGCACCCAAATGCAGGATTAGGGCACCCATGAGTAGGAAACTAGTGTCCATGTCCGGGTGTTCTTGTCCAAAGGGTCACTAGCACTCGACTACTCTTTTCCAAGTCTAAAACACTTTGAGAAAATCCATAATCTAAAATTTGCAAAACTGATAAAACCAAGTACTACACACATTTCTTTTTGAAAAAAATTGCACTTACTAATTCTGTTGTCTTCTATGATGATACGGTGGTACCCACCCTCTCAAACTAGCTAGGATGTACTTCCCTCACTTGTGGCATCTTCACTCACTTAGTACTCAATCTCAAAATCATGTCACGAAAAATTAATTGACTAATCATTTTTCACTTTACTACTTATAGTTACTTTTCATCTCCCACTTTACTATGATCATTATTTCATGATTATTCTCACAAATAATACACACTACTATATTTTTTTCTTATCTTGAGCATTTCTACTCTGATTTACACCTTGTTTTTGGTGATATTTTTATAATTCCACCTTCCATCATACCATACACATTACATGCGTGTTATATCTTCTTAATGATTTTTTTCATTCAATCAGTACACATTTAGACAATTTCTATCACTTCCTATATATCTCGTACTTACTTATGGCTTAGTTTTCATTCCTATCATCACTTATCATTTTTATGAAAGTGGGGCATATCATTGGGGTCATCTTATAATCCCCCTTACATCACCATGTGATCAATCAACACTACTAATTTATCATTTTCAAACATTCACTAATTTACCTTAACCCAAGTAGAAACAAGCATATAATAGTTCTATGTGACATTTCATCACTTCCCCCTAATGACCTAACATAGGGGAAACAAGAGTAACATCTTTCCAAATAATATTTCATAAATTTCTAGTGATTCCTCCTAATGACCTAACCTGGGGGAAACTAGTGTAAAATATCTCTACGAGTAACCAATCAAGACAATCAATCAATTAATTCACCAACATGTTCAAGTTTCTAATCACACTATTCAATCAAAATGATATAACACATATGACCTCCCAGATGACCTAACTTGGGAGTTACATTCATTACTTTCTAGATGACCTAACTTGGGAAGTTATTCTATATTTGGCATTTACTTCTAGATGACCTAACTTGGAATCCATCATACATTCTCGCATTTACTTCCGGATGAGATAACTTGTAAGTCATCACATTGTAGTGACACCCGTGGAGTGGGGGCAAGAGTGATTTTCTATATTGATCCTATATTGGTCAATTGTTTGATTAAAATTATTTAGATCCAAAACAAAAAATGTTTGATTCGAGTCCATCTGCTTGAAGCTAGATATTGAGGATGTAGTTACAGGTTGGATAATAACACACCTTTCTCCCTACACTCTTCCTCTGCGAAAAGGATGCCCAAATCCTCCAATCGATTATTCGAGATACACACATCGGGGTTATAAATTGATCACTCCTACTCCATCTTATCATCATCATATGCATTCAAAATAATCAATCATCGGCATTATAATCATCACTCTCATTTTAGTACACTTCATCATAACATTACATTTTTTCTTTTTAAATTTAGTTGTGGAACGACATATCTTTTGAAGTAATATGGTATTTACTCTAATTCACTTTTTCTTTCTGATCTCAAGTGAATGATTCACCTTAGTGATGGTTCCAATATTGGAATCGAAATGTCATTACTAATGAGGCTAATATTATCTATGCAACGGATCTAGAATTTCCATCCTTACATTTTGACCTGCGATATGAACCTTAAATATTTGATTAAGTTTCTTCCTATGTTATATGGATCAACACATTGATCCATTATTTTACATGCTACATGGTTCATTTGGCATGATTTTCTACCACATCTATGTGTTCTAATGCAGCATGGGCTTCTCTGAATTTCTTCTAGGTACGCATCTCTATATACTTTATGTTACTGAGAATTCTACTCACTAATATAAAGTGGGGAAAATGTAGTAACAAAATCACGCACTTACTACTACTATTATACTTTGTAAACTATGTCAATTTATATATGGATCTCATGTAAGAAAAGTATACAATAATATCTTATCCCCTAGTCCTATTGTTAGTTTAGTCATTCATTATCATTGATTGTTTTACAAAGTTATGATCATCTCTCGTGGAGTTTCAGGTTGTCGTTATTTACTAAGTTATCATCTCGGTATTTGACAAGGGTTCCTAGGAAAGGATTAGTGTGCCCGTCGAAACCCTAGTCCTTATTTTTAGGTGTCGTGGTCACGGTTGTATTTCGTTCTCATTTAGAGTTTTGAGGTCGATATTTGAAGTTTTTCTCTCATTTCCCTAGATACTAGTGGGCAATGTCAAGTTATTAGTGTCAAAATTTGAGAAAGATATCCCTATATAGACACAATATACACACTATCTTAAGGGAAGACTATTTATACTAAGGGCTAGTTATCTACATAAGGGACTACATTTAGGTACTATTTTATGTTACACACTACATAGGAAGGGTTGTATTCATTCTATTCCATCCACCATTTGCATCTTACATCTAGCTATTTCCCACTACTTTGGCATCATTGGCGCTAGGGCACCCTAGGCACATGATTGCACACACAAGCACATAGAACTACATCAGGTCTGAGATGTAGTGAGAGCTCAATCATAATTCCATCTATTTGTAAGTTGAGGAAAGTCGACCCATTCATTTGCATCTTTCTTTTTAGGGTTTGATGCTTTTGTGTGGGGTTTTGTAGGAGATTATTCATTGAATATCTAAAGTGACATCATCAAAGCTAGTATGACATCCACATGATAAGAGGTGATTTATTGGAAAGACCTAGTGACCAACTCATACTCAGGTTCCAAGTTGTTACTGCAAACCATGGTACCCATATTGTAGACCAAGGTGCTTGTTGGCACCCTAATCCTTCCCAAGTTCCCCTGTCTTATCAAATTTGCCCCTATGGAAACTTTCTAAGGTGTGATTTGTCATTCTATCCCATTTTTATATCATCTCACTCTTTCCCATATCATAATGAATTAATTCATTTTCAGGTTAGTACCTTTTACCTCGTATTTTAATTATTTCACTTCATTTTACAATATCAAATGAATTAGTTAACATTTATATTCCATTTTATTTTAATTATTGCATCATTTTACTTCCTAGATTAAATTCTAAGATTAATTATTTTAGTTAATCATTAGACAACTGTGTAGTTCTCGTGTGTGTGTGCAAGAATCATTCCTAGGTGACTATTATGTAAGATGCAATGAATAATGAGCAATAGCTAGATGTAACAATGTAAGTAGATGTGTGGATGTAAAAATGAACATCCCCTTTTATGAACTATATGGAGAAAATGTAGTCCCTTGTCCCTTAAATTATATCTATATGGATGTTTGGATGCTCTTAGAATTCCTTTGGATGTAACCTTAGGTGATGGTGGTAGATGTTTAGAGCTTGGTCCTTTATTATGATCACATATCATTGTATTTATATGATTAGCTTATTTGAATTTCATGTTTAACCACTAAAAGTATGACCCATACAAAATACAAATTCCCAATAGCTAGAAGTGACCCAAAAGTGGTGAGCATGATACAAATATGTTGGGGGCACCCAGGAGGAAGACGGTGCATGGGTACTGTCATCCTGGTTGGGAACTGGATTTTAGACTTCGATAAACTGAAGCGAAAATGGTCAGACTAAGTAGTGGGGTTGTAAGACCAAGAAAGAAACTAGAAAGAAAACAAAGAGGCCAAAAATAGTGGTCAATTAGTACTTTCTTAGTTAGGATTTATATGAATGCAAATATGTGATTAGGACCTAAAAATGTACCCAAGTGCATAATTTAGTGTCTACATTTTCCACACTTTATATCTTTGAGATAATGCTTGATAACATAAAGTAGGTAAGAGATGCGTACCTTATAACCACATAGATCGATGTTAAAAGTGTGTTGAGGGGACAAGAAAAAGTGTGGATTGATAAAAATGAAGTGTGGAAGATAGAGAAGAGGAAGTGACCCTAGGGGTTAAAGCAAATGTGTATATGTTTCGTTTTACTTATTTTCATTGTCACTTGATGTGTTCGATGGTGTGACAGATTGCTTCCCATAAGGATTGACTTGTAAGAGTGAAGAGAAAAAGAGTAGTCAACTATGAGTATATGAAAAAAATGATCCAAAAATGTAAAAATCATGTAAAAATGTTAAAAGGAACATGTGCACTTGATCTATAATGAGTGAACAAGATAGAAAGGATCCTTAAAATTCTATAGAAGAACAAGTTTTTAGGCAATCTCATGCCAAGTGTGAGTTTGTGGGGCAATCTCATGCCACGATAGAAGAAGTGTTGGTGAGAAAGGTCTAGTGTTATTCTCCAACCATGACCTCTTCTCGATGATTTATACACCATTGCAGATGGTGTGATCCTTCTTTGTTCAAGTTCAATCAATTTTGTATCTAATGCAAATAGGAAAAATGAGATATTATGCATACTAAATTCATGAGTACTATGCTTGTTCTGTGAAAACCATTGTAAATGCTCCTAGTCATAGTTTCTCGGGAAGGTTCGGAGCACCTAAGAACTCATGTATGTATCTAGGAATTGGATTTTTGTTGTGATGAGGAATCAAGTCATATTATGGGCATGTTGTCATATAAATGTGTGACAAGAAAACTGTTAAATTTTTAGCATGACAACTATACCCCTGTGTTGAAACTTTCAATTTTTACACTTCCAAGGCACCTCAGGTGTACCCATTCATTCCAGTAACCTCCCAATTCATGTTAAATTATTATCCTAGGTGATTTAGGAAATTCAATTCAACCCCCTAAATGATTTTAGGAGTTCTTGGAAGCTGCTATTTTTTTGGTAGTGTTAGGAAGGGCTACCACCGCCTTCCTAAGATTGATGCACCCTTGGGATAGAAAAAAGGATCCAAATCCAATTTAGAGGAATATTTAAGGTCTAGAAACATCATGGAAGTGATTTTGGAAGATTCAGGAAGGATTTGGACAAGTTGGGGTAGTTTGATCAAAAATAGGGTTCATAGGCCTAGGCAGTGCATAAGGCCAAAAGAGTTGTTGAAGTTCAGGAGGTAATTCCAAGATATCTAGGTGGATTTAGGAGATAAAAAAACATAAAAGGAAAGGTAATTCGAATCCATACAAGATGGTGAAATCATATTTTTCAAAACACTTTGGAGAAATAGGTTTATAATTGGTTCTTTCCATGCACGTAAGGGAATAGATAGAAAATATAATTTTTAAGGGATTAAATAGAAGAATCAAGATCTGAGACCCCCACCATTAGATTTAAAATTACATTTTATTTCAAGTTCATATAATTTTTTTCAAAATATTCCATGGGGAGCTCAAGATATCATTGTTTCAAGGTTCCTTCTAAGATAGTTCTCATGGTTAGACAAATTTGGATGAGGATACATGTCAAATCCAAAAGCCTAGCACAATTTCATGTCACTTTCATCCCTCAAGCTAAGGTACATAAGGGAAATGATAATCATCCCATCCCTAATAATCCCTCTGATCACACATATGACCTCTCGGATCATCAGTTCCACCCTCGAGATGTTTGCACAGGAGCTCATTCCCTCAACCGTCCAGATCGTGATAGCGACGGATTACGGCCTGCCATCAAAATTGATGACCCTCATGTCCCTTTTTGATGAGGAAAATGAGGGACATAAAAAATTTCCTAGCCCCAAGAAGTCTTCAGGTCATCCATGTGACCACCTTCAGTGCATTTTCTCAGCCCCTAGGAGCTAGTGGAGCTAAATCCTAAGATGTTGGATTTCTACCAAGTGTTACCACCAAGAAAACCGTGAAAATTGATTACCCTCATGTCCCTTTTTGCTGAGGTACATGAGGAAAAATATAAATTCTCCCAACCTAAGTAATGTCTCCTAGTCCCCTATGTGACCATTTTCCATCCCCCAGGTGCTTTTAGCAAGCTTTTTGGCCAAAACACTCCACCGTCTGATCTTCTCCATGTGTTGTCAAGAGGCGCACCAGGAAAATTTATGTCCCTCATGTACCTTAATTCTTAAGGTACATCAGGTAAAAAAATTCACCCCACCCTTGGCATGAAATTTTTAAATCATTTTTGAATTTTGTTTTAAAGCTAACTTTCCCGCTTCTAACTTTCCACATCTCCATCCTTGTCATTGCTCTGCAACTTGCTCATACCTGCAATGTTTACCATTTCTACTCCAAATAAGCTCCATAACAGAAACAAATCCATTGAAGCCATGAGAAAATGTAGGTTTTAAAGATAATGTTGATCAAAATACTCAAATGATTGAAGAACAAAAGGAAGAATGGAGAAATTCTTCAGAAGACCCCATTCTTGAGTATAACAAATATTTGGACGCATCTTTCTAACCCATGCATGAAATGAAGAACCATTTTCTACTATTTTATTCAATCTGAAAATCCTTTAAAAGATTGTCTTCAAATCCTCTTTTACAGCACAAACCACTCATAGTGAAGAAATCTTCCTTTCAGCCCAACAAAGGAAAAAATCAATTTCTCATCAAACCAGCAATCGTTCAAAGAGAAATTTCACCAATGGAATAAGAAGAAAAACCCACAAAAAAATATAATTTTTGTCACAAATAGAGAAGAAAACTAGACCTATAACTTTCAAGGTCCATTAATGGTTGACGTGTTCAAAGGTACCGCCCGAGTCATAATTTTGAAAGTTTAAAATCTCCTAAACTACTAATTGGTTAATTCCAAGATTTTAGAGGGACGATATTGAGAAAAAACCCATATTTAAAAAATTCATTCCATAGAAATTTGACCATTGGAAGCTTGCATTTTAAAAATAACAGGTCTTCTACATAGGGGACTACTATTTTGGGAAAGTCATCAATGAAGAACCTACAAAGGAGACAATGGACACAAAAGAGGAATTACAGTTAAAAATTCATCAAAATTGTCATCTTGGTCTAAAATTGAAACTTACTAAAAATAGTAAGTGGTCTCATGAGAACCTACTAAAAATAGTAAATTGATCTAGAAGGTGAGAGAAATATAGGGAGAAAGGGGGATTCGAGTTGCCACATCTAATTGAGGTTTGAAGGAGCTGATTTTTTGTACTTACTAAAAATAGTAAGTTGCTTATTTTGAAGAAAACATGAAGTAAAAATGGACGCCGGAAAGAATCCAAAGCCACAACCTTTCACTTCTGAGTATGAGATAGAGGATAGTGATGTCTCATATATGGACCTAAATGACCTAAGGGATCACATGACAACCAAAGAATGAGGGAATATTGATGTTCGGTATTCACAAGTGGATTGTTCACAGTTGCAGGACACCTTGTGTGTGTAAAAATCCTTGAGTTAGTCTTAGCTTGCTCACACCACTATGAGCCCGAAACACAAATGATTTGAGTAGATAATGGAACAAAAATGGAGTTCATTAGTCGTAGAATGATCTCACTTGCTATATAAATCCTGAAATCACCTAACATGGTTGTCATATCAAAGGATAGGGCCTTTCATGACTAGAAAACAATGGATGGATATGTACAAGGATTTTCACTTTGGACGTGGATGAAGACGGGAGAAAGCCCTCAAGAATTCCCAAGGCCCTTCTAAGGTGTGCATTTTACAAGGGATATTTAGATGCAATCACCCACCTCAACAAGTTGATGGGATAAGTGAACACAAGAGACTTACAAGAATGGATGGGCCTTTTCATCTTGACTGTGACTGAAGTAAAGTAGAGAATTGACTAGGGGTAGATAATCAATGAAAATTTACATCTACAACTACTCTAGGTGTCCATGATGAAGTAGTTCCACATGATTTCTTACTTGTTCTATCTTCTCACTAGCTCAAGATTGGTCAAATGATTGGCTCTCATGCATAACATTACCGCCATGTTGCTGTATTCAAGAAACTTCTATAGGTTGTGATGGATGAAAGCCATAAACACTTCACTCACGTGAATGATGCATTCACAATGCACATGGTTGGAAACTTGGAGGATTATTTAGAGGCCGGTATATTTCCATAAATGACATCCTGATAAAAATAATGGATCTTACTTCATATAATTCTTGAACTTCTCCTACCTATGAGTTTTCAGCTTCGACCAAGCTCTGCTAAGGTTTCCCAAGTACCTTAGTGACCAAATTGTACTATTTGAGCTCTGCAAGAAAATCATATAGGTAAACAACAGGATCAAGAGTAGGAAGAAGAAGTTGATCTCATTTCCCATCTCTCTCGAGGTATTCACATGTAAGAATGCAAATGATGCATCTCATCTGGAGGCTACCTTCACTCATTTGACTTTGCATTCCTACACTTTGTTAGGCCTAATTTTTACATCCGAGATGATCCTGACTCTTTCCATGTTCCAGAATTGCAACACGAGCCACAAATCAAGGACTATTGGGCCAATTGTGCTGATGAATTTGAAGTACGGGAAAAGGATCATATGAGGATGACAATCAATGAAATGAGGAAATTCAAGTTCTCTTGGTTTGAAGATATCTTGCAGGATGATGGGAAATAGATGTATGATCTTGAGTATGCATTAGTCAAGGTTTCTCCATTACCTTAGGTCAATTGGTACATTCATGAATCAAGGGATGTAAAGGAGAACACAGAGAATATGGTTAGGAGAATGAGGGATTGGCTTCAAAGGAAGAGAACCATGATCATCCAATCATAAGGTATGCCTATAGGTCAGAAACAAGCATCTCATCATTCATCATCAAGAGTCGTGGAAGTTACCTCAAGTTCAAGGAATTCTGGAGAAAGTTCTAAATGAAGATCCATATAATTGGAGAATTATTCTCATGGAAGGTCACCAAAGAAATATAGGATGGAAGAAGTCTCGGTTGCAACAATGTAAGAAGAATAGTGGCAAAAGCACAAGTAGAGGGAGAGCACATAGTTCAAGACCTAGTCTTCAAACTACCATAGGAGGCCTCACCTCTTATTAACACCAATGTCTCCCCCATCCAAGATGTACCTCCTCTTCCAGAATAGGGAATGGTTGATGCACCTATCATAGAACCTGATTCTGATGAGATGTTCCCATGGATGCAGGAAACAATAGCCCCTAAATCTCGCACTATTCAACAAGTGGTATCCCTTGACTTGAAATCCTCACCGCCAAGGGAAAGAAAAGAAAGTTTGCACACACAGCCTCATGGTTCTATAGTGGGGAAATAGGTAATCAATACATTGAGGTAGCCCAACCAAAGTTGATCAAGCTAGTGGATGAGATGACACATGTCGAATATGAGATGAGCATAATCCAACTAGGGTCACTACTCATGAAGGGGATTTTCACATGTATCAACAATATTCTTCTCGCATGGTGGAAAGGAATAAGTAATATAAGAAGAATATTGATGAACTAAAGGAACAAGTGCAAACTTTTTTATCCTATGTGCAACATCTAGTTGATCCAAATGCCATGACAATTCCCATTGAAGAAGTTGCACCCTTCGGCAACTTCAATCCAAATTTTATCAAGAGAACGCACAAGTTCACAATACAGGGGTGAGCTAATAATGAATGGATCAATTAAATTTCAGAAAAGGGTGAGTAATTTCTCGAAGAGGAAGTCAATATTTTCATATACATGTGTGCCATAGTAAACATGATATGGGCACTCAAATAATACTTGGAGAAAGAAAGGGACTACTCGGATCCTCTAGGTCCAGTAGTGAATGAAATGAGAAACACTCGTCATCAGGAGTTGATCAACAAAAATATTTTTGAAACACCTTTAGAGGAATTCTCACATGTATGGACAAGGTATTTGGAAATCAGATTTGAAGAAGTCAATTGGCCTATCACTTAACTAGAGGAAAAAGAGGGGCAAGTGTATAAGTTGGAGGATAGTATAAATCATCAAATTCAAATACTTGGAGTACCTTCAAAATGGGAGAAGACACAACTTTTGATGAGATAATTGGTACATTAAAGGAATATGTCAAGAAAGATGCATCTAATCCATTTTCCTTCACCTAGAATACCCTAGAATTCCTCTTAGAGATTCAAGACGCTATTACACTAATCGCATAGAAACATCCATCATGGTTTGTAAAATACAAATACATAAAAAGTGTGTTTGATGGATGGAAAGAGACCCTGAGAAGTGTTCATATTCCTCATGTTGACAAAGTGGAACCTGCAAAAACTCATTTCAGTAAGGAATTTAGAGGGACGAATATCTTCTTAGGAGTGTAAGGTGGAAGCTAGTTAAGGAGTGAGATCAAATCCACCGCAGCTGGCTCATTCTTCTGCATAAATTCTTCTTCCTCTTTCTTTGTTCTTCTTATTCCTCCTATTTCTCTCTCTTCTCTTCTCACCCAACACTCGCTCTCTTGATGTTACAATTTTGTGTTGGGGTTTGCACTTTTGATATACCTTTAAGTGACTTTAGAAACATAATGTAAACTTTAAGTTGCCTTGTTTTTATAAAAGGGAATTAAATATTTAATTAGAATATAAATAGTCTAAAGTTAGAATATGGTATTTTAAAAGTCACCAGGAAGATTAAGAGTTTTCTTATCTTCTATAAATTGCGGCAAGCTCCTCATTTGAGGGTCTTCTTAGATCTTCTTAGACTTTTGAGCTGGTTTTGTGAATTCATGATAGAGATAGAAAAACTTCTTCCTTTTTTTCCTATTCTAAAATGTCTTCCATTCTTATCCTATGTACAATTTCTTCTTGAGAATCAATACAAAAGAAGTAATTTTAGCCTTTTTAGACTACTGATTTTAGTGATACTTTATGCTCATTAAATTCTTTTTGGTCTTGTTGATATTATGCAGATTTGTTTCTTTTTAATTTTAGTGCATGTGATGCAATTTCGACTAGTGTATATAAGTCTCTGATTTTCTACTTACAAAATTAGTTTCCCTTGTCTACCATTATCACTCCCTTTCTCACTCTCCTAGTAAATTATTCCCTAATAGATATATGTAAGATTTTTCACAGGGTCTATGGATTGCCCCTTTTGGATCCCCGACTGAAAGGCCATAAGGAAAATCCACCTTTTTACTCGTGCATGCATATACAACAGCTGCACTAGTTATGTAGAGGACTTATATTCCTAGTGTTTTGGAAAGTAATCCACCAATTTTCCCCAACAAATTTACTTGCCAACGGGGCCCTTTACGTAACTAAAAACTATGATGTACGGTATGAACTGTGGTATGTAGTTGTTGGTGCTTATTTTAACTCGCCCCTTTTCAATTCAAATTTTTCCTCCAAAAATTTTTGTGTCTTACTAACCGAGGTAAATCCCATGTGAAAATCCGCTATAAAGTGTGTCAATCCCTACAAAGAGCCCCCAAGGAAAATAACTACACCTTTCTCGATGTTCACAAAATAATGGTGAATCATTAACTTTGATATATCAACTTAATCTAGAAGTTTACTGGAAATGTAAATATGAAAGGCACAATATATTTCCCGAAGGTCGATAAAGTACCCCGATGAGCACTCATGTGAAGCACAATGAAAAAACGTGGAATCATCCCCATTCCCGAAAGAAAAACACATGTAAGGATATTATTAGAACATGGATATGGGCATTTTCTTACTCAAGAACTCTACGATTGGTAAAGTGTAGGATGAAGTTGTAAGTCTAAAACCCAAAAGAGGGTGCATGTCATCTCATTGGTCAAAGTCAAAGAAAAGCATTATGTGGAAAGGAAGGTCGGGAAGTCGGACAAAAGTGAACAAAGTCTTGTGGTCCCTTAGGGTATGCAATTGATAAAAATAAGTCTGAGATCTGAAATACCCGAGAACATGGACCAATTCTATAGCATGCACTAGGTGGGAAAAGAAGTGCATCTCTCATATTACAAAAATATTGCATAGGTCACCTTACAAAATCTTTCTAAAGCATGTTAGCGGTAAAAGAAATGATTCATTAATGCACTAGCCATACGAGAGTAAATCCCTTTAATGCAGAAGATCCATGTAAGATAGATACGTGAGTGATATGATGCGAAAAGATTACAACAATTGTAAGAATTAAAGAGGTTGAGAATTACAAAAACTCCACATGAATGCAATCTACGACATTAATGTATAAATTTACAATTCGTTAATATGGTGAATTTTTTTAAAGCTACATACAAATGCCCTTAAAGGTTTGATACTCTAAAGCGATAGTGCTAAAAGATAGTTGAAGCAAGAACTGAACTCAAGGCTTAGATTTTGGTTGCAGAAGGTTTTCCAGATAGATTCCAAACAGATTGTCAAAAGGTGAGTTCATCAGTCTCCCCCAATTTTTGTGATATTTTGAAAATTGGTTTAAGAAGATCAAAGAGGTGTGATAGAGTTAAACCAAAATTATGAATATTTTCATAACACCCTCGAAAACAAGTTCCAATCTTAGTTCCCCTCTGGATAGAATTACAGACTTTGATATCACATCTACAAACTTAGATGACTTTAAATAGAGGCTATACTCCCATGAAAGAAGTGAGGCCATGACCCAAATAGATAATAGTTGCATCAACATCTTTGTTTATTTCCCTCCTACTACACCATGCCTAGAACTTGTATGGGTATGTGCCCAGAATTACAATCCTGAAATGAAGAAAGTTCGGGATGGAAGAGGAGAGTTAGTCTTGTCTTTTTAGGAACATGTTTTTGACAGAATGTTGGATTTTTATCCTGCAAGGGAAGAGGGGTCTATCACTAAGGATTCAACATAGGAATATTGGAATATTAATTCCAAGAAATTGAAAAATATATGAATGAATTTTTTTTTAATAGTCCTCAAACCTCTACCCATAGAATGACAAAGAAATTAAATAGGGTTGAATTTATTGAGGAATTCAAGGATGTGATCACCCTGTTGAACCGGGTAATGGGTATGGAATCTACTAATTTCTTTCAAGAATGGATGTTCAAATTCATTCAAGTCATACTTTCTAATAAATAACCTCTCCCCTAGGTTGAGATTATAAGTACCCATATTCATGAGTAAATGATGGGAGTTTCCCAGATAACAAGAGGAGAAAATATAGGAATGGGGGAATTCTTCATGACCTCATACCTTGTCTATAATATTGCTTTTCATAGGAATTTTCCTAAATTACTAATGGATGGAGAACTTGATAGTTCAAAAGTGTATGATGTTTTCTATTAGTTGAAATTGGAAAATTTTGAAGCACATTACATAAATATTTCCAATCACTTCTTTGCACCTACAATTTTCTTGTACCATCCAGATTGGGAAAGTGAAAGGTTCACCCCTGATGCTAAGAGAGATTCATTACTCAGTATGGGTGTTATTTCATTCAATTTAGAACTTATTCATATATCAGGGTTAGTGGTTTTGATGGGAAACCCTATGTGCTTCCCAGATGTGTTAATGAAAAATGGGCATTAATGGAACTAGTCAAACAATTATTGTCATACACACCGCATTAGTGCTAAAAATATGTAATGTCCTATTTTAAATTCCCTACGATCATAGGGAGTTATACTTTCCTAATATTCAAAAAGTAAGAATGTTGGAGGAGATGAAAAGGTGTATGATAGACGAGTTCAAGGAAAGAAACCAATATGATATCAAACATATTTTGCACAGTATTGCACCCACACGGGTAGAGCACAAGCCTCATTATGAATATTTCTAGATGAATTATGAAGATGAGAGGGAGGTCATATGAAGAGAATATTTGAGAATCAATTTGGTTCAAATGGTTGATTTTGGGGTTATCCAAAATCTTAAAGGGTTAGAAGAGGATGACAATATAGTCGAAATAATAATACATATAGGACAACATTACTTCTCAAACCTTGCCACCAATAAATTGGAGTGTCACTTGAGAATTACAATCAAGAGAAAACTAACCACCCTATTCGAATTTCCATATGGTGTTTGTTTTTAACAGGATTAGATATAAGTTACCACCATACCCCACTATTGAGAGAATATAGAAATATTCAAGGTATTGATGATATTCTTCCCCCATTTAGGAGAGTTTATGCCACTAGAGATGTTTCATGGAGGTAAAAAGTTAAGAAGTTGGATTCATTTCCAACAATAGGAGATATAGGTTCCCAGGATAGATCTAAAGTTCCCCCTCCTTAAACATCAAGAAGGATTGGAGCAATGTCATAGGAAGGTAAGTTTACAAGTCCTATTTTTCATGTTTCTCCCTTACATATTGTTCCAGCATCTGCCTCAGGAGCCAAAGGAAAAGAGAAAGTGATGGAGGCTGGTCTTAAGAGGGCCAAAGAAGAAAAAATGCAGTTGAGGTTTCCCATACTGGCATGTAGGAAATAAAAGAGGAAAAACAACTTCAATTCCAAAAGAGGAAAATAACTAAAATTGCTGAATGGGTGGATCTAGAAGAGATGGAATCTCTTGAACAGGTAGAGAACTTTGAGGTTTATTTTGTCTTGTCCACTATTTCTCAATCTCTGGTAGTTTTTCCCATTGAACAACCTAAACCCATGATAATAACCCTTGGTATCCCAACAACTACAGTTACTTCACCAATAAGAGAACAACTCCCCATACAATCTTTTGTACTTAATGCTACAATTACACCACAACAACATGTATAATCCACCTTGGAATCAAATCTAACTGTGTAGCCTCATCATAAGGGGATTCCAATGTAAGTAATATAGGAGGAAAGTGCGAGATATTATAGTAGCAACAGTTCCACAAGATATTGAAACATATGCAAGAATATTAGAAGTTTGCATTCCCATGGCAAGAGTTACCCCTCAAGAACTTAGTGAGATTATTCTTGTTCCTAGTAAAATGATGAGTGAAGGTTCAATGAAAAAGAAAATATATGCGGGGATTAGCAACCCCGATGATTAAAATAACAAAATATCAATATGAGACTATGGAAGGAATCGAAATCCAGGATGACCTTATAGAAAAAAGTGCTCAGAAGGAACCTATGTTTGCAATTTTAGAAGTTGTTTCAATACCTTCATCTTCCTCTAAGGCCCTTACAATTTTACCTAAGAATATTTTCTATAATCACTTGATGAACATGAGTCTCTTATAAGAGAGTGGATTAGTAGCACTCTTCCTAAGAAGAAGAAGGTAGAGATACACTTGGATGATGATGATTTGCAAAGACTGGATCTCATCACTCCAACAAGACTACCCAAAAAGGAGAAGGTTATTTCTATGGAAGAATTTAAAAAAAAGGGGAATGGTTCATAGACATTGTAACTCCCAAAGCTGATGTTCCTCAAGCAGAAGCATCCCCGTAAGATTTCCAAGTCTCCAGGGTCTCTCTAGGTAAGCCCTCTACTAAAGAAATGAAATATGATTTTTTTGGTAGTCGAAGGATTGTTCTAGAAAATTGATGAGTTCAAGGAAACAAAGAGATATTTAAAGACTAAGAATGAGGAATTTTCCAACTTAGTCAAAAGATTGACTAGAAATCACCAAGAAGGACAAAATCAGACCTCAAAGATCACTAGTGAAGATATAAAGAGGGTGAGTGATTTGAGTGAAATAGAGGAAGCTACAATTCAATGGGAAATTCATTTGGTTTCCAAAGGTGAAATGTTAATTATAGAATTTGTAAAAAGTATTCCCGAATCTTCGAGAAGGTAGAAGTAGTCCGGGCATTACTGGACAAGTGTGAGGTTGAGCAGAAAATGTGGTAGGATATGTTGCCAAAAATGGAAATCATCAGGAAGTTAGATGATGACATAATCACTAAGGAAGGCATTGTATCTCCTAGTTCTATAGGCAGTCAACATGAGTATTATAACATGAAAAAGGTAAGAGTGGAGGTCCTGGAAAATTATCTTAAAATCCTTAAGAAGGTGAGAAATAAAACAACAGTTACTTTAATCGCCTTCATGATCTCGATAGATAAAATAATTGGAAAAGAAAGCTGGAGAGAAAATTACTCAGAAAGTATCGAAAATATGATTAGGTGTTTTAGGGAGCATATCATGGGTAAATAAGGAGAACCTAGAAATTTTGATATAAATATTATGAATGACTGGGAAATTTCTAAGACAAAAATTGATAAAGCAATAAGAAATATGATAAGGGAAAAATAGTCTTCAATGAGATTGATGAAATAAGTACTTAATATGAAGTAATTTTTATTACTAGTAAAGAAAAGTCCAAAATTGAACAGTGTGCATTTAAAATTCTTTCATAATCTCTAATTATACCTACTCACAGTACCTTTTTGGAAAATTTCTAAGAATATATTGGTGGTTTTAATCTCCAATCATTGATCCCTAGCTTAGGGGTAGTTACGATCCCGACAAGAGTGAATATGCTCTAAAAGGCTTGAAACTTAGTTCCAAAGGCTAAAAATCCTACTGAGTTCTTTCCTCCACCTTTCTCACAATCCAATCATACCAGTAGCCTATAATGTTTCCAAGATCATGGATAAAATAGTTTAGTTTCTCACGATGATCATTGTATTGGTTTGACTAACACAAGCTTTGATGATCTCTATTCCTTGATACTTTTGAAACACATTTTGTAACATTCCCATTTTAAGACTTTAGAAACAAGGGAAAAAAATTACACAATGTTCTCTATTCTAAATAAAACATAATTTAGAACACACATTCCATGCCAATCAATCTCATAACAGATAACCATATGCAACTATAAATGACTCGGTAAACTATCGATCTCTCATTTCATGACTCGGTTTCTAACCGATCTCTCATGTTTTTCTTTAAGTATTGAATACTTTAAGTATACTACATATACTTAGTTTTCTTACCCTATTTTGGGTACTAAGTGATCTATTTAAAGAACCTATCTGAATATTTGTTACCAATATTCATCTGAAATCACGTTCCTTAAACTAGGTGACATAGGACAACGCAACCTAGCAACTTACGATACTTTCGCCAAAGATTTCCAACGTAATGTTCATGTTACTATTCCTAGATGGCATACTCATCTAATTAGAATATGTTCTTCAACCCACTCATCTATTATCTAGAATGGTCTTTACTTGATTTCCTCGTCAGTCCCAATTGTCCAAGGTTTGACCCTATCCTAGATTAGTAACATAATTTGGTATAGGAGCCACTCACGATGACTTAGGGTATATGGGCATACTCATTCGACCTAAGTCGAATGAATGTGCCTGGTTACCCTAAGTCATAGTGTGTTACTTCCTATGCTAAATCATATTGCTAATCCTGACCTAGAGGGAAACTAAGTTCAAGTCCAGATTTGAGTAGATCTAGATGAACCAACGCTAAAGGGTGTTACAACATGTCAAATGTAAAATTGTATCCTCATGAAGACCTAAGTATTCACAAAGGTATAGTTTTACGGTTGGAGTGTGCCAACATCCAACATGACCACTTCATCATGATGTACACACCTCAAGGAGGTCATTTCCCTTAATTAACTTAGAATTAAGATTCAAATTACAACAACCTTACAAAACCCTAAATCCAAAATTCCTTAAGTTCTTTATCCATATTTGGGTTGTTTATATATTAAATAACTTCAATATCTCATGATTGACTTAATGTTCATTAACTTTAGCTTAACAAGAAATTATTCGAAAATAGAACAACATACATCATAAGGTTTATTTTTTAAAACTTAATGTGCTTGGAAAAATATTACAAAACTTATATCATTTTAAATCCTTCTTAAAATAAATTCCATAACATCTTACATTTCCTTCAAACTCCAAGTGAAAAGCCTTAAACCAGGTCCATCTCTGAAACTACTCTAGAACTTCCTAAAATTGCCTTATGACCAGTCTTCATAAATAGGGTAGAATTTTCCATTTAGAAGCACAAATATGATCTAAAATAATCATCGACTTAAAGTACAACTCCCATAATAAAAACAATGTTAATTTATTCACAACTCCTTTGGAAAACCTTTCCTTAAACTGAACTTCTTCAGAAAATTACTGTTTCAGGTGGGGTCCACTCATCACCACATGTTCCATCATACCTTTATGGAAATATAAATGATTCTTCTACAAGATAAAATCAAAATACTAGCACAAGAAATAAATTCTGGGAACTTATGATCAATATCTCTCCTACCTCTTTTGAGCTAGGGTTTCAAACACTAAAAAAATTGTTTACCTTCTTAACATTTGTTTAGAAAAACACGAGGATGAAATGGACACATTTTTTATGAAACTTTCATATTTAAATGGAAAATCATCCCTGAAGGCTACAAGGTACCATGCAAAGCACAAAATTCAGGGTGAACATTAGAAGGAGGAATTTAAGCTAGAAAACACTCTCTTCTTGACCATGTTTCACTAAAACAACATAACTTACAAAACTATTCTTGAATGAATCCAAATTTTACTAACACCTCTAGGGAACCCATGTGCATCATATCCAATTACCAGAATGGCTCAAATAGGTCTCTATATTCTTAATCTATCTCATTCACATGACTAGCCCTTGGGGTTTACTTGGTTTAGGATAGGGTCAATTGAACCAACACTATAATTCATTATGAAACCCCTAAAAAGGATCTAACATACCTAGAATAACATGTATAAAATCCATACATTCCTTCATGATCTCTCATGGCTCTATAACTCATATTCATGCCTCCAAGCACATAGACTAGGTCTATATGAGTACCTAAATATGTTTCTTCAACCTATAACTGCACTCTAAAACTCATGTAAGTGCCTAAAAATATCTAAAAATCTCTCCATGCTCCTCAAGCCACCAAACATTTCCATTCATTATGCACCAACACCTAGGATTACTATGTCACCCGATTAAGCTTGCAAGACCAAACCAATCTCATCGAATCACCTCATATCATCATGAAACAATCTAAATTTCCATATCACCATCATATTGAGCATCTTATGACTCTACTCCATCAACCTTTTTGTAATTAATGAGATTTTACATTAATGAAAAAACCTATAAATCAACATGCCAACAATCTCCCCCTTTTTCATTGATGGAAAACACCCTAATCTTCTCCCCTTTTTTAATTCAATGAAAAAGTGCATACCTATACAAAATTATCTTTATTTTATTTCTCACTAAAATATATATTTTCCTTTCTTTCTCACCAAGGGAACACTATAGTAAACCTACAATTGATGCATAATAATCACACACATGCCAACAATGATGAGTGAGAGACACAAAATATCAAACTTACATATTTTTTGTCTTATATCAATTAATTCTTTCTCAAACTTGGTATAACTCTTTCATAGATTGATTTCATACTTCCTCAAGGACTAAAATCCCTAAAATAATCCTTGAATACATTTTGAACAAAATTTACCTTGCTCTAAGATCCCAATAACATCATAAACCAACTACTTATGAATACCCCTAGACTTATGGCATCCATTTATAGTATAATGTACAAAAATTAATTTCCTTACCTTTCTAGAATGCCTTGAAGATAGATTAAACACTTCAACTTTTCCCTAAAGCAAATATTGTCTTTCATAGTCTCTCTTCAATATTTTCCAATCTTTTTTGGATAGGTAACATAAACCTAAAATAATAATACATGTGATCACCCTTCATAAGCTATGCAAGACCTTTAAATTACTTATAACACCTTTTCACCTTTATTTGAGAGTTAACATGGACTTCGCTTGCATCAAATGTGCTTTCGGGCTAGTGGCACACTAATTTCTTAGTCACACACCTACTAAATCACTTGTCACATAACTTAAGCCTAAAAAGACTGATATTGTACACACTAAATCAAATAATTGGGTAAATTTCTAGGTCCTAATAACATACTTGGATTCATATGATTCCTAAGTGATAAAAGCACTAATTGACCACTATTTTTGGCCTCTTTTCTTTCTTTCTGTTTCCTTCTTGGTCTTACACACCCCAATGCCAATTATGACCTTCGTCACTTCAATGTATCTGAGTTTGGACACCAACGCCCATCTAGGATGCTAGCTCTCAAGAACCCCTATCCTCTTGGGTGCCCCAACCTCTTTGTATCTTTCTCACCTCTTTTGGGCCTTTTCTAGCTATTGGGAATCTTGATTTCTTATGGGTCAACCTTTTAGTGGTTAATTACAAAATTCAAACAAGGGAATCATATAAATAAAATGTTATATTATCATAATAATGGACCAAGATCTAAGAATCTACTAGCATCACCTAAGGTTGCATCCAAACGAATTCTATGAGCATCAAAACATCCATCTAGTTATCATTTAAGGGGCAAAGAACTGAATTTTTCCATACACTTCATAGAAGGGGAAGTTCATTTTGACATCCACACATCTAATTACATTGCTACATCTAGCTAGTGCTCGCTATCCAGTGCATATTGCACAAGATCCACCTAGGGAATGATTCTCATGCACACACATGAGAAGTACATGGATTTTGAAATGTAGTGCGGTGCCAGATCATAAATTCACTCTATCGGGTGACCTCTAAGGTCAGTCATACTCCCCATTTGAATCTTATTAATTTTAAGATTTCATATGTTTTGCGGTTTTGTAGGTGGTCATTTTATTTTTTTATTGCAGGTGACTTTGGTGATATTCTAGGGACCTACAAGAAATCAAAAAAAAGGGTTAGTAACCCATGTGCGATGTAGTGAAAATCATTTTATGAGGTTATGCACAGTCAAAGGATACTTACGAAGGTCTCTCGGTGCTAGGTGCCCCGACCCAATCTGTACATTTTGGGCATATCCGAGACTCGCACAATTTTTTTGGGTTCATTTATGATAATTTTCTCCTCCTTTTTATCATTTTTTTAGTTTTTCACGAAATAAGATTAATTACAAAATCAAATAATTATCCAATTCCATCTCTTGTACTTAGGGTTTTATATTTATCTAGTTTATTGCTTAGGTAAAATTTGTACTTCATTTCATTATTATTGTGTTGTGACTTTGAAATTAAGGTTTCACAAATTTATTAAATCATTTGGTGAACATATCTCATTTGAATACTCTTGGATACTCATTTTTATTATTTTATGGCTTCAAAAATCATCAAGTCCCATTATATCAATTTCTTCAAATGCACCCATCTTGTAAAGATGATCTCCAAAATCTATACACTCTATCTCGCCTACCTCTTGATACATCACCTGCTTTCGAGCAGATGCTAATTATGATTATATTTTTGATGAATCTCTTGGTCCTAATTCCAATCAGCCTATCTGCAAATCAATTCAATTTTTACTTTATTTAATTCAAGATAAATTTCAGGCTATAGAATCTATGATCACATATCTTAAATATGAAATCCAACATCTTAAGGAATCTTCTCAAGCTTATTCTAGTTATTATTCTCATCCTCATTATATTTCTTCTACATTTCATCATATTAGTGAACCTCAAATATTTCTTCTCCCTGTGCTTCTCAAGTTTGATCTCAATGCTAAGAAACAAGATATTCTTCCTTAAGTACTCACTCATCAATTGATTAACTTTCCATCTACTCATTTTTCCTCCTTATTGGCTTGAAAAATATCAAGGTCATCCATATTTTAATTATCATCGAATAAATGGACATAATTATAATGATTTATATGTTGTATAATGAAGTATCAAGTGTCTTGAGCATCAACATTTTATCTCATTCACTGCATAACATGGTACTATATGTTCATCTCTAATGGCTACATCCTAATGGGTTCTTAAATTTTATTAATCTATGAATAATGAGCATCATGATATCACTTCTAATTTTCCTTATTTTTCACTCAAGTTTCATTTATACAACCCACTCCAACCAAACAATAGTATCTCAAAATCAATTTAACACCTCCTCTTTTGAAGTCATCTATGACAGTGCCACGTTAAACTAAGAAACTACCTCCCAAAATTAGTCCACACTTTTCTCCTATCAAGTCTTTTGTAGTGTCATAAATATCACATAAGCTCTAACCAATGAATTTTGTCAAAGAAACAACTCCCGATATTGATGGTCAAGAAGAATTTCAAACTCCACCACCATGACATGGTCCTATGATGTCTTCGCCTACCATTATGTTGGATATATCTCTTATCATGATACAAATAATGATATCCCATAATGAAATGGTGTCTCTCACATCACCACATATATCTACATCATTGGCACACTTGGGGGGAATCATACTTTCTCCCCCCTTCTAGCATTATGAGGTGTCTTATATTTCTACTTTCCCAGTTTACACTTTGTATCTATTATTATGTATGCATCTTGATATAATTGTATCATCAATGATGCACTCTTTTCTACGGTTCACAATTAATTATTGAGGAATTACTCCATTCATGAACCTCACATAATAGAAACAACACATTTCACACTTGGTGAATTTTTGACACATCTTTCTAACACACATTCATCACAACACACTTCCCGATGAAACACTTTAGTTCCACGGCTCATACTCGACTACTAAGGGTATGAATTTGAAAATAACCTCACCACAATCACTCACTCTCTACACTCTAAAATTTGATGATCATATCTTTTTGGCATAGAATTTAAACAATTTCCCATTAACACACTCTTGTTCTATGGTTCATTCCTAATACTTTGAGGATGAATTTATAAATTAACCTCATCTCATGCATAATCATTCACATTTTCTCTAGGGATTTTTATCCTATCACATTAAATTTTCATTCCATTATATTCAAACTCACAACATACTGCATATCTTGGTTACACATACTCTTGCTTACTTATGCTTGTATGTACACTTTTCTTACTATGCTAGGCGAGATACTTTGTATTTATTTATTTTTTCTATATACACATGTGTACTCACTTTCCTTATAGTTTTGAATGTATAATTTACACATATATATTACATGTGGCATGGATGCTTGGCATTGTACCTCTTACTAGTCCCACAACGACTCCTAAGGAATCTACTTTCATACACGGTACATGTGTTATTGTTTTATTAGGTACTACTTCATATTCTTCCTAACACACTATTGTATCAATATACACACATCTTGAAATAATTTTTATCTTCCTAACATGTTAATGGGTGCTTCATGTGCAACATTTTATTTACAAGAACTATTATATACCATGGTTATCTTTTGCTTTGCTTGTCAATTTTATCATTGTTTGCCATATTTTTCCATTCTTTACGGGCTATGCCCTTTGTCTTATGTGCACATTGTATGATTTTGACCGTTTTAGCCTTAATTGTATTATGACATTGTGAACAATGTCCTATGTTTGCAACCCATTTTTCATGGTCTACATTGTCTTCTTTTCTTCTAGATTAGACTTTTTCTTCTATATGCATATTTTTCTTGTTTACGCTAGCACATGTTTTCCAGCCACTTTGTTTACACATGCTTTGGTTTCTACCAAGCACTTTCCCCTGTAGGGTATCAGTTTTTGAATATACCATCATTTCATCTTGAAATTCCCTACATTAAGAGTTATACATGATAGTCCTCTGTACAAGACTTAGTTGACATTAAGAGCTCAACTCAACATACAACTCCTTAAACTAATGAAGCTTTCAAAAACTTCTAGGTATCCCTAGAACCCTAGTCGCACTAGTATAGTAGATAACTACGTTCTTAAGGAAAGAAAGGATTTTTAAAAATTGAATGTAAATAAACCCATCTAAGGATTTAGTTGGTATTTAGATGTCTGCTTTATAATTAGGTGGAAGTTATTTCATAGAGGATATGAGTTTTATAATAAATTGAGTGAATTGTAAGGAAAAAATTCTTGCAAGGAGGAAGGATCATAAAAAGGAGAGTATGACAAGTTTTGAGCTAGTGAGTCTAAGTGATGACTTTGGGCCATGAACCATTGAGATAAGTTGTTATGACATTGTTTTCAATGTATGCAGAGGGTTTAATGAGAATGATTCCACTCAAGAGAAATTTGAGGATATAATGAAACATCATTTCATGAAATTAAGGACTATAAACAATGAGATTTTAGTTCAGGGAAGAGTTGGTTAGGTTTTCTCATGCATATGGTAGAAGAACAAGAGATGAAACTCATTTCTTGGCACAAGAAGATAGATTTGGATGGTATAACCTTAGGGGGAGGTAGAAATAAAATCCTCATAAGGATTATGATGGGCTAGAGCATGGTATAGTTGGGTTAAAAGGAACTGAAAAAGCTAATTCAGGGATTTAAGGTCCAAATAGAAAAACCAACTATCTTAAGGTAGAGTTGAGCTTGGTGTTGAACATGGTGAAGTGAAGTGGCTGAATAATAATAAACTAGGTTCGGGGGATATTTTTATTGGTTAAATGTAAGAATACTTACATCTGAGTGACTCTTATCAAGCAAAATAACATCTTTCCAGGGGAGAGTATTAAGGTAAGAACATGCTTTATTATGTTTTTCTTTTAGGCTAATCAGGTTGTTGTGTTTGTGAACCTTTTTCATAGATGTCAAATGGGGAGAGAGTGTGCTAGAAACTTTAATTCATTATATTTCATATTTGAAGATGTCAGTGTATTACTTTTCCATCCAATTTTCTAAGCTTGTTGCCATCAATGACAAAGGGGGAGATTATTGAACCATGTTACATTGGTTGGTGTTGTCATTGATGTCAAATGGAATTTATGGAAAATGAGGAGTGAAAAGAATGTAGATAAGTGTTTAACAAAGTGGTTTTCAATTATTTGAAGATAGTTCTTGGAGTTTTTTAAGATGGTTTCAGGGTGATCTTAGAGTACTACAAGCTTAAATAGTGAGGTGGTTGACCATTGAAGGTAGAGTGTAGGTTTACATGCTTACTAGATCATTTAGGCCTACTTATAGATCCTAATGAGGTGTGAAAGTTTGGTACATATCATTAAATAACCATGTAATAATATGAGGAACATAGGGATGATTTATAAGGCTTCATAAGCATAAAAATGTTTATTTCAGCTCCTGGAGGAATAAAAAAGTTCACCAAAACTACCCTTGGGGACTGACAGTGAAGATTGAGGTAAATGAGATAGGTATGAGATTTACAGGAAAATAAATGGCTAAAAACTGATGAAGTGTGTAGAGGGGTGTCTTTTGGCACTTCGCCCAAATTTCATCAAGTTTTGAAGAGGTATGTGAAAGTTATGCAAGATTTTCTAAAATCTGGATCATAGAAAAATGTAAATTGAGCCCTCTGTCTTCTTAGCACCCAAGAAAAATATGCAGATTTCTTCAGATAAATCATATAATAAATATTTTGAGATAATTCCAATCCTAAAATTTTACAAATTTTTTTATCCCAATTGGTTAAGAATCAAGGAAGTTATGAGCCTTTTTATACCAATGTTTTTCTCTCTTCAGGGCTCTTTCTTGAGTTAATAAACTTAATCTGAGTTTTATAACTCTAAATCACTTGTACAAGATAGATAAAATCATTAGAAGCATATAAAACCTCCTTTAAGTAAAAATGGTGACTCCATTGTACCGTCAGAGTGTACTGTGCCATATAGGCATGTATGTGCTTTGTAAAGCTATGTCTGGGCAGTCATACATTAAGCACTTCAAGTTTGTGTTTCTTTAGTAGAAGATGTTGTGAAAAGGTTATTTAGATTTTATGAGGTTTTAATAACCATCAGCAAGAGAAAGAAAACTTTTTCGAACCTCATTAATTATATGGTGAAGGTTAAGATCACTCTAAGTGTGTTGATTCCTTCTAAAGTTTTATATGTTGTGCTAGAGGAACATGCCCAATCAGTTTGAATATATATCCCTTCAAAAGATTGTACGAAGTGAAAAAAGCAATCATAAGCATTTTTGATCTTTTCCTTTAAAGAGTATAGTGTAAAGGAGGAGATACTTGAATGATAGATTGTATTAAGAAGATTTCAAGTTTAAAAACTAGTTCATGGTGATTGACATGTACCCTAAAATGACTAGTCCTAACAATGATCATTAAAATGGTGAGTGTACATGACTTAAAACAAATGGTTGGGTAAGTGAATCTCCAAGGACTTGGTGTTTTCCTAAAACCTTAAAGAAATTATGAGAAGCTCATTCATATAAAGCATGGTCTAGTTGCTTGACCTTTGTGCACTGTCTTTTTTATTTTTGGGAGCAATTGAAAGAGTTCCAAACTCTTAGAATGCATGGAAAAGTTTTAGGGAACTCCCATAGGTGAAAAAGAGGTGGAATTTTTAAATTTAATCTAGAAATGAGAGATAAATCCTTTTTAAAGCCCCTTAGGTTGTCATTGTGAGAAAACCTCTATCTAGGATTTAAAGGACAAAAATACTTCTTGATTTGTAGCCAATGAAAAATTCCCAAAATTTTAAAGATATATCTATATGAAGGATACGATTACATTGCAAAAATAATCAAATGGTTTTATCAAGGCATGAATGATATTTCTCCAACAATCTTCTTGAAATTAGTGTTTTAGCTTTTTGCAACGTTATCAATTTGTTCTTAATGAAAATACCTCCAAGTAAACCACCTATAGCTTCATGAAATTCCTCCAAAAGCTATTAAATGGCTTAATCGATCTTGATATTCCCTTGAATAGATTTGAAGACTCAAATATCTCATGATAGTTGATGAATGAGCTCCCAAATTTGAACTCAGTTAACAGTCTTCATTGTCAGATGATGTCACTTATAAATTAGACCTGAGATGGTTTCATATGATCAACATGACTCTAAAGAGAGTCTTGAAAAATGTGTCTTAAGGTTCAAATGTTCATTGGTGTCTACCCTCTCTAGTTTGCAACACAAAAATCTTGTAATGTTGCTACAATTCAGTTCTCTTTCTTCTTAAAAAGTTAGAGAGTCATGAGATATCTAACTCAAAGAGAGTGAATCTATGAAGAAGATTAAAAGTCTTGATAGTTACAAGGTTGTGTTATCCTCATCAAGCCTAAGCTATAAGGTGAAGAGTTCTTCCATGGTCAAATAACAATGAGCAAGTTCAAAGGGCTCATGAAACCAAAAGATGGAATTTGAAAAGACCTTGTTTTCTAAGTGAGAGAACTCGAACTAAAGTGTTGAAAGGATAATAGAGAAGAAGTTGAAAAGTTAATTGAGCAATTTTTGGTTGAGGTGTGTTGTATAAGGATATATAACAATGATATATCAAATAAAAGCATGTGTTACAAATAATAAAAAGTGTGATGAAGAGATAGATAGAGTGAGTATGTTTGAAGAATGAAAATACAGTGAGAAAAAGTGCAGGTGCTTCTTGACTAAGATATAGGAAAATATAGAGATAAAATGCTTAACAATCTTGAGATTGGAACTAGTATTGTGAGATGGACAATTTGAGTAAAGTGTGATCAGGGTACTAATTTGATTAGTCAAAGATACAAAGCATACTTCAAGAGATTAGAGAGCATGTGTAAGAAAGTAAAAACTATCTTGAATATCTGAGCCAAAACATGTGAGCAGTGAAAGGTGTAGGTAAACAAATAATCAACTATAGTTAACTAAAGACCAAAGACAAATAAGTGTTTTGAAAGCAGAGCTAAAGAGAATCTTGAAATTATGAACTAAGCAAGTAGTATCTTCATGTCTAAATCATTGTAGTAGGAATAAGTACTTCAGTAAATAAGAAAATGATATGATAGGACCAGTGATTGTGAGCCTTGTATGACTAAGATAAAGTGTTGATTTGATGAGTAGAAAAAAATTATTTAGAGGAATAACTGAGAAGAAAATTGAACTAATTTATAGGTTATCAACATTTATGTGAGAAAAAAACTAAGTGTGACTAGAACTGTGAAAAAGTATAAGTTTTAACTTAGTAGATGGGGAGTTGTAGCTTCCCTGTGAGTTGAATCTCAATATAGGTCAGTTGAAGCTTGAGCAAAATTTTCGGAGTTGAAGCTTCTAGATAAGTTGAATCCTATCAAAGACTGAGTGACAACTTGGTCAAACTTTTGAAGTTGTATCTTCAAGTTGAGTTGAATCTTAAACATGAAATCAATGTAATTGATACTGGACAATTTTGTCCCAAGCCTAGTTCTCGACTTTAGTAGGTTTTCTCCCATTTTGGGTTTCCCACATTAAAATACTATGTCAGTGGGTATTGTATCTTGTTATTTTCTTGTGTATGGTTTTATGTGTTCTTCTTAGCAAGTTTATGAAAATGAAAATATTTGTAAAATTTTAATTACACACCGATTCACCCCCCTCTTAGTGTCCAATTTTCCAAAAAAAAAAGTAACCAATATTAACACTATATTAGAAATAAAAACAAACCTCAAGTAAAAAAATTAAGTTTGTAGACAAAATAAATATAAAAGGTAGTGAAATGGAGCTAGAAAGCTTAGCTTCGAGCTAATCATGATGCAAAAGGAAGAAAGAGAAGGATAATATGCTCGGAGTTTTGGTGGGAAACAAAAACAATTACAAAAACTCAAAAGTGTAAGCTTATCATCCCCTCCTCCCATGTAACCACTATTTTCCCTAGATTTCTCATACATCTACACAAGTTACCATTACACAAGTGATTATCGGTGGTATTGAGGTCGACATAGAGAAACCACCATTAGAAACCAAAATAAGAGCACATACTCTAAATGAAAACATTAGTGTTGTTTCCGTGTAATTGATACAATAGAAATCCTACTTATAATAAACACTAAACAATGTAAAATATAAAATAGAGGAAAATTATCCCAAGCTTTTCACTAAATAAATAGGTGAACAATTCATGAGTAAGAAATGTTAGCTAACTATTCTAGTTAGTAAAATAATGGACAATAAAAAAGAGAAAGGGATTGTGCACATAGTCAAGAACCAAGTTATTTAGATAAGAAAGGAGGCTAAGGTGTAATTTAAATTTTACATGGATACATAAATCTCCTATAACAAACCACTGCAAGAGGAAAGTAAATTACTTTCAAACTAATGGATTAATATTCATAATTACAGGTAACCATGAAAGAAAACTAGGTAAATACATAACTTAGTAATATGTTTCAAGCATAGATGAAAACTACAAAGGATAATTTAGAAAAGGGATAAAACATGAAAATATATCTACACAATGGATATAATGTAAGTGATAAAAGGCACGAATGGGAATGAAATACACCACATAATATTTTTATCGGGCTATAAGAAAAAGATTGAGAGATTACGTGGAGGGACTGATCCATGAAATAGAAAAGTTATATCTCTTTGGGTCCCAATCATGGATACATAGAAGAATATGATTTTTTAATTCATACAATTCTTGGAACAATTACAAGGATAACTTGGTAGAGTTGACAGGCTCATTGTAGATTAGAACTTATACGAGAAAAACTTACAAATATTTCTACCAACTATGAATAACATGAAGAATAACCCAAAGTGTGTACTTCCTCAAATACTACTCCAAAAAATCCAAGAAATGCATACATTATCATATCCATCCATACCTTCACCAACACAAATTTAGAAATATCCACCAACACAAATCGGCATAACAAAGGTAAGTTACAAAGCCCCACAATTTTGAGGCAATACATTTTCTGAATATAATTGTAAAATTTTGTTAATATTCATAAGAAAACTTGCATAGGATGAAAGCCCAAAAGTGTGATCTTGGAAATACTCCTTAAATGAAAATCTCCAAGGAGGTTAAGTAGTGTGGAGTGGATGAAAACCTATAACAATGTTCCTTGTGTTGATTATGAATAAAGAATTTGAATGTATAACAAAGTAACATTAAGAGGCTAAGTAATGAATATAAAACACCTTCTATACTTTTCAAGCTTATTTTTTCTTAGGATGAGACAACTATTCAATTCCAAGAAAGATTTTAAAGGTTATTGAGGACACAAAATGACTTGATGTAGTTTGTATATTACAGAATATCCAATGCTTATATATAGACTATATAAGATAAAGTATAAGAACATTAAATATCCTATAGCTAAGGAAAATAACGTGAACCACTCCTCTATCATGGATAGAGAAGATGAAGGGATGTATAAGATGGCAATCACCTTAGTTTGTACTAAAGAGTGTAAGAACATTGTGCGAAGGTTGATATTTGTTCCTAATATATAGTTTTAATATATTTGATATATTTTTACTCTTACAGTAATATAATTCTAGTTTATGTGATCTTTATCTCTCTTACTTGTATGTTTTTAACATGTACTTTCTCGATATGTAGCTATTGTGGAATTCTAAGATATACTATCCTATATTACTAATCTTGTATTAAGGGCTATAAATGGATTGAACCTATAAATTACATAGACTAAAACTATTACATGTTCCAATGAGTAACTCCAGGGATTACTGACACATTAAGACCAATGAATTTAAAAATCATAAGATTACTACTCCAAAATGTCACCATGCATTGAACCATTTATTTCAATTATATTAGGTTATGGTTAATGTGATTCCACTTTGAAAAGTTCTACTTGACATATTAAAACATAATTCCATATAGCACAATTAATTAAAAATATCATCTTCCATCTATATTCTATAAAAATCAATAAATTTTTTGTTATCAAAGCCTTCATGAACTTTAGTGGAACATGCATTCCTAACTAGTGGAATTTAGTTTGTAAGTTTCTAGATAAATACGCCTATTGTTATACTCCAAACTTTACCAGATGACCTATTTGGTAAATAATATAATTATTGATGAGGAAAAAAATGTTACTTCATTAAGATATGATAGGTAAACACAAAAATGCATCAACACTATTTCCATACTCAAACATACTAAGTTTAGATAATTTATTACAAGAATAATAAGATAGAAATTATGCCACATATAAAAATTATAAGTGGAAAAAGTATTTGAGGAATAAGAGAGAATGAGTGTATTTCATGTTACCTAAATATAGTCTACTTGAGACAAGAATTAAGTGAAAATACTCTACTTTGATGCATATACTAGAGTCTCCAAGATTCAACCTCATTACATTAAAGACACATGCTAGTCTAGAAACTCAATTTGAGATGAGAGTTATGGAACTAAGGGTTTTCACATGCATCCATAAGATAAGATATGTCAGTCCATAAAAATAGAGTAATTTTTATAACTAATAAGGAATCAACACTATTTAAACATGGTTGTGGTTGTTTATTTTTTGAATCCATTAAACATGCATGAATTCTATGATATAATTAGTACCAAGTCACGATCCTTGCCAAGAAGTATATTATTTACACATTTTTCCAAAAAATGCATATCTTGATAAACTTAAACATTCCAATCTCTCTTTCTTCAACCAAGTACAATATCATTATTGGAGCTTAGGGTACATTCCTAGTGACATGTTAAAGTTCCTTAATATGATTATGGTCACTAAGTATTTTGGTTCTAAACATTCCAAGTTATATATATGAAATACTTCACCCATTTTCAGTGCCAAAGTTGCTTACACCAAATTTATTATGCTTTATAGGCCATATATCAAATAAAAATAGAAAACGAAATAGTAAAGACTAACTCATGCAAGAAAAAATCAACTTATTCAAATTGACATGAAATTACTATTATGAGGGAATATGAGTATCATTAATGCATGTGAAAATAATTTCAATTACCTTATATTCAAATATTAGTATCTAGGACCCTTAAATATTACTTTTAGCATATAAACCTTTTAAGCCTAAGAAATGAAAGGAAAATGTATAAAATTCATTACTAAACTAGCATATAGCCCATTCATAGATTCCAATATAATTTATAAGACACATAGTTCAAATATGAGTTTAGTCATGCATAATTTTAATACTTAGTCCTCAATCATGGAATATAAGAATAAAACAACAATATACAATAAGTTAAGAGTGATAATCATACTCCCATAAGGGATTGTATAAGAACACCATTGAATTTGGATTTATAGATCAAATGCACAGTTATCACAAAAAGCAGCACCTTAAGGACTACACATGAAAAATCCCTACTTTTTGCTAACATGGGACTATCTCCAAGTGTGGGACTTGCATCTCAAGATATACCTCTAGAGAAGGCCAACTTAATCTACCTAAATCTAATGCTAAACTACTCCTAGAAAGGAAAATGAAGCTAACTAATCCTAAACTAACCATGCCAAGGAACCGGGGAGAGACAGATAAGGTTAGAAAGATGCATGGAAGGGAAATCATAAGCTAAAAGGTGGTGATAACACCAGAAAAGGGAGAAACAAGACATAAGTGACATAGACCCAAGATTAATTTAACATCTTATCTCACATGAAACACAACATAAATGAACTTACAAAGAGAAATACATGCACAACATAATGCAATAAATAAAAGAAATGAAATATTGCAAATAAAACAAGATAGGACATGCAAATGTATCATAAAACAAAGTTGTATTACAATAGAAATATACATAGTTCATTACAGTTAAAAAATAAGGCACATAAAAGCATTTCCAAGTCCAAAATGGAGGTTTGACATATCACATCTGTTATGGAAAAATTTTTACAGAGTTCCATTACAGTTTTCAAAATGTCCATCCCTTTCAAAATGAAAGGTTTTACAATATATAACTCGAACAAAAGAGAGAGAAGAGAAGGGGCACATTTTTTTAGACTTCAACCACCAAAATTCTGCATTCAAACCTTCTTCCAATGACATGGGAACCTTACAAATCCATCATTCAATCTATTATGTCCTGCAAAAGCAAATGAAGCCATGCCTCATCAAGTCTGGTGGTTGAGCTACTTGATTTGATTGATTGCATGCTCAAACTACTCTTTTCTTCATTTGATTATGTGTTTTCCATTTTGACCCCCCAAAATCCACTAAATCATATTTTTATGATGTTAAGATTAAGGGCTCAAGGATAGTTTTCCAATGATATAAATTTTGTCCAATTTGGAGCTCGAGATCAAAAGATATGGCCATTTGAAGTTTTACTAGTTGGGAGGCACATGAAGTTGACACATGGAATCCCTTGATTGGTTTGGGGTTTGAACTCTACCAATGTGTGCTTGCTTTGATTTTTTCCAAGTGTTATCCTCCCATTGGTTTGGGTTTTGGGCTTTTACTTCCCTATTTTACCATTTCTTTTCTTCGATTTTTCTTTGGCTTTAAAAAGATCCTCCATATTAAAAATATGGACCAATAAAACGTTGCACATTTCTTCACACTTTGAAAGACTATCCTTGAACCTACCTTCCTACTCTTTTATAAATTTGAGCTGATGATATATCACCACATTCCTTTAGGGAGTCATACTATACTTTATACCTGTCGCGTATTATCTTTTTAAAGGTGAACCAATAAGAAATAACCACACTTCCTTCGCATTTCACCCTTTGATTGACCACTATAAAGTGTAAGCCAATGAGAAGGATCCATGCACTTCACATGATAGTCATTTTAATTTCTTCCTCTAACATTTACGTAACATTAACCAATGGGGAAGCTCCATGCCTTTGTGCATTGTCATACTTTTTTGTGTTGTCAGTCCTTTCTTCGAACTCCTTCTAACAACTATAAAATGCAAGCCAATGAAATGGATCCATGTTTCCCATGTGTCAAGACCTATCATATTTTCCCCGAGCCTTCACGTTTTAGTCTACAAAAGGCTATCTAATGAAATAGATCCATGTAGGTCTTTTTATCGTAGTTTATAAGTCCAGGGGAATTAGAAAAATTTTGGCCTTTTTAAATTTCAAGCACATAACCCTTTGACCTTGTTTGACTTGCCAAACCCGATGAAATATGAACTATGATTAACTCCGTGGACTTGAAGTATAGATGATATCATCGCTTAAGTAATTACCAAAATGACGACATGTAACCCACCTCAACCATTGATATTATTCTTGCTATCATTTTTGTTTCTGCCACACATCAAACTTTGATTGATTGAAACTTTTCTTTGCTCCGGAGGGTTTAAGTAAACCCACATAAGTCCTAACTTTGATGCTCTTTTGTCTCATGAATTTGATATATATAACCTAACAATTATTTTATCCTTAGTGTCCCTTGGATTTTCAAATTCCAATGGAAAATGCATTTAGGAAGTGTAATTTTACGGTAGTATGACACTCACAGACTTGTAAAAATGGCTAAGTCCATTTTTAAAGCTTGTTAAAGAGAAACTAGCCTTGTGGGGCATAATTTTTGATAACATGCATAACAAATATATCAATAATATTAGTCCCAACACGTTTTATGATTGTAATAATAGTATCTAATCAATTAACAAGTTAAAATATAATTAGATCCATCTATGAACATGCTAAACCAATAATGATAGTGCAAATATCTCGTTGAATATGTCAACACATAATTAAAATTATGTGAGAACTATTTAAATTAACAACTACATGAATTGAGACTTACAAAATTAGTCATACTATCCATGGTATTTAGATCAATCAATACAAATATGTAAAATATCCATTATAATAAGTAATGGATTTCATAACACCCCCTTATTCCTTATTGGAAATAAAAAAATAATTCAATCGTATCTACTACCTTGAAATTCATTTTCTCACATACAATGGGATAATAAGAGTATAATGATAACATCCTATATAATACATTGGTGAATATAAACCAATTCTCATATTTTTATCACATTCCCTATTTAATAATTTTTGTGTCAAATTACATAATCACAGTTAATCTCTTAATATATTCAAAAATAAAATTTAATCATGAAATCCCCTTGAATAAATTTTAAAATATTTAATATTTATCCATCAATTTTCATTGAAAAAACTACTAAATCCCACAATTATTATAAAGATGGTATGCATCCAAGTTCAAATCTAACTATAAAAAAACCATTAGAAAAGCCATAAAAATAATCTTATAATAAATTCCCATCAAGAACGTGGTTTGGTTAAATAAACCAATAATTTCAGAAGAACTTATAATAATTTAACTCCGGACGTAAAAGGAAACTTAGTTTCCATTTAAGTTCTTTGTGTATACACCTAATATTTTCCTTATTGAATTTTATTTTTCTCACACATCATTTGTGCATAAGATTCCTTGGAGTGGTGTTATTAGGGGAATTATTGGGAGTAGGGAGTAACAAAAAATGGTTATGTGTAACCTTCAGTGGTTCTATTGGGTTGAGTATAAGTGACACTAACAAGAGATACTTTATGTGTAGTCTAATTCTATCACATTTTCACATTTTTTCATATCTCCACAATCATCTTTTATAGACTCCCTATGACTTAACATTATCATATACTTACAATAACCTCCATAAATAACTTTACCACACATATACCTTCATCCTGAAACCATTTATAACATTTGAGTATCCCTCTAATGATCATGATATCCTTTTTGACCCCAATAATTTTGCATTACATGCGAATTAATGGTATTGACCATGGTCGATGTCGTATGAATTACAATTTTTCCTAGCCAATGATATCCATATGACACCTCATGATGGTGCTTGTCATTGTAATTACATAAAATGAGGTTATATCCATGGCTCTATAAAAGAAAATAATTATACTTTGTGAAAATATATCTTGACACCAACGAATTAATGTGAAAGAAAATTTTGAAGCTTATAAATTGGTTTTGTGAGTTTTAAGTTTTTTTAATTGTTGATTCATGTCTTGATGCATAAAAAAATATCTTTTTACTATTAAGTAGATTTTGGATTTCTAATCTTAGTTGAATTTTGTAGGGTAAAATTCTTGAGCTATGCTAATCATAATTAAATTAGTTGATGTATCTTGTAATTAGATTTGTGGTTTTTCTTTGCAATCCTATAGGTTTAGATGATTTAGAGATGTTTTCATGTGTAAAATTATTTTGTTTATGCTTAGAATATAGTTATATTGGGCACATTTTTAGGATAATTACAACTCTGATATATACTTAAGAACCATTGGTTATTTACTTAGATGATGCAGGGTTACAATTACCTATATAAAAAAAGTTAACTACTTATTGCATGCTTTGGTTTTGTGTGTGGTTTAACTATGATAAAAAGTGTTAATGAGGTTTGGTGAAATAAAGAGAGTGTAGTTTCATTTTCTTCCCTACCCTTATTTCCTTTTTTAGTTTTTTTAGTTCCAAATTCACTTAGTTTTAGATCATTGTGAATATCCATAGGATGAGATAAAATCCAAATCATGATTATTTGAATCCAAAACTTGAGTTTCAATAGGTGGTTTTCCCAAACACACCAGTCTCTCCATAGGTTAATAAAAGGTCACATAGTTCCCAATTGAATCTATTTGTCCTAGAGTATTTCGTATCTTGACTCCAATTGTCTAGAAAAATTCTAAAAGAATTGGGAGAAAGGAATAAAATTCCCTTTTCCCTTTGAAGTGTTTATTAGTGTGGAAAAACACTTTGTCAACAAAATTAAAAGACTTTTTTAAGGTATTAATATTCACAAGTAAAATTTTATTAAATGATAAGTGTTTTTAAAAAAGGAATTAGGAATAAAATTATACTATGGAGGTTATGATTGCCCACATATACATTCATAACAAGACTTAGGAAATCATAATATAATCATAAATATATATCCATAAAATATAATCAAATGAAATAAAGTATATCACTTAACATATTGATATTCCACATAGTCATGCATATATGGAAATAATATCATATTTACTACATGTGGAAGATAAAAATCCAACTATACCATAAATTTGAGTCAAACAATATAATATCACAAATATTATAGCTCATCAAAATCAAAACCAACATGCATATTTCATCAAATATCAACATGTCATAATGTCATCAAAACGAAAAATCCCTACAAATTTTAGTATATTCAATCAAATATTTATCAAAAAGTTAAGTTGTTAAATACCATACTATAATAGTGTGAAACATCACACACACACACACACACACACACACACACACACACGTACATACATACATACATACATACATACATACATACGATACCTCATGATGATGATTTATTTCAACCATACTCAACCATACTCTCACCTTCTTCCATCTTGAGCCCGAATAGTTTTTTCTTGAGTGTCACCGCTGCACTCCTTGTTTGAGATCCAAATAGCTTGTTCAAAGTAGTCCATATGAAATTTGAACTTTTTGATAAATCAATATGATGCAAATAAGCATCAGACAATCCAAGACCAATAATTTCTATTGCTTTCTTATCCTTGCTTTCCCATTTGGTGGCTTCATCAACATCAGTTGGTTTTGAAATATTACCTTCAATAATTTCCCACAAGTCTTTATTGATCAAAAGTAATTGAGTTCACACTTTCCATGTGTGAAATTCTTTTCCATTGAATTTTTGTAATGGAATTTCCATTATGGGTGTCGAACTTAGTCGAAAATGCACCCTTACAATAAACTTTTAAAAAATTAAAAGTAATTTTTTTTTTTTTTTCGATAGCATAAAGCATAGGATCAATGCAAAGAGCTAAAAAAGATTTTCAAAAAAGTGAAACCCCATTCCGAGTTACCAGCTAAAAATTATGCCACTTACAACTTATAAGTCCAACATCTTTCTGGACCCTTTCCAAAAATGGAAAGTTTTTTTCTTCCCTTATGTTTTTTTTTCTCAAGTATGTCCAAAAATGGCAATAAATAAAAAAATGGGAGAGTTATCGAAATACACAGCGGAGACCAATCATAGGCAGAAGAATGATATAATACATATGAAAAATGATGCAATACATAAGAACAATGATGAAATGCATAGGAAGAACGATCCAATATGTAGGTAGAATGATCTAATACGTAGGATGATGCAATCAACATATCCACCTTACTAAGCCATGAAAATTGTGATGAGCCCTATGATGGAAAACATTTATTCAAATCCTCTCATCCTGGACTCCTTGCTCTGGTACAAAATGACGTCGTATAACCAGATCTACACAGAGATAACAATAATAATAAACACAATTATATAATATCTTCTCTATTATTTCTCACTACACATTCATATGAGACATACAAATATATATGAAATATCACTCCTACAAATGAGGAGTTTGTTTAACCTACTAACCCCCCAAATATCTATTTATATGTGATTGTTACTCACGTAACAATGCATAACTCAAATTACATAAGTTGTTAAAACAACTTCAAACTAATATATATATTGTTGTTAATATAACAATAATAGTATTAACTACTAACCATTTACAAGATAATAATTACTCACGTAATTATTATTTACTCATCACATGTGAACACTAACATATATTTCCTAACACAAATGACCTAACATGTTTATAAGAAGGTTACTGTGTTATCTAGAGGAGTTTTCGAGATACGCAAATAAATGTGAATTATTCGAAAATAATGAATCATATAATAGATAATTTATAAGTATTGTGAAAAGGAGAATATATATGAGAAACATCCTATGCAACAAAAAAGGTATCTAGGATGTGAATTCATAAAAGGTAATATTGCAAGTGTGTATGAACAAGAGGATTATGAGTATGAAAAACATAGGTATTAAATTTATGGTCATGAGATGGATCTGTAAATGAGGTTAATCAATCATGTTTAGAACCTACCATAATTGGATTTGACACACAAAAATGAATTGATATATGTGTAAATTAATTATTACCAGTGTATTAACTCCTCGAAGGGAAGACCCCTATGAATCATGTTATATACCATTCAACCCTAAGAGGAAGAATTTATGATATTCTATGTTTGTTTGAGATTATGATTTTTTCGACATCCTATATGTGATCATGAACCTTGGGATAAATGCCATGATGCCAACCCAACATACCAAAATTGGTTCAAAATTTGAAGAAAATAATCCCAACTAGCAAAGTGTCAAGCCTCATCATAACCAATCAATATACTACAAATCAAATTATGTTATGGCTGAAAAATTATCACAATAACGAAATAGTTGTGTTTTAAAAAATATCATGTAATTTTTTTAAAGAACTAACTTTTATATCATGAATGCATTGATATGTCATTACTTTTCAACACAATTTTCACTTATGTTTGTAATTTATTTTAAATCATAACTTGAAAAAACATTAATGAAAATAACAATAATATAATATCATCGGTAAATTCATAAATGTCAAAGATCCAATTTTCAACTATAGAAAATTGGAACCTTATTCCACTCCTAGGATCCAATATGAAAATGAATCCTTCATAGTGATTACGTTTGAAATTTCCCTCTTACGATACCTCATGATGATGCTTTTCATTGGGATTCTTATTTTTGGAAGAGTCATGTTGACCATGGTTCAAAATTAAAAATGATAAACTCTCGGACCAATCTTGACTCCTCAATGCATATATGTGGATTAGTAATGGTTCTTTCTAGATTTTGCATCGATCGGAAATGTTTGAATATGAAAATTTATCCATCCAATCTGAAATATTTGTTAATGGTTTATTTTAGTCACTTTAATTGGGGAGAGAATGATAAAAACTATGCCGGGATGAGTGCAATATCCTTGATTGGCTAGTTGGGTTTTCCCTCAACCGATCGAGGTCAATAGTACTAGTTGAGAATGATTTATGATAATACCAGTTGTACCAATCATTACAAAATACCCTAAAGGATAATATTGTTCAAAAGAAATAATGTTTAATTATGGTGACAACTAAACTTAGTTATATGGGATTTTGACATCATACCCCAGTGTATGATTTTTCTTATGGGAGTTACACCTCTATGATTTTACTTCCACTTTGGTAAATCATTTCTAAGACACCTACCCTATCTCCCACATCAACCTATCCTCATTAGGCATGGCTTAGATCTCACTTACCTTCTCATTGACGATTACATACTTTAGGGTGGAGTCTCAATTTTCTCACATGCATTATGTCTCCTTTTTTTCCTACCTCACATCCATTATCCACAAAGACTTATTATTCACTCTATTTCTATACTCTTCCTTTAATATAATTCTATTTAATTTCCCACCATGAGTGAACCCATGCTACATTGCATGAAAAAATTGTAATCTATAGAAAATAAAGATTTGATATGTCAAGATGAATATCATGGAGAAGAAACATGATGAGAAAGATTCAATAGAGGTAAGTGAAAATTTTAGATCACTTTTTGGTAGGGTGTGTGATAGAAGCCCAATCTCTTTACCTATTTGGATTACCCTTTAATAGTATCCCATGCATCCATCATCCCGGACCCGATGTCAAGGGTTATTTCTTACACTAATTGACAAAGTGGAACAAGGTGAATGTCGTGGGAAATGAGAATTTTGTATATGCCAATGTTCCAGTGGGGTTATTTCACCATCATACCAGCCAACTAGGAAGACAATCAATCATATACTATCAACATAGTACAAAGCATGGTGGTGCCACTGGTGATGGGAAATAAGATATATGGGAAGGCTTAGATGGCTAGTTAGGTGTTTATTAGAAGGTTTTAATAAAATTATATTGAAGTTTTGTTGGCATGGTTGTAATGGTGCATTTTTATTATGCCATTTCTTTGTTAGTAATCATATTAATCTATTGTGCATGATTCTCTAGTTGTTTGTAGACCTTATCAATAAGGTCGATAATGATCAAGTGAATCTCTCCATGAATTTGTAATTATACCTGTCTTTGTCATTTGTTTATATTTACCTTACCCTATATTATGAGTTCACAACATTTCCATAGACACAAAATCACCCACTTGGGTACATTTATAGGTCCTAAAAGCATGCTAGCATTTACATGATTAATAAGAAAGAAAACTAGTGGTCGACAACCATCTTTGGCCTCTTTTCTCTATTTCTTTCTTCCTTTTTGGTCTTACACACCATACAACCCAATCAATATTTTACTTATTTATCTTTTATGGCTTTGGAAACCAACACCCAACAACATCGCCCAAGTTCTCTTGTCCCCTATGGGTGCCCCTGACCCTTTTTTATCTTACTCACTCCTTTTGGGTATCTTTTATCTTTTGGGAATCTTTTTCACTTATGGGTTGGCCTTCTAGTTTTCAATTGTTAATTTAAAACAAGGGAATCATATAAATACATGGTTATGTATTCAAAATGAAGTATTAATCACTAATCATTACTATCATCACCTAATCTTGCATTCCAAAGACATATAAATCACTCTAAAGAATCCATCTAGCATCTATTTAAGGGATAAGGACTTGCATTTTCTAATATGATGCATAGGAAAGGGAAGTTCATTCTATTCCATACACACATGTTATACATTTATACATTCTATATCTAGCCTGATATCAAGTGCAACTTACACTAGGGCATCATAGGGAACAATTATTACACACACACAATAGAGCTACATGGAGTCTAAGATATATTGCGGTGATTAGATGTAAGTTCAATCTTGGGGTGACCTCTAGGGTTAGTATGAATCCCTAGATATTGCATTATTTTTATATTTGATGTGGTTTGTGGGTTTGTGTAGGTGATATTATGTTTTACAGAAGTGTCATCAAGATCAAAGTGTGAACAACAAGTGATAAAAAGGAAGCAATTACGATAACCTTGAGACATAAAAAACTAGATCATGATTTTATGTGTAGTCACTAATGCCCAAAAGAGGTCTTCGGTTCCTGGAACCCATGCCCTATCTAGGGGCTGTGTATGGCTTCATCCTTACCTATAATAATTTATGTGTGCAGAATGATAATCTTCCTAGTTGGTACATCACTTTTCTCTAGTTCGAGATCAGTCCTAGGTGAGTGTAAATTAGCTAAGTTTTCTTTCTCTATCTCCCCGCTTAGGGTTTAATACTTTGGATCTTAGTTTCTTGTATCATTCTTTTATTTCAGCATTCATTTCAATAAGTTACTCTATAATATCCTTAGATTTAATTAATAAAAATTAAATTAAATTTTATCTTTACATCATTATGTAGTTCTAAGGTACTACACCAGGTCTTATTAATGGATGTCTTGTGAAAAATATTACCTTGGATCAATTTGATGACCCGTATAATACATTTTCCACTTACTAGCGCATTCTAGAATTTAACAGCTTATTAAAATTATATGTTTATAATAATTTAATAGTATCCAAACCATAAATTTGAAAACTTATATTGCTAATAAAATGTATATATATTATAATATAATCTAACATATAAATTAGTACAAATCCATGTATATTATTTTTAGTAAAATATAGAATAGTAGATAGTATAATATATTGAGATGAAGTTTTTTGGATAAAACTATGCAATATTTTCTTATTGAAATTTCAGATCATGATCTGTCATTACAACAAGTATAATATACAATATTTTGAAAATGAGTTTTTGTGAAGAAATAAATATAGTAACTATTTATTAGCATAGCTTTGACAAGATTACCAATGTTCTCTCTACAAACTAGTACTTTACCATTTGATATTTCCAAAGTATGAAAATAAAATAAGTTGGTAATGTTTATTAACAATTATTAAATCTTTGTTTATTTTATAAAATTTCTTTCTACATTCATTTTTTTACCTCATTTCTAATTCAATTTGTAATAACCCAAAAATATGGTACACCAGACTAGCATGCTTTTATTTCTAATATAAACATAAAAGAAACCATGATTTTGGTTGAACCATTTTTAATATATATTCATGCATATTAATATAATTCTATATAATATGATTGAAAAAAATTTCAATTATTATTTGTACATATGGTTATAACATTGATAAATAGCTTGAGGTTACGAAGCTTTGCATTGAACACTTACACCGATGTAAGACACTTGTAGGTAATTGGTGTATAATAGAATGACAAGGTTAGAAAGATGAAAATTCAACATATGTTACCATGTTTCCACATTCCATTCATCATAAATATCAAAGAACAAAAATCTGATGGAAAAATGTCGCTCATCAATATCTTAGACTATTGAAAAGAAGGCTAAGGGATGGTGAAACCATGCAAAGCACTAAAACTAATTAAAAACAAGTGTAGAAAGTTAGTAGATTGTGGAGGCCACATTAAGAGGTAACTCATTTGTAAAACATTAAATAATAGGTTGAGTTATGGAGTGTAAATTCCATCGGTTTCACCTTGAATTAATAAACATTGAGGTACATGAATCGATTCATAACCGAAAAGGATCATGTTAAAATCCCATAAGATTGAGAAATGATAGTTTAAAGTCGCATATCCATTTTTAAGAGCCATATTTTGAGTTTTTAATTGTAGGGATATATTATTGAGAGTTATATTTGTTTTGTACAATAAAATTGAGAAGAAGAGTTAGATCATGAAGAGATTTTTTGAATCAAGAACAACCAAAGACATAAAACCTAGTAGAAATGGATCCTAAAGTAGAGGCTTCAAGTTCATCACTATCAAAAATGTAAGAAATTAAAGATACTCTATTTACAAAGGTTGTTCCAACTCATATGAAATGTTAAAGTCATGTTTTTGGAATTTCATGAATGTGATGAACAATTTAGAGGAAGTGATCTCACATTTTGAAGAATAAGAGAATTAGGATGATTTAAAGGCTATTAAAGACTATGGAATTCATAAAATTTCTCCCAAACTTGAGGCCTTCCTGTGAGGTGACTTGTTTGATAATTGATCATGTCTTCACGGATTTAACCCTCCAAAATGGCCAAATCATCTCAAATACTACTAGATTAGTCATTGTCATAACCATTGAAAATAATTTCAATGGTATGTAAAAATTTCTACTCCCAATATGTCTTATAGTCAAGAGTATATAAATTAAGAGGATGTTATGGATGACCTTAAGTTATGGGTTGATGATTCATCTAGAGTAAAAAAACACAAAGTTGAAATTTTTTGTTGGCCTATTTAGAGAAGGGATCAAGGTGGCTATGGTTTTGTTAAATATACTTTATGGACTAGATAATGATGACCATGTAAGCCAAACATGCATTCATTTACTTAGTATGATACTGAAATGTAAAAGGACAAACTTTGGTGAAATATTGGAGTTCAATTTTTAGTAGTGTTTAGACATGGAAGTAGGAGGAAATAATTTTAATATGTTTTCATATTTGGTGGAGTTTTTTTTTCTGTATTGACATTTGACCATCCTTTTTCCAACTACTTACCCTCAACTCTGGATTCATTACATGTGGTTTTCTCTAGGTTATACAATCACATTCATATCCTTACCATTCTTGATATTTGTGATATTTTCTATCATACTATTCATTATGTTATTCATGGAGTAGGAATACCTAAAAGATGCTTTTAGAAATGATGGAATCAATAAAAATATTGAAGCATAATGGTATTATAATATTTATACTATAATTATAATTAAATGTTCTCTAACACCTCCTTATAAACTTCCAAGACATGTACTAGAGAGATTGAAATCCATAGAAGTGCTATAAACACAAAATCTATGTACTTGGGTAAATTTCTAGGTCCTAAAGCATACTTTGAAGCATACATGATTCCTAAGAAAGAAAATTAGTAGTTGACAACTTATTTTGGCCTTTTGGTTACTTTATCTCTTTCACTTTACTAGATTTACAGATCTTACAAATCTCCCAACACTTGATTGATTTGTCTTTTGATGGCCTCGAGACACTAGTGCCTAGTCAGGATGGAAGTTGTATGCATGTAAAAGTAGGATAAGTTAACAACTAGAAACTAACACCAAGTAGTTCTTATAACTAAGATAATTCAACAAAAACATCCTGATAAATATGTGTAAGGGAAAAATCTAATTAATGCATCCAAATTAAACTTGAAAACACTAAACCATACTATTTTATTTGGATGTTCTTTGTATGTGTTATTGATCCTTATGATGAACCTATCATGATCATGAGAAATCAAAATAATGTTATCTCCATGAAGAAGAAAGAATCTCACCAAAATGGCTTAATGGACATGTTTGGATATTCCTTTACTACTCTTTTATGAGAGGAATGGAATGCTAGATCAATGAGCTTCTCAAAGTAGAAAATTCTCTTATCATGTGCATATAGTGTAAACTTGAAACATTGGTGTAAGATTGGAAGGGGGATACTAGGTTCTATATATAGCTTTCCAATTTGGGAGAAGCTAGAAGCCTAGTGAATGTGGGACAAAGATAAAGTAGAATTAGAAAGGGATAAGCATGATTAGAAGGAATTAATTAGTAATTAACAATTCATGTGAGTTGGAGAGGTTTTAATTAATCAACTAGGATTAATTAATAGACCAAGATAAGATTAAGAATCCATTTAGAGGGGATTTAGAGGGAAATTGATAGGATTTGGAGGATTTCAAAGGGGATTTAACCAATAAGAAGGTTTATTGATTAAATATAAGGTTAACAAGGATTAATTAACTAATAAGTAGTTACTTAATTGAAAGAGGATTATACCTAACAAAGCGTCGTTAATTGGGATCTGAAATGGGAAAGGATAGTTAATTAACTAAGTGTCGTTAATTGACCAAAATGGAGGGGAATATTAGTTAATTAGTGGGAAATCACTAATTATAATGGGAATTAAGGGAAATAGGACAATTAGTGTAATTTTAGTATTAAAAGCTGCGTATAGGGATTTAGGTGTCTACATTTTCCCTCTTTGGTGTGGTGTAAGAAAAGAGACTCCACTTCAAAGATAGTAAACAATTACAAAAAGTAAATTATAAAGGAATAGAATAAAAATTAGTAGAATGAAGGATTCCCATCGAGTGTTGATGGGGTGATAGAAGAGGTCGATTGACGATGGAAAATAAGAAGGAAAAAGAAGATGCGAAACAAGTCTCAATAGGATTGTGTGCAATTGGAATGATTGGGAAACAAAATCCTATGTTTCAATGGATAGAAGAAAAAAGGGGAGGGAGGGGGATAAATATAATACATATAGCCCTAGGTAATGTGGAAGAAAGTGGTGATAGTGATGGAAGTGATTCAAACTGATCCTTGTTGGCCCTTGTTCTAATAAATAAAATGTGAACAATCATTAGTAGAAATTGAGATAGAATGAATGGAGTATCATAATATTGTCAAATGGAGATAACAAGAATTCTAGTTGACGTAGGATCAACTTTCTGTACCACAATATCGCAACATAATAAACAAACCATATGGCTCATGAGTAACGTTTTATTTAATATGAGCATGTAAAAAAGTGTAGAATGACATGAAAATCCATTATATGTATATTTTTGCATTGATAAAGGAATGAATCTAAGCAAAATACATAAAGTAATGCAGTACGAGAAAGTAAAAAAGAAGACCAATACAGAAACTCAAACTAACAACATTTAAGAAAGTTGCACCAATTTTTTTTTATCTAGCTTTAGTTCCCAAATGTTTGAGTTATACAAAAAAGGTTTAAAATGTAACCACAAGCAAGGATACATGAAAGGTGAATAAAAATATGACATATAAGTAATATGAAACAAAAATAATGAAGTATGAAAATTACCCAAGCAACTTTGGATGTGTGAGGAAATACATACATAACAAGCACACTAACTTTGTTAATGAAGCAAGATAACAAATTATCTACATGTCATGCGCGAGAACAAGTGAGCACTAAAGAAAGATATTTTGTAGGATGATTTATGATGTTCAAGGACATTATGTCATGTGAATTTGTAGGATGTGTGAATGAATTATTTACCAATTTTATTGTATTTTTGAAAATTTTATCATTTTTTTTGGATTTTTAATGGTTTTTGCCATTTTTTTTTTGTTTTTTTAATTTTGGGAAGAATGTGATATAGAAGAATGACCATAAGAATTACTTGTTTGTTATGGATGAACTTGATACATAAGTGATGATGCAGAGGATGGCTTGGGAAGCGTGAAGCCAAGGGGAGACCTAAGAGCATGTCACAACATTTGATTGGTGATGTAACAAGGAATGGTGGAAACATGCTAAGGGGCCCAAATGTAATCAAAATCTTGACATGACCATAAGAATTAGGATCTGGAAATGATAATAGATATAGGTAATTTAATAACTAGGAGGAGTGTTACAAAGTGTGTATTGGTAATTATTGATGGATAGACCATAGTATTGTTGATGGTATAAGTACCAATAGAGGAATTGATAGGTAATGAATCAAAAGAGAGTGTATCATGATAATCATTATATGAGGAAGTAATGAATGTTGTGGGTACATAAGTAGTAACAATGATAAATTAAAGAGGACCTGATGAAGGAGGATGCATGACATGATATGTATGGTTTTATGAAGAATCGGTAGCTTGCTTATCATGCTTTAGGAAAAGGTCATTGAAAATGTTTAGATTTTGATTATAGTTGACCAATTTTAAAGTATATGGCTTGGGGAATTTTATTGCATTGTTATTAATGAGATCCTAAATAATATGGTGAAGTTTAAAGCAACAATCAGTAGAATTCCCAATGCATTCATGGTCGTCACAATATGAATTTTCATTGTAGTTGCAGAAACAAGGGAAAGAAGGATCAAGATTAATCCATGGTGGAATATTAATAGGATTTCTTTTGATAAGTTATGGTAATAGAAATTGAGGTACATAAGGGTGAAATTATGCCTCATGGGTTGCAATTGAAGCTTGTCGAGGTCGAAATTACGTTAAAAGTGGAATTAAATTCAATGGGATATGATGGTTTCAAATTATATTTATCTTGAAACCTATTAGAAGATGAAGATGAAGAAGTATCATAGTATTTCAATTTTCCCATAGATAAAAGTTTTCCTTAATGCATTTTGAGTGTATGGCATAGTTGATCAAAGGAGGGAGAGGTCTCAAAGATAAAACTCTCTTGAAGTGGAGGTAAGAGACTTTGAATAAAGATATCTTATAATTCAAAATCAGCTGAGTACATTAGTCATCTTAATAAGGTTGTTCTTATAGTGTAAAATGTATTAAGTGATACATTCATTGGATCCTTGTTTTATTTAACGTAATTATGTGTAGGATATTTTAGTACTAATATTGATAGAAAAATGTACAAGGAAAACATTGAATAAGTATTTAAAGAAGGTTATCGAGTGAACAAGTAGATCATAAAACCATTTCATAACAAAATATTACACACTTCTAGGGAATAATTTAGCTAACAATGTAACGTCATTTGCATAGTCAAGATATGCCACTTGAGAATATTGAAGATTCTCTTGAGGGTCGCTATGGAGATTGAAGGTTGGAAGCTTGGGTGTAATGAAGTTAGGAGGAAGTGAATAAAAGGATATGGTGGGTGAAAAAGGGGTATGAGGGAGTAGTAAATAATATAGATATGGAGATGAGTGTGAAGTATCATGTTGTAATTGGAAAATTTGTATTTATAGGTCATGGTATAAATAAGCTAGGTCATGAGTTCCTAAAGAGGAACCAGGTTATGTGTGGGAAGTATTAGGAGGAGGGAGAGGAGAAGTAGTGGTAGCTATAGAAATATGAATAGTGGAAGTTGGTGTGGAGGTTATGGTGGACAAGGAGGAACAAATGAGAGGGTGAGAGGAAACATCTCAAGCATGTTTTGCAACAAGTAATCATTTAGGACATGTGGAATATGTGTAGGGTGATCATGTAAAGAAGAACAAAAATTAGTAAGATTGTCTAACTATTCTTGATCAACGTTCGTGTCCTCATCATATGATTTTTAACTATTAAAAGTTTTAATTTTTAAAGAGGAACATTAGTTGAGTTAATAAATGGATTAGAAGATTCATCCATTGATTTAGAACACTTACACATAGATGGAGGAAGCTTAGTGTATGCAAAGGAACCAAAATGACCACTATGGGTGACATGCATAAAAATAAAACCCTAAAGAAAGGTAGGATTTAAGTGAGTGGGGTTCATATAAATATTTAATATAAATGGAATTAAATCTTGTTTTCATAGTATTATATACTGTAATGCATGATATACAAGTGATAAAATATAGTAAAAGAGTAAGTAACAAGCATGCAACAATATGAAACCCTAAAAAAGAGAGAGAGGAGATGGCTTAGATGATTTCACACAAATTGGAAAATATCTGGGTAGGTGAATAGATGGAATATACTAGTAGTAGTATCATCAAGGCTCACCGGAGGTTCTGAGATAGAAAACTATGTAGAGTGGAAGTACCCACATGTGGAAAGGAGTGTCTAGGTGCTAATGACGGGATCTAGGTGATAGAGTCTTCCCAAGTGCGCAAATTTTGATCTTTTTTTGTGTGGGAGGAGATTCAATGTTAGTCTCTAATTTTCACTCTAGTTTCACCTCAATGTCATCAATTATACCTTTAACTTTGTGAAAAAAATTCTAGTGGTACTTACCCAAAACTACATCAAATCCTAAAAATTAAGATGCAGATTGTAGAGTCAAACTAACCTGGTGGTCACCCAAAGAGTAAAATTAGTACCAAGTGATGCACTACATCTCAAACTCCATGTATTTCTATGTGAAATTGTGTGTAATTAATCCCTAGGATGCCCTTGTGCAAATTACACAATGATAACATGATATATCTAGAGTGTAGCAAATGTATAAAATGTGTGGGATAAAATAGAATAAATTTTTCCTCCTATGTTGTGTATGTAGAAAAATGTAGACCTTTTCCCTTGAATGAATGTGCTAGATGAATGATTTATAATGCTCTTATGCCTTTGGAGGAAATCTTAGGTGATAATTGGTAATGCTAGTGCTTGTTCCTTCATTTTGAAAGAATAACTATATATTTATATGATTCCCTTGTTTGAATTTTGTAATTGACAACTGGAAGGCTGATCCAAAGTTGTAAAAAGTGATTAAGAAGAGCAAGGGGAATAAAAGGATAAGAAAAAGGTAAATAAGGATAGGATCACCTAGGAGGAGCAGAGTACTTAGTGCTATTGTCCGAATCCGGTGCTTTAGTGTCTGAGGCCATAGAAAAATAAAAAAGTCAAATACCAAAAAAAGTGCAAGATGTATAAGGTCAATGAAAGTGTAGAAGACAAAGTAAAAGGACAAAGAGAGTTGTCAATTACTATTTTTCTTTCTTAGGAATCATGTAAATTATATCAAGATTTTAGGACCTAGAAATGTACCCAAGTGCATAGATTTTTTGTCCACAAGTTGCATATGACAATGTCCTAAAATTCCATTAAAGGTCATAAAATAGTAGAATTTATCAAAATTGGTCGTAATGCACTACTGAAATAATTATGGGATGATTTCGATAGGTTTAGAATGTGTAATGCGATATTTTAGGGTGTCTACATTTTCCCTCTTTAAAGTGTTATTATGAATTAATACTTATTTAAAAACAGAGATGATTGTTGATTGGTGAACAAATGATAAAGAAGTGTGGTGAATTACTTAATTTTCCCCAGTGAAGCATTTGGATTCCCCAACAAGTTAAGGATGTTACCAAGGGAGTCCCCCCTTGAGCCAAGTGGGTGATGCTACAAAGCGGTGGACAACCACTTAAAAAGAATAATGATAATAATTATGATTCAAGAGTTTTTAGAAGGGATATGATGTTTAGTGGATGATGATTAAAAACTGATGATAATTATGTGATGAATGAATTATGATACCATTTTATTATTAATTTTTGAATTTTTGAATTAGATGCATGAATGAATGTAATGAAAATATGATCAACATTGCTCATAGCTTGATCTTCTCTTTAGATTTTTTATTTTGGATCAACTCGCTTTGATATTGCACAATAGAGTTAGCACCATGATTATTGAAGCAACATGATGAGCAACACATTATGTGAGTAGAAACATACACACACAAAAAGGTAAAAGGAAAAAAAAATCAATAAACATAGTAGATGCAAAGATCATAGCTATGAATAAACCAAGATGTTAACAAAAATACTTATTATTGGTCATTCATAAATATAAAAGACAACAAAGTAAAGAGAACCCAATATACACAGTAATAATATACACCATAGCTATGAATAATCCAATATGATAATGAAATACATTCAATTAGTCTAAGGAAAAACACAATAAAATTGTAACACTACTTAAAATAAAGACACTAAACTGCTCCTCTAATATGTTCCACAATGATGATTGAGAAATTTTGGATCTCCCAAAGCAAAGATACATGCAAGAGAATTAGATAAGACTAAAGAGTGGGGTCAAGTGACAATCTTGTTGGATCCTATTGAATATTAACCTATGATTGAAAGGGTAATTTCCCCAAAGAAAGGATGCATGCAAGGAACAACATGAGAGTTTTCATTGCCCCAAGTGAGGATACATGCGAGGGTTTGATTTGACTTTCCCCTAAGCAAGGATGCATAGAAGGGGTAAGATGATTGTTTTTATAGTCATAATATAGTTAGGACAATGACATAGATAAGCTTTAACAGCTTGATAGTTTTGAGTTATGTTAATGTTGTGATTTTTGAATACTTTCATACACTTTTCAATTTTTTTGGATTTTTGATTTTTTGAAATGTTTTAGAACTTTTGAGTTTTTAAAATGTTTTTGGATTTTTCTTTTTGATTTTTTTTTGTTATTTAATTTTTGAAATGTTTTTTATTTTGATTTTTCATAAAAATTAGGTGATCTAGGACCCATCTATGAATTCTTAATAACACGAAATCTCTATAAGAACAAGGGATGAATGATTTTTTTTTGAGTGAATATGTTTAGTAAACAAATGATAGATGTACTATTTACAAAGAACAAACTAAATTTTTAAATCTGAGATGAAAGGATAAAAGGAATAGGGTGAAGAAATTATACAAGTGCTTGTGCCAAAAATCCCCCATATATAAGGGGTAAACATGGTTATGTCAGAATATAATCTCTTCATGTGAACCAAATTTATGGGTTATTTAAACTCTTTGACATATTCATTGGATAACTTATATGTGTTAGATCTATAATTTGTAGGGATAATATAAGGTTCTAACTAATTATGTTCAATTTCCCCTTACTTTTCTGAATCTTTTGTTGTATTCTTCTCATTTTTTTTATTAGATAAGGTAAAAATAGGGATAGGCTCCCGTGGGCCTTACAAAGAAAGATACATAATTTAAGCTTGACGGTAAAAAACCAAACAAAAATAGAAAAGTACAGAAAGAGTTAAACATGCTTAAATCAAACAAACAAAACCCAAAACCAACAAACCAAAGAAGCAAAAATCCAAACAATGTAAGTACAGAGCTTCAAATGCGGTTGCCAAAAATCACTAACAGTTCAACACCGAGGAAACTAAGAAGTATTTTGGCTTTTAGGGAAGTAAATTTGTTGTTGACAAAACTTTAATTGTATATAAGGGGCAAACATGGTTATTTCAGGAATATAATCTCTTCATGTGAACCAAATTTATGGGTTATTTAAGCTCTTTGACATATTCATTGGATAATTTATATTTGTTAGATCTATAATTTGTAGGGATAATATAAGGTTCTAATTAATTATGTTCAATTTCCCTTACTTTTCCCAATCTTTTGTTGTATTCTTCTAATTTTTTTATTAGATAAGGTAAAAATAGGGATTGGCTCCTAGGGGCCTTACAAAGAAAGATAGATAATTTAAGCTTGATGGTAAAAACCAAATAGAAATAGAAATGTCTAGAAAGAGTTAAACATGCTTAAATCAAACAAACAAAACCAAAGACCAACAAACCAAGGAAGCAAAAATCCAAACAATGTAAGTACAAGCTTCAACAATTTTCCAAAAATCACTAACAGATTCAACACCGAGGAAACTAAGAAGTATTTTGGATTTTAGGGAAGCAAATTTGTTGTCGAAAAACTTTAATTGTTGTGCTCTTCCCCCACCTTTAGATCGGTTTGATCCCCTTCAACTTCTTCATCAGAGCTGCTGACACAAAGCTTGAACTTTCTTTTCTTAATGCCTTCCTCCATCACCTCCAGCCTATCACTCAAATCCTCAACCTTTTTATCCAACTCGACCATCTGCTACTTAGACTTCACCTAGGCCATGAAAATATGTTGGGAAGCCTTGATGGCCTCCATCATGGCCTCATGCCAACCAAAATTGGTTTCTTCCATAGTCTGGACCACCATTTCCAGATACTATACCTTCTTGTTTAAACCCTCATAATCCCTGTCATTACTAGCAATGCCCTTGTCTTTGGAAGTAATCACATCACCTCTTCCCTCCACATCTCTATTTTGCATATCTTATTCCTCATTCCTATCAATCAAAATTTTTCCACTTTGCATTTTTCTTAGACAATCAACCAGGGTGATGTCTTCCTCCTCTTCCATGGCCTTCGATTTTTAGCCGAATGGGTTTCCCATTCTCATACATAAGAAGAATGAGACCTTCATGGATAGGCATGTCCACCTTATCATTCTAGAAATCCCTCAAGGAAGTAGTCAACAACATGAAAAGAAAAAAAATGCTCATCATAATTTTATGCCTGAACATATTCAAATAGAGATAGATGGTGTGTGTAAATTTTATGATATTTACCCTCCAAAGTGATATAATTCATAATTTGGAGGCACACCTCCTTCCGAACCCTATAATGCAAGATCTAGCGACGTCATCGGTAAAATATGATACTTTTCCTTACCCACAAAAATGTGTTGATTTCATTCTCCTTGCGGGTTATGTCTTTGAAGATCTTAAGGCCTTCCATCTGCATCTCCATGACTTGAGAAATGGAACCCTCAGTAACCTCAATATAAATACCCCACATAGTGAAAATTCTCTCATTCCAAAACATACCAAAATCCTTAGAAAGCAAAGGATCATAACCATTCAATATGGAGATAAAATTATGAAATCCCCCCCTCCCGAGCGCCTTTAAAAAGGAGGATTGTTTTTATGAGCCCGTGGCTCGAAGGTTAAACCCTAATTCTATTACCACCCATGGAAACAATGCATGATCTCCCAAACTCACATAAATAGCTGGTGCATGAAAAGCCTTCAATTTTTTTGAAAATTAAAGTGCATCTTGATGAGGCCATAAATTGGCCATAAATTACCATTATTTTGTCCTTCCAAGTTACCTTTAAAAGAGAGTTTAAATGTAATATAGAACGTATAGTTTTCTTAAGATAGAATATAGGATATATATCTTGTTCATTTTTCAGAAGTATTTTGTTATCTATCATGTTGAGTAATCCTATTGATTATTTAGGAAAGATGCAAAGTCTTGTGTATGCAAGCCATAAAGGAAAGATAATGCTAGTTTTGGAAAAGTGGAATTGATTATGGATAATATATCTAAACTCAAATATGATTTCATATCTAGATTCTTCTCAAAAAATTATGTAATTTCAAAAAAATAATCATCTCAATCCGAGATTGTGTGCAAAAGTTACGCTTATTTTTAATTAGCTCCTAATAATTGGAGTTAGCTTCAAACTTGTAGTTTTAGTTTTGGAACTTGCGCTTTAGCTTTGGAACCTACATATAATGAGGAATTGTGAATAATCATATAATACAATGGGAAATGTGAGATATATTTTTTTCATATAAATTTGTTTAACGCAAACCTCATTCATATTTCACTACAAGTTTTACCAATAAAGAGAAATCTTAATTTTAGCGAGTTGCATAGCTAAGGAAAAAGTGTATCGACAAACACTAAAAGTTCCACATATAGAAAAAACAAAGTTAAATAGAAAATATGAGCAATTTTTTGTTCATAGAAATTTTTTTAACAAAAAAATTCATTCATATTTGCTACAGTTTTACCTATAAAGAGAAATCTAAATTTTAGTGAGTTGTAGTCCAAGGAAAAAGTATATCGATAAGCACTAAAAGTTCCAAAAACAAACAAACAAAAATTCAAATAGAAAATATGAGAGATGATTTTTTTCATAGAAATATGTTTAACAAAAACCTCATGCATATTTTCTACATGTTTTAACAATAAAGAGAAATCTAAATTTTAGTGAGCTGCAGTTTAAGGAAAAAGTGTATCAGATGAGCACCAAAAGTTCCAAAGTTAGAAACAACAAAGTCAAATGGGAAATCTAGGAGAGGTATTTGGTAAAAGTAATTTTTGAGGAAAAAAATCCTTCCAATAAATTAGGAGAATAAAATCATTATGATTCTTGTTACCAAAAATTAAGGAGAAGATTTGTGAGCAAATCTTCCTAAAATAACAAAATAAGACTTTGACTCCAATAATATCTCTCTCTCCATATTTTGTGGAGATGGAGATTTTAGTTGTTAGGATTGGAATAAAGATAATATCAAATTTTATTTCCTAAAATAAGGAGTTGGTTGGATGCATGAATTATAGATGCAACCTCCCACACTTTGATATGTAATTTTTCCCTACCAAGAATAATAGATCCGTTCTTTCTCAATCTTTTGAGTGAAATTGTTTTGTAGGTTTTGAATTAAGTTTGAAAGTATGAATTAAGTCTTCTTCCAAGGAATGAGATGACCACTCATTCCAAGGAAGAAGGATCAATGTTTTATGTTCTTTTCTTTTAATGTTTTGTATTCCTTTCTTTATTATGTTTCCTTTTGTTGTGAACTTATGATTTCATGTTATGTGATCATGCTTCTATACAATTTATTTTATAAACCTACAGGTGTCTTATCTATCTTTTAGTTATATTTAATTCAGTAATTTTATTTATGAAAGTGTGATTTCCTTCATGCAAAATTTATTTTTGTAAGTGTACCTTTACATTTTTGCATGTGTGATTTATTTTATGCAAGTTTGGATTGTGTTTAATGGAGCTGTTTTCTAAAGATTTTTTTCTCAAACAAAAACTTTGAATGGAAAACTAGCTTATTAGCCAATCAAAGGAAAAAAAGGGGGAAACTCTTCTTCAAATGAAATCAACTGTTACCTTGTGGCTTCCTTCTTGACACTATTTGACCATGTTCACAATAGTACGACAAGGACAACTATAGGTATGATCAAGTTATTTTGTTCTCTTTGTTTATTTTTAAGATTTCTTGTAAGATTATTTTACCACATATATATCCACTTTTAAGATCTCTAAGGAAGGCAATATAAAATTCTTATCTCCCCTACTTAAAAATATGAAAAGTATGTGCACCTTTTTTCAATCAAACTTTTGGATTCTAATTTATGGCCAACCATGAATAAACAACATGTATAAGGACATGCATGAGATTAGGTGTGGGATAGAAGGAGAAGCATAAGGTATGAATTTTGATTTTAAATATGAGGCACATCAGAAGGATATCTACACAAGAACCTACTATAAAAGAAAATAAATAAAAAACAGTAGAAGGAGATCCACACAAGAACCTGTTGTAAAAGAAAAGAAATAAAAAAGAAGGATATCCACACAAGAACCTACTGTAAAGAAAGAAAATAAAAAACAACAAAAGGAGATCCACACAAGAACTTACTATAAAAGAAATAAAATAAAAAACAACGAAGGATATCCACATAAAAATCTGTTGTAAAATAACAAAAATAAAAAACAACATAATTATATCCACACAAGAACCAATGTAAAAGAAAAAAAAATCAAAAACAACAGAAGGAGATCCACACAAGAACTTGTTGTAAAAGAAAGGAAATCAAAAACATCAGAAGGAGATCCACAAGAACCTATCCTTGAACTATATATGGAATGCATACATGCATAATCTCAATGTAGAGAAGACTCTAAGAAGAGGAGATAATAATATAATGCATGAGGACATGCATAAGATTAGGTGTGGGGAAATTATGAGACCATACATTGGCCATAAATTACCATTATTTTGTCCTTCCAAGTTACCTTTGAAAGTGGATTTAAATTTAATATAGGAACTTATAGTTTTATTAAGATAGAATATAAGATATATATCTTGTTCATTCTTTATAAGTCTTTTGTTATCTATTTTGTTGACTAATCCTATTGATTATTTAGGAAAGATGCAAAGTCTTGTGCATGCAAGCCATAAAGGAAAGATAATGCTAGTTTTGGGAAAATTGGAATTGATCATGGATAATATATCTAAAATCAAATATGATTTCATATCTATATTCCTCTAAAAAATTATGCAAGTTCAAAAAAGAATCATCTCAATCCGAGATTGTGTGCAAAAGTTATAGTTGTTTTTAGTTAGCTCTAGAACAATTGGAGTTAGCTCCAAAACTTGCAGTTTTAGTTTCAAAATTATAGTTTTAATTTCAAATGTGGCACCAAGGGTCATGTTGGTTTCTCCAACATGCACCCACGTCTCGGATCCTAGAAAAGGGCCGAGGCATTTGAGACCACAATGGAACCGTCCCCAAGTTTTGGGACCTTGCGCACTTGGGACGGATCTCCGGAGAAGGCCGGTTCCTCTACCTACCTATGTTACTATTGCTAATCCTAATGATGAAAGAAAATACTAGAATAAACATGCCAAGGGACTAGGGATAGAAGGATGTGTAGAAAGGGGAAATCCTAAGCTAAGGAAGGTGATAGCACTAGAAGGAAAGGGTCGATCTCTCTCCATGAGCGGAAGAGACAGAGAGGGCACAAGAGAAGAGGGAAGATGGTGTGTGCCACAGATCAACACATGGGCTCTACCTTCCAGCATGTGTAACACATGAACATGGGGAATGTAAGCACAGAGTACACACAACATGCTAGAAAATGCAAACAGAGAGGTGAGATGCAATGAAAACAAGAGAGGGAAGACAAGAGTTCCACAAAACATGATTTTATTGCTTAAGGGACACACAATCATTTACATTCATGGTAGGAGGTGAGAAAACATTGTAGAGACCATGCCAAGGTCTGAGACCTATGGGAAGTCAGCCACCATTTTGGCATGGTGTTGTTACAACAAGGAGAGATATTTTTACAAAGCATAACTCTGCTATTTATAGAAGAAGAAGGAGAGAAGAGAAGGAGAAAAGGAGGGAAACTTGGATTCAAATCTTCAACCACCAACAACCAGTGATAAATGCCTGCAAATCCAATTGTAAGGCTATCGATGTGCTTCCCCGTGTCCTGCTTTGTGTGTGGAAGAAGGAATAATGAAGGATTGATGAAATCTGGTAGTTGAGGTCGATTGGATGTGTGCATTGATGAGTTGAAAGACATTTCCCTATTTTTCTCTTAACAAATCCTACCTAAATTTGAACTTGAATAGTCCAATGTGTAGCTTGTGTCGGTGGTTCTCCGACAAGTTGAGGTGCATGCTGATCTCGAGCTCAGAGTAAAGATACAGGTGTCGAAGATGTTAGAGTTGTCGACACACGGAAAACATGTGGCGCACGTAGGTTGGCTGAAATGATGGCCAACTGTTCATTTATTTTGTCTTTTCTACCACGTGTCATGCACTAGTTGGTTTTCCAAATTTGGCACCCTATTTGCATGCTTTGATTGGTTACGTGTGGCACACTCAAGTCTGACAGAAGATGACTTGGCACAGAAGGGCGCAAAGGAAGGTGCAAGGCGCGAGAGTGAGAAGCAAGCACATGAAAGGGAAACATAGGGGAGGTGCAGAGGAGCATGTGCTATGTGCATGGGGAGATGAGGAAAACTAGTGAGTAGAGAATGTATGGTTAAAGTGTAACTATTACAAGGTAATGGGCATGGCACGTGAAGGGCCAAGGAATTAGTTGATAGAAGTAAGTGTGAGGCACGCGGGAAGGGAAAAATGGAGGAGATAGAAGAATGCAAAGGGGAGAAGGAAGGCACGCAAGTGCACACAGAGGAACTGCAACTGTGCCAAGGTGTCAAAAGAACAATCTTGAGTGCGTGCAACCTGAAATGTGAAACACCAGAGTCAGGATGAAAATATAAGTTATCCAGATAACTAGGAGAGTTATTTGGATAATAGTTTTGGTAAATTTCGGGGCCATCTGCCTGCTAGATGAAGAGACCAATAGCCTTAGAATTCCATTGGGCATGGAGTCAAGTGCTAATCTTAAATACCTGATCTATAAATTTGAAGAACATTCCTGAAGTCACTTGAAGCTCTGTCTGAACTCTGAACTAAATTGTTGTTCTCATATGAAGATATTCTAAATTGGATTGATGAGAGTGAAAGCTATGCATTGACCATTGGAACTACCTCTGCCAAAATTTAACCGACATCCCATGAAGTAACAAAAGGGGTGCATGGGCATGACAACAAAGGAAAAGGTGTCAGAGGGAGCACTCTGAAATAGGAGCACAACACTATGTACAAAATTTGAAAATCATACGTGTCCCAAATGGAACATGCAGAGTGTGCGCGAGCACTTGTGTTACTAAAAGAAAACCTAAACTAACCTAAAATAACCAGAGGTAAGGGCACTAAAGTAAAATATGCAACAGCAGAGAGAAGTAATTTCCCTTCCTCACAAACTACGACCATGTAGTTGATTTAGCGCCGAACATGGCCAGAAATGAGACTGAAAAACCACCTTACAAATGGTTTTTTTCCCTCCTCAAAGTATCAACAAACATAACATACACCTCCTGGAGTTGTTCTATACTTGGATCTAGGAGGCACTACTACTGACCTTTGGTGCACTGAAGCTCTACCTCATGCTCTAAAATGAGCATGACCGGTGGCAACTCTATTTTTGGCTCTAGGCTAGCCAGATATCTGATTGGGCACGGTTTGATCCTTGTGGTTTGCCCATTACTTTGAATCTCAATCCTAGAGATGGTATTTTCTTGTATAATTTCCTCCTAAAGGGGAGCACTTGCAGGTTGGGGCATGTAAATCTTGGGTACACATGGTTTTGCCTCTATAAGTAACTCAATCTCCTCTGCACGGGGCTCTCTAGATCTAACTGATTCTCCTTTGGAATAGGCGCCCATATGATTTCCTCTTCCCACTCAAATTTGTATGACTCACGCCATTCTTCAACTGTCCTGCAGTCATTGAACATGATGACGTTGGTTGGGAGAGGTGCATTGGCTAGGGGTTGTTCATTTATGGTACAACTAGATAGAGGGGACTTAGAAGAAAATGGGAGGATGGACGTAGAAGGGATGGAAGGTGCATGCACAAGAGGAGCAGAGGCGTGCACAGGAAGGGGAATGGAAGAGAAATGAAGGTGAGATGAAAGCGAGGGAGAAGGGATGGAATTCTCAATGGGGATAGTGCACAAGAATCTAGGAACACATGTAGCAGGATGAGATGATGTAGGTTGGCATAAAATTGTTCTTCATAAACATTTGGGTTAGAAAAAGTGGGTTGTATGCACTTTCAGGATAATGGGGCTTATAAAACTGGTTTGGAGGAGGATTTTCAAACTGTGGGGATGGAGGAAAATAGTTCTACTAGTGCAAATAAGAATTCCATGGTGGGAAAGAAGTCATGATTGCACAACCTCAAAAGAAGAATGTGGAATGATGGAAAAAGGAGAAATGAATGAACGAATGATGAGGGAGACTAGTCTACACATAAGATAATGGGTGCGTTAAATCATTAGAGTCGCCAGATGTGTTGAAAAATGCCTCCAAAGGCTAGATCTCAGTGATAACACATCAAACTTGCTAAGATGAAGATGTAAATCTCTTCACTCTGGTCCCATTGGGTGTGCCAGAAACTATTGGTTTCTCAAATGTGCACCCACATCTTGGATCCCTGGAAAAGGGATGAGGTGTTTGAGACCACAATGGAACCATCCCCAAGTTGTGGGACCTTACGAGCTTGGGACAGATCTCCAAAGAAGGCCGGTTCCTCTACCTACCTCTAATACTACTGCTACTCCTAATGCTGAAAGAAAATCCTAGACTAAACATGCCAAGGGACCAAGGATAAAAGGATGTGTAGAAAGGGGAAATCCTAAGCTAAGGAAGGTGATAGCGCCAGAAGGAAAGGGTTGATCTCTCTCCACGAGCGCTGAGAGGGTGCAAGAGAAGAGGGCAGATGAAGTGCACCACAAATCAACACACAGGTTCTTCCTTCCATCATGTGCAACACATGAACATGGGGAATGCAAGCATGGGAGTACGCATAACATGCCAAAAAATGCAAACAAAGAGGTAAGATGTAATGAAAATGAGAGAAAGAAGACAAGAGTTCCACAAAACATGATTTTATTACTTAAGGGACACAGTCATTTACATTCACGAAAAGAGGTGAGAAAACATTGCAGAGACCATGCCAAGGTCTAAGACCCATGGGAATTCGGCCATCATTTTTGCATGTGCCGTTCAACAAGGAGAGATATTTTTCAAAGCAGAAATCTATTATTTATAGAGGAAGGGGAGAAGAGAAGTAAAAGGAGGGAAACTCAGATTCAAATCTTCAACCACCAACAACCAGCGATAAATGCCTGCAAATCCACCTACAAGGCTATCAGATGCACTTCCCCATGTCTATTTTGTGTGTGGAAGAAGGAAGAAGGCAAGATCTGATGAAATCTGGTAGTTGAGGTCGATTGGATGTGTGCATTGATGAGCTGAAAGACATTTCCCTATTTTCACTTAACAAATCCCACCTAAATTTGAACTTGAATAGTCCAACGTGTAGCTTGTGTTAGTAGTTCTCTGATAAGTCCAAGCATGTGCCGATCTGAGCTCTGTAGCAAAAGATACAGCTGTCAAAAGATGTTAGAGTCATCGGTGCATGGAAACACGTGGCACGCACAGGTTAGCTAAAATGATGGCCAACTATTCATTTGTTTTGTCTTTTCTACCACATGTCATGCACTGGTTGGTTGTCTAGATTCAGCGCCTTGTTGGTGTGCTTTGATTGGTTACGTGTGGCACACTCAAGTCTGATGAAGATGACTTGGCGAAAAAGGGTGCAAAGGAAGGCACAAGGCATAGGAGTGAGAAGTAAGCACACAAAAGAGAAACAGAGGGGAGGTGTAGAGGATCATGCATGATGTGCATGGGGAGATGAGGAAAACTGGTGAGAAGAGAACATATAGTCAAAGCGTAACTATTTCAAGGTAATGGGCACGTTGCATGATGGGCCAAGGACTTACTCCGATACAAGTAAGTGTGAGGCGTGTAGGAAGGAAAAAAATTGAGGAGATAGAAGAATTCAAAGGGGAAAAGGAAGGCATGCAAGTGCACTTAGAGAAAGTGCAACTGTGCTAACATGTCAAAAGAACAATCTTGAGTGCACGCAACCTGAAATGTAAAACACCAGAGTCGAGATGAAAATATAAGTTATCTAGATAACTAGGAGAGTTATTTGGATAATAGGTCACTCATGTGAGCATCATCAAATTTATTTTAGTCTATCCCTTTCAATTGCTTCATTAATTGTTGAGGGAAAACCATCACCTTTAATCTAGATTTTGTAAGCATGACATTGTACGCTGAAATTGGCCAGCGTGTCCACACACATATTGCCTTGGCGAAGGGTATGATTAATTGAAACCATGTCAAAAGATTTTAATATCTCCAAAATATCATGAAGAACATTACCTAAGGTCCAATTATGAATATTATTATTGTTAAGGGCATTAACAATAATAAGGGAATCCCCCTCAATCTGGAGATTCTTGATCCCTTTGTCCTTAGCAAGGTTAACACCCCACAATAAAGCTCTAGCCTCCGCCATGTTATTGGTTTGTCTTCCCAGGGGGCCAACATAGGCAAAAAACCAATCCCCTTCATTTATTCTAATGATCCCACCCCCCAGAGGGACCAGGGTTCCCTTTTGAAGCCCTGTCAAAATTTAATTTGAGGACATTGCTCTCCGGTCTGATCCATCTGGTTTGAATTCTAGGATTTTGATCTCCACGGGACTGAGAGCGAGACTTTTAAGAACTTCTTATTCCTTTCTAGGATAGGGATTTTTCACCTTACCTTTAAACAATTTGATATTTTCTTTAATGACAACAATCACTTTGTTTCTAACCTTCTTGAGGTTAGCTTTCTGATCTCTAAAAATACAATCATTCCTAGCCTTCCACAGACCCCAAAATAAATAGGGGGAAATTTTCCAGGCCATTAAAAAAATAGGGAACTTGAAAGGACTCTCCCACTATAATAAAAATCCTCAATGGAATTAGGCATAGTCCATTGAAACTTGAACAGATCCTAAATAGTCATGAAAACCATCTAGGTAAAAGGGCAATGGAGGAGAAGATGATTGACACTTTCCTCCTCCCTTCGCATAAAGAACATCTATTAGGGATAGTCAAACGACATTTCCTAATATTTTCCACCGTGAGGATATTATTTTGGGCTGCCAACTAATAGAATATATTCACCTTTGGGGTGAGATATTTCACCCAAAGTCTGCCCCAGTAATATTTTTGAATGGAATCCTTAAAGTTCAAACCATAACTAGATTTGACCGAGTAGTCCTGTTGTGGCAAATCAGCAGCACCCCCTGGATGTTGATCAGATTTCTAGTTTGATCATACTAGCATCCAGTGTGATTGCACAACATTGAATCCTTTCCCCAAGTGTGGGACTTGCAAAATGAGAAAAGAATCTCTAGTTTAGAGGCTGGTTCCTCAATTCCTCTGGTTAGATTTATCACTTACAAGTTGCAGAGGTCTATATTCCTAACCCTACCCTAAATTCCAAAGGAGACAGAGATAGAGAATGCAAAAAAGCTAAAACTAATGCTAATAGGTGATGCACCAAAGGAGTGGTGAGCATTTTTTACTTCTGCAGATTGACACAGTCCATAAAAATGCAACAAAGAACCTCATGCACAAACTGATAATTGTAATGAAGGATCATAAATTAACCAAACAACACAGGCAGAGGATGAAAACTAATCACAAAGGCTGTATTGTTATTTTAATCATCAAAATCACTTGCATTACAACACCTGAGAGGAAAAATAAAGTTGCAGCTCTTAGAAAAGGTTTGATATTCCACCAAAATCACTTCCAAGGTGAGAAAGGGGACTGCAATACCCAAAAATGTTCAAACCTTTGAAAATGAGCCAAATCGGCTTTTATAGTGCAAGGATGAACCCGGAGAGAAAATGTGGAAACAATGGAAGGGATTCAACCATTGACCAAAACGCATTCAAAACAGCATCGGCATCCTTACAGACCCATCCCCTAACATTTTTAGCCATGCTGGGAGAGAATGCAAGCCATTCTTCATTAAAAACGGTGGTTGAAACGTCATTTTTGTCCATGACCATGTGCCAGAGGAGTTTTTCAATTTTTTCTCTTTAAACTCCATCAAAATGTAAAACTGGCCCTGGAATCTTGTAGAGAATTTCACCAGCTTTCCATTTATATAAAGAACGTGAAAAACCGAGCTCTGGATCGAAAGATATGGCCATTTGAAGTTTTAGGGCAAAACAGGGCCAAATCGGGTTGGCGGGCAAAAATTCAAATTTTTGCACCTTTTTGGTCATTTGGAAAATTTTCCAAAATTTCCCCACACTCCACCACTCTAGGTGCCACGTGGCGGCATCTCATTGGCCGCGGGCCTTTCGGGGAAAATTTTTCCAAAAAAACTCCGCCGAGCCATAACTTCAAAAATACATGGAGTTAGGAGGAAAACTTTACCTTTCTGGAAAGATGAGAAAGAGCTCTATCCAATGGTGCCACTTCCAGAAGGTTTTGAGTGCATGAAAGCAAAAATTTTGTGACTTAGGCACAAGAGAGGAAAGAATGGGAGGAGTTAGCCACAAAATGAGCAGGGGGCACATTTTGGATAACAATTTTGGTGACTCAGAGGGGTCATCTGCCTACTGGATGAAGTTACCAGTTGCCTGAAGCATCCATTGGGCATGGAGTCATGAGTTGTAGCCTGCAAACTGATCTAAACTTTGAAAACCTCCTCTCTGAGCCACTTGGAAACCCACTAAAATGGACTGCAAGAGCAAAACCAGCACCACAAAAACTATGTACAAAACTAAAGGTCATACATGCTCCGAAATGGAACATGCAGTTCTTTTACTGAAAGCAAAACTACCTATCCTACTCTAACTAGAAGCAAAAGTGGGCTAAAAAAACCCTGCAACTGGTTGGGAGAAATAGCTTCCCTTTCTCAAAAGTTGTAACCATGCAACTGATTTGGCACTGAACATGGCTGATTGGATGAGTGGAAAATCAACAAGAAGCTGGTCTTCTACCCAAATCATCAAGGTGTCAACTGAAAACAAATCCAATACCTGATTTAGTTGCTCTGCATTTGGATTGAAGAGGTATGACAGCTAATCCTTGGTACTTTGTAGCTCCCCCTCATGCTTAGAAGCAAACATGACTGGTTGTGACTTCTCTTTTGACTCCAATGAAGTCAAATACCTTATTGGGAAAGGTATGATCCGTTTGATATGCCCATAGCTCTGATTTTCAACTCCAAAAATGGAGTCTTCTTGTAGACCTTCTTGGGTGGGTGATGTGGAAGCAATGGTAGGACTTTTCTGCCCTTTCTCTTCCTTCATGGCAACATGGAACTCTTCTATAGTGTGCAACTCCTCGTTATTGATTGCAACATCCAATGAAGTTGCTTTTGCATTGTTGTTACCTGCTACAATACATTGTTGGCTTTGGAGCTCCTCTATTGTAGCTTTTGGAAGATCAAATTCTTCCACTTTGATTCAAGAGGCATGTTACAAACTGTAGGTGTTTTCCTTGAACTCTTTTGTCCATGGCAACAAGTTCTTGTTGTTGGAGAAAGAATGGTGAAGAAGGAAACATGGTAATTTCAGCTGGCTCTTCATCTAAACATTCTTCTAAGTCTGATGGCAAATCAAACTCTTGAATGTCTTGCTGTAGCAAAGTCTCTCCCTCTTGTATGGTGGCCTCCAAATCTGTATTTTCTTCACCCTGTATAACTTCATTTTCAAACATGAAACTTGTCAATCCAAACTCATCCCAAAAATCAGATTGTTGGAGAGATGAAGTGGGAGAGAAGCATGAAATTTCTTGTGCCTTTTGCTCACAATTTGGACCTGTTTTGTTCACATCCATAATGGCTTCATCAATCAAATCAGCTCCTTCAAATGAAAACAAAAACGTATCAATAATGCTTCCTTCTTCTACTGTTGTAAAAACTGACTTGACCTCATCCATTTGCTCCTCAAAGATGGGGTTTTGAGATGGTTTTCCTTCCTTCTCGATGGCTGATTTTACAGTGCAAACTGGATCAGCATTTTCTTTGGGCAAAGTGCCAACATGGACACCCAACTCATCACCAACAAACTGCTGTTTTTCTCGCTTCACTGCTGTTATAAAATCAGCCTTGTTTTCCACTTGTTCTCCAACTTCAACATCCTCTATTGGTTTCACCATCAAGGGGATTTTTGTAATCCCGAATTTAAGAGCCCAACTCTTCAGACTTTGAATTTCTTCATCCTTGTTTGGCTCTTCTTTCTATTGTTGTTTTCCTTGATTGGCATTCTAATTTTTATCCTCCCAACATGGATTTGGGAATGCAAGAGAAGAAGTGGATTGTAACTCAATTGATTTTGAAATTTTTTGTGGTGGTGGAGGAGGTAGGAACTCTTGTTTCTTTGGAGGGAATGGTTGTTTGGAAGGGAAAAGGACAGAAGAATTGAGATGGGGTGGAAGACTAGGGAATGGAGAAATAGATTCAACACTTGGGACAGCAGATGGAGAGTTTAAAACTTGACACTACTGAGATAAAACAGATTGGGAAAGAGGGAGAGGAAAGGCATGAGATGGTGTGCTTACCTATTGACAAGGTTGTTGAATACTCCTCTCATACACCTTTATTCCTTCAGTCCACTTTGCAAGCAATGGTAGTGTTGTAATCATGAAGGCTAGCTTCTCTTGAGGGTTGTAATGCCTTGGAAAAGGTCCCACCCATGGACAAGGTGCTCTACAACCGATTCTAAATGCTTTCATTTGTGCTTGAGCCCTGGATTACACCATGTTTACCTCCATCTTTTGGATTTGTTCCAGAGATCTGCATTTTCTTCTTGAATGCCCTCACAACTAGCATACCCTTATGCTTGACATGCTTCATATCCAAACTGACTTTGGCACTGCTGCTCATATGGGTAGACATGCTGATTTTGAATTTGATCAAAATGCTGATTTGGAGGATTTGTAAAACATGTTGGAGGTGTGATATACTGCTGTTGTAAATGTGAATTCCATGATGGAAATGAAGTCATGATTGCACAACTTCATGGAATGGAAAAGAATGAAAATGATGGAAATGAATGGAAAACAGGTCTGCAACTTAGAGAATGAGTTGTTTACCAGATGGAGTCACCAGATGTGCTTTTGAAAGTGCCTCCAAAAGGCTGAATCTTTAACAGGAACACACCAACCTGTCAAAGATAAAGTGGAAGACCTCTAAGGTCCCACCCGGTGTGCCAAAACTGTTGTGGCAAATCAGCAGCACCCCCTGGATGTTGATCAGATTTCTAGTTTGATCATACTAGCATCCAGTGTGATTGCACAACATTGAATCCTTTCCCCAAGTGTGGGACTTGTAAAATGAGAAAAGAATCTCTAGTTTAGAGGCTGGTTCCTCAATTCCTCTGGTTAGATTTATCACTTACAAGTTGCAGAGGTCTATATTCCTAACCCTACCCTTTATTCCAAAGGAGACAGAGATAGAGAATGCAAAAATCTAAAACTAATGCTAATAGGTGATGCACCAAAGGAGTGGTGAGCATTTTTTACTTCTACAAATTGAAAAAGTCCATAAAAATGCAACAAAGAACCTCATGCACAAACTGATAATTGTAATGAATGATCATAAATTAACCAAAAAACACAGGCAGAGGATGAAAACTAATCATAGAGGCTGTATTGTTATTTTAATCATCAAAATCACTTGCATTACAACACCTGAGAGGAAAAATAAAGTTACAGCTCTTAGAAAAGGTCTGATATTCCACCAAAATCACTTCCAAGGTGAGAAAGGGAACCTGCAATACCCAAAAAATGTTCAACCCTTTGAAAATGAGCCAAATCGCTTTTATAGTGCAAGGATGAGCGCAGGAGGGAGAAACACGGGAAAACATGGAAGGGATTCAACCATTGACAAAAACACATTCAAAACAGCATGGGCATCCTTACACCCATCCCCTGACATTTTTAGCCATCTTTGAGGAGAGAATGCGAGCCATACTTCATTAAAAACAGTGGTTGAAACGTCATTTCTGTCCATGACCACATGCCAGAGGTATTTTTAAATTTTCTCTCTCCAAACTCCATCAAAATTCAAAAATACCCAGGAATCTTGTAGATAATTTCACCAACTTTCCATTGATATAAAGAACGTGAAAAACTGAGCTCTGGATCGAAAGATATGGCCATTTGAAGTTTTAGGGAAAACAGGGGCCAAATCGGGTTGGTGGGCAAAAATTCAAATTTTTGCACCTTTTTGGTCATTTGGAAATTTTTCCAAAATTTCCCCACACTCCACCACTCTAGGTGCCACGTGGCGGCATCTCATTGGCCACGGGCCTTTCAGGGGAAAATTTTTCCAAAAACTCCGCCGAGCCATAACTTCAAAAATACATGGAGTTAGGAGGAAAACTTTACCTTTCTGGAAAGCTGAGAAAGAGCTCTATCCAATGGTGCCACTTCCAGAAGGTTTTGAGTGCCTAAAAGCAAAAATTTTGTGACTGAGGCACAAGAGAGGGAAGAATGGGAGGAGTTAGCCACAAAATGAGCAGGGGGCACATTTTGGATAACAGTCCCCAAATTCTTCCGAATATTCTTGGTTTTAAAATTTGGGTATGTAGAAATTCCTTAATTTGATGTTGAGCTCCATGAAATAATGACAATCCCAATTGAAATTAGGAGGAGTGATTATATTCTCCCAGCTAAGAGTTTTACCAAAGATCCAATAATTCAAGTATCCAAATTTTTCCTCTATCTTCATAATGTTGCGCTACCATTTTCCAAGACTCCATACTTACAAGAGGCTTATCTTCTATCCAACAGTCATTCCAGAAGCTGATTCTGTTACCTTTACCAATATCCCATTTAGAACCCTTATTCAGAATATCCTTGGAAGCCACAAAGGAGTTCCAAAAAAGAGACCCTCTAGGAAGGTCATTTTGGTTGAAGAAGGAATCCATTCTACCAACATTCCATAGATATTTCTTCTTGATGATGTCCACCCAGAGACCTTCTTCCCTTAAAACCCTCCAACCAACTTTGGAAATCAAGGCTTCATTCATAAGTTTAATATTTTTCAATCCTAATCCTCCACACATTTTGGGTTTTGTGACTTTTTCCCAAGCCACAAGAGGAAACTTAAAATTTTCCTCAGCTCCCACCCAGAGGAATATTTTATGAATTTTTTCCAGGGAGACAATGATTTTGGAAGGAAGTTTGAAAAGGGACATAATGTAAATAGGAATACCTTGGAGGGAACTTTGAAGAAATTGAATTTTCAATCTAAGAAAAAAGGATACCTTTCCAAGTTTAATGCTTTCTATTCAATATTTCCAGAAGATTTTTCCAAATAAAAGGGTTCAACCTTTTGTGGACAAGGGGTATTCCCAAGTAGGAATCTGGAAAGGTCTTGATCTGACACCCCAAGATATGATAAATTCTAAATTGGAATTGATCCTATACATTTATAAAGAAAACATCACTTTTATGGAAATTAACCATCTATCTGAAGACCATTTCATAGTCTTTTAGAACCTTCTTGGAATTATAGGCTTCTTGGATAGATGCTTTACCCAACATAAATTTATCATCCATAAATTGGTTAAGATAAATAGGAGGAAGACCATTTGCAATTTTGATACCCTGAATAAGGTTGAGAGACATAGCTTGGTTAAAAATCCTACTTAAAGATTCAACAACAATAATGTAGAGGAAAGGAGAGAGAGGGTCCCCTTGTCTCAAACCTTGACCCACTTGGAAAAAACCTTCAAGTTTTTGTTCACCAAAACCAAAAAGCTAGTTGTGGAGATGCAAGTCATGATCATATTAACAAAAGAAAAATTGAAGCCTACCTTGATCAAAATAGCCCAAAGGAAGGACCATGATATCCTATCATAGGATTTGTGCATATCCAACTTGACAAGCATAACAGATCTTCTAGAGTTTTAAATTGAATGGATAGGTTTTTAGATAACCATAATACTATCCAAAATTTTCTTTCTTGAGAAAAACTATCCTTGATTGGGAGAGATGAAGATGGCTAAGACGTTTCTAATCCTACTCGATATGATTTTAGTAATCAGTTTGTAACTGGTGTTGCAAAAACTTATAGGTCTGAAGTCCTTAATATATTTGGCTCCAACAACTTTGGGGATGAGAACCAAGAAGGTATTGTTCATCTGTTTTAGTAACTAACCATTGTTGAAGAAATCTTGAACCATCTCAATAACCTCCTGCTTAATCACTTCCCATAATTTTTGAAAGAAGAAAGTATGGAAACCGTCTAGGCCAATTGATTTATCTAGTTCCATATAAAAAATAGTGAATTTGATTTCCTCCTTAGTGGGCCTCTTTAAGAGTTCTCTGTTTTCTTGAGGAGATATGGCATTCTGGAATTGATCAAGAAATTTATTTTGAACATTCACATCTGAACTAGTCCCGCATGGAATATCTCCTTGAAATAATTTATGATTATTTCATTGATTTCCTTAACCTCCATAGTTAGCTCCCCATCCTCTCTCCTAGATTTCACTTATCTTCAAAAGATTGTCCTTGGAAGTGGCAATGAAGTGAAATAATTTCATGTTCCTATCTCCTTCCTTTAACCATTTCACCCTTGATATTTGTCTCCAGTAAACTTATTCCTTGGCAAGAATATCATGGTATTCAATCAATAATTTACTTTCTTCTAATATCCGAGAACCAGATTCAGCCCACCCCTCCTTAAGTTCCTCAATAGTTCGTAAGTATTTAATAATCCTAATTTTCTCTTGGAAAATATTCCCGAAGATTTCCTTGTTCCATATTTTAAGGTTACTTTTAACATTCTTCAACTTGAAACTCAATCTATAGCTAACAACTCCATGGGATTGAATATCCCACCATTCTTTAATTTTATTTAAATTTTTAGGTATTCCAACCACATTTTCTCAAACCTGAAGGGTCTAACTTTCTTAGGAAGATCCATGCCCATATTTAGGAGAATAGGATTATGATCTGAACCTATTCTGGGAAGAGTAGTTAGAGAGTAGAGTTGATTAATCATACACAAATGGCTAACCAAAAATATATCTAGTCTAATCTGAATGAGATTAGTTCCCATCCTTCTATTAACCCAAGTATATTTTGATCCCTCCATATCCAATTAAAAATGATCATTTCTTACTAAAAACTCAGCCAAATCCTCCATACTATCAGAGTAAGAAATAAACCCCTTTTTTTCCCCAAAGAAAGGGGAGTATTGAAATCCCCCCAATGATCCAATCTCTTTCCTTAAACAATTGTCTGAAAACAAAGAGATCCTCCCATAATTTTCTCTTTTTACAAACCCTTTTCGAAGCATAAATGTTAGAGACAAACTAAGTTTTCTTTTATTCAATCTCTGTGAAACTAATGGCAACATGCCCGGGAGAAGTAAGAATCACCTCTCCCTTCACCACTTTTGGATTCCACATGGTGATAATACCTCCTAAGGCCCCAGAAGAGATAACACCTTCCCAACATCCTTCCTTCCAGATAATCCTGCTAACTTCCCTAAATCTATCCAAACACATCTTAGTTTCTTGAAGCATTAAGATGTCAGGTTTATTTCTAATCCTAAGATCCTTAACTATTCTATGCTTACTAGGGTTATTCAGAACCCTAATATTCCATGAGAGAAGAACCATAAATTCTTTCTAATAGAGGAGAAAGCCTTCTCCAAAGTTTTTGAAGTCCCTTATCAACATCCTTCCTAGTAGAGTTTTCCCTCAAATCCTTATTACTTTTCCTACCCCTTGAAGCTGACTCCTTTCCTACATCTTCTTTATATTTTCTTCAAGTAGTTGGCTTAGAAATTATTACCGATGTTTTTGGGGAAGACTCACCTTCATACATGTCTGTAACTTCTCCCATCAAGAGCTCAAAAGAATTTGAGGTTAAAATAACATCATATTGTCTTTGTCTATATGAACTTTGTCCCACCAAAGATACCTCCTCCAGAGAGGGACCAAGAGCCACTTTCAAAGCATAGTTTCCTTTAGATTCAAAAAAATTCTCCATTCTATTTTGGGAACCAACTTCTCCATAACAGGAGCCTCACTGTCTTGATCTTCTTTACATTTTCATCCCTTGACTTCATTTTCACCCTTAGGTGATGCTTTTAGGCTATTTTCTTTTTGCACTTCCTTATTTTGAGCCTTGTCATTGTTCACCACTTTTCCTTTTTTCCCAACCTTCCTCCATTCTTGATTCTCCTTATTATTTATCTGTGGTGGAGGTTTGGGTCCTGACTCATTCCTTTTTTTGATAGGGGACACCTTTTGAAATCATGACCAACCAACTTGCATTTACTGCAAGTGAAAGGAGATGGTTCATATTCAAATCTTTGCACCCATTCCCCGATGTGGTCATTAGTTTGATGTTTCCTTCTAGGCTAGCATCATGACACATATGCACATAGAATCATGCATGGGTCAACCTTGTCTTGACCTTAGTAGTTAGATTTATTTCTATAGGAGAGACTAAGCTCTTAGCAATCCCTATAAGAACCTTAGGTTCCCAAAACTCAAGAGGTAGCCCAGGAAGATTCACCCAAATCAAAAACTTTGAAACAATCTTTTCAAAGGGATTAAACACTAGTTCCCATTTTTGAATCACCACATGAGATTTCTTGATAAACCTCATCCCCTCATCCATTATTTTAGCCACGTGTTCTTTACTAGGTAGAGTTACGAGGAAATAACCATTAGCATAAGCCATAACCTCAATGCATCCATTCAAAGTCCATCTTCTCTTAGACAAACTTCTAAAATAGTCAATATTGGACTTAATTCCCAAATTTCACAAAAAGATCTTCTTACATGGTCACTTTAGCCATATCCAAGAGAATATATGGGATTTTAAGAGATAGATTACCTTTCTCTTTGGAAGGCTCCTGCCAATCCATGATATTTTTGCCTAGTATTTTATTGACCAAACGTTCAGCCCATGTGGTCTCCACTTGAGACCCATCCTTTTCATCCTTACCTGATGCAATCATGTGCTCCTACTCCAGATCCAGTGCCTTCTCATGCTCCACATGTTTCGCAAAAAAGTTCCCACTAATTTCCCTTGTTAAAAAAGCTTGCCCACGTGCTCACTCTCGCACAAGTTCACAAATTTCAAAATCTCTTGGTCATATACATTTTTGTAACTATGGAGATATTGATTCGATACACTTTCAATTGATCCAAAACAGTAAGCCTATTCTCATCTAGGAGGTAAAGTTATACAAGATGGTGTTGTGTTTATTCATCTTCAATGATCAAATATTTAAGGGATATAAGGAGTGATGAGAGCTCAACCTTTATGGGTAACATCACTTGATTACTATAGATGAGTGAGAATGGCGTAAGCTTGGAGTATTGAAATATGTAGGATAGGCACAAAGGGTAGGATAGAGTTATGTATTCTAATTGTGACTCTTTTGCCAATTTGTTTGTCTAAAATGGATTTGATCATTTTATTGGATGCTTCTTCTTGAACATTACACTGCAGATAAAAAGGGAGGGAATAATTTGAGGAGTATATGAAAGCATTTGGCTAGATATTTAATAATTTTATTTTTGAAGGATGTACCATTATCTGTAACAATGGAGGAAGGGATGCCAAAGTGAAAAATGAGATGGTTAAATATAAATTTGGAAATATTAGTACTAGTAACATAAGTAAGAGGCATGGCCTCTACCCATTTGGTAAAATACTTGGTAATGATTATGAATGTATGACCATCGGAGGAAGTGGGTTTGATTTTTCATCTAAGTTCAATCCCACATCGAGATAAATTCCAAGTTGTAGTGATATGTTGAAGGAATTATGAAGGTGCATGAATCGATTGTAGTGTTGTTGACACATCAAATATTTTTGAAAAATTTACAAGAATTAAAATACATAATGGGTGAATAATAACCCACACATAATTTTTTTAACTAGAATCATGCCACTTGTGTGTACTTCATATACCATCATTTACTTCAACTAAAGTTTGGTTTGCTTAGTATTTATTGAGATATCGTAAGAGAGTTCCATCATAACCTCTTCAATATAGAGTGTCAACAAGGATAAGTTGTTGACCATTGTGTGTTCATGTTGTCATTTATGTCAAGATAATTGATGGAAAAGGATTTCATGATATCATGTGAGTCTCCATGAGGTGTCAATTAGTGGTCAAACATGAAGTTTTATTTCTAGTGTCAAGATTTGGTGAGTTGTCATGGTGTCTTGATACATAGTTGAGTAGGCCTAGTCATGGTTTGTGATTTTCTAAGTTGTCTGGATGTTTTCATGAGATAACACATGGCCATAGAAGTGTGTTATAGATGTTTTTGGTCTGCATGAGGTCAACATGTTATGTACATGGTTTTTCGGTGTTGAATCGGGTCATTCTAGGCCTATTTCTAGCCATGGAGAATGCGAGAATGGTAAGGAGGTATGGGATTTGGGAAAAAATCAGTCATGGTGGAGCATGGTAAAATCATGATGTCAGTTTACTTGATGTGTATGGTGAGTTTCGGGTATGTAATCGGTGATGCGGCATGTATGAGGTCCTTGGGAAGCAAGAAGGTGATAACAATCAATTTAACACGGTAAGTCTTAATGGGTGGAGATTTCCAGGATTATTTGAGATAGATGGTTATATAAACATTGAGAGGATGTTTTCATGATGTTTCATGAAAATTTTTAGGTCATTCTAAAGAAGGATTTGCAAGATATGTCAGTTTTGGTGAAACTGGGTAAATTACAGTGTGTTTTGAAGGCAAATGTGGACCTTCGATACTCATTGTGAATTGTATTATTTGCATGAGGGCTTGAAATATTTAGGATATATTCCTAGGTTATTTATTGACATTTTAAATAAATAATGAGGTGGTTTTATCCTCACGTTTTTATGAACAATTGTCAACAAGGTAAAGTGGTTTGAAACCCTAGCTAAACCATAGCTAAGAGTGACTTAGAGAATATTTGTTGTAACATCCCAATTTTGATTGGTTTTGAAAAAATTATTATTGGATGTTGTATAGGATTATTACAAATTTCTAGAAAGGTATATTGAAGCATGTGATAGTATGTGGGACCCACCGAAATGGATTATTTCTCAAGAAGTTTAGTTTAAGGTAAGATTGTCCATTGGATTTGGGAAATAAATTGACATTATTTTTATCCATGGATATTTTATACATGTATATTAAGGTTTCATATCATGGGAATCTTCTAAAGTGCAAAGTGTTCCCTATTTATGAAGACTAGTTTTGGGGATAATTTAGAGCAAAACACTAAAATTGACATTACAGGAGTTACAAGAGGAGTTAGGAGATGATTAATTTTTTTGTTATTTTGGTTTAGAGATATATCCAATCATATATTAAACTTGTATTTTTATTTAGTATGAAAAAATTATGAGCTATTCTTTTGATGGTCAAAACTAGAGGATGTTTGTTCTAACAGGTGCTAAGTGGCTACAAGAGGTAAAGTGATAATTATGAGTTTTTATTTATTGGTGAATGTTTATGAGTGATTATAAATAATTTATAGGGGTTTACATTATTTTTTCAAGTGTGTAAGTGAATTTTAAGGTGATGGAGTGAGTTGAGCTCATGGTCGGTTTTTAGTACTAAAAGGCTCAAGAAGCATTTTACGAGAGATTGGATTGGTTTAAGTCCTTCCACTTAGAGTTGGAATGAGTTATAATATGTTATGGAAATGGGATTCATATATATTTATATTTATTCATGGATTATCTCATGATGAGGAGTTTTGGTTGGTCTTTCATGTCGGTTTGTGAAGGAGAATGTATGCTGATTTTCAAGACTGGTTTGCTTAGGCTGAAAGGTTGAGTTGATCGAGGCATGAAATAGATTGATTGATACTTTATATAACCTGTAACATGAATAGGGATGATTTTTTTTAATTCTTAAGTCCTTTTAAGGTATTTTAAGTGACATAAAGGGTGAAAACTAGTTGAGTTTGTAAAATTGGTTTATGGGAAGATTGATTTGGTGAAGAGTAAAGTAGTTGTGATTTGAAAATATAGATGTTTTAAGAGGTATAAATCACATGGATATTTTATATAGGTCATGATATTTCCATAGAGTTGTTATATTCCATAGTTGGGTTTATCCTAGGAGGTCTTGAGGCCCAAATGTGAAATTAGGTTGTTGGAATCAACAGTTTGGTCAAGGATATGAGGCTTTTGAGTTAAATTATGAATTATTTGATTGGTTCAAGAAAATTTATGACCATGGATGATATTAATATGTTATATTACACATGTTTGGTGAGTTTTATATCTTGTATAATCATGGTTTTTGTGTTAGTGGATTTTGCTCATCCTAGTGATGGGGTTTTGAGCCTTTTTGGTGCAAGTTGAGTGCTTTTGGGCATGGAATACCTATATGAGTCATATATGACTGTTTTAATGGGTTTTTTTAATTTTATTATATTTTATTGGTCATGAAAATGGTTTATTACTGACCTCCCTTGAGTTTGAAGGAATGAAATCATATAAAAGTGATGTTTTGGGTGCTTTTGCGTACTAGTTGAGCCTATGGAGAAAATACGACCTAGGTGAGGGTTTTAAGGTTGATAAATGGAATGATTTGATATCTGATAATATTTTTATAGGTTAAATACTAATTTATATCATGTGAGAAAGTTTTTAGGGACAAGACAAGGTGTGAAAGAAGAAGAAAGAGTGAGCTAGAGGAATGAGGGTTTGATTGGGATTGTGTGAGTTGAACTAGAGATATCCATCAATTGTGGAAGAAAAAAATATCATCATCATCAAGTGGTTTAATTGGTGATTATTCATCCTAGGGGGTTTTATCCTCCTTGTGGAGTGCGTGATTTAGTAAATTAGGGGTTGGCGCCCTTGTAGGGTTGGTGATCTACTAAAATAGGGGTTAGTGCTCCTTTTGGGGTTGGTACCTCAATAAATTTGAAGCATGGATAAATAAAGTTTATTTTTAATTTTTTTATTCCCCTTGAGGGTTTCCTACTTAAGTTTGGTGTTCATGTGTACTTTATTGTTCTTTCTCATGTGTATGGTTGATTCAATGCTTAAGTAAACACACATATGGTTGATTGTTTATTTGAATGGTGGTATGAATGTTAATTTATGATAAGTGGAAATGAAATAATGTTTTATTTTTCTAATTCACCCCCTCTCAGTACCTTGCTATTCTAACATAATTTAGCATAAAAATGTTGTGATAGGTCTCATTTATTTTGATAGTTCATATTGTCAGGGAAAGTTTTGTCATGGATGAAGGTGTAAATGTCATGATACCAAGGGTTTCCATGAATAAATATTTCACATATAATATTGGACTCAGGTAAATTCTAGGATGAAATTAAAAGAATTTCTACCATAAAATCATTGTGTATTTGATTTGGACCGAACCTAAGAAGATATTTGATAATTTCCATGAAATCTACTAATTTGTTCTCAGATATGCAAGTAACATGTTCAAATGTGATAAGTTGAAATTAACCTTTGAGGATATAAACCATGATCTTATAGGGATAATTTTTTCATCCTTTACTATATACTCACCATTTATTTTATTAATGACCAAGAGATAATCTCCATGAACCATCAATTCCTTGAGATTCCATGAAATAAAAACTTCAAACTAGCTATGAGAGCTTCATATTTAGCAACATTGTTGGTACAAGGGAAACCAATGTGGAAATATTTTGGAATGATGTCACCAACAAATTTGAGAAGAATAATTTCTTCTCTTGACCCATGGATATTGCAAGATCCATTGAAATATAGAGTCCAAGAGGGAATTACATCAACATATAATAGTTCTTCATCTAGAAACCCAAAGTGAAGAGGTTCTCGAATCCGGTAGAGGTGGTGCACTAAGATAGTCGAAAGGGATTGTCCCTTAATGGCATTTTGATTGAAAAATTTGATGTCAAATTCACTAAGTAGAATAACCCAACTAGACATCCTTCTAGTTAGAACAAGTAAAAATAGTAGATACTTGTTGGATCCACTTTCGTGATTAGCTTAGTTACGTGATTGATCAAATAGTGATACAACTTGTGAAATTTGAAATCCATATATAAGAATACCTTCTCAACCTATGAATATTTGAGTTCATGATCAATCAAGGTCCTACTGAGATAATAAACAACTTGTTCTTGTCCTTGATCATTGTGTTGAGCTAATAATGCATTTAGTGCATATTTTGTAGAAGAAGTATAGAAAAGAGTTAATTTTTATAGAATAGGTGGCATGAGAACCAGAGGATTTGATAGATATTATTTCATCTTGGAGAAATAATCTTGACATTCTTGATTCCATTTGAATTGTACATATTTTTTGAGAAATTGATTAAAGTGATGGCACTTATATGCTAGTTGCGATATGAACCATCTGATGGATTATATTTTACCTTGAAAACTTTGTAACTATTAAAGGTTTTGTAAAGGAGGAATTTCACTGATATCCTTGACCTTTGTGGGGAAAATTCAATACCTCAATGTGAAACAATGAACACTTAGAGGTTTTCTAAAGTCACACCAAAAAAACATTTATTTGGGTTGAGTTGAGCCTTATATTCATACAATATTCCAAAAATATGCCTTAACTTTGTTTGATGATTAACTCTTTATTTAGATTTTTCTAGGATATCATCGACATAGTCTTCCATAGTGTTGTGCAACATGTTGTGGAAGATTAATGTCATAGATCTTTGATAAGTGACACCAGATTTTTTTAGGCCAAAAGACATTTCCATATAACAAAATTTACCCCACGGTGTAGTGAATACCATTTTGGGTTTATCCTCTTATGAAATTTTTATTTGATTATAGCGGAGAAAACCATCCAATAAGGAGAGCATTTCATGTCCCGTCATAAAATCAATGAACATGTCAATATTTGGCAAGGAGAAGTTATCTTTCACACATGTTTTGTTTATATTGTGAAAGTATGTACACATTATTATACCATAGTTTTCTTGGATACTAGTAAAATATTTGATATCCACAATAAATAATCAATTGATCTGATGAATCCCACTTCTAAGAGTTTTTAACTCTTCTTTGACTAACAATGTAACTTTTGGATGCATTTTTATAAGTTTTTTTTGGTTTTTATTTTGGATGAACCATAAGATGGTGTACCACAAGGGATGTATTTAATCCTTGTATATCCTTGTATGACCATGAAAATACATCTTGTAATTAAATGAGTAATGTAAATTTTTATATTTTTGATTTTAGTAGGCTTACACCAAGAAATAAGAGCTTGAGATGATCACTTGTACCAATGTTAATGCTAATGGTGTCCTCTACAAGAATTTTTGATGTGCCATTTTCTTGAAAAGATGTTGTAGGTTTATGTAGATATTTATTTTGATAGGAAGGATACTACCCTCTCACTAGCACCTCATAAAGGTTTTCACTAGGAGATATGTCTTTTTCTTTTTATAGTTTTTCTCTTTTTTCATTTTTGTTACTTAGATAATGCCTCCATGAGATTTTCACTACAAGAGATTTTGTTTTTCATTTTTCTATTTTTCTATTTTTCTTGTTTTTGTGGACTGGGGTACTTAAGTTCTTCACCAAAATAATCATTTTTATTTAGGTCAATATTAAATCCCTTCTTATGATTGGAAAGGGGTATAGGGTCTCGAGTCCCAAGGAACTCTTCAATGGCTTCATCATTTTGAAAGAGATCCATAGATATGTGATTTTGTTGATCCTAATTTATGAGGTAAGGATATATAAGATCAACATCAATGGTGTAGATGGAAAGGTATTCGAATAAAATAGTGTTGGCTAAGTCATCAAAGAAGCTATTTGTGGAACCTGTCTCAATTTTCAAGTTAGTATCTTCACCACTAGTTGATACATCAAATATTAGAGGCATTGTATCTAATATTTTAAAACCTAGGTCATGGAAATAGATATTTTTGTGTTTACAAGATGGGATCAATGAAAAATTATTCATTTTTCTGATTTCTTTACCCTTACAAAGGCATGTTTATCATCATTTCATGTTCTTTAATGTAGTTAAGGGATTCATAACATGTAGCTAACTGATCTTCGTATAACCAAGATCCCATAGAACCCTGAATGTGGTCATAATATTGATATCTAAACCATTTCCAATGTGTAATACCAAAATTGTATATAGGATCCTCTTTGAGACAGGGAACATTGGGCTTACCATAATCGCATGCATATAAGGGTAGTTTGTCAATATGAAAGTTATTTTGAAACTCATATTCACCAATAAATTTGTTAAGGATTTTAAGATCAGGTAGAGAAATGGATGTAGAAGGTTGAAGTTTTAAAAGGATCTCTAAATCAGTGCATTTTTTTCGTGAAAGGAATGATACAAGGAGATGTAGATATATCCGTAGAAGGAAAGTAATTTCTAAGCTTATATCTCCTCTCAAGAGTTTGCAATATTCAAATGGATTAGTATCAACGACTAAGGTAAAACCTTTACCTTTATAAGGGATTTATACATTGATGGAATGTGGAAGGTACTGATTTCATAAAATGAATCCATAGATGACCATGAAGTATGTTATAGGAGGTTTTGACATTGAAAAAATGACAAACAGAATACATTGTTTTAGGTATAACCTTTATGAAAGATGTGATAGTTCCCAAAGATTATATCTCACTATTATCATAACCATTAATAGTGATGATATTAGTTCCAATTCTTTCTTGAATATGACTAAGGCATCTTACCAATTTCATGGAGAAAATATTCAATGTGGCTCCATTATCTATAAGAACCCTTTTGATTTTTTGATGAGTTTTGAAGGATTCAATATATAATGAGTTGTTGTTTTATATGTTTGCATTCAAAAGGTCACAAGGAACAAATGAAAGGATTTGACTACTTTGTGATATATTTGTAATTAAGGCTTAAAATTGCTTGATCGTTGATATCCTTAGGAACATGTTCCTCTTGAATTACACCAGTGGGATGTCTTAAAGTACAGTGATGATGACTTGAATAAGTCCATGAGAGATATTTGTGTGAGATTCTTCTCTAATTATTTGACAATATCATATGAATGTAAGGAATACTTAGCATTAGAGGTTTTGGATCAAAAATACGTTGAGGACTAGACATTGGAGGTACATTTAATTAGGAGGATAGTTGAGCAGTAACCACCCAAACCTTTTTATATCACATTGCCAACACATAAGTAAGGATCTTAGTTTTTATGGTGGCTTCAAAGTTATGTGTTTTATCTATGAGAGAGATAATGGAATTGAAATCCACATTGTTGGAATATTAACCTTTTTCTTTAGATTTTTAATCTGTATAACTTTTCAAAAATGTTTCCTTCAAAACCTTTAGTTTCACATTTGGCATAGTTGTATTTGATTTATTTTCAATGTCAATATCTCCATGATCTATTAAATCCTAAATGTAATGAAAAAATACTATACAATGATTAGTGGAATGCCCATTGATGCAGTGGTACTCATACTATTCAAATTATTTGAATTACGTAGGTTTTGTTTCCACAGGTCTAGTGATTGGATAGGTTACCATATTAGAACTTGCTAATTAGAGAAGGACACTAGTAATACTTTCTTTGAGAGGTGTGAATTGTATTCATTTGACTTCACAGGGAGTAATGTATTTGTTAGATATTATGATCAATTGATATTTGGATTTGTTTGATTTTGATGATTGATTTTATATGTTTTGAACATGGTGAGTATCAGTGACTCTATAGTTTAAAACATTTCTACTTCGATTGAAAAACTTTTATTGATAATGATGTTGGTGATTTTCCTTATTGGATTGATATTTTAAAGGATTTTTTATTAGACCCTTAATAATGAGAGCCCTTTCAATTTGTGCTCCTTTTTCAACGAATTCCTCAATATTTATTAGGAAATGAATTTGTATTTAGACCCGAATTAACATTTGGAATAAAAATTATTAATAACTATTTTTGGTATTGAACAAGGAAATCAAATTTTATTCCTCTCCATCATTGAAGAAATTATTTGAGTGTTTCGTTAGTCCTTTTCTTGGTGTTGAAAAGGTCAATCATAGTAAATTCTGAATCTCAATTAAAAGATATGTGCTTAACAAACTTACCTAATAAGTCAGAAAAGTTGTGATTGAGACTTTTAGAAGGTGTAAAAACCAATCTAGGGCTTTTCCTCCTTAAGTTTTTGAAAATATACAAGAGATGAATGTCATTGTAGGCTACTTCTTTGCATCTACAATGAAGAATTCTTTGATATGTTCTCTTAGGTCATGCTTGTCTTTTTACTTGTAAAATTTAGGGGTTTCAAAGGATTGATGAAAAATATATCCAGCGAGTTCTTTATCAAATGAATAGGGAATAATTCTTCAAAATTGAATTTTTTAATTTATTTTTCATCCCCATTTTCATTTCTTTCACTTTTTACATTATATTCAAAGTGAATGAAGAGTTTGTGAGAGGAATGTCTTGTATTGTTTCTATTTCGTTGGTGGGTTAGACCATTTATTCATTACTTGTGGGAAAATTTAGAAGCAATATTAGAAATTTCCTTTGTCATGTCACAAAATTTTGTGAATAAGGCTTCGTTTTATGTATTCATATAAGCATTTGATTTTTGTTTTTTCTTTCTATATTTGGGATTATATATGAGATGTTTCAAGTTATCATCACCAAAATATGAAGGTAGTTTAGCCCTAATTTCTAGGATACGAAGAAGAAATTGATATTTATTTTGTATTAAAAGTTCATCAATTTACTATTGTTTTGTTTATGAGATCTCAAAGTTGTCTAACTTCTTCCCTTTCATCGAACTATTTTTTCCAAAAGGATTTCTATCAAGATTACCAAAGATGTTATATATTTTGGTTCAATTTTGCATCATTTTATACTAAAAGGGTAAAAACATAAAGTAAGATATTATATGTGATATTGATGAATATGATTCAAAAATATTTCTATGATATGAATTCAGATTTGATTTATTTTCTTAAACTTAGATAAAGTGAATATCCAAAAGTATAAGACTTTGATTTGGTAGGATTGATTGATTTTAGATTTTGATTAGACTAATTGGGGTTTTCTTAGCTTTGAATAAAGTGAATATACAAAGTATAAGGATTTGATTGATAGGATTTGATATGATTAAATTTGGATAAAGTGAATATCCAAAAGATAAGAATTTGATTGATTGGATTTGATATGCTTAAATTTGGATAAAGTGAATATCCAAAAGTTAAGGCTTTTGATTGAGATTTGATAGGATTATACTTGGATATGGGTACCCAAAATATAATACTTTGTTAGGATGATTTTGATTAAACTAACTTTCAATGAAATTGGAAAAAATTTTAATTTAATTTTGGATTTGGAAGAGAGGATTTTTTTCATTTTTGGATTTGGTTAGACTTGGTTGATAGAAGATGTGGACCACCCACTATTTTAATTTAACAATCTAAACAAGAAGTAAAGATATATTTTTTTGATAAATAATTTTCAAATTGAAATAAATTTAGATGATATGGGATGTGGAACAAAAACTATATTTAACTAACAATAGAAAGACTAACGAAGATATGATTTTTTTATAAATAATTTTCAAACTAGATTGAATTTTGATGATATGAGATGCAAAACACAAACTATACAAACTAACAATCTAAATAATAACATCGATAGGATTTTATTGATAAATGATATTTGAATTGGATTGAATTTTGATGATATGAGATGTAGAACACAAAATTTTTAAAACTAACAATATAAATAATAACGAAAAAGTTGGCCCCAGCTTTGACAGATTCCTAGGTATATACAATTTCACTCACCAATACTTGTCTGAATGAGTAATCCCACTAGAAAATTTCTAAATACAGACTATACCCATCAATCAATTAAGAATTGGGCCATTACCACAAACAACATTTTGTTTTTCTCATAGGTAACACTACCCAATAAGGATGGAGCACTACCCATTTTGTTGGCTAGTCCTCTCAATGTGCCAACTACTTTGGGGTTCTGTTGTACTCCTAAAAATGTATTTTAAGGATATTTTTAAGTAATTCCCATAGTTAAGGTGACATGTATTAACCCTTATATGAACCTGAAATGTAAATATAATAATTTCTTTATAGATTATTAAAAATTTAGAAAAGTTTGATTTGTCTTTGGTGAAGGAAACCTATATGCAAGGTGTTAGTATTTTATTTCTTGATATTGATAGGATCTCCAAATGATGTGGTCCTACACAAAACTAATTCGTCATTTTCCTATAAGCACAATATTAAAATAAAATTACTTTGTGAATGATTGTGGTCATTTCTCATTTTCAATATTGCTTTCAAGAGCGCGAGAAAATAACATGCGTGGCTTTGATATAAATAAAAACAAATTGATATGAAAAATAATTTAATATTTTAACATTATTTTAACAAATTAAAATGAAGATTTGAGTCTCAAATATTAAAAAAATGGAAAAATGGAAATGAAGATTCTAGAAAATTGAGAAAATGAAGTAAAATCACCACGAATGTTAGCTCACATCTTGTGACACAAGAAAAACTAAGAGAATGGTAGTAAAGGTATCGTAATAGTAGTGTAAGTATAATTATGATAACATAAATACAATGATAGAAGGAAAATAGAGTGACAATAATGTAAATGTAGCCACTTTGTAGTGAAAACATAATGATGACAATGTAAATATAATTGTGGAAACACAAATACAATGAATTTATCACAAATTACGTGCTACCCTAATGAACATTGTATTACCAGTAACACAAATCACCCGTAGTAGATCCTTTTTGTATCTACTTACAACCTCGAATAACACTTCTTGAATCTTGGAATGAAGTACAGAGATTTTGAATCTCTTGATCAAATTTGTTTTTGGATGCTCTAAAGATGTTCCAAATAGAATTAGAATTTAGCTACGAGAAAATAAATTGAACGAATGATTTTATTTTAGATTCATGATGAATTGGACATCGTAAGGTTCTCGTGAGATTGAATGATAATCCATAAAATTTGTGATGTAAATCTAAAAACTTCCAAATATGATAATTGGAGAGGAATGAGTTCTTATTTTTAGATGAGGAAGAGAATCCCATATCCTTGATTTATGTTATTAACTTGTCGAGATCCGAAGCTAACTAAAGTATGATTTAATTTTTAGTTGAGTTTCCAATCTAATTGAGGAGTTGAACTATTGTTTTGAGCTTGCATGGATGAGTTATTTTTGAGTTGGCCAAGTTTGCACATGCTTTTGAATATTTAGAATTAAATATTAATTCCATGTCTTTTGTTTTATTCACCCAAAAAAGTGATGTGACTTTTAGCTTGGAGTAATTTTCTTTATTTTTGGAATTCATGATTTATGGGATATGTTTTAATTTTAGAGTGCCATGCTTTATGAGATATGTTTAGTTAACCCAAATGCATGATTTGATTTAATATAAACTTCTTCTCTTGCATATATTTAATGGTACGATATTTAATTTATTTATTTTTTCTAGTTAACGATATGTTAATTAGTGAAGTGAAAGTGGATGAGAGGTGAAGTGGAAATGGATAATGTAAGATTTAATTAATTATGTTGATATTTAACTTACCTAATAAAATTAACTAATGGGATAAGGAATAAATAATAAGAGTGATGGGATTGATTAATTAATCTTAGTAATGGGATGTGAGCATAATAAGGTCCATAAAATGGATATTTAATAATTCAATACCTATGTGTGAGTGATAGGAATTATTAGGGGAGTGTGGGAAAATGTCATAAAATTCCATTAAAGGTCATACAATAGCGAAAGATATTTAAATTGGTAAAAAATGGTCAAAAGTGGTTGTAATGCACTATGAAGTAATTATGAGATGAGTTAAGAGGTTTAGAATATGTAATATAATATTTTAGGTGTCTACAATGCCATTGATTGTATGTGGGATAAAAGTGAATGATAGTGGGAAACAACGAGTGTTTGTGGATTATTTGGGATGCCCATGAATAAACATGGGATACCAAAGATTGCATGTGGGGTCCCTAAGATTATGTGCAAGATCCCCATGATTGTAGTGGAGATAATAAATGTTAACAACATTTTCCAGTCATGGGAACAATAAAAAATATAGGGTTTTCTCGCACATTTTCCTACATATTGCTAATTGGTTCTCAATCAAGGAAAATTCTTTAAACATTTTTAAGTAATCCAAAATAATGGTACACATATTATGTAAATATCTACTAGTTCAACCACGTACTAATTGAGGTTAGAGTTTTAAAAAAGTATGAGGTGTCCCCACTAAGGGTACATTTTAAAAGCCACCATTTGGAGTGGGTGTGGTTGAGATGCTTGGGATTCTTAATGGAGATCATTAATCATGGACATTATGGATTCTCTACAGAATTTGGAAATGAAGTTTTCTCGGGAAGTGAGCCAAGGTATAAAAATGAGCATAGTAGTCAATTGGGTGGCATGCATTGTAGCCACATTTCAATAAGATAATCATGGGGAAGGAAGTGATTTAACCTTGTTGAATGAAAAACAAGCCACAACTGAGAAAATTATTAAAGATGAAAAAGAATGGACCATCAATCTTGAGTCGGTAAAGCTCAATTTAATTAAAAATATGACTAAAAATTATAAGTACCTCAAGGACGATCTTAAAAACTATTAATCTAATAAATTTTATGGATGCCCTCTTGAATACATTCAATAGACCTTGGATAATATAGTAAAAAATGAGATATATGGAGATCGATATGGATCAATTATTTCACTTAGAGTGAGTTGATGGTTTTCTAGTTCACAATGGAAAATTTAATGGAGACAAAGTTTAAAAATAGTAAATAGGAAGAAGGACATTTTTATGGATGGATATTGAATTGGGGAAGGGGAGGTGAGTGAGACTAAATGTTTCAATCCACAAATAAATACTACAAATAATGATGAAATATGGCACATACAATACTTTTGACACTTTCGGATATATGTTGATGCCCCCAATCACAAAAACATACCACACTTTTTAGTTTTGCAACTGTATGCATATTCGGTGCAACAAGAAATATGTTAAGTATTACTAAATCCATCCTAGTGTGGGGAAGGGAGGTGGGAGATTTCAATACTAGAGAAAATTAGCGAGGCTTAAAAAACATAAAGGGGATGAAGGTTTGAGGAAATTTTCCTTGTTCACCGTACATCCCAACGTATGAGGATTAATAGGAGTTGAGCATTAGGGTAGGGTAATGCATCAAAGGACATGACATGTGAAGTGGAAATATTGAGGGATAATCTTGAGATTATGAGGAATAATTTTATATGTTACCTAAAAGAACAAGAATCTACTCAATATAGTTTGGATGAGCTAGTACTACTAATGCAATAAAAAAGGAGAACCTAGAGCTGAATTTGAGAGTCATGGTCGATGAGAACATGTGCTACTTGTTGGATGGAAAATGACATCTATAAAAAGGGATATAATAACATGTCAATCCTAATTGTTCCAAAGATCCCCGAGTATATAAAAGAACTTACAAAGGACAACGTGGACATAGGAAAATGTGAGGTGTGTAGGTATGTAAAATTTCAAGCATGTATATTTTGATTTAGTTGCTAATTAATACTTTTGTGAATGTATAATATTTGAGTTATTTTATGTTCCAATTGGAATGAATAAAAATTAGTCAAGAAAACTACTACGACATATTGATTTTCTATTTCCATATATATATATATTAGCAAGTTTTGAAAAATATAGTCTATTAAAGTATTAACTTATAACATTTATTGGATGCCTCATATTTTTATTTGTTATATACAAATAAAATCATAGAGAGTGGCCTACATACCATCAATTTCTAGCCATGCTAAATATAGACTGTCTTAGCTTATCACTTTCTTGCTCGAGAACTATTTTGTATTAGGAGGGATTGTTTTCAACTTTTTATTTGTTCCAAATTAGGTTTCACATATATTTTGTAGTGCCCACTTCCGTTTGACACTCTGTTTGATACTCGATCCCGACTCTATTGATCATATTTTGGATATTATTATATTTTGATGTAACAGATGTGTATATACTAGCTCATGGATTATTATGGACATTAATATGTTTTGATTATCATGATGGTTAGATGTTAGACTATGGATTAATATTGATACGGATTCGATTATTGTGCTTGAGGATCATTGAGACATTTTTATTATTATGTGGATAATGATATACTAGTTGACATGGACAAGTTATTGATGTTAATTTTAGACATGTGACATTGATTATTATGAATAGCTCTAGTATACAAATCTATTGGATGATGATATAGTTACAAATTGAATTTTAATGATAAATATTGAATCCTTGATATTGTTGTGATTTAAAATTAATAATTTTATGTTGCTTATATCATTTGGATGTTCGATGTGGCCACGAGGTCAAGGAGGTATTTTGCATTTTGCAGTTAAAATCACAACAATGTTTTTTTTTATTATTGGCAAATAGTTTTTTGAAAGGGACTATACCCTTGTACAAAGATGACTCAGAAGCCAGATGTGCCCAAGCGAGCAAAAGATCAAAAGGTCAAAAACAACAAGGGCGCAAGCAGGAATAGAACCTACTAAAGACAGCACTAAAACCCGCAAAGCCCAGCAAGAGAACAGCAAAAGAACAGCGCCAATGGGAACAATTACAACCAGCCTAAGTGCCCCGGCGCGCACCCCTCCATGAAAACCACGGAAAGATTTTCTACAAACAGTGCTCCAGCCCGCCATGTTTTCGTCATCCACGTCGAGAACCTCCTCTAAATTACCATTTAAAACAGAATTTGAAACCCTCACCTCACTTTTACTGTCCATCTTCCTTCTCTAACGGTTCAAATCCACATTTAAAGGTCTTTGTTTATGAGCTTTCATAGATTTACTATGTCGGTTCACTTCCCGCGTGGCAGTCTCCAAATCTGCCATAATTAAATCTGTTTCTGACCCAGTCTCCCATTCGGAAGATTCACTATCTACCTTGTTTGACTCGTGAACAGTTTTGAATGGAATTTCCCGCGTCTTCCACGCCGTAGCAGCCTGTCCCACGCGTGCAGAGAGGTCACCATGTGAAGCCGCGAGTAGAGCCATTTCGGACTGGTTAGTTCCGCCATCGTTGCAATTTCCTGTGCGTAATGTGTTAGGGATCTCTCCTTCAAGATCCGCACCTCCTCTCTCTTTTTTTTCCTGCCTATTTCATCCACTGTCTCCGCGGAGCACTTGCATAGTTTGGCTTGGAAGTTGACCTTCCAACATTTGGGACAGACCAAACCGTGGTCTTCAGGGATGATGTTCTGCACAACACGGCCCGTGGGAGAAGAAAGAATGATATTCTTTGGGAGAATGTACCCCACCTCCATGTAACTTAACACATAGTCGTGCTCTTACAAGCCTGCTTCTGGCTTTTGTTGCAGGTTCCAAGGATATTAGCTCTCCCATTGAAGCTGCTATGCCAATAAGGACTTCGTCCTCCCAAAATTCCACTGGAAGAGCCGGCAGAGATATCCAAATGGGCAATTCCTTGATTTGAAGAGAGACCCCTGGCTTCCATCGCTTCAGATGCAGGGCAGTTCTTCCAAACATCCAAGGAGCAGCGTTGGAGGGACTGGAGACTAACCATATTGGAATTCAGTGTGAAATCAACAAGGTCACCATGGCAACCGTGTTTTTGAGCTGTATGTTGTGTTTTGTTAGGATTTCCCATGGGGATTTCCATTATTGTGACCATGGGGTATATGTGTACTTTATTTGTTGTGTCCCTTTTTAAAATTATTTTTGTATGTATTTTATTTGTAATGTGCTCTTTATTTTAATTATTTTAATGTGATAGTATAATGTGAGAGTCATATAGTTAAAATTTAATTAAATTAAATAGGATGTGGAAGGTGAAATTAAATGTTATTGTCTTGGTTGAAAATGAAATTTATTTATATATTTTATAACCATATGGTAATTAAATATATGGTTGTGTCTAAAGTTTGTAATAAATAAATGTCAAAGAAATAAATGCATTTTAAAAGAGTGTGTAAGTTACCAAGTATGGGTTTTGTAAGTGAAGTGATAGATTGTGTAAGAAATTGTAAGAGGCTGTAAGAAGATTTTGGAAGGTCAAACACTCCATCTCCCTCTTGAAATTCGAATTTGAGCTTGGAGGACAAATTTGGAGGCTTGTGGGACAAGTTAAACTTGTCCCACACCTCTCAAAATCCTCCAACAACCTTGTTTATTAATTTGGATTCAAAATCAACTTATTTTATTGCATTTTGACATGATTTATTGTAAGATTTGTTTGCACTTGTCTTACAATTTTAAATGCATTCTTTTTTAGGATGGGCAAAAATGAAGTATGTAAATGGTTTGTCATTCACATTGATTGGGATTTAATTGCCTTGATGTTGATTGCTTTTTGGGGATGAGAAAAAATGATGTGGCATCCCACTTGGAATCCACATCATCCTCTTCCACCCTCTCCTTTAAAATTGGAATTCCTCCTCATTTTGAGGTTGTTGAAGGTTGGAGATTTCACTCTTGGGTCAAAATTTCTCTTGCATTTTGGAGCTTGCTTGGTGGAAGAAGTGGATTTTCTTGTGCATACATTTACCTTGCTGATTTGGGACTAGTTTTTGGTGAAATAAAGACTGTTGTTTTGGGAGCAAGTCCCCATTATGGAGAGGTAGGCTCTCACTTTTTTAAAATTGCTGTTTTTCCCTCTTTTAGCATGAATTTTGAATGTATTTGTGTTTACAATTCTTAGAGGGATGGGTAGAATGCTTAGGGAATGGTGTGGAGAGAAGACTATGAGGTTTATCAGAGGAGGGATAAGGGATTTGCCATTGTTATTTGTTCTTGGAGGGAATGTTGGTTTGGGATCCACCTAGGAAAGGAAATTGCTTGCATTTCCTACTTTGGGGGAGGTATAAGGGATAAATTTGGAGGAGGGATAAGGAGGGGTTGAGGAGGGATAAGGTTTATGGGATTGCTATGATCTTAGTAGTTTGCTCTTGGTGGATGCCTAAAATTCAACTTGGGAGGCATAAGGAGACCTCCATAGTTCTTGCTCTTGCTTGGCTTGCTTGCTTGGAGAAGGAGCCTTTGTTTTGTTTGGAATTGATTGTTGTAGTTGAGAACTACATCCCCTTGCTTTGTGTTTATTTGTGTTTGTGAATTTATGCTTGTATGTGAAGAAGCCATGTTGTCATGTGTTGAATTATCATGCTCCATTTCAATATGGTTGGGGCTCGGGGGCCAATGGGGAAAGATGGCTTCTATTTTCCCATTGGGTATCTTGGTTGGGTGGAGAGTGTTGCCTTTCCCCCTTCCTTGTTGTGATTCAAAGATGAATAAAGAAGAAGAAAACAGCAAACTGTTGTTTGGGGAAAGAATAAAATAGTTTGAAAGTCCTTTTTTTCTTGAGAAAATTGAATGTAACCCTTCCCACTTAGAGTGGATGAATGTAATTGATGTTGAAATGTGAGATGTTACTTTGTAATTGGAAGTTGTAATTGAATTGAGAAATGTATTCTCTGTTTTACCTTGGGAAAATAATGTAATTGATATCCATACTTGTAATTTTGAAATTTGAAATCAAATCAAATTGGAAAGAATTTCGGTTGTAAAGCTATTTGACCTCTCAAAAAGGGATGGCATTGATTCTTTTAATTCTCATTGGAATGTGCATCTTGGATTGTATTGAATGTTTTGAATTACATTTGTTGTTTGAAATGGTATCCCTGTTAAAAAAAAAATGTGTGAAGAATAAACGACAACATTTTGTTTCCTTGTTTTATTGTCAAATTTAGATATCAAAATGGTGCCATGTACTTTAAGTAATAAATTATAGCAATAGGATGTTACTGAGATCGAAATGAAAATGCTTCCACTTTGGAAATTGTAAATTGACCTTTAAATTTTAGTAATTGAATTCTGTTTTCTTTGGAATTTGGCACTGAATTAATTCATTAAATGCATAGTTCAGATTCATAACTAAAATTAAGGAACAAGATAAGAAAATTTAGATGTATTAAGGTTTATAAACCTTGTGGAAATGCAACAATTAAAATGATCATCAAGAACTGCATCAAACTAGATTTTGAACTTGCATAATAGATTTCCTGTCAAAAGATGCAAAATATATCAATTACAACCCAATACATAATTTGAACCTAGAAAACAATCTTTAACACACCCATGATCATCCCTCCATGTTCAATTTACATGTTGAGGAGAAAGGGAATCAAAATTGAACGAAACTTGCAAGTTGGAAAAAAAAAACCTGCCAGTTTTAAAATTATAATTCTCTGCAGATCAATTTCTTAAAATTGACCCTTGAAACTTTACCAAATTCTAAAATTGATGATTGTTGTGTAAATAGGACTCTGAGATATTTCCGGAAAGTCCTCATTTTCCTAAAATGGAGCTTCCTATCAAAAGTTATGGCCATTTGAAGTTTTACTTCAAAATGGCCATCCCAAACAAAAAAAAAAATAATTCGACCTTAGAAAAATTTAAATTTTGAACTTTGGAAAAATTTCCTAAAAATTTCCTCGGCCCCACACCAATCATGTGCTGACACATGTGGTAGGGAGGAATGAGGATTTAGAATTGAAAACTTAACTTTTTACACTTTTGGAAAAACTTCACTTTTTCTTCCGCCGGCCCTCGGCCAATCACAAAGTGCCACGTGGCCATTTGAGCAAGTGCGGGGGCATGGAGGAAAATTTTCCTTTGGAAAATAGAGACTTTGGTTTTGGGAAAAAATTTCAAAATTTTCCCCATGACCCACTCTCCCACATCAATCACGTGATGACACGTGGCATTTGGGAAAATTTTCCCAATTTTCTCCCTATCCCCACGGACCTCCAAGGGAAAATTTTCCCCTAAAACTCCACCCGGCCATAACTTGAGTTTTACAAGGAGTTAGGAGGACTTATTTATATGGTTGGAAAGGTGAGGAAATTTCTATCCAATGAGCCTAGTTTAGGAAAGTTTTGATAATTCTAAGTGTGTGATAAATCCAGTTGAAGTTTTAGGCTTGATAGAGAGCGAGGCTGAGCGATAAATTTCTCCTTGAACCTTAATAAAACTTGTAACCTCCAAATTGGAACCTAGTAAACTTGTTATAAGATAAAAATGGAAATCTTGTGTTTGGTTAATCAAATTTGTTCTGAACCTATTTAGTTTCAAACTAGTGTCTTACGACTTGGTTGTAGACTCTTCCTATAAAAAAAAATTTATTCCATAATTTTCCTAGTTTGTTTCTTGGTCTCAAGTGGTAGTTGAAGCGGGCATCACATTTTGGTATCGTGAGCAATGTGGTTCAAAAGCTTGGACCATTGGGCACACTAGAAACATTGAGACTTGAAACCTAAAACTAGTAAATTGATAATCTAGAAAACAAAACTAATTGAAAATTGAACATGTTAGTAAACTTAGAAAACTAAAGAAAACTCAAGGTAATGAACTAACTCCCACTCTGGTCTATGCAGGGAGCTCAGATGGAGTAGGAGGAATGTTCACAGAGGCTCAGAGTCACCACCACCACCACCTCCACACCACCACCACCACCACCACTAGACCAGGGTTTAGCAGCTATCCTACCACAGATTTTATAGACCCTCCAGGATGTTAATGCCGCCTTACGTGGAGGATCAGTAGGAGGGCACTTAGGCAGACAGGATAGAGATACTTCCATTGAGGGACATGCACCTCCTCCACATGGTGAGGAAGATGGAGGAGAGAATTTTCATGGAGAGTCAGCTAGAGCAGAGTCTCCTTTGAGGGGACATGGTGACCATATTTTAGGACAGAGAGAGAGGTCTCGGAGCCCTAGGCTCGGGGACAAGCAGGCAGAGAGGCCCAGAGGCCGTCAGACCACAGCTGCGGATCATATCAGGGAGATCCTGAAGCTTAGGCCCTCACATTATTCGGGAGTGATACGGGTGGTTTCCGAGGCAGAGAGGCCTCAGGCTGGTTAGCTTGAGTGGTTGCTTTAAGCTTTGTCCTTGTTCTAACACACAAAAGCTCGTGTTGCGATCCATCTACCAAGGACGGAGGCTGGAGTATGGTGGAGGACAGAGGAGCAGAAACTCCATATAGATTTAGAGACAATCACTTGGGAGCTGTTTGAGGAGAGATTCAGGAGTAGATACTTGCCATGGAGATTCATACAGCAGAGGATCGATGAGTTCCACGACCTTCGACAGGCTTCCCTTACAGTGGCCGAGTATGAGAGTAGGTTCCTGGACCTACTTTAGTACGTTGATTACATGCAGGATGAGTAGGTGTGGATCCACAGGTTCATCCGGGGCCTTAATATAGACATTGGAGGTGCAGTTCGGATCCACTTGCCCACAGACATTAGCAGAGGCCGTTGAGAAGGCCTACATTGCAGAGGAGACTCGGGGTAAAACCCAGCAGGCTAGAGACCGGGTCAGGAGCCGTATTCAGCAGTTGTAGGATAGTAGATCGAGGGGTCAGCTCCTCTTCCTCATGGTGGTCGCATTCTTCGCAGTCATCTTTCGAGACCACACAGCAGCGGCCAGCAGATCCGCCCACCATTTAGGCCTCCTCAGAGAGCTGATGCATAGAGAGGTCGCAGTATGGGGCCTCCTCTGAGGACCCACCAGACACAGGGTGGAGCTAGAGCTCAGTCGGTAGGAGCTCGACCACGAGAGGCACAAAGACTATAGGCTGGATCATCAAGATCCACAACCCTACCTTTAGGGCACCTTCTGGAGGTGCTGCAGTTTGGAGGACTTCAGGTGGTTGCTTCGGTGTGGAGTAGCGGGACACTTTTGGAGAGATTTCCCCCAGAACCCTAATAAGGGTAAGGCACCCATCTCAGAGCCTACAGTTGGAGACATGGGACGGAGTCACAGGATCTACGCAGCGGTTGAGAACCGCCAGTGAGCACCAGAGCACGGTCATTGAGACCCCAGGTAGTATCGGAGGTGTTCCTACCTCCATATTGTTTGACTCGGTTCTTCTGATTCATTTATTGCACCATCCTTAGTAGAGCGATGCAGGCTGGTGGCTGTTAGACAGGGTCATAGTTGGGATGTCGAGATGGCTTCGGGAGCCAAGGTCTTGGTAGACTCCTTAGTAAAGGAGTGTGTTGTTAACTTGGGACCTTTCACCACCACTTCAGATCTCCGTGTACTTCCTTTGGGCTCGTATGGAGTCATTTTAGGCATGGATTGGTTATCTACACATAGGGCTAGGATGGATTGCTATCATAAGACTATATCTTGTGTAGATGATCTTGGAGTTGAGTCGGTGATTTCTGGGGTCAGGAGACCTGTTTCTATTCGCACTATCTCTGCTATGCAGCTCAAGCGGTGTGTGTGACGGGGTTGTCAGATGTATGCAGTCACAGTCAGTGACCGGGCAGAGGATGGGTCTAGTGGGCCATCACTAGATGACCATCCCATTTTGAGAGAGTATGCAGATGTTTTCCCGGGGAGCTACCGGGATGCCACCCCCACGTGAGATTGATTTCCATATTGATCTGGTTCCAGGAGCAGAGCCTATCTCACGAGCTCCTTATCGGATGACCACCCCAGAGCTCTGTGAGCTCAAGTTGCAACTGGAAGGCCTTTTAGAAAAAGGCCTTATCCATCCTAGTGTATCCCCTTGGGTGCACCGATTATTTTGTTAAGAAGAAGGATGGATCCTTGCGGTTGTGCATAGACTACCACTACCCGTTGAATAAGGTAACGATCAAGAATCGTTATCCTCTTCCTCGCATCGATGACTTGTTTGATCAAATGAAGGGAGCCACGGTGTTCTCTAAGATTGATCTCAAGTCTGGTACCATCGATTGAGGATTACGAGAGACAGAGACATCCATAAGACTACTTTTCGTACGAGGTATGGGCACTATGAGTTCACAGTGGTGCCCTTTGGTTTGATGAATGCCCCACAGTATTCATGAGTTTGATGAATGGGGTATTCAGACATTTTAGATCACTTCATGCTCATTTTCTTGATGACATTTTGATTTACTCACGTACGCGTGAGGAGCATGAGGGGCACCTTCGTCAGGTTCTTCAGTGTCTTCGTGAGTAGCAACTTTATGGGAACTTGGAGAAGTGTGCTTTCTTTCAGTCAGAGATTCAGTACTTGGGCCATATCATCTCAGGTGAAGGAATCATAGTCGATCCTTCCAAGATTAGAGCCATTATGGATTGGCTAGTACCCACTACAGTGACAGAGGTGCGCAGCTTCATGGGGTTAGCAGGGTATTACAGGAGATTTGTGCAGGACTTCTCTCGGATAGCACACCCCATCACTTCCCTTCAGCGGAAAGGGAAGAAATTTGTTTGGTCAGATAGGTGTGAGCAGGCCTTCAGGACACTGAAGGAATATCTCACTACAACACCCATTCTTGCAGTGCCAGATCCACATGGTGAGTTCTTTGTATGCACAGATGCTTCGTTGGTAGGCCTTGGAGGTGTTCTTATGCAGGAGGGTAGAGTTGTAGCTTTTGAGTCTCGCAAACTCAAGGATCACGAGCTTAATTATCCTACCCATGATCTTGAGCTTGCGGCAGTTGTGCATGCTTTAGTTCGATGGAGACACTTTCTTCTTGGTCGGAGATTCACACTTAGGATAGATCATTTGAGTCTTCGCCACCTTTTCACTCAGCCCAATCTAAACGCTCGTCAGAGGCGTTGGATGGAGTTGCTTTGTGAGTACGACATGGAGATAGAGCATGTGAAGGGGAAGGAGAATGTGGTTGTAGATGCCCTCAGCAGACGGAGGCATTTGAGCATGGCTACTTTAGTGAGCACAGATTTACGGAGCAGGATCCTTCAGCAACTTCCTCTTGATAGTTTCTACATTGCAGCCCGAGCAGAGATTGAGTCCCAGAGACCCCTTGAGGGGAAATTTGATGGTTTCTCACTAGAGGTAGATGGTCTTCTCAGGCACAGAGGTCGGATTTATGTTCCTAGAGATGGAGGCTTGAGGCAGGACATCTTGACAGAGGCACATCGTGCACCCTATTCAGCCCATCCTAGGGTGAAGAAGATGCACACCACCTTGAGACAGTTATATCACTGGAGAGGACTTTGCAGGGACGTGGCTCAGTTTGTGTCACACTATTTAGAGTGCCAGAAAGTGAAGGCCGAGCATCAACATCCAGCTGGCCTTCTATATCCTCATGCTATACTAGAGTGGAAATGGGACACCATTTCCATGGATTTCATTGTTGGATTACCGATGTCGAGATATCACCATGACGCCATCATGGTCACGGTTGATAAATTGACAAAAGTAGCTCACTTTTCTCCGGTAAAGACCACCTATAAAGCTAGTGTAGTGGCACATGTTTACTTGGATGAGATTTTCAGGTTGCACGGGATTCCGTGGAAGATCATTTGTGACCGCGATCCTTTGTACACTTCTCATTTCTGGACCACCATGCAGTATGTTCTCGGGATGAAGATTAACTTCAGCACAACTTATCACCCTGAGAGATGGATGGATAGACTGAGAGGGTGAATCATATTTTGGAGGATATGCTCAGGATGTACGTGATGGATCAGCAGTCTAAGTGGGAGGAGTATCTGTATCTTGTGGAATTTTCCTACAATAATAGTTTCCAGAGTTCTATAGGCATGTCTCCTTTTCAGGCCTTATATGGTAGGGAGTGCAGGACACCCCTTAGCTGGGACAAGTTGGAGGATAGAGTATCTCTTGGACCAGCTCTTTTTTGCGGGACATGGAGCAACAGTAGTGTTGATCGGGAGAGATTGCGGGAGGCACGGGATAGGCGAAGAAGTACATCGATCAAAGAGAACCGAGCGTAATTTTGATGTGGGCATGAAGGTTTTCCTTCGTGTTAGGCCACATAAGAGCCCGATCCATTATGGAAAAGGTTCTAAGTTAGCTCCTCGGTTCGTTGGACCTTTTGAGATCCTGGAGCGTATCGGCCCGTTGGCTTACCGTCTAGCATTGCCACCCAGCTTGTCTCGCGTACATGATGTGTTTCATGTTTCTGTTCTTAGGAGATACATCACAGATCCTTCTCATGTGCTGGATTGGACATCATTGCAGGTGTAGGATCAGGGACAGGTGATGGTGGAGCCCATCCATATCATCGATCGCAGGACCCTGGGCCTTCGAGGCAGAGAGATTGATCAGGTACGAGTGCAGTGGGACAGATATGATGAGACTGCAGCCACTTGGGAGGATGCTACTGCTTTACGAGTGTAGTTTCCACATTTGTTCCAGTGACTTCCAGGAGGAAGTCTAGTTTAAGGGGAGGGGATGTAGTGCCCACTTCCCTTTGACACTGTTTAGATATTGATCCTGACTCTATTGATCATATTTTGGATATTATTATATTTTGATGTAACAGGATGTGTATATACTAGCTCATGGATTATTATGGACATTAATATGTTTTGATTAGCATGATGGTTAGATGTTAGACTATGGATTAATATTGATCTAGATTCAGTTATTGTGCTTGAGGATCATTGAGACATTTTTATTATTATGTGGATAATGATATACTAGTTGACATGGACATGTTATTGATGTTAATTTTAGACATGTGACATTGATTATTATGAATAGCTCTAGTATAGAAATCTATTGGATGATGATATAGTTACAAATTGAATTTTAATGATAAATATTGAATCCTTGATATTGTTGTGATTTAAAATTAATAATTTTATGTTGCTTATATCATTTGGATGTTCTGATGTGGCCACGAGGCCGAAGGAGGTATTTTGCATTTTGCAGGTTAAAATCACAACAATGTTGGGGGACTGGAGACTAACCATATTGGAATTCAGTGTGAAATCAACAAGGTCACCATGGCAACTGTGTTTGAGTTGTATGTTGTGTTTTGTTAGGATTTCCCATGGGGGGATTTCCATTATTGTGACCATGGGGTATATGTGTGCTTTATTTGTTGTGTCCCTTTTTAAAATTATTGTTGTATGTATTTTATTTGTAATGTGCTCTTTATTTTAATTATTTTAATGTGATAGTATAATGTGAGAGTCATATAGTTAAAATTTAATTAAATTAAATAGGATGTGGAAGGTGAAATTAAATGTTATTGTCTTGGTTGAAAATGAAATTTATTTATATATTTTATAACCATATGGTAATTAAATATATGGTTGTGTCTAAAGTTTGTAATAAATAAATGTCATAGAAATAAATGCATTTTAAAAGAGTGTGTAAGTTACCAAGTATGGGTTGTGTAAGTGAAGTGATAGATTGTGTAAGAAATTGTAAGAGGTTGTAAGAAGATTTTGGAAGGTCAAACACTCCATCTCCCTCTTGAAATTCGAATTTGAGCTTGGAGGACAAATTTGGAGGCTTGTGGGACAAGTTAAACTTGTCCCACACCTCTCAAAATCCTCCACCAACCTTGTTTATTAATTTGGAGTCAAAATCAACTTATTTTATTGCATTTTGACATGATTTATTGTAAGATTTGTTTGCACTTGTCTTACAAATTTTAAATGCATTCTTTTTTAGGATGGGCAAAAATGAAGTGTGTAAGTGGTTTGTCATTCACATTGATTGGGATTTAATTGCCTTGATGTTGATTGCTTTTTGGGGATGAGGAAAAATGATGTGGCATCCCACTTGGAATCCACATCATCCTCTTCCACCCTCTCCTTTAAAATTGGAATTCCTCCTCATTTTGAGGTTGTTGAAGGTTGGAGATTTCACTCTTGGGTCAAAATTTCTCTTGCATTTTGGAGCTTGCTTGGTGGAAGAAGTGGATTTTCTTGTGCATACATTTACCTTGCTGATTTGGGACTGTTTTTGGTGAAATAAAGACTGTTGTTTTGGAAGCAAGTCTCCATTATGGAGAGGTAGGCTCTCACTTTTTTAAAATTGTTGTTTTTCCCTCTTTTAGCATGAATTTTGAATGTATTTGTGTTTGCAATTCTTAGAGGGATGGGTAGAATGCTTAGGGCATGGTGTGGAGAGAAGACTATGAGGTTTATCAGAGGAGGGATAAGGGATTTGCCATTGTTATTTGTTCTTGGAGGGAATGTTGGTTTGGGATCCACCTAGGAAAGGAAATTGCTTGCATTTCCTACTTTGGGGAGGTATAAGGGATAAATTTGGAGGAGGGATAAGGAGGGGTTGAGGAGGGATAAGGTTTATGGGATTGCTATGATCTTGGCGGTTTGCTCTTGGTGGATGCCCAAAATTCAACTTGGGAGGCATAAGGAGACCTCCATAGTTCTTGCTCTTGCTTGGCTTGCTTGCTTGGAGAAGGAGCCTTTGTTTTGTTTGGAATTGATTGTTGTAGTTGAGAACTACATCCTCTTGCTTTGTGTTTATTTGTGTTTGTGAATTTATGCTTGTATGTGAAGAAGCCATGTTGCCATGTGTTGAATTATCATGCTCCATTTCAATATGGTTGGGGCTCGGGGACCATGGGGAAAGATGGCTTCTATTTTCCCATTGGGTATCTTGGTTGGGTGGAGAGTGTTGCCTTTCCCCTTCCTTGTTGTGATTCAAAGATGAATAAAGAAGAAGAAAACAACAAGAACTGCTGTTTGGGGAAAGAATAAAATAGTTTGAAAGTCCTCTTTTCTTGAGAAAATTGAATGTAACCCTTCCCACTTAGAGTGGATGAATGTAATTGATGTTGAAATGTGAGATGTTACCTTGTAATTGGAAGTTGTAATTGAATTGAGAAATGTATTCTCTGTTTTACCTTGGGAAGATAATGTAATTGATATCCATACTTGTAATTTTGAAATTTGAAATCAAATCAAATTGGAAAGGAGTTCGGTTGTAAAGCTATTTGACCTCTCAATAAAGGATGGCATTGATTCTTTTAATTCTTGTTGGAATGTGCATACTGGATTGTATTGAATGTTTTGAATTACATTTGTTGTTTGAAATGGTATCCTTGTCGAAAAAGAAAATGCGTGAAGAATAAATGACAACATTTTGTTTCCTTGTTTTATTGTCAAATTTAGATATCAAAATGGTGCCATGTACTTTGAGTAATAAATTAGAGCAATAGAATGTTACAGATCAGAATTGAAAATGCTTCCACTTTGGGAAATTGTAAATTGACCTTTAAATTGTTAGTAATTGAATTATGTTTTCTTTGGAATTTGGCACGAATTAATTCATTAAATGCACAGATTCAGATTTATAACTAAAATTAAGGAATGAGATAAGAAAATTTTAGATGTATTAAGGTTTAAAAACCTTGTGGAAATGCAACAATTAAAATGATCATCAAGAACTTCATCAAACTAGATTTTGAACTTGCATAATAGATTTCCTGTCAAAAGATGCAAAATATATCAATTACAACCCAATACATAATTTGAACCTGGAAAACACTCTTTAACACACCCATGATCATCCCTCCATGTTCAATTTACATGTTGAGGAGAAAGGGAATCAAAATTGAATGAAACTTGCAAGTTGGAAAAAAAAGCGCAGTTTTAAAATTATAATTCTCTGCAGATCAATTTCTTAAAATTGACCCTTGAAACTTTACCAAATTCTAAAATTGATGATTTATGTGCAAAGAGGACTCCGAGATATTTCCATAAAGTCCTCGTTTTCCTAAAATGGAGCTTCCTATCAAAAGTTATGGCCATTTGAAGTTTTACTTCAAAATGGCCATCCCAAACAAAAAAAAAAAAAAAAATAATTTCGACCTTAGAAAAATTTAAATTTTGAACTTTGGAAAAATTTCCTAAAAATTTCCTTAGCCCCGCACCAATCACGTGCTGACATGTGGTAGGGAGGAATGAGGATTTAGAATTGAAAACTTAACTTTTTACACTTTTGGAAAAACTTCACTTTTTCTTCCGCCGGCCCTCGGCCAATCACAAAGCGCCACGTGGCCATTTGAGCAAGTGCGGGGCATGGAGGAAAATTTTCCTTTGGAAAATAGAGACTTTGGTTTTGGGAAAAATTTCAAAATTTTCCCCATGACCCGCTCTCCCGCATCAATCACGTGATGACACGTGGCATTTGGGAAAATTTTCCCAGTTTTCTCCCTATCCCCGGACCTCCAAGGGAAAATTTTCCCCTAAAACTCCGCCCGGCCATAACTTGAGTTTTACAAGGAGTTAGGAGGACTTCTTTATATGGTTGGAAAGGTGAGGAAATTTCCTATCCAATGAGCCTAGTTTAGGAAAGTTTTGATAACTCTAAGTGTGTGAGAAATCTAGTTGAAGTTCAGGGCTTGATAGAGAGCGAGGCTCACGCGATAAATTTCTCCCTGAACCTTAATAAAACTTGTAACCTCCAAATTGGAACCTAGTAAACTTGTTATAAGATAAAAATGGAAATCTTGTGTTTGGTTAATCAAATTTGTTCTGGAACCTATTTAGTTTCAAACTAGTGTCTTTCCTATAAAAAAAAATTATTCCATAATTTTCCTAATTTGTTTCTTGGTCTCAAGTGGTAGACTCACATATTTTTTCTATTGCCTTTTGATTCTTATAAATTTTTCTAAATAATGAAAACATTTTCAATTTAAAAAAACTAGTAAAATTGATATATTGGTGTTGGTGGAGCTCCACCTTTAATCAATTGGGGTGTATACTGATCCCACAATTGGAGACTTTAAACCTTATGGAAAATATGTGTCTTTTTTATCAAATACTTTTGATGACAAGTAATCTTACATATAAGACCACAATTATACAATTCCATATATTCTTAATCTTTATGCTAATAATAATCCTAATCTTCCATTAAATGATATGATTGTTAACAATTGAGTGTGTTCCATATGCGAACCAATGAGTCGTTCAGTTATTGTATACTACAACGTCCTTTAAATATAATGATGGGGAGAAGAAAAGAAAATTGATGTTAGATGAGAATTGGTTAGGGGTAATATAGAAAATAGTTTTTCCTTTAGAGGAATGATATCTATTCATTGGGTGACATATTAGCCTAAAGGAAAAGATCTATCAAGGATAAGGGCGCTTGCAATTATTTGCATATAAATTCAAAAATATCAATACTATTTATGGCTTAATTTTCTTTTGTTTTATTTTGTGTCTTTATGTCTAGCTACTAAATGAATCACTATAGATGTTAAGGATGATTGGCCATTGAAAATTTTAGAGTAAAACTAAATTAATACAAACATTTTTTTAAGGAAAAATGGTTGACTATTAATATTTAAGAATAAATACTCCATACAACATTATTTCAGATAAGTGCTTCCTTTTTGATTCTCCATTCTTGGGAAAACTTATGTGTTCATGATATTTTAATTGTAATAACATTGTTCAATACAAAACATTAAAAATATTATAAACTTATTTTAATATTTCATTATTCCCCATGTATACGAATAACATTTGGTGATAGCAATGGGTAAATGATGTTTCATTTATATTGGATTGTGAAGAATTTTTGTTCCATAAGATCTTTCCCTTATTGTAGATATATTATCTTTGAGTCTTTCTACAAGGTATTTAGGTTTGAATATATGCTACCACCACCTAGTTATATAAGATATATATGGAATTTGGAGTTAGTTTATCACACCTATGAAAAATATTTACAAGATGAAAAGATGAAATGAGATAACATACTACAAAATGAAGGATAAGATATTGTGAAGGGAAGGGATATACACAAATTTATGGGCTCTAAATTTCCTCAAGAACCATACCAACCACATGACATTCTATGATACACCACCCCTCCACCATATGAATGCGAAGATGATGAAATTTCCACCATCACTTCCGAATAGAACATGTATGTAATTTTCATCTAGGTGCGATGGTTTATATGCAAATATTTACAATAACAACCCAATGTCATAGAAGGGTATGAAATAATAATTAATGATTCTCTAGAGATTATTTATAGAATATAACATGGTTGGAACTTATATATGAAGGTAGATTCACATATTTAGAGGAGGCCCAAGAGTACATGTAATAATAATACAATGAAGAATGGGAGAGGGTAGTAAAAAGGTCCTGGGAGATAATGTTCCCAACATATCTAGACACAAAAATGAATTCTTAACTTTATTTTCCTTCAAATATTCTTCTTTTGCCTAATCAATGACTTTATTTTTCATGTTTTTTATTGGTTATAATGTTTTCCTATCTATTTCCTTCTTTATAAGGCTTGTTTTGTAACTTCTTCATGTATAAACAAATTGTTAAACTTTTTAACCAATTTTTTATTTGTATTGATCAAATATGATTACAAAAAATGTATCCCAAAAAGGGTTATGCAGAATGATAGGATAAGAATCATGCTAGAGAATACATTATAAACATACATACACAACTATAGAAATAACCAACCAAAAACAAAAAAACAAGATTAAAAATAATAATTACTATAAAAACCAATTGGTTGATTGTTTTTATATTTCCAAAAATTCATGCCATCCAACTAATTGGTAAGTCATTCTAGATCTGGTAAATTCATGTAACTTTTGTGAACTAGTTAAAAAGACAAAAACATTAGGATTTGAATCATAGAAATAAATTTTATGTATAAAGCAATGTTTATGTAGATTTGAGGAGAGGTATGTATGTAGAGATAAATAATAAAACATAAAACACCAATATTTATTTATTTCCATCCTCAAAGGGAGTTGCAAAAGTGACATAGCCTAAAAGGGTTTATAACTTAAAATGTGTAGAATTTACACTAACTAATTCACATTATAACATCAATTTTTTTCATTAACATTAAAGCTCTCCCAAATAACATAGTTTATTAAATACTACAAATGTGTCCCACTATGATCATATTGGTAAAAAGTGTGGTCATAGGGTGTGAGAGTGCTTGGTGTTACCAAAATATGTGCTAAATATCATTGAATCACCACACCTTTACAAAAGGTGGTGGGTAAAACAAATTTTTTTGGCATCTCTACATCTACAAGAATTCTCTCTCCATGAAACAAGAAGATCTATATTTTTTCATGTTTCTATATATTATAGTAATGCATGCTAATGAATGTGAATTCCTAGGGCCCAAAGAATAATATTTCTTTATAGTCATGCTTGCTTTCAATATTCATGATTTTAAACTTTTTGTTCCTTTACTACTTAAAAAAGATTATAAATAAAAATATGATAATTTGAGTCCATGAGCTGATGTTGATATGTTGATGTAGGTAGTGCATGTGGTCCATGAACCACTTACAAATGTTGTTGCATATGCTAGATTTGTTGTGGACTATCTGTTGGTGCCCATTTTTGGCCCCCTTGTCTCTTGGCACCATATTTTCAAAATGATTCAACATGTTTAAGTTAACCTATCATTATCTCCATTTCCCCCTTTGTTATGCAAATTTCTTGGCATTTTCTTTATCTTAAAAGTTATGTGTGTCATGATGCAACCTTGTGATGTGGATTTGGAATTATATCTTGACTTTCCCTTTTTTTGATGATTTCACAATGTTAGAGTGTTCTATGGATTTCAAAGAGTGGTATTCCATGGATTGAAGAAAATTTAGTATTTGGGAGGTTTTGGAATATGAAAAAGAAGTTGTTAAAGTTAGAGGATAGTGTTCGGCAGGCTAAATGAACTTATAAAGGAATGCCATAGAATAAAGGGGTGAAGGTAACATAGTTCTTTGTAAATTTGGTGATTATAGTGTTCCATGGAATTATTCGTTTCTACAAAAAGGGGTGTAGTCTTCTTGTGAGAATCCAAAATTATCAAAAAAGGGTGCTACAAGAAGCCATAAAGAATGAAGAAGGAAGTTAGAATGTATGAAAGTATTGATACAACTAGAAAAAGTACTTGGTGTTCCACAGAGCTGCAAAATCCATAGAACAAAGAAATATGGTCACATGAAAGGACACCACATAAAAAATAATTGGATCTTCATGGATTTAATAGAAGGCATGCACGTTTTTGGCATAGTGATGTAAGAAGATTAAGTACATGAGTGTCAACCGACTATGTGGAAAACTAAAAATGTGTGGGAAAATGGAATTTATTGGTTCATGGACATTAGACATTTAGTATTCCACAAAGTTCGTGAAGCTGAGGAATACAGGAAAAAACAAACATCAAAGACATAATCCACACAACAAAGATAATGCAGCAATATAAAGGAAGACCACACTTTGACAAGAAAAAGTTGTGATAGACCTAAATAAGTCAAACCAAATATGTGACATGAAATGAACACTTAGAAATCCTCAAAACAAAGGCGTATTATCCCAAAATATGTAGAACAAGATAATTTTACATGGAATGGTCATAAATTTTGAATGAAATATCTATTTTACCTCAACTAAATTTCATTGGGAACATCTTAGAGAAGTATTTCCAAAGAGATCAATTTTATAGAAAATGGTGAAACAATTCATGATATTTTAATCACGGAATTTTTGGGTGTTATACTTCATACTCAAGAATAAAAATGGTTTGAGTTTATTTATTTTTATCCTCCTTCACCCATGGTTGCTTCTTAAAGAGTAATATGCCTACATTTCCCCACCAAATGAAGAATAGATGATCAGAGCATCAAGAATCAAATGCTTCAAAATTTCATATTCATTCATCCTCTTGATTGCATGGTTCTCCATTGATTTTCTCCCTAAGCACACAAATAACCAATTAGCATACTATTATCCATAAAATTGGAATATATGGGATATTCCTTTGGGGTTGAGATATTTTTGTATAAAAAGTGAAGGATTATCTTCAAAAAGATATTTTGGGTCGGTTCCAAGATGGATATATATTTTTGAATTGGATTTGTAGAGAATTTGTGACTTGTGATTTTAATTTGTAGGTTAATGCTAAGATGGTTACTATTGTATAGCTATTAGTAAGCTTTGAGACTCATTCTTACAAGTTTCCCTTGTCTCCTTTGAAAATAGACACATAAAACCTTTCTTGCTAAGTTTCCTTGGATCCTCATTCTAGAAGTCCTTTGTGGATTCTAAGGACATCTTGAGGAAGAAGATCAAATGGAATATTTGGAAAGACATTAAAAATCTCTTTTTACAAGACTAATGGTTAGAGGATTTTCCTCTAGCATTGACAGAGCCCTAGAAATATATCTTCGAGTTCTATGAGGAGATGGGTAAAGTTCGAGCCAAGACTATTGGTCCTGGAGCAAGGAAGGACCTATATGGATGTATATTATTCATCCTCTATATTTTTAAGTGATCTACATCCTTTCCTTGATATCAATTCAAAACTAAGGAACATCCATATTCCCGGTATCATTCTCAAGAGGACTATGTTATCCGGAAATAAGAGTTGTCTGGTCATATCTCTATTAAATCATCCTATCTACTAAACTTCAAAGCTTTGGTTCAAAAATACTACTAGAGCCAAATATGGGTGAAGAACCTCATTCCTAAGGTGAAAAACAATTTTTTTTTTTGGCTTGTTTCCTAGAATAAAATCCTTACGGTGGAGAATCTAAGGAAGAGGGCCATGATTATTCCTAGTAAATGCATCTTATGTGGTATGCAGGAGGAAAGTGTTCACCACCTTTTTTTTCATTAGTCCTTATCTCAAACTGTATTCTTGGGGGTGATGGTTTTGTTTAATATCTAGTGGGTACAACCTACTTCCATGGAATATTTCTTTCTCTAGCAGATTTGTCTTTTTAGGTATCCAGTTTTGATAGCTACATGGAGGATGGAACTCCCCCATTTTTGTCGAATCATTTGGAAGGAAAGGAATGACCACATCTTCAGGGATCAAAAAGACAATATCAAGAGCATATGTGCTCTCTTATGTGCTGCCATCAAGGAAAATATTATATTATTCAAAGGAAAGATCAAGGGTTCCTGTTCTAAGATGGAGATTGCAGTTCTCAAGAAGTTATCTTCTATTCCTCCAGTGATAAAGTCCCTTAAACCTGCCTTAAATTGGTCCAAACCTAAGGATAATTTCTTAAAACTGAATTTTGATGGGGCTTCTAAGGAAACCCGGGCCAATTTGGGGGTGGTGGGATCATTAGAGACCACAAAGGATAATGGTTATGGGATTTTACTTGGGCCCTTAGGGATATAAATTAAAAATGTTTTTGAAGCTAGAGACTTGTTTTGGGGGGTCAAATTGGCTAAGGAGAAAGGAATTAAAACCTTACATATAGAAGGTGACTCCTTACTCATTTTGAATTCCCTCAAAATGAAATCCATAAAAAATTGGACACTTGGCAATATCATACATGATTTCAAGAGAATACTAAAGTGATTTGATAATTATTTCATCACACATACGATCGGAAAGGGAAATAATTGTGCGGATGGCTTCATAAATATTGGGGTGATTTGTAATGATTTATAAATCTAGGTGAGGGATGATGAAATACCCCATCACATTACTTATTTAATTAACCATGACAAGTAATTATTTGTATAGTATTGGTCACACAAGCAAGATTTTCATGTTCAATTTCTAAGGCATGGGTGATCATTATGATAGGACCCTTATGGAAATTTTCATTTACATTGTGGTTGCTGTGAATTTGGTTTATGTGTTTTGGCCTCTAGTTGCTAACAGGTGAAATCATAGGGGAGGTAGAGTTTGGGTCAAACCTTCGAGCCATGGATCTCTTCTCAATAATTACTCGCTCTTACACATTTTTTAGAATTGGGGGCTTTAGGAAATTAATCCCAAAGTTGAATGGCCATGATCCCACTCTTATTATGGATTTATGCAAGGCTTTGGAGGAGGGAAGGGTCATGGTTCATGGAATGGAGCTTTTGTTATAGATTAATTCATCGCTGATGTTATGGACATGGAGATGGAAGGCTAACAAATATTTAAAGACCATAATCGCAGACATAATGAAATCCATACCTATTTTAGAGGTAAGGAGAATGTTTTTTTCCTCTCTAATGGTATCGCCTGATATTGTATTACTGACATATGGAATGAATTTTTCCTCCATATTATGTGCTACATTACCCTTAAATGGAAGTTTCACAAAATCTATATGTACCACATGTCTTTGTTGAACATGTTCAGAATCATGTCATGATGAGTATTCCTTTTTTCGTACACGTCACTATCCAATTTCATCTCATATTTTTAAAGAGGGAATGTGGACTCATCCATTTATAGTGTTATTATTATTCTTCTACATTAAAGTGGAAAACCCTTGGTACCTAGGGTGGTTTCAGATTTTGGGGATGAAACTTAGGAAGATATAACTTTAGCGAAGTGTTTAGCAAAAATGCATTCTGGAAGGGCCTCTTACAACTATGTGGAGGGGGTTCAGGGCCGGGTGTTGGGATTTCGAGGATAGTCAATAGGTTGGGACTTACAAGGGAATGGAAAAAGTTAGTTGGGATGAGGGGCATAATGTTGATAAGCTCAACCGAAAAGTCTAGCATTGGAGACCATCATGGAGACCATGGAGGAAATAGGTTGGTCATGTGAAATAGTGTGCTCAACTACATTGATGTGTTCAAGAAGATTGTTGTTTCTCGCAGAGGATTTTAAGGGGAGAGATGACTGATCTAGAAATGGTGGTTAGAAAATTATAGAGAAGACTCGATACTATGGAAGGGATCCTCAAAAAGAGGAAATTTAAGCTTTGTATTAACAATTCAAATGATGAAGAGGGAGGGATGGAAATGCAAAATGTCAAAAATAGGTGCATCAATAGGAATAATCCTCATGTTCCCAAAGTGGTGGATCCAAATCAAAATAAAAATTAGTGTTTATGTTTTTTTTGGGACTTTTTTCCGATCATTAGTTTACTAGTGACTGTTGTGGTTAAAAACGATTTGTTTTTCTACTTGTTTGTGATGTTGGTCTTGGGGATTGGTGTTTATGTGAGTTAAGCTTGTTTAACACTTCTTTTGGTCTTGTTCCTTGTTTTTCTCTCTAGTTTATTTCACGATGTAATCTTTTAATGTAATGCCTCTAGGAGCCCATCTTTATTTGTTACCTAATCTAATAAAAAAATGTATAATTTTGATTTTCCTTGTTGTAAAAGAATGAAATCAATAAATTTCCATTCTGCTCTATAATTCTATTATCATCATGCTAAATAAATGTAGATAATCATTTTGCAAATTTTTTTGATTGGGAACTAAAGGTTTATTACATTGTAGTGTTACTTTTCATCATTGAATTCAATTATAAATTTACTTTCTATAGTTTCAAAATGTATACTTGTTTACCTTAGGTTGTATTTTGTTATTGGAAAATTGGTGTGATGAGTGAATGAGACTTCATTCTCGTGTATCTATGTTGTGGTTTTAAGATTTATTTTGTATTATTTACTTTACTTGGATATCCATGAGGGTAAAAACATTTAGATCATGGTTTTAATTTGATTCCATGTTTGAATGCATAAAGAATTGTCACTACAAAATGGTTAATGAAACTACTTCTTCGCACTAGCTCCCTTTCTCACCATCTCCATCCTCTGTCATCTCATATTACACTATCCTTTTTCACCACCCCACTACATATTTCATCACCTTTACATACCCCGCATGTTATTTTATGGAAAATCACACAACCTTTACAAGATTTGAAGTGTGTTTTCCCTGATTCACAAAGCTTAACATCTCTAGTGTCATTTCATTCCAAGTTATCAATATATTTCCTCAAAATGATGCTTGTGATCAGCCTAAATATTTCTTTAATGGATTATGCATGGTGTATTAAGTTTTTGCAATGCTTGTGTGACTATTATTTTTATCGAGCATTACATTTTTTTGTTGTATATGATCTCAAATTGAGGTTACAACAAGCTTGAGGGTTTAAACATAGTATATCCCTCACCCTTTCAATCCACCCCTTAGGTCCTCTCACATTTGTTTGGGTAGTGCCGAAAAGTAGCAAGTTAATAACCATAACCTTAGAAAAGTTCCTCCCTATCATCTCTCGTAGCTTTTGATCATGAGTAGAAGATAGATCCATCCTTGGTTGTAAATTATAAACCAACATGTATATATTCCTCCCTTCCACCCTCTTCATGCAAATAAGCATTTCAGTCTTATGTTGGTCGTATTAAATTAGGAATAAAACATATCCTTTACTGATCCATGAGCCACCTACAATTTTCATTGTGTATGTTATATTTTTCATGAAAAATACTTGACTACTCAATGAGCCTCTTGCAAGTTTCATTGCATATGAAATATTTATCATGGACTATCATTAAGGCATTCATGTGCCACATGTAATTTTTATTGTGTATGCTATATTTTTAGTGGAAAATCATTGATTGATCCATGAAGTTCTTACAATTTTTGTTCCATATGTTATATTTATCATGGAAAATCCTTAAATGATTCATGATCCACCTATAAGTTTTGTTGCATATGCTAGATTTGACATGGATGATTATCAAATGATCCATGAGCCACATGTTAGTTTTGTTGTGTATGATATATTTTTTATGGAATATTCTAGACTAATCCATGAGCCATCCACAAGTTTCATTGGATATGATAGATATGTTGTCGAAAATCCTCAACTTATCCATAAACATCCTGCAAGTTTCATTGTGTACACTATATTTTCTCATGGACTATCCTTGTATTATCATTGATATCCTTAACTCATTATGTGTTATCCTCAACAAACACCATTAACAATGCAAAATATTTTCATCAATGAATTGTGGGGGTCTCCAATAGTTTTCATGTAGGTAAAATCAAATGAAAATGCACTTTTAGAGTATTGTAGGTCATCTAGTCATATATACAGTAAAAAATCAAGATTTTTTGGATGAATACTATGATAAGAATAAAATCACATAATATTTATCCAAAAATCTTCATTCAATATTATGGACCATGAAATCAATAAAATATATGACCATTTATCACCTCTTGGAACTATTATTATACAAACACTAGATGTAAAATAATAATGTTAAAAGGGTGATAAAGACAAAGTTAGAGAATTTAGCAAATCACTATCTCAAAGTCATCATATACTTAATACTTTTGGATTGTGATTGAAATAATTACAAAACCATAAATGTAAAAAATAATTGGTGATTGGATTTTATAAATCATCCTCTTCATGTCTTCTTTAGATTTCAATTTCTATGATTATCTAAATTAAAGTGACAAGGTGTCACTTTTGCACTTTAAAATTGAGTATAAATTAGAATAAAATCAAGTCACGTATACCAAATAGCCAAGTAAAATGGTGATGCACATGCCACTCCCAAATAATGAATTTATTAGTTTAATTAAAATTCTCAAAATAAAATAAATATATTAGGAAAGTCTTAATTTATTAAAGGTTTTTAAAAATCATTCAATACTTATATGGCTACGTGCACCCCTAAATGAGTCCTACACAATGTTTCTCACAATATGGATGTAGAGAGAAAGAATAAACATATAAAAAAATTATTTATTAACCTTCTAACCTCAAAGGGAATTATAAAAGTGACACATCCTAAATGACACTACAACTTACTATGTTTAGACTTTCAGACTTTGAATAATTTGATAAGAAACAAAACATTTTTTCTATTTTATTGATCCCAACCGTCTGATCCATCCTATCTTGATGAGATTGTTAGTATTTCAAAGGTGAAAATTGTTAAGGGAACCATATATCAATATATTGATTTTGAATTGGGTCATGGGGTCCAGGGATCATATGTGGCAATGAAAGGATCAACCCAATGATGTGCTCAACATCATGACTCATCACAACTTTACAAAAGGTGATGGGTGGAGCCAAATGAATGATGCCTCTCTAGTTCTACAAGTATCCCCTCTTTATGAAACCCAAAAATATGAATTTTGTTCATGTTCCACCTATTCCGTATGTAGGATGATGAATGTGAATTCTTGTGGGCCATGGAATAATATTTGTCTCATAGTCATGCTTGCTTTCCATATTGGAGATTTTAAACTTTAGTGTGTCTTCACTACCTTAAAAATAAACCGTATAACTAGAAATATAATTATTTGATTTCCTTATCCAATTCTCGATAGATTACTATAGGTCGAAACATTTTAGAATTTTTTTCCTTAGTTGATTCTAATTAAAATATATTCTAGTATGATTGTTTTAAAAGGAAACTTTCTATTAGGATTATTTGTAATTTGTAGAAGTATAATATAGATTTTTGTTTCTATATAATATTTTTAAAATCAAACTATATTTTCATTTTGAGTAATTTACTTTACATTTTCAAATTTCTATTAAAAAAATATTCTCATATTGTATTTTTCATAGTTTTTTCTTTTTGGATGCTAAGTAAAAGATATTCTAGTATGATTTTTTTAAAATTAAAAGGTAACTTTCTATTATGATTAGTTGTAAGTTTTAAGAGTAAAATTTTTATTTTGGTTTCTATCTAATCTTTAAAATCAAAGTATTTTTTCATTTGAGTAATTTACTCTACGTTTTCAAGTTTTTGTTTAAAAACTCATATTGTATTTTTCATAGTTTTTCTTTTTTCTTTTTTTTGGATGCTAAGTAAAAGATATTATATTATTTTATAAGCAAAAAGGTAACTTAATATTAGGATTTGTTGTAAGTTGTAAAATTAAAAGTAAAATTTATATTTTTGTTTCTATAGAATCTTTAAAATCAAACAATTTTTTCATTTCGAGTAATTTACTATACCTTTTCAAGTTTCTATAAAAAATCTCCTTATATTTTTTTTGCATAGTTTTTCATTATTTAATTATATGTTATTCTATGAGTCTAATTATTTATTTGAGAGTTGATTTATTTAGTTGTCTTGTGTATTAAATTCATATTTTCAAGTAATTTTGGTTCATTCGTTGTGTCATAGTAAGGATAAAAGAATGTGTACCCAATAACCGTACTTATTTGCATGTGCTTCCATGTGTTTGCAAGTATTATTTGTTGTGTATAATATTTTTGAGATCCATATAGGAGTGGAAATTGATAATTTTAAATTCATGATCTTCTTATCAGTTAACTAATATTATTCCACATGCATGAGATTATTCCACATGAACGAGATATCAATTCACATTAGGGGAATTCCCAGTTGAGGTCATAACAAGGCTTACTGGAAATTTCATTTCTATAAATCCATATAAGTTTTGTTTTATTTTACTTCTATGATTTATTACTTTAAATTACCCCTAGAGTCCTTAAATGATGCAGGAATCATGCAATAATTGTATTTTATATCACACTTGCACTAAAATGTATTTTAGTTTTCTCTATAATTTCTTTCTTTAAAGAAACAGGGGTTCCAAGTGATGTATATCATGAAAATTATTTCACGATTCCACACCGCATTATATTGTTGGCCTAGTGACGTAGTTACTTGTTTATCACATTTTTATTTTAACTTGGAAAAGTAATGACTTAGTTAAATTCATGCATTCTGAGTTTGATGGCATATAAAATTATGAATGTTGTATTTAATTGACTTAATTAAATCTTCTTATATTTACTCGTAGTCATTTTTTGTGTTTTTTACAAGGTACTTGATACAAACCTTGAATTCAATCTTATATATGTTCATTTGAATTTTCTCGAACAACTATGGGTGTTTTCTAAAGATGACTATTTTAGTCCCCTTCTAGGATTTATTACTTGAAGAACCCTCTTAGGACTTACACAATGTAGGGAAGCATGTAATAGTTGCATTCTATACAAAAATTGACATTAAAATGTATTTTAGTTGTGATGAAGTGTTATATAACCTACAATTATTTGTATGCTTCCATACAACATTGTATTTATGGCCTAGTGAGGTGGTTACTTGTTTAATAAATTTTATTCATGGCTTAGTGAGGTGATGAATCAATGAAATTCATGCATTCCTAGTTTAATCACATACAAATTTTGAATGTTATATTCACTTGAATTTGCTAAATCTTCTTATATACGTAGTAATTTTTTGTGTTTGTTTTTTGAGGTACTTGATGAAAGAGCATATCAACCTTGAAGGTAATTTTTTCCCTAAAAATAGTTGAGAAACTATAGGGAATTAGTTTTAAGATCAAATATTACAGGTTTTGTTAGATTTGAGAGAAAGTAGAGAACAATTGAGAGTCATAAGGAGTTCAATCTCCTATTAATATAACTTATTATGGTTTAGGGAACTTTAGGGTTATGTGAATGTATATGTTCATTTGATTTTTCTTGACACAACTATGGTTTCTTTCTAAAGATGAATATTTTATTCCTCTGATGGGATTTATTACTTTGAATAACCCCCATGATGTATGAAAGCTTGTAACAATTGTATTCTATAAAAATGGAACTAAAATGTATATAAGTTGTGCTAAGTGTTGTATAACATGTATTTATTTGTAATATTCCATACAAAATTATATTTAAGGCCTAGTGAGGCGCTTACTTTCTTACCACATTCTATTCATGGTTTAGTGAGGTAATGATTCACTTAAATTCATGCATTACTAGTTTAGTGGCATTTAATTTTTGAATTCTATATTTTTTTGGAAATAGGTAAAAGGCGAGGGTGTTGAAAGGACCCACATCCTAATACAAAGAGACCTAAAGGAAAATAGAGAAATTAAGAACATAAGAGAAGATGCTCAAGGGAAAAGGGAATAATGAATCAACTAGACCCAAAGAAGAGAAGATAAGAAACACAAGAGAGGAAACATATGAGAAGAAACTATCTAATAGATGAATCCAATTTCAGTACAAAAGCGGGAGAGCAAACCCTAAATAATTACATTCGAAGCAAAAAAATAGAGATAAAGGAGGAAGGGAAGATGTATCCCGGGAAGGTGATAAGACCGAGGAAAGAAGATAACAACAGGACAAAGAGGGGAAGAGAGAGACAAAGAGGTAAATTTTTACCTTTCTTTCCTTTCTTTGAAAACACTAGTTTCCATTTATCATGCCAAAGAATCTCGAGATGACAGGGTTATATTCCATTAAGTCCAAGGCCAAGGAATCAATAAGGGGGGAAGGAAGGTTTACTTATCCAAGTTGGAGTGATTAGATTCATGGGGATGCTTCGACACCTAAGAGGGTCCTTCTAAAGAGGAATAGATAACCAATAACTTCCCAACCGCTTGAGAAGGATTTGAATCCATAGGGCCTCTAGCCGAGGGTTTTAAAGTAGAAGTAGATAGAGTTGTAGTTGCAACCGCAAATCGAAGGAGAAGTAGTTTTAAATCCTTGATCCTCCAAGTCATAATTTTCCTCATCATCTAATATGTCTACGCTTTGATAAATTTGGCGGACTTCAGTGTTTATAAGTCTTTCCTTTTCTTCAAGGAGCTTGTGTTGTCTTCTAAGGGCGGACACCATGAAGATGGCCTGAAATTCTATAGTTTTGAAATCTAAAAGCGTATATTCATAGTGTATAGTCTGGGAGAAGCTGGTATCACCCATTTTGAGAATAATCTTATCCGGTAACCCCTTGCTTTGAGATCAACTTCAATGAAAATTCGAACATAAGTATACAAGCTGCTTTGTAATCTCTTTCTTTTAACCTTAATGAACCTTCCAAGGAGGTTACCAATGTCCTTTAATGAGGAGGTGAAATGTAGGGGAAGGTTTGGTAATCTCACCCAAACTAGGACCCATGAGATGGAAAAGGTATTTGGGTCAAAATCTAGAAACCATGGGGCAGTGAAAAGTCCAGTTGAGCCCCGGAACCAAGGACCCTCCTCGATAACTCTCTGGTAGTCTTCTTGTTCATTAAAAAGACAATGAAGAAACCCCGAGCACATAGGAAATATTTACAATTATCAGTCCAAAATGTGTGAATCCACTGCACTACTACATTAGACAATGGCTAGACACCATTAAATCTACATATCAAGGCCCTTGATTTAATTTCCTACAGCAAGTTCAAATATTCTTCATCCATAATCTCCAGTACTAGGGTTTCAGAGGCTTGTTCAACAATGTAAGCAGGGGGAGGAGGAGGAGCAACTATAAATTTCAAGGGGGTTGCATTTTTAAAGAGTGCCTCCTTGAAAGAGGAAAAGCCATGATCCTTGGCCCCTCCTAGAAGGACACTAGTCATAAAGACCATTGAATATTTGCCTATTTCATAACCGCTAAGCTTAGAGTCATTTGCAAGGGATTTACCAACAAAAACTAGTCTAAAATTCTCTATCCTAAAGAAACTTTTAAGAAATAGTAGATTTCAAATCGAAACCTCTAGCAGAGTGGTGGATCCAAATGCATAAGGTATTACCTTGTAGAGAGAGAACAAGAACTTGTATCATGTCTTCATAACTTCTAGGGGTTCTTGAGATATATGATGAAGATTTACTAAAAGTAGGGTCCTCACACATAAACACATCCCATTCCAAAGATAGCATATTTTGGGGCCAAAAATCCATGGCCATCCACTCCTATTGAGGAAAATCAGAATTTGAACTTAAAAATGTAGAAACAACATCTGCAGAAAGTACATTCGGAGGGTAGAAAAAATTTGTATCCAAAAATAAAACCAATTCAGGGAATCCATCAATGAAGCCAAAAATGGTCTCGTTGCGACCGTCTATCAGAGAGGAGCCATACTCAAAAAAATTCAAGCTAGGGTTCACGGTAGAGAAAGTAGTAGAACGGACACCATATTTCATTTTGAATGTTGTATTCACTTGAAGTTTTTCTTATAATTACCTCGTAGTCACTTTTTGCATTTGTTTTATGAGGTACTTAATGCAAGAGCATATTAACCTTTAAGTCAATATTTTATCCCTAAAAATACTTTTGAAGAAAATATATGTAATTAGTTTTCAATCAAATAATATAGGTATTGGTGGATGGGAGAGAAAGTCAAAAATAGTAATTAAAATTTAACATTAATCAAAATTTGAAAAAATAAAATAAAAAATCAACCCAAATGTTCATATTGTTATTGTTTTCTAACACAAAAGTAATGCACCATCCAATATGTTCATATAGTATGTTTTTATTATAATTCATATCAAACATGATTGAAAACTCTACTTTACACACACATACACACAAAGGATTAAAATTATAAATCTACTAAACGTACCTATAAAAACCCTCACTCTATATATATTATAACATATTCAAATCCAAAAGAAAATACTCATGGTCTGTAATATTTTATTCATTATTTTGACACAAAATGAAAAAAATGTGTCTATTCATGTATCTTTTTATATTTTCAAATTTACAGGTAATATAAATGTATCCCCACACAAGATTTTTAAGTTGCATGAACAAAACTAAGACCATATTGTTAAAACATTGTTATGATCCACCACTAATATTATTCCTTTTTAGATTAGGATTTCCTATTGTTGTTATAGTCAAGGTCATTTTCTATAAGTAGGTTTTATAGGTTTGATCGATCTTTTAAATAAAAATTTATCATGAACATTGTGTTACACTATGATAGTCTCAAAATTAGAATCTCTATAATCTCCTTGGACACAAATCATTGGCGGTGCAATTACATGTTTGACATTTGTACAAGACCTGTAAAATTTTTGTGATTTAAGGAATGTCTATTCTTCAACTTGGCTCATAGCCCTTTTCCTAGGATTTTTTTAATAGTTAATAAAACAATGTTTTAAATATGCATTTATTGTCATCATCAAATAAACATTTATCAATATTTTTAATGCATAAAATTAGAGTCCCAAATTTAAAGTCACATTTAAGGATTATTTAAGTTATCTAGACCATGAATTAAATAATTATTTATTTGATAGTACGAACTAACATTAGGGACACTAAAGGAAATATCTCTAGCGATTGGCATATTAATTTAGTTATAATGCTTCTAAAATTTAGGTTGGATTTTGATTTTGACTTTTGAAAAAGGAATTTTTAGTTCTCATGCCTTTCAAATATACCCTTTGATCTCATAATTACCTTGAAGAATTTTATTGCCATCTCATCGATAACTTAATTCTTTTCATATTTAAAATATTTAGAGAATACCATCCCACTCTATGTGGCATTTGGATCTTATTGGAACCATCCTCTATTAGTATTCAAGTTTTTCATTTCCTTGTGTTTGTACTCTATTACCTCATTTTGTAGGTGACCCAACATAAATGGATATATAAACTTTGTCATTGATAGGAAATTTGCACCTTAGACATGCATGTATGAGACCATATCATCTCCTAAATATATTGAACATAACCAAAACCATTTGCTAGCAATGAGGTTGATCTGAAAAAATTGATTGAAAGTACACTATAACCTTACTACAAGAAACCATGTCAAGACACATATAATGTAAACAACCTTTCCTGAAACTAAGATGGGTCAACCCCTATATATGTCTAACTACTATAAATTATGGAATTCTAAATAACAATACCACAACCTTACCAAATTCATGCACTTTTATTCTCTTGGTATCCCTTTAATAACTTGTCAACAAATATCCCATAAGATTCTAAATACTTTATAAATTTAGAAAAGCTGGAATAAATACCAAAAAGGTATAGCTTTGAAATTCCATCATGATGCTGTAATAATTTTTCAGATATTAATCCATCTAATTTTCCATAGTTGAGATCATTCTATTTTTTTATTTTACAAGTGTATGACTCGCCAACCTTACGTAAATCCCAATTTATTTTGGCTCGGCCATATTTGAAAATAATTTTCTTTATATATATTTTTACCCATCCTCATATAATGTTCCTATAATATTATTAGTATTTCTTGAAACATCTTTGATACTATACTAACCACCACATGATGAACCCCATAAACAAACATGGAATTTACCTTGGCATCAACTATAATTGTTAAAAAAATGATTTCTCAGAACACAATAAAATTATTGATTAAAATTATAAAAAAATGATTGATTAACATTATATATTTTATTAAAAAACATGTGATTGGAAATATGGTTAAAAATTTCCCTTCTTCATATTTATTATGTCGGGGGAAAGTTCATCATAACTATCAATGCCTTTCTAGATAACGAACTTCTATACTTCTAATAGGGATACCTAGTTTATCTTCCCATCTTATGTTCAAGTAAAATAAAGGTAAGATCATTTCCTATTTTGAGAAACAAGTGCAAGCCATTAAAAACCGTCATTATCAAATTAATCAATAGGATTAAGTGGTTGTAATTTACTTATGAGTACTACATTTAACGCCATTGAGTGTAACTTTGAACTAATATGGGATGTATGTTGTTCCTATATATAATGGTCCTTTTTCACCATTTATATGTCTCTATTTTGAACCATGCACCATGGTAAAACTTCTTTCCAATTAAAAATACATTATTTTTTCATACTAGAATACATGTGGCTACAAAATTAGGGCACTCATAAAGATCTACACTAATTTTCCCACTGCCACCCATCACAATCCCAAATTGATAGATAAAGATAATTTGTTTCATTATGTTGTCTTCAACCATAGGATTAGCTATATATGATTAAAATTATTTGTATTCCTCCTTTCCATCCCTTTTTCCAAGGATAATACAATATATTAGGCCATAATATTGGATTATCTCAAAACATATCTCACACACCTTTCCACCACAATCAAAATGCATGCGAGAGTAAATACCAAACTTAAATGAAACATCATCAACCATTTTCCCACTCCTCTAACCAGCATATGTTATACCATAAGTTATACGATTCAACCAAAAAGATAACATATGCTTTGGTAGAACAAAATGTATAACCATTTGTTATCTTCTAATAAATACTCATATTTATATCTTTTCCATACCATTTTTGTATATATTTTGATAAGTTACCCTCTTAAATACACAATGTTTGTCAATAAGATTCATACTTTTTAGAGCCTTATGAGTCATGTTTTATCATAGGAAAAACTGAATCAATGTTTGTTAGTAAAAATAGTTGTGAATGCCCTCTAAAAATTGAATGGATCTTCCCACTATTCCATTTAAGTGTTCAAATATGTCCTCTATTTTAGTGTTGTCATCACAAATTTTTCTAGTGAAGAATCCAATTCTTCAAAATATATCATCATCATTAACATTGTGTCTCATGAAATATTGTATCATAGACAAAATATGAATTTATTCAATGCTCAAAAGACTAAGTACCTATGCTTCAAGATGGGGTAGCTCCCATTTATTGAAAATTAGAAAATATAAATAATAAGCTATCTCTTGGGTTAGTCATTGATCAAGGAATGTGCATAAACACCCTTGTTGTGATTGCAAAATATATGAGAGAGAAAAAAATATAAACAAGTGAGGAGAGAAAAAGGAGGAAAATTTTATTAATGAATTTGATTCTATATTTCATTAAGTACAATCCAAAGAGATTTCCAGTTTCAATTATAAGACACAGGTAAATACATGAAATTTATATAAGGATTATGAAACAATATTAGCTATTGATAAAAATATCAACCACCTATTTTTATTCTATTTAAATAGGCACAAATACCTTATGTCCTTACAAAATTTCCATACATTTATTTGAGTGAAAAAGAGAAAATGGAGGAAATAAAAGAATTACAATATGATATAGAGAGAGTAAAAATTTATCCCTTAGAATGAGGAGAACACTCTAATTTATGGATAGATCAAGTGACTTTTTATATAATGATGTAAATGTGGGGGAAGAGAATATCACAAAAATGAGTGAGAAGAGATGATATAATCAGGAACAAGAAAAAGAGAAATCAATTTGAAAAGTGAGGGATATGAAAATAATCAATCTAAAAATATATTTCTAAATTTTATGTAATTATGATCGATATGTGTGTGTGTGTGTGTGTGTGTGTGTGTGTGTGTGTGTGTGTGTGTGTGTGTGTGTGTGTGTGTGTGTGTGATTTATGTGGTTTGAAGAATTGATGTGTTGAGTGTTATGTTTATTAATTCTTAATAAAGGATAAATAGTAATTTTAGAAGAGAGAATCACCATTCTATGTGATGTTATCTTTAGTGGGATAAACAAACTACTTTACCCTCACATTTACGTTGAGGCTTAAGGTCAACACCCATGTGAATATTCATATTCCTTTTTAGAATAAGACAAGTTTACTTATTTTAAGAAAAGTGATTTTACAAAAGTGGAATATAAAGTCACTTAAGTTCAAATGAAAAGTGCATCCCCTTAATGAAGAATTAGAAATCACTTAAGTTAAATTTTCAAAATTTGATTTATGTATGAGAAAATGGAGGAAGAAGGAAGAAAAATATTGGATACATTATTCCATGGATGGAGCACTTAAAGATGGATATACTTTGATGTGTTGTAATAGATAAATCCTTTGACATTTTTTTAATAGATAATAATTGTAAAGGATCCAAGGGGTATTTACAGAGAAAAATATTACAATATAGTACTTCAGAACCAAAAGTATCTATAAACAAACTAACAAAATGACTTGAGTCAAAAAGAGATTGACTCAAATAAAGCCCCACCAAAAAGAAACAAAAACCCAGACCCAAACTGAAAACTACAAAACCGACATTACAAATAGTCAACAACAAGTCAACAACCAAGAACTTTTTCCCTAGTCCTAGAACTCGAACAACACCTTCCACTTGGAAATCCTCCTCATCTGAACTACTTATGTTAAGCTGCCTCTTCTTTCCTTTGTCCTTTGCAACCATCCCTTGGAGAGCATTAACCCTATTTTCTAACAATTTTATCTTTACATTCGACCTTTGAATGCCCCGTAGTATAATTCTGATCTAAGCCTTTACTTGATAGATTTAATCCTCCAAAGCTTCAATTTTACTCGTAAGAAAGTTAAACACAATGTTTCCTTCCACCAACCCACCAGTAGGATTACACTCTTCATCATTCCCAGCAAGATTTTGTAATGTTGTCACAACATCCACCTCCTTCTTGACCCTCTCTTTCATTTTAGTAAGCCTAATCCTATCAGCTAAAGAGATGTGGTCTTCCCAGTCTTCCCCCAACCTAATTCCAACCCCCTTGTTTTCAGGTTCGGCTTACCCATTTTAACAAGTAGAAGGATTAACCCTTGATGAAGAAGAACCTCTATTTTTTCCTCCTTAAAAATCTTAACCGAAAGTTGTAGAGAATTAAATAAGTAGAAAGGAATACTCATCCTCCTTCCTCTCTAGAAATGGTTCAGAAGTATCAAATGCTTTGAGAGTGCATCTTCCGATACTTCCCATCAAGAGTAATATACTTCATAATATAGATTAATACTTCAACCCACCTCCCCGAAAAATATTTTCGGGCTATGCCATCCTCATTGTTGAGTTGAATTTGGATATTACTTATGGAAAGTTTATCCTATAAGGAATGATGGTATTAATAATAAAACCAATACTATGGTTAAATAACACCTGAATTATATTACAATTGGAGTCATTTTGAGATATCAAAAATGAAACCTCATATTTGAGAAAGAGTGTCCATGGGTTGAACATTGTAGGAATGTGGGTCATATATTACCAATTTACAATATTCCGAAGTGCTCTTGGAGTTCATCCAATGATGCTTGTTAAGAATGTAATGAGGGGATTATCACAATGTTAAAGTGATGATTGATGCATCCCTTGATTTCTTAGTCTTTTTTTAGATGATAATGACAACATTCTATGACCTTGGTGAGGGATCTCATTTTCCACTTAATTTTCCTAATCCATGTCCATGAAAAATTGTCTTCGAGACTCAAAAAAACTTTCTTATTGATAAAAAAATTGGGATCGGTAAAAATCATGTTATGAATTAATGGCTTAAGCTCATTCTAGTGAGGAACCTCCTTAACCCTAGAGAAAATATATTACACATTCTTAGTTGATAGAGTGACATAATTTAATATTTTGATCATCTAATGGAGAAGATCACATCCTTTTGGCATAATAGAGTCAATCCATTCTTTGGTCATCCTTCCCATATTTCAAAAGAAATGGTCCTCTTGAATGACATGTGTTTCAAACCTACCAAGGGGATTAATTTACTCAAAAAGGGTGAGATTTGGAGAGTCTAGATCTAGAAAGTTTTGGACATATGATGTTAATGCATGCATTCGGACCTCTCATTGTTCTTTAGTTTCTTAAATTTTTCTCATTCATGCAACAAATTTGGTAGTTGTTTTCTCAAATTTGTGAATGTCTCATTTAGAACCTAGTTATCCAAGAGGATACCTAGTCATCTGATAGTCATATATTTATATTTTAGGTTCATATTTCTATACCATTGCATGAGGAAACTCAATGAATTGAGACCACCGAGGCATTTTTCATGATTTGGTAGGTCATCTTGGATTTATAGGGAGTAGGTGTATGTTACCAAAGCTTAGGAGATATTTTAATCACTAGACTATTTTCCTTAACGATAGTATGTTTGCATTATTTATGATGTCTTGAACCCATATGAAAATATACCTGCGGAATATGAAATATGAACCACAAGACTACTGTAGGGAGACAAAGAACATAGATTTATTCTAAACTAGATAAGGTTCATGGTGAATAGTTGTATGGGACTTAACTAGAAGCACACGAATCTTGAGAGGTGATTGTATTAAGGGCTTGGAAGACCTAGAATTTATCCTAGTTGGAGACATGAAAAATTCTTCCGGTTCAAAATTATATTGATAAGACCTTTCTACTAGAAATTTCCTTCGGAAGAATCAATGTGGGACTCTAGATATATGTTCTAGGGTGTGTTGTCATTAATGGGAACTCTTTCTTCTATAACATATACCTTATTACCTAACTTCTTTGATTGTCTACTAGAAGGTGATAATGTATAATGTCTCCTAGAAATAATTTAGTTCCTACACCTTCTTGAGAAACCATATTTTTAACCTTTAAAGAACTATTGTGGTACAAGTTATGCCATAAATGTGCTCCAAAAATTACTAAGAAACATGAGGGAGAAGATTTAAGTAGATGGATTCCATATATTTAGGTTTATACAAGTTAGTAACATCATCAACTACATCCTCAATAACACATTCAAGACGATAAGCGATGCATGGACATCATTACCAAGGATAGTCTAGGGATAGAATAGTCAATTCTGGCTTGTAAATATTATTAGAACTTCTATGTGTCATTTGGTTATGGCTTGGTGAGCTCAAGATAATAGGATTTAAAATTAGGAGGTTTCCCTCCAATTTGAATGTTTGAAAATTTGAATCTCTCCTTGAGCTAATTTTGGCTTCTTAGGTAGATATAGAAGTTTAAAGGTGTATTTCAAGCATGTTATTGTTGTTGGTTAGGTCAAAACATGACCATGGAGTCTCTTTTGGGTGTAATTTTGACTTGTAACTTATAATCTTTCTTTTAAGCCCTTCTTTGCATATAAAATCCTCTTGAAATATTTATTTCATATCCCAAGAATCTGTTATGGAGAAGTACAAACAAGGGGAGTATTAAAATTTTTTTGTAATTGTTTCTAAATCTTTGATCAATAAAGAATTAGATATTGGAGCTTCAAGAATAGTTTTGTGTTGAAAATGTTATTTACAAATAGTTTGATGAAGGTTCATAATAATCAGTATCTAAGTTCTATGGTGAAATTTTCACTTCATATATTAGTGCAAAGGGTGTAGTGCCTTTGTGATCAGATTGTTACATTGTGTCTCATTGGTTTTATATGTTGTGTTTTCCTTTTGGTGATTGATATTTGATTAAGGATGAATACACAATTAAACAAGGGTATCTTGGTTCTGGAAATTATATTAAATTGCATTGATAAGAAGACTAGGTTGACAAGGAAGAGGTAATTGTATTGTAGAGGGAGTCTAGGCACTCTCCCAATATTTCAAAAGTATAGGAAAATTTATAATAACCTTGTATTAGATAAAACCCGATACTGATAAAGTTTTCTCTATTTTAGAAAGTAAGACATGGATAATGTCATTACATGAATGAGTTTTGTGAGTTATCATACCTCACTGATAAGTTATGAATCCTCCATAAGTTTTTATAGACCTCCTTAAGTAGATTTAGGACACGATGATTGATAAATTTCATTTAGCCAAAAAGAAGCGTGTTCTTAGGCTCGAACCAGAAACCCTTAGGGTTTTAGTAGAGTTGGTCATTTAGAGGGTGTAGACTCCATTTCAAATCATGAGAAATTAAATAAATCATTTGTATAACCTTTTAAGTAGGAATTTTGTGGAATTTTTCATGGTTCAGTCCAAACAAAGAAGGAAAACTTGAAAGTTGTAATGAAGGCACTTAAAGCAAACCGGGAAGCTTGATTTAGAGGCTAAAGATGAAGTATTGAGGCCTATATACCAAAGGAATCTAGGTCAAAAACTTGCATAAAATTTATTAGTATAAATGGGTATTTTAAACCCTATTTTTATGGTGGAAATAACTTTGCAATAAAAAGTTACACTAGCATTTGTTCCAAGACAGGACTGATAGGAAGACTAGGCTTGGTGAGTTGTGAAGGAAGTAGGAGTTACTTTAAGAGTTGATTCAAATGGATTTTCCCACACATATACCTTGGTAAATGGTAATAAAAAAATTTAGCACTTTCCTCGAGACCTTTTGGATTGTTATAAATATTTTCATTCCATTAACATAGTTCTCAAGAAGCATTTTTTGGATAGTTTTGCTAAAAGTGAAGAATTTGACAAACTAATTGCTAGGTAAGAGTAGTAGCTTGATTTGTGGGTTTAATTAACTAGTTTGAGAGTGTTGAATGCCTATGAAGCTATGATTCATATTGGTAGCAGTAGAGAATGATAAGAAATTGAAAAGAAGAGATAGAATAAAAGAGAAAGAAGAAATGAAGAAGAAAGAGTTTGAGAGGAAAGTGAAGAATTTGACAAAATGCCACCAAGAAGAGTGGGTGGAGGAGGAAATAGAGAGAAAATTAGGGGTGCTGAGTTAGTTGTTGTGTTAAGAAACATTAAAGATAGGTTAAGAGCACTATAAAAATATTAAAGAAGAGGAAAAGCACTTTGAATGATGATAGTGATGATGAAGATGGTTCATTTTCAGACCCCCCTCCAAAACATTATTATAGAATGTGTCACAAATATAACGAAAAGGAAATTTTCATTGTTGGTGAATGTAGGAAAGGAGGGTTTCATGATGGTTTAAAATGGAGGATTTTTCCAAGTCACTTTGGTGGTGGATGTCTATTTTGGTTTGTTCTGAGTCGATAAGTATGTAATGTTAGTAGAAAACATGTATGCAATACTACCGAATGAAAAAAATAGAATGCACTTGTTCCCGGATGGTAAAAGTTATTACTTGAATGGAAACAAATTCCACTTATTTCTAGAAAACAAAAAAATTACTAGTTTGGTAAAAAAATGCACTTGTTCCTAGATGATAAAAAATTGTTTTCATTCCCATTACATTCCCATATGACAACAACTTGTTGATGTCTAGTAACAGACTTTCATTGAGTTATGTTATTCCCGAAAGATATCTTTCCAACTAAGAATTGTTGTCTAGGAACATATTTTCATTTTTGTTCAACATTACTATTGTGTTCCTCAATGGCAACAAGTCACATGCTTTTGTTACCGTTTTCCCACAATTTAATGATGGCTCATGGGAACCCTTTTTAATTACCATCTAGAATTATCGCGTGTTTCCATGTGTCACAGTTCACTGAAAACATGTTTCGTTCTCATCCAGTATTCCCAGTGCCACGTGTCTTTCAACCTCAATCTACGGTCCTAGCCCACTACCCTTTACTTTCCTATATATATACCCATCCCCATTCATTTTTTCTCATTTTCACTTGCATATTTCTTTAAGATAGAATTTTTCAAAGAGTTCCAACCTTATTTTCCACTTCTAGTACTAGCCATTAGCCACATGATTTGTTCTACGATCCTCGTATATAAGTATCTACCATTTACCAACACCTATTTTTTTCAAAGAATCAAAACATCAAGGATTCAATATTTAAGAATAATTGCACCAAGAAAAAAGTCCATTAAAACAACTTCCTATGTTTACTGAAATATTTTTATCTGTGATTACTACAACTACTAGAAGGCCCTCAAATAATCACTCATTTAGATTGGATTGGTAACTCAAGGTTCCATGGAATTATTTACATGCCCCAATATTAGACAAAACACAAGGTTATTAAATAATTTAATGCAAATTTATAATAGTTATGATGGAACTTTCACTATTGCATTACCATCCCCCAAGTTTTCATCAGAATAACACCTAATGATATTCATCATCTAACAGGCCTACCCCATCAAAATGCATTACTTGTAACCACCAAATCCATTATACTTGATGAGAAAAAGAAATTTGTAGAGTTTCAATATGATCTTTCTATTGAGGCTAAGGTTAATAATCCCTCCAAAAGAGGGATTACCAATCTATCAAAGGGCCCTTTCTCCCGGGCATGGTGGATTTTTTCAAGTCTTTTGCATCCTGTTCTTGGGAAGATACACTGACATTCCTTAGTGGGAACTATACTACCTTCTCTAAAAAAATTCTTCTATTATATTATATTGGTGTACATTTATTTCATAAAGGATTTGTTCTATCCTTGATAGAGTCAAATTGAATCCTTCTACAGTTATTTATTCTTATTATTTTGTTCTTACTTTATGTTATGAGGCTTTTTATGGACTCAAATCAACAATTGTTCCAACTTCTCTACACGATAAGATGGATAAACATGGAATTCGTCTAGACCAATAGTTGGTGAGAAATTTATTTTAAAAGCATTTTATCTTGATTCTTTTCAAAAATAAAATCATTTTTAAATCAATTCTTAAAACTATATAAAATGTAACTCTATTTTGAACAGGTCAAAGAAATAGAAACAATGGCTCGACGTAAGGTAGGATTTCTCTCACATAACCTTGATGGGCCTCGAGGGTCTAGTAACAACAATCCAATTGATGTCACCATGAGTGATGAATATATCACTTTGTCACTAGCAACCAACAACATAGAGCGAGAACAAGATCTAAATGGATGTGTGGTTCTATGGATTAGTCCCACGGTCGCATAGAACACACACTATATCTATGTCCAATCCAAGTTTTAATTTATCCATAATGCAAAATCATTTTAATTTTGATTAAATTTTTTTAAAGACTAATGATAATTTGAATCTCTGATTCTTAAAAATGATATATTTCATTATCCTAATGTGCAGCCTTTTTCAACACATCAATGACTCTGAGACACATGGTGTCTACTCATGCTAGTGTAGACACTACATACATACCTGAGAAAGAAGAGATTGAGTCTTCACCAATTCATTCTCTTTAATTTCTGGTACTAAACAACTAATAAATAGTGAATTAAATTTTATTTATAGTAGTATTTCTTTTAGGAATTTATCATTATTTTTAATTATTTTTCATTAAATTTAGGTTTTACTGAAAGGCACCACCACCCCCTTCCACCCAATGCCATGGTTTTTTTATTATGGAAAAATTCACATTATAAGAAATGTCGATTGATTTCAATCTTATTAATTTGGAGTTCTTACTATTCACTTGTTTGTCTTCGTAATTTCAACATCTTGAATCGATATTGTTCAAGTATCGATGCTCCTAGATCTCTTGTAAATGTAAACTCAAAATCAATCATGTGGTCATGGACACCCCCACTTTCTCCGATCATCACTCAAATAGTACATCAATCTAACCTCCCCTTCCATCTTATGATAGGGGAAGGATGATTGTGTTCCTTGGAAAGAACAAGGAACACAAATTTTCACAACATCGAGTCCCCTAATTTTTCAATTGGCGGCATGCGAGTGTCAAAGACACTTATGTTTTACATAATATTAGTATGGATAAGGAGTATCTTATTTTTGACAACAGATTATGACATTTTAGTAGTAGGGAAGCATACCGAGGATCTCACTCAATATGCACATAAGGAGGTGCAAGTGCCACAACAACCATCCTCTTCAGATCCTCCTTCCCCAACTGGGAAGGAAAACTTGGATGATGATGCAAAGACCAAATTTTAAGTAGACATCCTTGTGTATGATAATTCTACAACCCTTATGATGGAAAATTTTATTCCTGACATTAAGGAGCTGAAGATTTGGGAGATCAAAGTGAAATCTATGATAAAATAAATTAATGATAGATATCATAATTTTGAACATAGAGAAATACTTTTTCATTTATTAAAAATGAATTGGTGACGATTGATGCTTTACTTTCTCAAGCACAATCTAGTAATGTAGTCACCAATAATATTTACAATACTGACCAAGTTTTGACTATAATGCTTAATAGATTGGCTAATTTGAATTCCGAGGCACAATATTACTACAATAAGTGGAATAGAGACAAGAAACTTGTCACTATTGCTAATGTAAAGAAAGACTTGGCCGTGGTAAGTTCTGATTTTTGTAGATTATTATATATATTTTTATCATTTATTTTCTTCTAAATACTAATTATGGGATTTTTAATTGCATTCAAAATACCAAAATTTGAAGATAGAGGTGTAGGTGTTAGATGAGCACCTGAAAAAAGTGAGTAAGAGTGTCCATGGGGTAATTGATTTTATAGAAAAACTTGTTCTGTTAAACAATTAGAACAATAATTTATGGAGGATTATAAAGGAGAATGGACTAGATCCAAAAATTATTTTGAAGAAAAAAACTAAAAAGGATCCTTATCTCCTTTCAGTAGGAAATGTAGCTAGTTAAGATAGACAAAATTTAGAAAATATTAATGCAACTCTGTAAAAGAATTAGTAGAGTTTGGTGTTGTAAAATATAGTTCAAATGTTGTCGATGTTATAGAATCTATTCAAGGAAAATGGTCTAAATGAACTTGAATTAAAAATATTGATGTAAATTATTGTATTTGACAAATGAAATTTGAAAACATTATCTTTATGTGAAATTGTCAATCTTTTTATTTCTCTCATGCTTGTTGTCAAATGAAAACTTTATATTTTTTTCAAGCTTGTATAGTTGATGAATAATATACATGGATTCTAGAATTTGGATTTACATTATTCAATTTAGTTTCAAACATGTATGCACTCAATATTTAAAACTTGGATGTGCATGTTGTTGTCGAATCTTGATAGTTGATTCATCATGTAAAGATTATCTCCAATAATCATGATGGGATATAGATTGCTATGTTTTTTATTAATCATAATAATCATGATGGGATATATGGATTATAATATATTTGCAAACACATGTGCCTATGGAATTTATATTGAGAAAACAAATATTGAATATAGCTTCACGGTAACGAACTTTAATTTAATTACATCATCCAATTTACTGATTGTAAAACTATCCACCATATGTTATTTCAAAAAATTATAAAAACTATAGAAGGGATTTTAAAAATTTCCAAACATTAAATGGGAAATATATGTAAATGAAAAAATATTGAGTGACAATATATATTTTAGAAAATGAATACTTTCAACTATTTGGTAACTAAAACAACCCTATCCTTAATGGTCCTTCATCACTTATTTTATCTGTTGCAGTTTCTGGTCCAGAAGAGTCCAAGTCAATTTCACCATAATTAGAGACTTCACTATTTTATATCTAATTAACAACTCTATGCTTTGTAAGAGATATCCATATAGCTAGTTCTCTTTCATACGGAAATGTGTCCACTACATATCTTGAAACATAGAGTCTCAAACTAGTTTCCGAATTCTTGTCCAATCTGCATTGTGAAGTTTTGATTTCACAAATGTAAGTGCATTAAAAACCCTTTCATTTTCACGGACCCAAGAATCATTGTCAGTATGAGTTCATATAGTTTAAAGTATTCACATATATTTTCTCTCATAATGTTAGTCGATACATCTTTCTTTCTTTGCATAGTGTGATAGCTCCCATTTCTATTGGTTCAACAATAGTCCGATATTGATCAGTCATTATAAATGCAAAATGTTGTGACTGTGATATGAGTAATTTTTTATCCAATATACCATTCAATTCCCCTCCATCAACATCTAAATATTTTCAAAACTGCTCCATAAGTGTAGTCATGGATTTCCCAAAGTTTGTAGCTCTTTTTTCTTCACCAATCATTGGATTCCATAAAATGGGATTTACAACTCCCATTGCCTCAAGTAGATCACTATTTTTAAATCATTGTATGATCTCGAAGATAATGTTTCGAGATGTATTAATCAATAATGTAGCCAAATTAAGAACAACTAGATAAACTGCAATAAAATGAACTCCAAAAGAAAATAGATCTCCTTCTTCGTTATCAAATAATGAATTACAATGTTTCCTAAATAGGAAAATAACTCTCAACTCGAGTTGCCAAGTAAACTCTAGCTAACTCTGACTAAATCTACTCTAGGTGGCGGAAATTACTATTTTTAGCAGTTTACTAGAACCTCTTTTCTTCTTAGTAAGTTCGCATGCTTATTCCTACGGGCACAGAAATTTCCACGCATCTTCTACATCCCTAAATTAGAGGAATTGCCAACTTTCTAACTCAAAATGCAATTAATAGACTAAAATTAACTAATGCTCAAAAATAGGAAAAAACCAAACTATAACTTAAATCCTAATTTTCGGCCTCAAGATGGCGGATTTAGGGCCCGAAAATGTGTCGAAAACTTGCCCCAACCGGTAGGGCGGGTTGCCACTGCGTTCGTCTCATCAAAACACGTGGTTTCAAAAAAAAAATGGACTCAAACGGACACCCGGAGCTCAAGTTATGACCTTGTCAAGTTCCTGCTAATTCGGGCGCATCATTCTCCCCTGCTTGAAAAAAACGCAGCTCCTGCAAGTTGTCTTCTTCAAACTGCTTCCATTTATCTGCATCCAACTTCTGAATCTCTGACTCTGTGACCCAAGTATTGTCCTCTTGTTCCAGTCCTTTCCAATGTACCAAATATTTGTTGTATTTCCCATGTCGCGTGTCCATTGTTTTCTTATCTAGAATCTGATCCACTTCTTCTTTCTTCTTCACCGGAACCTGTTGCCGCCAATCTACTACTTCATCAGCATCATCCCTTTCTGCACCATCCCCATGAAAAGAATACAAATCTGAAACATTAAACACTGGAGAAATATCAAAATTCCCTGGCAATTCTACCTCATAAGCATTATCGTTTATTTTTTTCACGATTTTGCAGGGTCCAGATAATGTAGCCGAAATGTAGCCAAATTAAGAACAACTAGATAAAGCTATGAAAAATGAACTCCAAAAGAAAATAGATCTCCTTCTTCGTTATCAAATAATGAATTACAATGTTTCCTAAATAGGAAAATAACTCTCAACTCGAGTTGCCAAGTAAACTCTAGCTAACTCTGACTAAATCTACTCTAGGTGGCGGAAATTACTATTTTTAGCAGTTTACTAGAACCTGCTATTCTTAGTAAGTTCACATGCTTATTCCTACGGGCACAAAAATTGCCACGCATCTTCTACATCCCTAAATTAGAGGAATTGCCAACTTTCTAACTCAAAATGCAATTAATAGACTAAAATTAACTAATGCTCAAAAATAGGAAAAAACCAAACTATAACTTAAATCCTAATTTTCGGCCTCAAGATGGCGGATTTAGGGCCCGAAAATGTGTCAAAAACTTGCCCCACCGGTAGGGCGGGTTGCCACTGCGTTCGTCTCATCAAAACACGTGGTTTCAAAAAAAAAAAAAAAACGGACTCAAACGGACACCCGGAGCTCAAGTTATGACCTTGTCAAGTTCCTGCTAATTCGGGCGCATCAATCAATTTTTAAAGTGTATAAGAAACGTAGCATAAAAATAAGGATTGTGACTGTACTTCTCAATTTCGAGAACCTATTAGACAATTATTTCTATAGAAAGTGTGCATTGGAATATTTTCACCATCAACTAAAATACAAATATTACCAATGATATTGGACTTTAAATAGATATTTGGATCTTTTGTATCTTTTAAAACCTTTCACTACTAAAAATTGCTATCGAAACTAGTATTGGGTGGAATATAAGGTATCAAAATCATACAACTGGTTTCCTTAATTTTATAAGTAAAAATGTATATGGATCTTTCCTGAGCTCATTTCACTAAGTTGTTTATTTCCTTCATCATTAGAAAAATACCACACAAAGTTAATATTGTCTTTAAATCTATCAAGATATATAACAAATCTTTAGCCTTGTCAACTTATCTACAATTCTTAAACATATACCTGCTAAGGACCTAGATTCCTCAAAATCCTATAAGTTGGATAATACAATGATATCCATCTTGTGTCAACATATTTTACAAATTTTTACCATTTCTCTTTCCAACATAAAATATCTAAAAATCCAAAAATCTTTTAGGATTACTTGACATATATGAATGTAATTCATGTATAAGCTCTTCCACTTTAGCAACATTTTCAAAATTACTTACAATCTTGTAAGAAAGATTCATTCTGTGAGCCATGTAGTGAATAGGTATCATGTAAGGGGATACAATTGTTTGAAGGAGAATACAAATTCAAATTTTCTAGCGTTGCATGAAAAGCGCACCATTAGCTCCTACACAAATCATCTTTGCAGATATTGAATGATCATCCATACAAGTTATTTCTTTCAAATTTTTAATAACTTTGTAGAGGTTCTTAGAATTACAATTCTCTATCATTTTGTGCATAGCTAGTAGATTATTTTCCCTAAAATGGTTATTAAAACTTGAAGTGTAGACATGCATGTATACCCAGAATGTATTATCTACTACTGTGACCTCATTAATTGATAATGTGATAAAATTCACATTTTTTACCTTCTCTCTCAAATCTGATTTCAATTTCTACCATACACTTTGCCATTTCCCATGCATTTGTATCTAAACAAAGGTGTGTTGTTGGAATGTTTGAAACCCATTACATTGAAATAATATCTTATAATTAATGAGATCTAAAATTGGTTTGCCCTTTTTCAAAATGTGAAATATTGTTCAGAATTGTATAAGTTTTCCTCAAGACTTGCATTAATAGCTTTTTCAAATTTATCCTTTATTGTTCAGCCTTTCTCAAATAGATCTTGAATGTGTTTATGATGATTTCTATATTATGTTGTATATCTCATTTGTAAACAATCTTCTTTAGTTTTCTATCTAGTTGTTTTTATTTTATTTTTGATTAACAATGAAAAAAGGGTTGAGGGTACCTTACCCCGTACAATTATTTTATAAAAGAGGAATGAGGGGTAAAGGGGATATCCATTGGAACCCAATCAAAGCAACATGATCATACACATAGCCACTAGAAGAGAAACAAAACTAGAGGGCAAAAACAAAATAAATAACAACACAAAAATAGGAAACTAAATTTTCCATCATCTTGCTTTTTAGACTCATATATCTTCCCACAATGATTCTCTATTGTGTCTAACTTCAATTGCATTTTGTGGTCTTTGCCTACTTTCAAACTACATATAGTACATATATATTTTTAGGAGTATCAATACTATTTTATTGGTTCAATAGGTTTAATGAATGGATATTTGGTTGACTATTCAAATTTATAAGTCCTTCCTATAGTCCACTTCCCACTCTTACATTTCTAATGTGTGTTTCTGGAATGTTTATCAGAAGTTTGAGTTGGATGAAAAATGGGATTATTAGTACTATCAATTTGAATTTAATTACTCTGTTGATTGGGAATTTCATCTAGAGTAAGGTCATTGCTAGGGTTTTCTGCATTTGAAATAAATTGGTTTGCTTACAACATCCCTAAGTAAATAAAAAAATAAAGTAACATTAACATAATAAGAGTCAAAATTACCTCTTTCCATTGGGGTTACTATTGGCTGATTGAAATATTTTGAAATGTCCATGTCATGTTTTCTTTTTCCTTGAGTTATTTTCTCATTTATAACAGGGGCCATCATATGGGTGATTTTAAAGTCTCACATGCGACAAAAATATGTAAGCTTTAAATATGATATGTAAAAAATAAATGTAATACTATGAAAAATAAATATCATACTACGAAATGACAACACAACTTAATGCTATAGTACGGTAACAAAAAATAACACTATCGAACGACAACACAAATTAATATTGTCGAATAGTAAAACAAATACTTGTCAAACGACAACACAAAAAAATGTTACCAGATGGTAACACAAATAATGTTACCATCCGGTAACATGTTGTTGTTACCAGTTGACATTACCTAGTCACCTTGCCTTATGGTAACAAAAATTAACATTTCTAGCAAATAATATTTTTACAAAAACTTGACAGATAGATAGTTCACTTTTTTGCTTACCTCTTTCACTTATTCCTTCGGCTTTTTGGCTTATACTTTCAGATTTTTCACAAGCTTATTAACAAATTTTGAAAGTAAATTGTATTACTATATTATGGTGAATTAATCATATATATAATAGTATGTTATAACATGAAGGTGAATATACTAACATTGGTTGGCCCTTAGTGGAAAAACCAAGATGAAATTACATTCGAGTTTTTTTAGCACTCGTAAAATTTTAAAAAACGCGCTATCCTACGGTAGTTAAAAATTATTTGTTGATGTGAAATCACAAAGCACCCCTAAAATGTACAACTTGATGGGTTGATAATTCCATTGTGATTGTATAAAATGGAGCATCTCTCAAAGTGTGGGACTTTGCGAATCGAGAGAGCTCTCCGGATGAAGGTTGGTTCCTATTCCTCTGTTCAGTGCGCACATTCAAATTGCAGAGAGGTCGTTCTAAATCCTACTCTAACTTGCCAAGGAGACAGGGGTTAATAAGATGTAAGAAAATAAACCTAAACTAATAAAGGTGATGTACCAAAGGATTTTTAACACCGCTTTAAAATTAAACACAAACCATTAAAAATGTAATATAACCACCATGCACAGATAACCAAACTGCAATGAGAGATCAGATGAATGTAATGAACACTAAGAGAGTTAAAAATCATCCACGAAATATATATTATCGCTCCGGAATCGATACAAAGATACACTACAATGGCTAAGAGGAAAGATTACATTACAACTTGAATAGGAGGTTTGAAAACTCAAAAATTCACTTGCAGACAAGGGAAGAAGGGAGGGTGCAAAGCAGAAATGTCCAACCTTTTGAAAAATGCACCTCCTTATAATATATAGGAAGAATGAGAGGAGGTAGAAGAAATCTGGACTCTGTTCAACCACCCCAGAGATGCATTGAATCCACTTGTGAAATTAATGAAGTCTCATGACATAACCCATGCCTTCATTTCCATTTCTTTTTGGGCAAGAAATACCTCATTACGGAGGTGGGTGAGGAGCATGACAGCCTCAAGAATGGTGGCCTATATTTACTCCAGTCATAGTCGAGGTCATCTAAAGGTCAGGGTTGGGCACTCAACATAGGCTCTCACAATATTTTCAAGATCCAAGAATTTAAAAATCTTGGCGGGCTACATGATTTACCAAATATTTTCCAAACTACTTTGGGTTTGGAGTTTACCCATGTGAGATCTTCATGGAGCCTTGCACATTCTTAAGATTTCACTTTGCCCCTTTTTCACTCCTGAAGTTATGATGGTTGGACACTTGGTCTCACCCATGGGCCTGCTTTGTTTCTTTGTGTTTTGGCTAAGTCCCCCCTGACTAGTAGAGCAACTATGTATGACCCTAGACATATGGAGGGCTTAAGATTTTTGGGACCTGTCTCCAGAGTTGATCTTTGAAGTTGCGCTAAGCTGATGCATGGAGGATTTTGTTGAATATTATACCTTTTCAATAGCTATTTCAAATTTTGGGGCTTAGACCACATGGAGGCTTCACGCTCATTTGGGAATTTTCCTTTTATTTTACCTTTGAAGTTGCTCGGACAAGGAACGTGGAGGCCTCCGTAGGATTTTTGGAATTTTCAATGCTAATATCCCCTTTTGGGAATTGGGAAATGTTGAGGGCTAGTGGTAGTTTAGGGTCTCTCTTTGGTCCACGCCCTTTGAAATTGCACCGATGAGGCACATGGAGGCTTTTGCTTACCTTTTTACTTAGCCAATTTGGGCTTGCTCCCTTTCTCGGTCCCTGACTAAGTGGCAAGTTGGCGCTCGTTTGGGGACCACCTTTGGATTTGACCCTTGAGGGTGCACCGATGAGACACGTGGAGGCTTCCACTACCCTGATACTTTTCAACTTTTGAATTTGTCTTCTTTTTGGACCAGGGACATGTGGAAGCTCCACGCTCATTTATGGATTGTCCCTTAGGTCTCACTTCTAAAGTTGCACCGATGAGGCACATGGAGGTTTCCTCCAACCCTCTTATACTTAGTTGATTAAATGGCTAGCTCTATATCCTTTTTTTACTTTGACCACATGGTGAACTTGTGCTCATTTACTGAGACCTGTTTGGACCTAACCTTTGGAGGTGCGCCGTTGAGACACGTGGCAGGATAGTGCTTGTTGTGGAATTACCTCCGATTTTGCCTTTGAACATGTGTTGAGATAATGTGTGGAGGGTTTTTGGCCCTTATTTGAAATTGTGATATTATGAAATTTTTCAAAAATGAAAAAAACTCACGCGGCCTTACAACTTCTCATTTCCCAAAAGTCATCCCCGGGCCCGGCAACCCACATTTTCCACTTAGGAAAAGAAATCCTTCTGGGCTCCTGGCCCGCAATTATAACTTGTTCCTTTTGCGAAAAGTGAAAAAATGCCAAAATATCTCCCACCACCCCACCGGTCCACAATCTTCCCATTTGGTGAAAAGTCTTCCCTAGGCCCGTCGGCCCGCTTTTGGAAAAAAATCCTTCCAAGGCCTGCCAGATCGTAACTTACAAAATATGAGGAGTTAGAAGGACTTATTTATATTTCTAGAAAGGGGAAGAAATTTTCTATCTGATGGAAATTATTTCAGGGGACCTTAAGTGATTAAAATATATAAAAATTCAGATTGAAGCACAAAAAGGGGGAAAATGGTGTTAGTTGACCAAAAATAAGTGTGAGCTTATTTTGGTCAACAATATCCAAATTCAAAATTCAAAATTCCTAATATTCACATGGACTACCATTTCTTGATGGTCTTCTTGTTCAACAGCAAGATTGTTAATGGACATCTCCATAGTTTCATCTGTATTCTTCACTAGGACAACTAAAGAAGCAAAAGGACTAGAACTAGGCCTTATGTGTCCCATCTCTAAGAGCTCTTTGATGGCTTTTTCAATTTCTTCCTTGTAAGCTCTAGGATGGTGGTATGGAGTGGTTATTACTGCTTTAGTCTCAGGCTCCAACTCAATGATATGCTGAAAACTCTATCCGGTGGTAGTCCATGTGGAATGCTGCTGAAAACCTTAGCATGCTTATCAAGTATGGGCTGAATATCCTTATGATATTGTTGTTGTTCCAAATTCTGATTTGTAGAACTCACAAAATCACTCTACTTCCAAAAAAATTCCCTCTATGGAAATCCCTTTCCATTCATTTTGTTGTCACTACCATACAATCTCCACTTTGGCTATACCACACAACACCGCTATTTCAGCTCCATGGTTTGGTAATTTTGGGTGAATTCTCCTAGAGAATGCAGCCATTGCACCCCAAGGACTATGTCGGTCTCACCAATACCAACCACATAGAAGTCATCATCAATCTTATGTCTCCCCAAAGTGATATTCAGCTGCTGAATTTTCTTTGTGCATGGGATGGTGAAGCCATCCGCCATTGTCACATTGAAGCCCTTGAAATCTTCAACTTGCAACCCCAATCTAGATACCAAACCTTCATCAATGAAGTTGTGGGTTGCCCCACTATCAATTAACACAATCACCTTCTTACCTTGCAATACTCCTCTCACTCTAAAAGGGTGATATCTAGGAGCACCGAATAATGTGGCAAGGGTGGCATCCATAGTGTCAACTTCTTCCGATTGTTCCTCTTCTTCTTTTGGTTCTTCTTCTTCTTATTCTTCTTCTTCTTCTCCATCTGACACTACCTCAATGTAATGAACTTTCCCTTTACCAAGGAAATGATGACCGGTTTCCATAAAGCTTACCTCTTGACTAAGGCTTGATCCTTTTCTATCATTTGAACTGAATATTATCTGATTTCTTTCAATTCTATCAACTTTGCATACGCCTCCATTGGTTTAAACTCGGATAACTCTAACTACTTTATGAGCTCCAATGCGGTGTAGCTCCAATGATATAGGAAACACTGCCTCTTTCCTGTAGACCAACTTGTAAGGGGAATTACCTATCGACCTATTTGTTGTGATCATATCAGCCCATAATGCTAATTTGAGCTTGGTATGCCAAGTCCTTTTGTTCTCATCTAGAGTCCTTCTGATGATTCTTAGAAAATTCTTGTTCATGGACTCTACCTGACCATTACCCTATGGGTAATAATTTGAAGAGGTTCTCAAGTAGGTTCCATTCTTGACAGCCGATTCTTTGATCTTAGAACCTAGGAACACCAATGTGTTGTCTGATATGATAGTGTTTGTCACTCCAAATCTAGTCACTATCCCTTCATAGAAGTCTAGTATGCTAGACTTGTTTTCCTCCTTGAGTGCTACTTCCTCAGTCCATTTGGTGAAATAGTTTGTTGCTGTGAGAATCCACTTGTGGCCTTGGCTTGAGTTTGGATTGATGACCCCAATGAAGTCCAATCCCCATTGCATGAATGTTTGGTCAACTAAAATTGGGTGTAATGGAAGTGTTGATATTCTTTCCTTACCTGTGAAGAATGCACATTTTTTGCACTTTTTAATCCAAGTGTAAAAATCATTCAACACCGTGGGCCAATAATATCCCACCTTCATTATCTTGAGAGCTGATACTCATGGAGAAAAATTACATCCAGGCTTCTCCATTTTGGAACTCTTGTAACAATATCTCAATTTGATTTGTTCCAATGCATCTCAGTAGAACACCATTTATGTCCTTTTTGAACAAAACACCATCAACAAGGGCATATGGAATGGCTTGTAATCTAAAGTATCTCCTTTTTGATTTACTCATTTATGGAGGGCATAGGCCTTTTTGTAGGAATTTCATCATATTATGAGTCCAACAAGGAAGAGACACAATATCATTTTCTTGTTCTTGACCATCTTGTAGTACCAAGACAACTCCATTTCCATTGCTTGCATCAACTTGTTGACTCAAGGCTAGCTGTTCACATAGTACCTTTCCACGAACCAAATTAGTGACCTTAATTTCAATGTAATATTCCATGACACAAGTGATCCATCATGTACATTTCTCATTCACATCCTTGTTTAAAAGGAAGTACCTGAATCCCACATCAGAAACTAACAACTGGATCCTGTTGTTTGAGACTAGGTGTTTGAACTTCTTTCAGCTCCTGATCATTGTAAGGACATGCTTCTCAATGAAACAGTACCTCACTTCAAAGTCCTAAAATCCTTGACTGAAGAAGGAAACTGGTTGTTTATATCCCCCTTTGTTTTTTTGCATTAGGATTGCAGAAATTGTGTCCCCACCACCAAAGGAATCAAGCATGAAGTCCTTGGAGAAGTCTGGATGGACAAGAGTTGGAGCTTGGGATATGGATTCTTTGATGGATTAAAACTTTCTTTTCCCTCATATTTCCACCTAAATTCCATTCTCTTCTTCAACATCAATGTTATTAGCTTCACAAGAGCAACAAAATTTGGCACAAACTCATGGGAAAAAATTAATTCTTCCTACAAAACTCTGAAGAGCCTTCTTATGCTTGGCAAGGGCAACTCTTGAATTTCTCCAACTCTTTCTGAGTTGATTTTAAATCCTTCCTTTGACATAATATGGCTAGGATCTTTCCTTCATCAGCTATGAATATACATTTTTTAGGATTCAATGATACTCCAAATATCCTACATCTTTGAAATATATGTCTTAGATGGAAAAGGTGATCCGCTATGTTTTTGGAGAAAACAGTGATATCGTCAAGATATATCGAGTACTATTTTTTTATCAACCCCTTGAATTCCATGTCCATTTCCCTCTGTAAGGTGGCCTCAAAATTAGATAATCCAAATGACATCTTCTTGTAGGCATAGGTGCCCCACTTAGTGGGGAATTTTGTCTCGAACTAGTCATCTTCTTTCACCATTATCTAATTATAGCCTGAGTATCCATCCAGGAGAGAAAATATTTCTAAGCCAGATAATACCTGTAAGATTTGTTCCATTGAAGGGAGTGGGTGGTGGTATTTGAGAGATGCTCTATTCAAGTCTTGAAAGTCCATGCACAACCGAATTTCTCCATTCTTCTTCGTGATTGGTACCAAGTTTGTAATTGATCTTGAATGCTTGATTAGGAATATAATGCTTGCCTCTATCAGTTTGTTTAGATCTTTCTTCATTAGAGGCTCAATGTGTGGGATGCCTAGTCTTTGTTAATGCTTGATGGGCTTAGCCTCTAGATCCAGTTCTGTTGTATGTTGTGCCAACTTTGGATTGAATCCTCGTAGGTCTTCATAAGTCTAGGCGAAAACATCTGGAGATTATTAGATAAGTTGTATGAATTCATATCTCTCTTGCTCAGTGGTCACCTTGCCAATTTAGAGTGTCTTTCCTTTCTCAACAGGTTATAAATCATCTCCCTTGACCTTAATGTTTTCTTTCTCTTTATGAAACTGGTCATTAGGATTAAATATTGACTCCAATGTCACCAAACCTTTGAGAAGCTTGTTAGTCTGTAGTTGCACTACTTGATCCCCATATAATCTGCTCTAATTTATCTTGATTCCTAGCTGAGAATTCAACCTCTTCTTGTAGGAAATTTATGATCTGTTGATCATTTTCAAACACCTGCTAGCTTGTGTTATTGTCTAGAATTGTTGGCCTTACAATCACATGGATATGTGGTTGTGTTTTGCCTCTTTTGATACTATCAACCACATCAAATGTTGCTCCAACTACTGCAAGCCTATCTACAACTTCATTCTTTTTCCTAGGTATGGACACAATGTTGAAAGCTTCAAAGTATTCAATTAGGTCCCATACCTTGTTCTTGTAGCTCTTGAGTAGGTCATTCTTTGTAGAATTTTTTCCTCTGACTTGATTCACAATTATCTCACTATCACCAAATACTTGTAAATTTTTAATGCCCCTCTTTCTTCCCAATGCAATCCATGGATTAAGGCTTCATACTCAGTTATGTTGTTTGAGAAAGAAAACTGGAAATGGAAAGCTAAGTAATATTTCATACCTTGTGGCAAAATTAGCATAGCTCCTCCTCCTGCACCTTGTCTACTCTTTGAGCCATCAAAAAATAATTTCTATACTTCATTATCATCCTTGTGGTCTATATTGGTGATTCTAGGAAGAGATTGATTCTCTTCATGAAAACAATAAAATCCTAGCTCAGATTCTTCCATTTCTTTGTAAGGGTCAAAAGCATGCCTTTTGTTTTCCCATTCATTAAGAGTCAAGTTTGGAATACTTCCAACCTTGGTATTTGCCTCATAGGTGCTTGGGTAATCCTCTTGATCAAATGCTAAACAATTTGCATTAATTGGACTTGGTACATGAGGCTCTATGTGAAATTTTACAATGGGCTTAGATTTGATTGTGGCCTTAGCCCCATACCTCATTCTGAATAACATGTGTGACCAATCAATAGACAAATAGCCCCCAATTTTGGCAGTGAAGTCTCTTGACAAACACAATGCAAAGAGCGGTGGAAAGTCTATGACTGATACATCTTACAACACCGTTACATTGGGACATGCATGTAATGTGAGGCTCAAATATTTGATTACTCCAACTGTTGTTACTATTGTTCCATCCAATTACACCACACCTTTGGAGATGACTTCGTATTGAAGACCTAACTGGTCAGCTATTTGTTTCGGCATGACTGAGCTACTTGCTCTGAATCAATCATGCAATTATGTACCAACTTTTCTCCTATGATCAATGAGATATAAAATGGAGGGGGCTTCAAATTTTTACCTTGATGGCCTCATTGATCTAATGCTCCTTGCTGAGCGGCATTGGTAAGTACCTTGTCTTTTTGATTGGATGGCTAATTTGATGTTGACGATTTCACCATAGTAGCTTGCAATAGGTCTCTATCCTGAGATAGCTAATGACTCAAACATTAATATGTTTACATTTTTTTTCTTCATCTTCTCAATGATGTTAAATGGATATGAGTTGTCTATCTACTACCCTTTACCTTGTACATTCTTTTCGACGCATGGGTTGCTACAACCGATGCCCGATTTGGTCTACAAAGTGGCTTGGGCTGACCACCGCACATTAAGGGCTGCATTTTGATTGTTAACACCTTGTTGAGTGATAGAGGGTTATGGATCATTTGAATTTGATGACTTTACCTCTCCAATATTCCTTTTCTTGGACCATGTGTTGGCCGCTACACTTTGAGAAGGGGCTTGGTTCACACCACAAAATATTCAACCTACCAATTGCTAAGTGTGGTCTCATTTGGAGGTTCTTCTTTCTGATTTGATTCTTGCTACTTATTTCTTTCTTGGCTTGGTTCTTGGGACTCACCAATGGTTTGTAGAAATCACCATTGAAACACATTGATTGATTGTGAGGTAGATTGCAGGGGTAACACCAGTCGTACTCCTGTGCCATGTTGTTTTGTGTTGGAACCAAGGCCCTCAATGTTGAAACCATGTTTGGATCATATGGTTGGAATGGCCTAGCAGCTTGAGGTTGTCCTTGGATCTAATTTTGATTTCCAGCCTGAGCTGGTGGTCTATTTTGCTTGGTATGGGGGTCTAGCTTGATACTGATTTGGAGGTTGATACGACCTAGAACTTTGAGCTTGTTGTCTCTTGATAGTCACTAGCTCATTTCCTAGGTTATGTAGTTGCTTCATAACCTCTTGTAGCTCTTTTGAGGTGCTTGAAGAAGTAGAAGCCTCACTATTGATTTGATTCCTAGGGGTTGGGATGGGATTCAACTCGGTATTTGGCTAGTTGTAGGAGCTCCTAGTTCTGGATATAGAGGCATAGGCGGCCTAGGTGCAAGTTTACCAACCTGAATTAAACAATTTTCAGCTCTAATAGCAATGTTATAGGCTACGGGTATAGTTATACCTCCCATTGATTGAATCATCATGGCAATATCAGAATTTAAATCTTTAAGGAAGTATAGAAAAGCACCTTCATCTATTGGTCTCACGGCCACCAAAATCCTATCCCACATCCTCTGAAATCTGAAGTTGAAGTTCATCAGTTGTTCATTAGGAGCTCTCTTGATGGTTTTCAGTTGTTCTAACAAGGATATATTGTCCCCCTTTTCTCCAAATTGGTTATGAAGGGCTATGCACAGATGATCCCAATTCTAGATAGACCCTACTGTTAAACTCCTAAACCATTGTAAAGTTTTACCTTTAAAGTACAATTCTAATAAATTAACAGTAATGTCCATTTCAACAATCTCATGAATTACACTGAGACATTGGTAATGTATTAGATGTGGCCAATCGGAGTTGTCTTGTTCTCTCCAAAGGAAATATGGAATGTTCTTCAATGCTGCAACAAGAATTGGATTTTTTGCATTGAGAGTCAAATTGGGCCACCAGGTGAAGTTTACGTATAGGTTGGGTTGTGCCATCTTGATTGGTCGAAGAACTCTAGTTGATTGAATGAAATTCCTTCTAGGTGGAGGTGTTAACAATGTCCTATTTGGTGGAGATGGATACCTTTGAGCTCTTCTTCCTCTTCTTGCTCTATCTAGGGATAAATGTAGATAGAAAAATAGCCCCTCTTCTCTAGTTCTTGACCTTGTTTGGATTATTCTCATGAATCTATTAGGCTTGGACTACTAAAATCACTAGATTCTAACCTTTTTATGGAGTCACCAGATGTGTAATTTCAGAGCTTCTTACAAGCTTGGAACTTACAACAATTCTAAATCAATCTTGTTGTAATAAAAATGAAGACTTCTGGTCCCACCGGGCATGCCAAAATTGTTGATGCAAAATCACAACGATCCCTAAAATTTGCAACTCGTTGGGTTGAGATTTCTAGTGTGATTGCATAACATGGAGCATCTCTCAAAGTGTGGGACTTTACGAATCAAGAGAACTCTCCAGATGAAGGTTGGTTCCTATTCCTCTATTCAGGTGCAAACATTCAAATTAATGAGGGTCATTCCAAATCCTACTCTAACTTGCCAAGGAGACAGGGTTAAGAAGATGTAAGAAAATAAACCTAAACTAACAAAGGTGATGCACCAAAGGAATTCTAAACACCTACTTTATAATTAAACACAAACCATTAAAATTCCAATACAACCACCATACACAGATAACCAAACTACAATGAGAGATCGGAGGAATGAAATGAACACCGAAAGGGTTTAAAATCATCCCTAGAAATATTATTTTTCTCCGAATTGATACAATACACTACAATGACCAAAAGGAAAGATTACATTACAACTTGAATGGGAGGTTTGAAAACTCCACAAATTCACTTACAGACAAGGGAAGAAGGGAGGGTTTAGAGCAGAAATGTCTAACCTTTTGAAAAATGCACCTCCTTACAATATATAGGAAGAATGAGAGAAGGAGGTAGAATAAATCTGACTCCTATTCAACCACCCCAGAGATGTATTGAATCCACCTGCAAAATTAACGGGTCTCATGACACAACCCATGCCTCCATTTCCATTTATTGTTGGGAAAGAAATACCTCGTTATGGTGGTGGGTGAGGAGCATGACATCCTCAAGAATGGCGACCTATATTTACTCCAGTCGCAGTCGAGGTCATCAAAAGGTCAGGGTTGGGTGCTCAATGCAGGCTCTCACAATATTTACAAGATCCAAGCATTTAAAAATCTTGGTAAGCTATAGGATTTACCAAATATTTTCCAAACTACTTTGGGTTTGGATTTTACCCATGCGAGATATTCATGGATCCCCACGTGTTCTTAAGATTTTGTTACCCACTTTTTCACTCTGAAGTTACAACGGTTGGACACTTGGTCTCTCCACGAGCCTGCTCTTTTTATTTGTGTTTTGGCTAAGTACCCCCCCTGACTGGCGGAGCAACTATGTATGACCCTAGACACGTGGAGGGATTACACGTTTTTGGGACCTGCCTCCAGAGTTGATCTTTTAAGTTTTGTCGAGCTGATGCGTGAAGGATTTCACCGACTCTTAGACCTTTTCAACAATCGGTTCAACTTTTGGGGTTCAGACCATGTGGAGGATTCACACTCATTTGGGACCTTTCCTTTTGATTCTACCTTTGAAGCTACGTAGATGAGGCACGTGGAGGCCTCTATAGGATTTTGGACTTTTCAACGGTCGGTATCCCTTTTTGGGACTTGGGACATGTGGATGGCTAGCACTAGTTCAGGGTATCTCTTTGGGCCATGCCATTTGAAATTACGCTAATGAGGCACATGGAGGCTTCTGCTTACCTTTTATACTTAGTTGATTTAGGCTTTCTCCCTTTCTCGGTCCCTGACTACGTGACGGGTTGGTGCTCATTTGGGGACCACCTTTGGATTTGACTCTTAAGGGTGTGTTGATCGAGACACGTGGAGGCTTCCACTACCTTGAGACTTTTCAACTTCCTACTTTGTCTCTTTTTGGACCTAAAACATGTGGAAGCTCTCCACTCATTTAGGGACTGTCCTGGTCTCACTTCGAAGTTACGCCTAATGAGGCACATGGAGGATTCTATCGAACCTCTTATACTTAGTCGATTTAACAACTGACTCTATCCCCTTTTTTGAATCGACCATGTGGCGAACCCATGTTCATTTGGAGACCCTTTTGGACCTAACCTTTGAAGGTGCACCATTGAGACACGTGGTGCTATGTTCTTGTTGTGGACCTGCCTCCATATTTTTCCTTTGAAGATGCACCAATATGATGCATGGAGGCTTCTGTCGGCCCTTTTTTGAAATTGTTCTTTTATGAAATTTTGCAAAAATGCAAAAAACTCCCATAGCCCTATAACTTTCCATTTCCCAAAAGTCATCCCCGGGCCCACCGCCCACATTTTCCACTTAGCAAAAGAAATCCTTCCCGGGCTCACGGGCCCGCAATTATAACTTGTGCCTTTTGTAAAAAGTGTAAAAATTCCAAAATATCTCCCGCCACCCTATCGGTCCGTAATCTTCCCATTTGGTGAAAATTCTTCCTCAGGCTCGCTCGGCTCCTTTTGGCAAAAAATCCTTCCAAGGCCCGTCGGCCCATAACTTGCAAAATATGAGGAGTTAGAAGGAATTATTTATATTTCTAGAAAGGGGAAGAAATTTCCTATCTGATGGAAATTCTTTCAGGGGACCTTAAGTGCTTAAAATATATAAAAATTCAGATTAAAGCACAAAAAGGGGAAAATGGTGTTAGTTGACCAAAAATAAGTGTGAGCTTATTTTGGTCAACATTATCCAAATGGGAAATTCAACATTCCTAATATTCACTTAGTCATGAATATTATCCCTAAAATAAATCCCACACTAGGTGTAAGAGTGCTAAAAATGGTGTATCCTTTCCTATCTCCATTGGAATTTACTCATGAAAAATATCATTGATGGAGAAAACATTTAAACCTCCTTCACAAATTTTAATTTATATTCTTATGTGTGTCATCCTAACTTTGATAGTAGGATTAATATTTATAATTTCCTCCTACCATTCTTGGATCACATTCCACAATTTGAGGACTATTGGGCTAATTTTACTAATGACTTTAAGGTTTGAAAACGTGACTACATGATAATGACATAAATCAAATGAGGGATTTTTGTACTCGAAAAAATTGTCTTTACATATTTTCCAAATATGGAATATTCACCAAATTACAAATATTCACCACTAAAATTTCCTTGAATTTTATTGGTTTGTAAAATAAATGAAGGATGATGGATTAGACCAATTTGATCCTTAATATCAAGCGGTGTAATCATTTTTTCTTCCTCCCACCCCATGGAACATTCTAGAGTTTGGTGACATCAAGGAAAGAACCGTGATATTGATTTAGAGGTCAAAATATCGGTCAAGTGGAAAAGTGAATCTTTCACTGAATCTAGTTTTCTATGTTATCCATCCAGAAAGTGTCTCTCACTTCTATCAAGGGACCTAAAAGGTCCACATGATCTACTCATTCAAAGGAATTTTCTAAGAGGAAGTTTGTAGAAGTGAGTGCATTGAATTTTCTCCCCATATAGGCTTTATCGAACTTAAAGTTCAGAGAATTTCTCAATAAGAAACTTGAATTAGGGAAATTGATCCATCACATTATATTAATCATCACAAAAATCCAAGTTTTTCCTCCTCGGCAACTAATACATCTCATCTTAGGAAATATATATTTCCTTATTAAGTACTTGAGAGTTATTCTATTCCTAAATTTTTGTACACATATGATTAGTCCTTCCCAATGGTACACTATTTTCTTGGAAATGAATTAAGAATGGTGTAATAAGCTATCAAACCTAACTTTGAGGCCATCTCAAAGTACATCAAAATAAAGTGTACCACTCAACCACATATAACTTCTCATTTATTCATCAAGGATTATCAATCTTAGTATATGGAAGTTGCATATGTCGAAAGTTGTTGAACCTATCGGAGAAATGAAACAATATGATTATGAGATGATTAGGATTTCCTTCAGATAGGCCATACATAATGGAGATGTATTCAAAAGTATTATCCATATTTCTTGCAGAAATGAAGAAAATAAATAGACTAGGGAGAACCTAGGAGAGCATGTGAGAACCCTCACCACCTATGTAAATTCATTCATAGAACTCAATACAAAACCACTTAATTTATTAGAGGCTATCTCTCCCATCAATATTTTTGATCCTCGAGTTATCAAGTGAGCTCAATGAAAAATGGGTAGAGAAGATTATGGAAAAATGAAAGGTATTATTTCCGAGGTTCTATAATTATTAAAATTTTCCTTGTCATTGTTTATAAGGTAAAAATTCAAGGAAGAGATTGAGAAATAAAAAACCCATTGGGATAGTGTGTTCCCATTGGTGTCTGAGATGAGTTTTCTTGATTCTCACTCTTTGGTGAGCAAGAATGTTCTCACATATATCTCGGATAATGTTTCTCCCATGTGGTCACATAGAATGATTGCTAAGTTTGATATGATAAATGATTATATCTTATAAATTGAGTCTTATGGAGAAATACATTTAAAATATTGGAAGATGTCAACAACAATATACAAAATCTTGGATCACCTCTACTTAGTGAATAGTCATCCTCAAAAGAGAACCTATAATATTTGATATAATTTTTCTAGAAAGTGGAAAGAGATACTCTCTCTTTCAAATAAGATATTTTAGAATTCCTTGTGGAAATTATAGGACCAATATTTAATACCACAAGAGATCACAAAGTTTTGTTCACACAATGAAAGATATTGGTAACATTTCTAAGACTTAGATCAGTGCTTTGGGTTATGTTTGCAATCCATAGGTAGAGAAGAGGGAACTCATAGTGGATCATCTCAACAAGGAATTCAAAGGAAAGGATTTCATTCTAGGAATATTTCTTCATATTTCTCCAAGAGCTATTTATTCATCATCAGAAGATTCTTCATCCTCTAAATGATCACTCTCTTCTTATTCTCTCTCATCCTTCTCTCTCATCATTTTAATTATTCATTGGGAATGTGATTTTTGGATTTTTGATCTTAGTCACTCAATTGCACTTTCAATTTTACATTAGAAGAAAGATTATTCCTTAATAAGAAAAACATTTATAGTTATTCATATATGAATATCAAATGTCACAAGTGGTAGGAATGTGAAAAGTCATGTGGGGGGAGATGAATTGACATATCCTAAAGCTATATATTGGGATGGATTTTCCATTCCAATTGGTTGATAGCTTTTGTTCTCCTACTACAAGAAAGAATTTATTTCTATTGTTTTATTTTCTATGTTGTTCTACTTCCTACTTTAAACTTTCTAAACATTTTAATCTTTAACAACCAAGAAGGAATATTGTAACTTTGAGGAATAAATCAATTGAGTTGTGTGTCTTTTAATTGTTAATATTACTATTACTTACACGGTTGTTTTTTTCATAATGGATGTGGACCTACTCTGGTTAATGCTTGTGAATTTTTATAGTGTCTAGTTACTACCTTAGCCCACTCTCTCTATATTTGTATCTCCCTTTCACCTCTCCCAAAACAAATTCCTCCCTTTTATTCATTACAAGAAATTTTCCATAGGTTTAATGGATTTTCCTATGTGATCCCCAGCTTAATAGACACCATGAATTTTTATTTTCCCACATTCAATAAATGGGAACCTCCCCATTACCAAAATGAGGGACCTTATCCCGTCACCATTCGTGAAAATAACTAATTTTTCCTTGCAATTTTTTTCACCAACAAATTATACCTATAAAAAGGGCTATGCCAGGTAGAAACCATGGTGTATAATAAGAGTATTAATAGAAACAAATTGAACAATAGTAATAAGGTACGTATAAGATGAAAAGTGAATATATAAATCAATAGTGCGATTAAATACAATAATATGTAATCAATTTCAAAAAAAAGGCATAAAGCTCCAATTATGGGATACCCATAGTGTCATAATAAATTTAAGACTATTAGGCCTACAAAAATAGCATGTAGTAATATGTACAGAGCCACATACATTGGAAACCCACAATTTTACAAGAAAATCAAGGTACTCAAGAGACAAGTAAGGAGACAAACAAGTACTAATACACATAACTAGAAAACATGTATATAAAACAAGATTTTCTGAATTTGAGGAAAGAAAATGACAAAAGGAATGTGAAACAAGAGCTATCAATGTTATTCAAAACACATATGGTATTTTTATTAGTATGAAAAATGAAAAGTACAAAATGTATATAATCAAGTGTAATGAGCTAGTAAGAAGGAAAAAACATGAAATAATAACACATATACAATATGGGGTAGGCCCCATAAGATAAGAATGTAAGGAATCATGATAGATCCTACTAGCATGTATCAATCCATGTATCGTGCATCAAGATCAATATAACTCATGAACCCATGTGTGTAAAAATCAAATTGATATGATATCTATCAAAAATTTGAAAAATAAACATATATAATATAAAGTGTGAACAATGTAAGATAAATGCATAGGTCCTAATTTGTATTAATATAAATATTTGAATATTTTATATTTTTAATAATGTTAGTGTTTTATATGTTGAAGTGTTTAGTTATGTAAAAAGAAAGAGGAGAGTACAGAAGTACCCAAGGATAACCTCATGAAGAGGAAACATAAATTTAAAAGAGGATAAATGTTTGGGCATTAATGGTGCCAAAGGATGTGACTCAATTCCAAGTGGTATTGTAGTAGTGATATGTGTCAAATAAGGCTTGAGAGAACAACTAGGTGAAATCACTTTATAGGTAGTTTGTGAAGTACGTGTCAAAGAAGGCATGAGAGAAAAACTAAGTGAAAATTATCGATATGTAGTTTGTGAAGTAGAAGATATATGTGATGGATTAGAAGAGAGAACTATCCTAGTCCTACTGTGTGTATTGGATGATCTATGGGAAACTACAGAGAGCATGTGCACTAGAGAACCTAGGCAATATCCTATGAGAAGGTAAGATACTAGAGATAATTTGTGGAATTGAAGGAATATCGAGAGACCTTGGTGGGAGAGAGCTATTAGAGATAGTGATGTAGGGGAATCCAAAAACTAAGGTGGCCCTAAACTAAGGATGAAACATGAAAGAGTTGGAACGAATGTAGGGAAAATGTGAAGGTGAATTTTTTTGCAGCGAGAATCAAACTGCTAAAATATGATTAGTGGCCTAAAGCCACAAGAAGAGAGGAATACATGGGAAGGAAGTGTATAAGAAAGGAAAATAATGAGAAAGGATGAAAGTGCGCTAGGAAGGAAGGAGTAAGGTCATTATCTAAGAGAAAGAATCTTGAAATCCAAGGGTACATGAGTTTATCACATGAGCTAGATAATGGAATGTGTAGAGGAGTGAAGTTCACATGAATGAGGCTAAAAAGGCACACGAAAGAAAGATAATACACACAAGAGAAGTGGTAATGGAGGAAAAATTGTCTATAATAGTAGCCAAATGTAAATGTATGAAGAGATGGAAGGAGAACATAATTTTTTTAAGGATCCTATAGAAAATGAAATGGTGTGACAAAAATGTGAAGGATCGAGCCTAAGAAGGTAATATGCAATAGAGTGGTAAAAGAGGATGAAAGATGACGGATCTGCATGGTCATGTGGTTGAAAGTGACTAGTTAATGGAGAGTTTTATTGAGATAATACATCCACTAAAAAACGTGGCATACTAAGTTTTTTTTAGAGTAAGTCATGTGGATAGGGAAATTTAAAATCCCACATTCAAATTTGATCCAAGCAGTAAAATCCAAAGGACCCAACAAAGAGGAGAGATAATTGGGAAATACCGAGTGCACACAACTATAAAAAAATAAAATTTCACCATTGTGTGGGAAATGAATGAATGTTTTGATGTTCTATAGAGACCAAAAGAGGAGGTTGGGATTGGCCATAGAGATGAATGAGTGAAATCAAGATGCTTAGTAGGCCTTAGAAGGAACTAGCTTTATTAGAGAGGTATGAGAGCTTTATTATGATAAATCATTGTATATGTTTGAACCATTAATATAAATTCTTCACATTATTATGTATCTTGTTGTGTTTTCTTCGAAAGAGGGCACAAGGAGTACCCGAGTAGATCTACCCTCCATCAAGTAGTATCGAGTAAGATAATTTCCTTCTATGGAAGATAATAGAACATCAAAACATGAGGTATACGGTATGAAAGAAATGTGTTCTCCACTATGAAATGTGGGTAGAGAACACAAATATAAATTAAAGTGAAGTGGTTAAAAGGGTTTAAGATCTTACATGAGAAGGAAAAATGACGTTGAAGGACAAAGATGTAACCGATGTGACAATCATGAAGAAGTTGAAAGAGATGTTAGAGGAACTTTAGCGACTCAAGGATGTGAGAACCAAGTTGGAGGTAACTAAAGAGGATCATTAGAGAAAAAATATTTTGATGGCTCGAGATAGCCATAAAATAGAGGTGAAGAAATTTTTGGAGATTCAAGAGTGCATAATATATTACATGCAAGTAGTGTTAGAGGGGACCAAGAGAAAAGAGGCATGTATAGCTCAAAAAAGTTAGAAGTTGTGTGAGAAGACCATAAGGGATAATAAATAACTATCATGGGAGCATCGTAGAGATAAGATGTCTCAAATACGATAGTACCATGAAAATATGTGTGAAAGGAGACACATCAATAATGCTCCTAGGTTAGGAAAAGGGTGAAGAGAGAAGTCACCCAACAAGTAGATGGTAGTGTGTGATAGTATCACACTATCAAAGGAGGCTTACAAAAAGGAGGATATAGTATCACACTATCAAAGAAGACCATAAGCATGTAAAAATTGTGTTGAAACGTAGAAGAAGATCATGGTAAAGGAGGTATAATTGAAAGAAGTTTGTTTTGAAAAATAGGGTGTGTGTAAAGAGAGGGTGTTCATAGAATGTGTGGAAGGGTATATCAAAGTAAATAAAGATAAGGTGCTAAAAATATGTGTAAGAGAGAAGACCCCATTAAAGAGATAAATAATGAAAGGATATGCGAAAGAATAAAATTTGAGAGGATTTGAGGAGGGTGGAGTGAAAGATATGTTCAACAATGAGAATAACATTATATAAGAAATAGAGAAATCTAGAGAGATTTTGAGAGTATGAGTGAAACTGATTTAATTTAGTTTAAATTAATTAAATCTAATATTACAAAGTAATTGATGTATAAATGATAAAATAAAGAAATGACACAAGAAAACTAAGATTTAAAATATGAAACCCTAAGCACAAGAGATGGATGAAGAAACTTAGTTGATTTACGTTTTCCTGAAACCGATCTACACCGGGAAAAGTGTTGAACATTATGGGAAGAGTGTCGTCAATGCTCAGTGTTAATTATGTAATTCATGAATTGAGTCGGACATGGGATCCTACAAGAGGGAAAGGGTGTATGGGTGCTAAAGATCACTCTTACTGGGAGCCCATGATTATGCAAATGGTCAAAATATATTTTTCACTATGTCACAAGATTGTTGCAGTTATTTCCTGTTGATTGCATGATAGTATTATTTGAATGCCAAAATATATGTGACTGTGTAAAGAGAATTTCACCTACACAAGCCAACAAACTACATCAAATATATAAAAAAATATGGAGAATGGGGAGTTAATCTGAACCTAGAAATCAACTTTGAGAGTTAACTTACAACCGAGTGCTACAATACATCTCAGACTCCATGTAGTTCTTGTGAGTGTGTGTAGAAATTGTGCCCTAGGATGCCCTTGTGCAAGTTACACTTGATAGCAAGATATAACTAGAATATAGCAATGTAGTAGAATGTGTGGATGGAATAAAATGAACTTCCCCTTCTTATGTTGTGTATGTATAATATGTAGTCCCTTGTCCCTTGAATGGATGTTATATGGATTCCTTGGAGTGCTTTAGGTGCCTTTTGAATGTAAGCTTAGGTGATGATAATAATTCTTAGTGCTTGGTCATTCATTCTAAACACATAACCATGTATTTATATGATTACCTTATTTGAATTTCATAATTAAAAACTTGAAGGCTAATACATAAGTGAAAATAATGCCCAAAATATAAAAGATAACCAAAAGAAGTGAGTACGATAAGAAAGGGCCAGTGGATCCCGTGAGGGGAAAAGAGCAGTAAGCATTGTTGTCCTGGCTTAGCGCTAGTGTTTGAAGCCATGAAAGGTAAACAAGTAAAGTTCCAACTAGGTTGTAGGGTGTGTAAGACTAAAAAGAAAGTAAGAAACAAATGAAAAGTGCCAAAGATAGTTGTCAACCACTATGTAAATGTTAGTATGATTTTAGGACCTATAAATGTACCAAAGTGTGTGATTTTGTGTCTACATTTTCCCCCACTTTATGTTGTTGAGTGAATAATCAATAACATAAATTAGATAAGAGATGTGTACCTTATGATCTTCTAGAGTGTGTGGTGAATAACATGTCAAGTGAACAAGTGAAGCATAGAGATTATGAAAGGAAAGTGACCCTAGGGGTGAAGTGTAAGCATTGCATTGTACTGTTGTTGTGCTTGTATTTTTGTTGTAGGCTGATTCTTGTTGTATATTAAGGATGGACCTGCAAAAGAAGAGAAAAAGAGTAGTCAAAGTCTTGTATATGAAAAATATGAGTAAAGTATGCAAAAATATGTAAAAGTGTGTAAAAGTAGTAATAAAAGGAAAGTGTGCACTTGATGTAAAAGAGTGTAATAGATAGAAATGTGTCCTGAAATGTTATGAGAGTGAGGTTTTGGGAGATCTCATGTAAAGTTCTAGTTTTTGTCAATCTCATGCAAAGTGTGAGTTTTATGGGTGATCTCATGCTAAGAGCAAGTGTTAGGGAGAGAGGTCTAGTGTTACTCTCCATCCATGACTCTACCTAATAAACACCACTATAGATGGTACATCCTTGATTTTTTCATGTTATCCCAGTTGTTCTAAATTAGTTCCAAGTTTTATTGATTGAACGAGATTACATGCATTCTTTAACTGGAGTTTGGTTCATGTAATTGTAGAATTAATCAAGACTTCTATGCACTATGCTGATATGATAAGTTCAATATGTGTGCCCCCATGAAATTAGCACCCAAGGGAGGAAACAGTGCCTATGAGATACTCTCTAATGTTAGGCTCGGTGTCTATCCTACGTTGAGGACCCAATTCAGATTATGGGTTGTTACCGCATGACTATAATATTTTTCTCTTTACTGTATTGTGCTATGCTAAAATATAGCTCTAAGGTACTATAGGGGTGATTTATTCACCCAATGTATGATACCCCTCATTTGGGGTGTATGTGACAACTATAGGAGTGTGTGGGAAAAAAAGAGAACTTGATGTTGTGTTGTAGGGTATCCTTTCGGGAAGGAGGGAATGTGTATGGTATGAACCAATCAACATGCAAACAATGTGTCTAGTACCATGCATTAGTAGAAAAAGTAGAAAAAAATTAATAGAAGACAATGTAATCAAGAAAGTGTGCAAACAAAGTGTACTTGTGAAAAATGAGTTTCATACATGGGACATCACTCACATTATCACAAGACAATTAAGGTCAAAGTGGAAAAAACATACAATACAAAGGGCATAGCCAACAAATATTAGCATGTAATAGAAAATAATGTTAAACAAAGTGTATCAGATATCCATGGTGGAAAATAGTCCTGCAAGGAAAATATTACACATAAAACACCCATTAGCATGCTATAAAGATTAAAATTATGTCAAGTCATGTCTGTATCAATGAAAATTAATGTGATAATTAAAATAGGAAGTAGTAAATGATGAACTAATAACACCTGTAATGTGTAATAGTAGTAAAGGTAGATGCCCCTAACAACCTTGGTGGGACTAGAAATGGATGCAATGTCAAGCATCATTACAAGATGTGAAAATATGTTAGATATCTGAATTCACCTCAAAATAACAAGTGAATTTTCATGTTTATATATAAATATAATTACATACCGAGTATCCGACTAGCATAATAAGTGAAACATGTAAGTAGTATACACAAGTAGGATGCGGTGGCAAGCATCATTGCAACATGTGAAAATATGTTAGATATCTGCATTCACCTCAAAAGACCAAGTGAATGTTCATGTGTATATATAGAAACATAATTACATATTGAGCATCCGACTAGCATAATAATAGAAGTGAAGCGTGTAAGTAGTATACACAAGTATGAGTAAGTGTAACCAAGATATGTAAATGTAATAGATGAGTGTGTTGTAATGATATACAATGTGTGAATGTGAGAGGAGTAAAATTAATCCTATAAGATGTGTATGAGATGATGTTCATTTATAAATGACCCCTCAAAAGTCAAGAATGAACCATAGAACAAGACTGCTTTTATTGGGAAATGGTTTGAAAATGTGTGCTAGAAAGATAGATCGTGAAGCATAGAGCATGAAAATTGAATATGGTGATGTTTATTTTAGATTTATACCTCAACATTTGAGTATGAATAGTGGAAATAGAGTGCGTCATAGAGTAATGAAGATACATTGTGTGTATAAAAGGGGTTGATAAAGTGCTTATAAAGATGAATCATGAATGTTTGAGCATTAAGTGTGATAGTAGATGCTAAATACTACTTGCAAGAATTAAAAAGGGGGAGGAAGTGTAATTCCCCCAAGTGTACAATGTAGAGATGGATCATTTAAACTCATCTAGAAGATCATCAGTGTTAGGATCATAACTAATAGGATCTGGATTAGATACGTGGTATGCAATAGTATGGGGTTGATCATGCAATAGTATGGCGTAAGTTATACATGCCCATTACATATTCATGATCAGTAAATGAGATTGAGGACAATAATGTGCATACCATCGAGTGATATTTTGAGTTTAGAAAAGAAATGAATCATTTAAAGTAGAGATGCAACTAAAAGGCATGGGAAATGTGATATTAGTATGATTAGGATCCAAAGTGTAACCAATGTAGTTAAGTAAAGACTTCCCAAGTATGAGTGGAGAGGTAGGAGGAGTAAGTGTAAGGAATAATGATGAATGGAAGACACAAAGGCCATAAGAATCAATAATGAATACATGTCTCGTGATAAAGGTGAGGAGAGTGAGTTGGAGGGAGGATATTAGTAAGTGAAAATCCTAGTCATGATAAGCCATTATGCATTTAAACAGTCTCAAAGAAAGTAGTGTCAAATGAAATATGAGTCCAACCAGAGTTTTGAATGAAGAGAGTGCATATGAATGGATCAAGGTGTGACACAACATGAGTTTGGGGAGGTGTAACAAGTGATTGAATGTATAATGTATGTGCATTCCCTTGAAAAGGCATCATGGCATTAGTTAAGGGATCAGGCTTCTTTAATTGATATTCACCAGGTTCAATAATAATAAAAAGTATCATGAAAGTGGGATCCATCAATTTTAAGTGGATTAAAGTTAAGATTACGTAATGTTTTATTGTTAAGCTCTATGACACCAACCTTTTCATCAATATCACCGGTAATAATTTTATCTTATTAGATGACATGATTAAGGATGTTGGTAGGGTTGGATCTAGATTTAGCATTTATAGGATCTATGAAAGATGGATAAGTAGTAGCCATAGGGGTAGACATATGTGGGAGATGGGATATTAGCAGAATGTGTAGCAATGGACTATATACATGTGAGGGTAGGATAAAGATGCAAAGCACTAGACTAAACAACATCATATTTATTAATATTCTTTTACGAGAATAGGCTATGATGGAGGGTTAGGTATGATGGTAATAGGTTCAATGCAATTTTTTTATGGAGTGGTCGGGTTCACGAAAATGTTATGCTCATAGCCATCATGTAGGAATTTATCACACCGATTAATCGTAGAGTGAACATCATGAATTGCATGAATCTAGGTTCTGCCAAGTACATAATTGAACTAAAATGTGGCATCAATAACAAAGAATAGAGTAGGTACAATTTTAGGCCCAAATTAGAGAGGTAGGGTGATAGTTCCTATTCATGTGTGAGTAGTAGAATGATAGCCACAAATTAATTAAGATGATTTATTAATTAAATCATTAGTAATGTTCATTTACTTGAAGAGGGATAGAGCACATAAATTTATAGCAGAGCCATTGTCAATGAGTACACGCTTAATATAGATGGTTCCAATAGTATAAGTGATAATAAAAGGTACGAATGAATTGTCACCGTGGAGGGAAGGATATCCTCACTAATAACATATATAACACATGTTACATTTTCGAGAGATTGAATGAGGTGAGTAAAGGAAACAAGTGAATTATTGCTTTCAATGTGAAGGGAATGAAGGGAGGCCTCTAGTGTATGATGACAATTGGGTGCACTTTACAAAGGATCATAAAGAGATTTTTTTTTGGGGGTATTCTTAATTTGATCAAAGATTTCATAACCCTTAGAAGTGGTGGTAATAACTTTAGGAGTAGTAGGTAATGAAACAGAGATAGGTGGAACTGTAGGAGGACATGTGCTGACTACATTAATGGTTAAATTAGGCATTGGAGTAATAAAGCGAGGAGTATTATGAGTATGAACTTGCATAAAATCTGCATTAGTAGTAGCCATACTAGAAACCTTGGTTGGAGTAAAAGAAGGATATGAAGATTGATCCATGAATTCAGAAGAAGGAGATAAATTTTGATGCATTCTCAGAAGGTAGGGTTTGAGTGGTCGAGTTCACCAAATGATTTAATTTAATTTGAATTAATTAAATCTAAGTATTGTAGAGTAACTGATGTATAAATGATAAAATACAAAAATGACACAAGAAAACTAAGATTTAAAATATGAAACCTTAAGCACAAGAGATAGATGAAGAGACTTAGCTGATTTACACTCGATCTGGAACTAATCTGGATTGTGAAAAGTGTCAAATAGGATATGAAGAGTTTCATCAATGCTCGGTTTAATTATGCAACTCGCAAACAGATTTGGACATGGGAACCCATACCAGGGCAAGGGAACCTCGGTGTTTGAGACTCATACTAGGCTTTCATTACTACAAAATGGTTAGAATATAGTTTTCACTGTGTCGCAAGAGTGTCATAGTCATTTCTTGTTGATTTCATAATATTCACTCTTTGAATGTTGAAGGTACTTGTGACCGAAAAGATAATTTCACTTGTGCAATCCCATAAACCACATCAAATATTAAAGAAATGTATAATGGGGAGTTAGAATGACCTTAATGATCACCCCGAGATTGAACTTACAACCTAGTGTTGCATTGCATATAGACTATATGTATTTCTTGTGTGTGTGTAGAATGTGTTCCCTAGAATTCCCTTGTGCAAGTTGCACTTAATAGCAAGCTGTGACTAGAACATATAAATATAGTAGAATGTGCGGATGGAATAAAATGAAATTCCCTTCCTACATTGTGTATGCAGAATATGTAGTCCCTTGTCCCTTAAATGGATGTTGGATGGATGTCTTGGAGTGGTTTAGGTGCCTTTTGAATGTGAGATTAGGTTATGATAATAATGCCTAGTTCTTGGTCCTTTATTTTGAACACATAACTATGTATTTATATGATTCCCTTATTTTAATTTCGTAATTGACAAATGGAAGGATGACCCACAAGTGAAAAAGATTCCCAAAAGATAAAATATACCCAAAATGATCAAGTAAGATAAGAAAGGGTTAGAGGAACCTAGAGTGGATAGGAGTGCCTAGGCGTTGCTATCCTGGATGAGCACCGTGTCTAAATACATGAAAGATAAAAAAGTAAAGTTTTGAGTTGGCTATAGGGTGTGTAAGACCAAAGAGAAATTAAGAAACAAATATAGTTTTCAACCACTAGTTTTCTTTCTTAAGATTCATGTAAATGATAGTATGCTTTTAGGATCTAGAAATGTACCCAAGTGCATGATTTTTTTATAGAAAAAATGCATATCTAGTATCGAGATCTAGGGTAATCTCAAAAGAAGGTGTGTAGAAAGGCATGAAAAAAGAGTGGACATATCAAGCAGAGTGTGACAAAATTTTGAAGAAAATGAAGGAAATATATAATAATAGAATGGAATTGATAAAGGTTGGTAATGGTTAGTCCTAGAAGAAGTTGTCCCTAAGGAAAAACAAATAGAGAAACTACTAGATAAGGCTACTATAGTCCGAGTGCAAAGGAGCACACAAGAGGAAGATACAATCAAAAGTCTCAAAATAGTATAGCATGTAGAAGAACGCATGAGGGAACTAAAATGTAAGGGAGAGTTGTTACAAGAGGAGGAAATAGTTTCCCCATAGGAAAGAAAAAAAGAAGAGGAACATGGTGATAAAGCTTTAGAATATTTATAAAAGGAAGGTGTATGAAAGAATAAAAAAAGTGGCTAAGTTAAACCACCACAACTAGAGGGAAAGAAGAAGTGGTGCATAGCAAAAAAAAGTAGGAAGTGTAGTACAATTACTTGAGTGTCAACAGTGGAGTTTATTTAATTGATAAAACCCTCAAGAAGACATTAGGTAAGGATGCATGGAAAAATTGTGTAAGAGAAGTGCATGAGATAAAAAACATACCATGGAGAGAGGCCCCAAGTTGGAAAAGGAAGTGAAAAAGGATAATAATGAAGAGTGGACAGTTTGTTGTGGGTATAGACCGAAAGACACATAAGGAAATAGACATGTAAGAAGGAAGAATCATAGTCAAAAGGAAACATGACGACCGGGAAGAAAATGTATTAGGAGTGAGTGTGCAATGAAATCTTGAGAAAGATAGGGAAAGAATAAATGAAGGAAATAGTACACAATGGGAAGATACATAAAAATAATTATTTGCATGAGGAAGAGGAAGTGAAGGTAAGAAGAAAATAAGACAAAGAATCCATAAGAAGAAATATTATACAAGGAAATAAGTGCACACATAAGAAATGCATAGGAAGATGATCCTAGAATAAAAGTGGGTAAGAGAGGGTGGAATATCCAAAGTTTTTAAGAGGTGGAAAAATGAAGAACTCACGTAGAGGAAAGTTAAAGGAGAGTGCGGACTATTGAAGCAAGAGACTCAATGAAGGAATAATGGGAGGATGGTTTGAGACAAGCAAAGGCTTGGAAAATAGAATAACGGGTAGAGACTTAGTGAGCATCAGGAAGAGACATACATTTAGAGAAGTATAGTTTGTGATGAGTGTAGTACCACAAATATGTGAAAAATAACATAGAAAAGTCACATGATCATGAACAAGGAGTGGAAGAGGCAATGTAATAAGTGTAGGAGTAAGGGAATGGCTTATTATATAAAAAGCTAGGACTATTTTTCTGAAGGGTTTTCCTACCACTTGCTAAATCTAGTTGACATAGAATTCATTTATATCAAATTAACCTAGATGATTGATGTAGGGGCATCAAGGCACTATGGTGATCCTGCAGTAAGGAGGGAAACCCCAAAAGCTATAAGGAACGTGGGGAAAAGGTTAAGGCACAAATATTTGCACATCATAATAAAACTACTAAAAGAAGAGAAGTGTCCTAAAGCCATAAGAAGAAAATCATGCATATAAAGGAATCAAAGAAGAGAGGAAAGAGTGTGTAAGGATGATGATGCTCTAAAGAAGGAAGGAAGAAGGGGAAAGGCTCAAAGAAAAGGTCCTGAAAGGAAAGGGTGCATGGTTTTAACATAGGAGTTGGAGAATGTGATTTGCAAAGGAATTAATAAGTGCATGAGAAATGGATTAAAAGGGAATGTTGTACAAATATAAGGAACACAAGAGAAGTGGCATGTGGAGGAACAATAATGCATGCGATAGCCAAAGGTAAATGCATGAAGAGATGGAAGGAGTGTGTGGAAATTTTGAAGGATCCTAGAGAAAATGAAAGGGCATGAAAAATACATGGAGTGAACTACACGAATATAAGATTTGACAGAGATGGAAAAAGGATGACAGATGATAGTTCAGCATGAGCATGTGGTTGATAATGACTAGTTAATGGAGAGGTTGATTAGGAAAATCTATCTCGTGAAACATTGTGGAACAATAGGATTTACCGGGAGGATATCATTTGGATTGGGAAATTTAATATCCCACATTTAATTTTTATCCAAATAGGAAAATCAAAAGGAGCCAACACGAGAGGATAGAGAATACGAATGCCTAAGAACATGCATCTATAAAAGGAGGAGAAGTTCTACTTTTTAAGGGTAATGAATGCAGTTGTTGAGTTTTTAGAAGTATCAATAGAGGAGGTCTAGATCAACCATAGAGTTGATTGAGTGACATCGATATTCCTTGTAGGCATTAGATGGAACCAAATTTTCAAACCTTCAAGAGAGAGGTGTGAGAGATCCTTTTGAGAAATCATTGTTGATGTTGTATGACATTGAACCATTAATATAGATTATGTACCTTGTTATATGCAACCCATTTCTATAACTCTAAAGGAGGGCTTGTAGAGTATCCTGGTAGAGTTTACTCTCCATTAGATAGTATGTGGAGCCAAGTTCCTAGCATAAAACCTTGGAGGAATATAACTACTAGAGATAGTGTGTTGCAATCATAGGCCTCTTAGGAAACCTAGGATACCTAGAGATGCTAGATATAGTAAGTGTAACCAAAGGCCTATAAGGAGACCTAGGAGGGATAGATCCATTAGAGATAATATGTGTAACCAAAGGCTGTCAAGAGACTCGGGAGGGCTAGAGTTAGTAGAGACATTATGTATATTGAAATACCCGTTTGTATATGCACTAAGAGTATCGATAGAAATTGAAGATGAATGAATATAAAATCTAGGAAAAATCCACAAAGGAAATTGCTTGAATGGTGATAGCCTACTGATTGTGAATAAAATTTACACATTGGAGAAAACATTATGGAGTAACCATAAGGGTGTACAATCAAGCGAGACCTAAGAATGATGCACTAGATCTAGCACAATAACAAAAAAATGATAATAATCTAGTAAGAGATCCAAATATAATAGGGAGAGTAATGCGTTGATATCCGTGGATTAGAATTGAATTCAAGATTATTTTTGAAATTCTAATATATTATAGTAATGGAAGATAGTATACATTATTCTTATTATATGGATCAACCACTACATTTTGTATAGGTACTTAATGAATAAAGATAAGAATATATAGGGTATCTTAAATATTCTTTTCATATATATCAGATTCATCAAAAGTAATAATTGATGTAGGATACAACATGTGAAAAATAGTGGAAATAATTGCATCCAAAGGGTGGTAATAAGTGGTTGGGGTGGTATTGCACAATGCGTATTGTGCACTTTAGAAGTATATTTTTTTGTTTTATTTCTTAGGAAGTAGATCATTAAATATTTTAAATTTGGGTTTATCGTTGGTTGGATTAGAAGATTCAATGGGAACATCCCATTTAATGGAATTGGAGTCAATAAGATATTAGATAATATTACAAATATTGAAGCACTAATATGTTGAGTGACATATGCATATAATATAATTATAGTAAGCATTTACATCAAAAATCATTGTTTTAGGCTTTCTCACATCAACCTCAAATGATAGAGGGGGATACAAGAGATTACACTCAAGAACTTGTTTCAATACATTGTGTGGGGACAAGGTAATTTTGTAAACTACCATTGTGTGGATTATAATTGTAGCTTACTAGGTTGAGAAACACCATTGAGAATTTCCTTTGAATTTGGATTTACTTAGAAACTTGTTATTAGATGGGTTACGAGTGTAAAAATGTACTCATGTTCTTTCATATGTAATAACCTAGTTTCATGCTCTTTTAGTGTATGATATAGATGGTAAAACAATGAAAAAAATTCAAATATGACTTATTCTTCCAAGGGAAAAAGTAAGCTTTAAGTAAATAATTTTTTTAACTCACTATCACATAAGATATTGATCATATTAGTAATCATGGTTTTCTGAACATAAGACATAATTGTTAATAGGTTCATTATTTCCTTGTCTCATCTTATAAATTTTTGCATACAAAACTATGTCCCCAATATTGATAGAGAATTGTGTGAATAATTATTTTTCTAAAGAATTGCAATATCATATAGAATGTGTGGGAAGGTCATGGAGTAAATGGAATGTAAAATCCTTAATAATCATGTGGAATATCATTGTGAGAAAGGTGTTGTAAGATGCATAGTCAATACAAGTCACATGGAATGAGTAAATATACTTGGTCATATTATCTATTCCATCATAGATAAGAATTTTAGGAGCAAACAAGCTAATAGGGACATGATAAGAATCCACTTCATGTGCAAGTGGGTTATGAATTAAATGAGTATAATATATAGTATGAGGAGAAGTGGATACACCTTTGTGTAATTGTAAGATTTGATATTTTAATGCATGAAAAGGATGTGCTAGATATTTTTTTAGCATGTGCATAGACACATTTGAAAGGTTAGGTTACCCAAGGATGTAGGCACTATAGATATATGAATAATAAATGTATATATGTTCTATAATGAAGCATGATTAATTTAATCTCTAGAAACATATAGAAGAATATCGATATTAGTGGGATTATCTTATAAGAAATGCGTAAGTTGTTGTTCTTCATCCACAGAAAATTCATGGTCATGATTGTTAAAGTGATCATTGATCCCTCACCTCATATATGATCATCATTAATAGTGATAACAAAATTGGTAAAGATATTAGAAGTAGAGTAAAATATAATGGTAGGAAAAATTGTGCCATGATGTATGATAACATAAGGGATATAATATCACATGTCACTAGGATATTGACAACCTTTAGGCTATATGAAACTATTGTAGAAGATTTGGGGATTAATCATGATGAGAAATAGAAAACTTTAGACACTAAATCAAACACTTTGGGTATATTTCTAGGTCCTGATCACATACTACTATTCATATGATTCCTAAGTGAGAAAATCACTAATTGATCACTGTCTTTTCCCTATTTACTTTTTTTCTAGTTTTTATCTTGGTCTTACACACCCCACTATCTAGTTTGACCTTCGTTACTTCAGATTTTCTGAGTCTAGACACTAGTGTCCAACCAGACACCAACACCGAGGCATCCCCGACCTCTTTATATCTTGCTCACATATTTTGGGTATTTTCTAGCGTTTGGTGTCTTATTTTCTTGGTGGTCGGCCTTTTAGTGGTTAATTATGACATTCAAGAAAGGGAATCATATAAATATTGTTAAGCTTATGTCAGTGCTAAAATTATTTGTATTTAGTTTATTATTATATTATGAGTTTTTAGAAACAACTCATCATTATAATAATCAATATTTGTATCGAGCGAATTTGGTCCTTTGCATAATGCAGCTTCTAAATTTAGTGGTGGAGAGTGGTCATGGAATCCTAAGATATTATCTGGGGTAGATTCATCAATTTTTTTTGGTTTCCCTATTGCATGAGAGAAGAAATTAATTGTTTTGTTGTGTAAATCTGCTACTGTACCATCACAACTGTAAAATGGATTTTTCATGATTTAGCAAGAGTCTTATTTTTTTCCTATCTAAAAAATAGGTTTGTTTCATGATCTGGGTATCTTATATTTATAATGGGTTTCAAGTGTTATTTCTATAAAAATAATATCAAAATTTCAGCTAAACCCACATCCAGGTTCTAGAGAAATTTAAAAAATACGACAGGGATTTTTTTGTTGAATTTTCTCCTTACGGCCTGCTATGAAATTCAATTCTGGGTCAGTCTAGTTTGATCTTGAGTGTACGTATATAATTACTCAGCATTATTCATTGTGTGAGTATTTTACTATTCTGCATTCAACCTAGAGACATCTAAGGATTGGTTTTTCTTGGAGAGAAATCTCATAAAATTATCTGTCACATCAGCGTGATAGAATTTGGTGCCTTCATCACATTTACAACGAACAAAATTGATGTGGCTATATTTTTCATTGGATTCCAACATTGATTTTTGGTTTGCATGAGTTTTTAACTATTGGACCTTCAACAAAGTGTTATCCTCTGAAATGGTGATTCTCCAACTACCGAAGTGTTATGCATAAAAACATTAAAACCAACATATTTATTTCAAAGATTAATCCTGGACCATAGTCCCCACGTGCACTCCAATTTATAGTTGGATTGGATTAGATAAAGGCATTGAGTGGTGATTATTTGCATCGCAGACCAGCTGCAATATGATCTCAATATCTTCTCCATGGAAATCAATTTATGGTTTTAGTATCTACCTAAGTCAAAGTAGTTCATTTTATTGATACGTGTCAAAGATTATAGTCATGGTCATTTTTAAATACATATTTTCATGATTTTATGTTTGGTTAAAAGGTCTTATATAAATTCATTCCTTTTCTAAAGTGTAGATCACTTAGTCTAGGAAGTAATTAAATATCACTTTATATGCGATATGTTTTTGTTGGTCTAAGTAATGTATGTATAATTAAATTCGGTTATTTTCAAAGGTATACATTTAGGATTTAGTTAAAATTGTCCAAGAATAAAATGTCATCTTACGTCATATGGTTAGTCAACCTTGAAAGTAATTTTGTATTGTAAAAGAGTCTATTATCAAATTGTTTTCAATTCAACCAAATAGGTGATATTTGTTTCTTGTCCGGTCAAAAGAGTCAAGTTGTCGAAATATTTTCAAAAAAAAATGCCTTACAGACGTATTTTCAGTGTTACCCGATGTCCTGACAACTATTGAGTCTCATTGTCACATCCGGCTGAGTTAGCAGCCATCTACTAGAGGTAAGAGGCAACCGAGGATGGAGGGTGATCAACACCTCTCATCAGTCACTAACAACGGGGTCGCATTCAAATTTGGTGGTAGTATTTTCTACTATTTTAGTTGTGTGGTGTGTGTTGAATAAAATGGTGTGCGGTTTCCTTCCCCTATTTTGATTCAAATGAGGAAGATGTGCATTTTGGATGCTGAGAATAGTTGTATAGGAGGGCATCTAAACTAGAGTGATCCTCTAACTGTAGAAATCCTTTGATTTTCATACTTCTAAATCGATCGACCGGTGAAATATATCGTTCATTGGAAGTGAATGCGAGAACTGTTGAGTTCACGTATGTAGGTGAATCGGTGGAAGTGTGATCATTCGGTATGGGGTTCACTGTGGTAAAATGGATTGGTCATGTACAGTAAGATCTAGAGAACAAGATCCAAGTCAGCAGTATGCAAACCTAAAAGTATGCAGAGGCATACAATTCTAGTTCCAGTTCTATGGTGTATTTTTTTCTATGTTCACATTAAGGGGGTGATATCAAGTAAATAATTTTCACACTAAGGGGGTGAATGTTAGGCTTATATTAGTTTTAACATTATTTGTAATTAGTTTATTATTATATTATGAGTTGTTTAGAAATAAATCATAATTATAATAATCATTATATGGTTTGTAAGTGAAGTTGTTAAAACAACTTCACATATATAGTGAGTTGTTATAGGAGGTTTCCTATTTTATAGAAAATCTCCCTCTATAAATTTTCTTTGTATCAACCATAATAATATACAGAGATAACAAATCAATACAAATATTATTATATTGTGTCCGTAAAATGCTTTCATTCGATACAAATAAATAAATATAAATCTATATAACCATGCTAAAGGAAAAATCTCTAAACATCTATTATCATCACCTAAGGTTGCATCCAAAGGCATTACTAAGAGCATAAAAACATCCATCTAGCTTCATTCAAGGGAAAAGGGACTGGATTTTACGTATACACTTCGTAGGAGGGGAATTTCATTTTGACATCCACACATCTACTTACATCGCTACATATAACTATTGCTTACTATCAAGTGTATCTTGCACAAGAGCCACATTGGGCATGATTCTACACACACATGTAGAACTACATGGATTCTGAAATGCGAAAGCATCTCCCATGTCACACCCCACTATTTTCTTTCTATCTCTGTCATAAATGAAATTCAATATTAGGTATCTCATGGACACAACAACTGGTTTTGATACGATGTCATTCACATGGCAACATATCAACACTTTCCTCCATGATCTGCAAGATTACGCATATTGTAACCCTCTTACTATAACTTTAAAATTATGATTAATTATTGTGTTGTGAATAAATGAATGAATTGAATGCATGCTTGTGTATTATATTTATCATAAGATATATTGATATTTGTGATCATAATTGATTTCATTAGAAGATATTGGGAGTAATGAACTTGTTATAATTAATTTTGGGACATGGTTACATATCATTATTATTTTGATCCTATTTTCTTTATTATGTGAATAAGTTGATGGACTTCGTTTAGCGTAGTTCAAGATCCTAAATCGCATCTATACAATTCTTGCATTATTCTTGCTATAAGATATTTATCGAATAATGCTAATCAATACTTAATTGAGGTATAATATTGGAGTTATACGGGAAATGGTAATAGACCGTGTTTATTTTTATTAATGCTCACCTTTGGCTTGTGTTATGTGAATAAGGTTTATGTTATGATCAAACTTTGGCAGGGTATATTAATTGATCACCACCAACCTCAAGTTTAATAAGGAAAAATATTTCATATTGAATCTATGGTGGTTTAATCTTGAGATGATGGTTCTTATGATCACCAATCCTTATGAGGAAAATATTAAATGGAATTAATGAGCAACCGTTGACACCGAAAATGGGGAAATAAGTTAATTTTAGAGGCATGACTATCTTATTTCCAAAGGAATGGTATAGTATATTCGTGAATTAAAAGGTATTGCTAAATTTAAATGGAATGAATCAAGGCAACCATTTTTTTAGGTAATCGCACTATGTACTTGCATGCATTAATGACAAAGAAACTTACCCCATGGAGCTCGGGAAGAGAATGTAATGTCTTAGGGAAAAACATTGAGTTGTTTTGGTGTATTGTAGTTTCATTATTTTTTATGGTTTTTTGGTGTTGTTGAGCTCTGCATGAAGTGAATTAGTTCCTACTTTTATGTTCATGGGGTTGTATTGCAAAATGATGCATACATATTTTCTACTCGTTAGTTGAGATAATTTTGGGGAAATATTTATAATTGTTATCAATAAATGGGAATAGAATTCATTTGGGGATTTTGTTACTCGTGATTTAAAGGAAAATATGGGCTCAAGCTTGTTCCTAGAAGTGGAAAAAAGAAGTGAAAGGTTTCAAAATTCGACCTCTAGGTATAAATAATTATATTTCCTTACTAATAGCTTATTCTATTTAATATTTCCATGAAATGAGATTCTACAATAATGTCTAGTTTGAACTAAGTTTTAAGTATGAGAATGTTACTGATATTTATTATTTTTACCAAGTTGAAATCTATGGATGAATGTATGTTTTGTGGGTATTGTGGTGAGTGGAAACGTTTAATTCTAGTTACATTATTAGCTAGGGTCAAACACTTCTTCTTAGATCTGTGAATTTTAATAGAACAACATATCATTTGAATCTTGGTTTTACCCAGATGCTAGAGAAATTAAATGATTGTAATAATAACGTTTGTGGGTATGTATTATAATTATCTCTTAAAACTAATGGGTTTTTTTTTGGGGGTTTCATTTGCATGATCTGTTTGGGGTCAAATCATTGCATCTAGTCTTTGTAGTCATTTTGTTCTAAACGCATTTAGGTTTTATGATATTATGTGTAATGAAATTTTTGCCAACCAATCAGAATTTTTCTTGTGTATACTTATTTGAGAACCTTTGGGTGAACACCTTCACGCTTTTAGTGAGCTAATTCGATTCTAAAATTTTGATGTATTGGTTTGGAAATTCATTTCTTGGTTCTATAAATCAAATCCTTGTTATTTGATTGTTTGAAAATGAGCTAATGTTTGAATTTGCTGATACAGATTCATGGATGAAATCTGGGAAACCCTACATGAGAATGTCATAGTTTCAATCAGAAATATCATTTTATTGTATAAATATTATAAGGGGAAATTTCTTATGGCTTTCATGTTTGTTCCAGTATCGTGTGTTTATCCTTTTGGGGTATTTGATTGATAACTACGTTTGCACTTTTGTGTTCTTTGATATGTTTAAGGTAAATGATACTTACCTTAACCTTGAAGAACATCTATGATACTCATTACTTGGAAGATGTTGTTTCTACTTTGGTTATTTTTTGACTTTACCATTGTTGATAGGCCCGTGTGTATGTATTTTGGGATAATAATTAGAGATATGGAATAATATTTCAATCTTATCCTTTGACCCTATTATAATAATGTTGAAGGATTACTTTAAGGAAAGGTAGATCAATGAATGTTAAATTATGGGAGGTTAGAGAAATACCTTAATTTGAGTCTTAACCTAACCTTAGGTAAAGGTAATAGGTTACCTTAAGGTGAACATGCATGCTTAGTAAAGGATGTATAAATAGTTTGTGCCTATTTTATTTATTTTTGATCTATTTTAATTAAAAGATGGTATTTTGGTGGTTAAGAATGTTGCTATTATTTCTATTATGAACTCTTCTCTTATGAATTGGCCATTAAGGCACTCAGAAAAATAGGTAGTGAACAATTCATTGAGGATGCAAGGTAAATTATTTTAAGGATGTCTTAATTTGAATTTCTATGATCTTATCTTTATAATGCGATTTTAAAATATTACAGTATTTCATTTAATCAAATATTATATGGCATAAGTTGTTAAGCGATAAAGAGAAACCTTCATACTAGTTCATTCAAGCTGACCTTTTCTAACATTTTGTAGATGGCATATTTTAATTCTTCTTAGTCGATGTTATTGAAAGACATTATCTGTTTCAAATTATTTAATTATGAAATATATTGTATTAAATAATATGATTGTAAGCGAATATATTCTCGTTGTTCTTTTAAAATATTAAAAGGGCTATTTAGCCTATTTTATTTTGGAGCTATCTCGAATTGAAAATATAGCAATGGTCTATCTTATTTATTGTTGTATTAATATGGATCAATTTGATTGAAATATGCCTCTCTACTTAATGGATGTAATATTATGAGACCTATGTTTGATTAATGGTGTATACTGCTAAGTGGTAGAATATAACATATTTAAAGGTTAATGAATAAATAAGTTATAATTAAATATACATGGGATAACTACAAAACGGATTCTTGTTTGTTTATTCTTATAGTTATTTTAATTAGGTGACTATCCTTGGAATAGTACTATACTAATGTAAATAGAAAAATTAAGGATTGTGGCTATAACACAATAAGCGAATTAAAAATTACAGCTTAGGATGTAAAAATAATGTAGATGTATAACTTTATCATGCATTCAAATTAATTTGAATTTCATGAATCCGGACCATAGGAACGTATACAAAGGTGATAAGAGGATCATTGTGACCTAAGGATAACTCCGTCATACTTTAAATAAATTACTTGTAAACTAACTAAGATATGATGTTCTCAATAAATGAAACTTGACATGCCTATTCGTAATGGACGTTGTAAAGAAGTAACAAATTGATGACATAGGTCATTAATTGGATATTGCTATATAATAGATGTTCGAATCATCCCGTTAAGTTTCACAAATTGTGACATTCGTAATACATTTTAAAATCAAGTTTTGTTAGATTTTTAAAGGATGATTTCTCTACACGAACAAGTACCATGATGCTAATTTATGTTGGCTATGGGGAAGGAAGTGGATTCGTAATGACGTGAGTCATTACAGAGATATTTTCTCTCCCATAGACATCCTAAGTCTGACATAGTAGTACTTCCTGTACAAGTTGATCCATTTTTACACCTTATACGTAACTTGTAACTAATTATAACTCCACTATATGATCTTAATCCAGATAAAAAAATTAAGTCATATGGTAAAAGACAACTTCCAAGTGACAAATGTGCCATCATGAAACCGAGCATGACAAACATGTCTTGAAACTTTGTCCAAAGTACTGTACGCTACTTGATTACGTTGTCTTGATTTCACCAAGATATAAAGTTGTATGATACCAAATGGGATTCAATGACAAAAATACCCGTATACACTTAGAATAAAACACTTGATTATCCTTTACTAGAAAAGGAAACGGCTAGTATACTTATTATACTTGCTCGTAACAAGTAATCTATGAGGGATTTCAATTCAACCGACTCATACCACTACACATGGTTTAACTATTATAGGATGGATTGATTTAGATTGATGTTGGTTCTAAATTCTTTTAATTTAAAACAATGAAACATGAGATATGTAAAAAAAATTCCCTTAAATTGAAGTTTTAAAAAGTGGTTGTTACATTTTTGTATCGTAGCTGAAGTTCGTATATCTTGGACCCATTGATTCCATACGATAGCTAAACATAATTCTTATCTAATAGATAAAATGGTTAGCACAAGAGGACATTGAAGTAGCAGGTAAGTTATTTGGACTTTTTGTAATTGTCTTATTTGATACCAAAGCAACAAAATATTTTATTTCTAATAAGCTTACATTTAAAATTAAAATAAAGGTTAGATATATGAAAATATCATGGACTATTTAGTACATGAATAATGTTATTTACACAGTTTATCAATGCTTGTTTGATGCAAAATTGGAGTTTCCAAGCTTCACCATTGAACTAGACCTATACGTAGCACCCTTAGGATTGTATGACATAATTATAGGTATAAAATGGCCATCCCAACACAAAGAAAACATAGACTACAATGAAAATTATATTAAATGATTAGATGATTTGTAAAAATACAGGGGATAAAAAGATACTTTTCAGTTAGGAAAATTTCAGCCATGCAACTCAAAAAGGCCAAGAATAAAGGTTGCATGCTTTATGATGTAAAAATTTAGATTTGGGTGAAGAAGGTAAGATTTATATAGAAGACCATCCATTTTTATGAGACTAAAATGATGTCTTTCTAGAAGAACTACTTGTTCTTCTACCCAAAAGAGATTTTGATTTCACCATTGATATCAAACCAGGAACCAAACCAATCTCTAAGGCTCCCTACAAGATGACTACCACTGAACTTGTTGAGCTGAAAGTGCAAATTCATGAAATTTTATCAAAAGGATTGATAAGACCAAGTGTCTCACCTTGGGGAGCACTGGTTATTTTTGTTAATAAAAAGATGGAACACTCAGGTTATGTATTGATTATAGAATGCTCAACAAAGCCACAATCAAGAATAGGTACCCTCTTCCAAGGATTGATGATATTTCGACCAAATGAGTGGTGCATCGGTTTAATCTAAGATGAATCTATGATCAAGGTACCATTAGATGAAAATAAAATAATATTATATTCATAAAACTACCTTTAGGAAAAGGTATGGTCGCTTTGAGTCTACTATGCTGCCCACTCAAAGCTAACTCCAATGCTATAACGACTTTCATGAATTTAATGAATAATATATTTCAAGAATACTTGGACAAGTTTGTACTATTATTCTTGGATGATATTCTCATTTATTCAAAAAGCATTGAAGAGAATAATGAACATCTTAGGATTGTGCTAGATGTATGAAGGAAGATGAAACTTTATGGTAAGCTTTCAAAGTGTTTGTTTTATGAGAATGAGGTGCAGTACCTTGGGCTTGTAATTAACAAAGATGGAATTTATATAGAACCATAAAAATTTTAGCTTTAATTGAATGGAAATATCCTAAAAATGTGCATGAAGCTAGAAGCTTCATGGGATTAGTTGGATATTACCGTAAATTTGTAAAAGACTTATCACAATTCGCTGCCCCAATCACGTTTTCAGAAAAATGATAATAAATTTAATTAAAATGATAAATGTGAGAGTGTATTTAAATTTATGAAAGATAAATTAACTACAACACATGTTTTAACAGTTTCGGATCCCAATGGGGACTTCACGGTAGTGACCGATGCCTACGGTGAAGGGTTAGGGGTATTTTTTTGCAAAAAAAACATGTGATTACTTATGAAATAAAAAACTCAAAGTACATGAGTTGAATTATGCTCCCCATGACTTGGAGCTTTCTACCACTGTACATGATTTGCAAGTATGGAGACATTTTCTTTTGGGATATCTCTTTGAGCTGAAAATAGATATTCTCAAGATGAAATACACCTTCAAATAGAAAAATTTGAATGCAATACAACAAAAAAGTTAGAATTTTTATCTCAATATGAATTTGATATCACCAATATAAAGGGTAAGGAAAACTAAGTGGTAGATGCCTTAATTCATAGGAACCACATTTCTCGTCCTTGTCACTTTGAGAACACAATTCAAAGATGAGGTAAAGAAAACAATGTTAGTTGATTCCTATTATAGGCAAGTCAAAACAACACTTGCTATAATTCCTAATGATAAGAGATAAAAATGATCCAGATTCGATAGCGAAGGATTATTAAGGTATGAAAATCAGGTTTATCTACCCTTGGAAAATGTACTAAGGAAGAAAATGATAAATGAATTTCACAATGCTCTTTATTCAGGGGATACCGGAGTGACTAAAATACTTGATGTAAAATAATAATATTTTTGGAAAGGGATGAAAAAAGACAGTAAAGTATGTATCTCATTACTTGGAATGGAAACATGTGAAGGTTGAACATATGCACCCAACAAGACTATTGTACCCTCACAACATTCCATAGTATAAATGAAAAGTAATTAGCATGGATTTTGTACAAGGCCTCGCCAATTAAACATGATGTCATTGTTAGGAATTATTATTAGTGCTCACATTATTATAAAAGTTAGATTATAATTATGTTGAGTTGATATTACAATTGTTATAATATATTGTTTTAACAATATATTATTTTAGAGTTTTGTTGTACCCGTAAAGTTATAAACGGGTAAGTGGTTTGTTGACTTTCCTATTTTATAGGAAGTCAGTTTTCCTATGTATATGGCTATTTAATAGCCTGTGTATGTAATTCAGAAATGCTAAATACAATATCAATTTATATATTTCCTATGTTAATCTGTTGATGCTCTAAGATTTGGTATCAGAGCGAATTTGATTTCTGATGGAAGCGTAATTTATTTTAAAGGGCAGACTGCTATTTAATGCCCTGTGAATGAGAGGAATTTTATACAGGAGAATTAGTATTGTGTGGTATTTTACTGCGCATCCTATGGAGATATAGTGGTCAGATCTGATTCAATAGGATCAAAATTCTTCTCTACGTGGCATACAAATATGTATTGTTCAACGGTTTTATACTTGATTTCATTCAAGTTTCTGATTGGTTTCTTCTGTATAATGCGTTCTCTCTGTTGTTCATTTATTTTTTCTCAAGCCGTGAAGCCCTCTCATCATATGCATAAGCTGTCCTGGTCACGCATTCCCCGGAGTATTGAGGAGTATTGATTGTCCATTCTACCCAGCGCATCGTGGTGTTTCATCAAGAATATCACTATATTTTTTGGACTCGTGATCAATAACTGTTATGGACGTGTCAAATGAAAGGGTGTAGATCAAAGGCACACGGATCGATCTCGCTGGAGGATGGAGGCATCGAAGGCTGGAGGTTAGATAGCGACCTCTCATCACCACCAACGACGAGGCCGCACAAAATGATTTGGTGGCACAGGTGTGTAGCGTGAGTATATGATTTTCAGTGTGGTTTCCATTTTCTCAGAGTGCTTCTGTTTGCAGTGTTCCTATTTTGTGTGGTATTTGATGGATGTTGGAAAGAAAGTTGTGTTGGAGCACAGATGACTGTCAGTGATCCTCTGACTGACTTGGTCCTCTGACTGCCGTACTTCGTTGGAAGATGGTCAGCTAGGAGAATATGTTCACTAGCATTAGTGACCATGTGCAGCAAGACCTAACTAGCAAGATCCATTCAGGAGTATGTTCTTCGATGCAGTTTGCTTCTCAGTATCTATATGAGTGGAATTTCACATTGTGGGGGGGAATACATACCAATGTTCCATTCCCATTCTGCACCCAAAACGACTTAGTCAAGGAAAGCTTCCAGTGGCAGTGGCAGTTTTCTATGCTGTTCGAGATCGAGTGGCAGCGATCAAAGACAGAGACTACAATTAAGAACATTACGATTCTTATAGGAAGTAATGTGAAATTTTTTCAGTATTTCTTCCATTCTGCAGTTTTGTGATATGCAAGTTGTGTTTCCTACATAATTCCCTGATGTATAAGCATAGTGATGAACAGTAGCACCAGAGTAAGTCAGTTCATGGATCTTGAAAGGGTTTGTGGGAGGATCCAGAAAACCACACGAGGTGGACAGTTGATGGGACCTGTTCACATCAAGGTTTGTGGTAAGCCTATTTAAAACCATGGAAGGAGAGAGCCTTTCTTTTGGATCAAGGTCATGAGTCACAGAGTTGGACATGCCATAGGGGTGAGCATACTGCAGAGGAGTGTGTGGATGTTTTTCTACCATGTTCGCACTAAGGGGGGGAATGTTAGGAATTATTATTAGTGCTCACATTATTATAAAAGTTAGATTATAATTATGTTGAGTTGATATTACAATTGTTATAATATATTGTTTTAACAATATATTATTTTAGAGTTTTGTTGTACCCGTAAAGTTATAAACGGGTAAGTGGTTTGTTGACTTTCCTATTTTATAGGAAGTCAGTTTTCCTATGTATATGGCTATTTAATAGCCTGTGTATGTAATTCAGAAATGCTAAATACAATATCAATTTATATATTTCCTATGTTAATCTGTTGATGCTCTAAGAGTCATTCTGTTTGTAGTTGAAAAATTGAAAAAATAGCTCACTTTATTCCTTGAAATCTAAAATATGAGTGACTGTTCTTGCAAAAATATTCATGCATGAGATTTATAGACTCAGTACAATGTACCCGAACTAATAATTTCATATTGATACCCTAGAATGACTTCTTGTTTTTGGAAAAAATTGAATGCAGCCTTAAGGAAATAACCGAATTTCAGTTTTGCATACCATCAAAAATAGATAGACACATTGAAATCGTAAATCAGATCATGGAAGACATGCTCACAATATACCGCATGGATTAATAGTACAAGTGGGAGGAATATCTTCCCTAGTTAAATTTTCTTTAAATAACACTTACCCCTTCTCTCTAAAAATGGATCCATTTGAGGCCCTATATGGGCAATATTTTAGAACACCCGCTAGTTGGGACAACATATAAGACAGAGAGGTAATAGAAATAGGAATGTTGACTAAAATGGAACAACCGGTCAAAATAATTTAGGATCAATTAAAATAAGCTTCTCATAGGTAGAAGAGTAGCATTGATTTAATGAGAGTTGATAGAAAATTTGAACTTGGAGATAAAGCATTTTTTAGGGTCAAACCTAAGAAAAGTTCAATTTTATTTGGAAAATCAACCAAGTTGTCACCTCACTTCATTGGACCTTTTAAAATTATTGAAGTGATCCACCCCGTGGCATACCAATTAGTGTTTCCTTCCGCATTGGCTAGGATGCATGATGTTTTTCATATTTCATTTCTTGAAAAGTGTGCATCATTTTTGTCACATGTGCTAAATTTAAATTCTTTACAGGTTCAAGACCTGAGTTTCATTATGGTTGAACATGTAAAGGTGCTAGAAACTTGCAAGCTGCACTTGTGAAACAGATACATAAGTCAATGCAAGGTCCCCCGAAGAAAGTTCAACTTGGGATAATTTAGAGGAAATAAAAAATGCTTTTCCGTGCCTATTTTAGCAATAAAACATAAAATTTAATATAATACTATTATTCATTTTGATTTCAATGACTGAGAAACTACATTAATTTTGTTGTTTTGGGAAAAAAATTGAAAAAGGTACTATTACAACTAACATAATCTTGTTTTAAACATTCTAAAAAATTGATTATTGCAAGTTTCAGATTATACTTTTCAGATTATTGGATGTTTAAATAAGTATATTATTATCTGATTTTCTTTAAATTTGTTATTTTATAATAAATCATTGAGACCATGATCCATTTATGGGGGGAGGTATGTCACACCACCAAAGGTTTTCTTGTCTCTATAGTAAACAAGCTTCGATATTAGGTAACTCATGGACATATGGAACGGTTTCGATACTGCATGCTCGTTCACATGGTAGCATATCAAAACTTGACTCCATGATCCACAAGCTTTTGGATATTGCGAGTGCACTTACTATAAATTTTAAATTATGAGTAATTATTGTGCTATGAATAAAGAAATGAATTGACAACATACTTTTGCATTGTCTATATCATAACCTCTATTGAGATTTTTTATCATAATTGATTTCATTAGAGGATATTGGGGGTAATGAACTTTTTATAATTAATTTTAGGACGTGCTTATGTATCATTGTTATTTTGATTCTATTTTCTTTATTATATGACTAAGTTGATGGAATTTAACAGTTCTATATTCTAACTTACACTGTATAATGCTTGTATTATCCTTACTATACCAAATTGATCAAGATATAAGATTAAGGTACAAGATTGGAGTTATTTAGGAAATGATAATAGGACCATGTTTATATTCATTAATTCTCACCCTGGGCCTAGGCTATGTGAATAAGGTTTATGTTATGATCTAACTTTGGCAAGGGCTGATGAATTGATCACCACCGACCTCGCTTTTAATAAGGTAAAATATTTCATATTGAATCTATGGTGGGTTAAGCCTAAGATGATGGTTCTTATGATCACCAATCCCTATGAGGAAAATATTAAATGACATTAATGAGAAATTCTTGACCATGCAAATGGGGAAATAAGTTAAGTTTAGAGGCATGGCTATCTTATTTCCAACGGAATGGTAGAGATCTATTCAATAACTAAAAGGTATTGCTAATTTCAATGGCATGAATCAAGGTAGTTAATTTTGTAGGGAACTACACTATGTACTTGCATGCATTAATGGCATTAAAATTACCCCATGGACCTCGGGAAATCATGTAACGTCTTGGGGAAAAGCATTGATTTTTTTGGTGTATTGTAGTTCCATTATTTTTAAAGGTTTTCCAGTGTTGTTGAGATCTACTTGAAACAAGTTAGTTCCTACTTTTGTGTTCATAGGGTTGTATTGCAAAATGATGCATGCATATTTTATAATGTTAGTTGAGAGATTTTGGGGAAATATTAATAATTGTTATCAATAAATGGGAACGGAAATCGTGGGCTTTTGCTTACTCTTTGATTTAAAGGAGAATCTAAGGTCGAGATTGCTGGAAGAAGTGGAATAAGGAAGAGAAAGGTTTCAGACTTCGACCTCCAGGAATGAATCATTCTAGTTCCTTCCTAATAGCTTATTCTATTTAATATTTGCATGAAATGAGCTTCAAATAATGTATGGTTCGAACTAAGTTTTAAGTATGATAATGTAATGAGGTTTAATTGTTTCTGCTAAGTTGAAATATGTGGATGAATGTCTATTTTGTGGGTATTTTGGTGACTTGAAATGTTTGAGTCTAGTTATGTTGTTGGATAGGTTCAAACCCTTCTTATACGTTCTATGATTTTTAATACGAAGAACATATCGTTTGAACTCCGGTTTTACCCGAATGTTGGAGAAATAAAATGACGTTAACAATACCATTTGTGGGTATGCATTATAATTATCTCTTAAACCTAATGGGTATATCTTTATAGGTTTCATTTGAATGACCTGTTTGGGGTTGACTCATTGTATCTAGCCTTTGTAGTCATTTTGTTCTAAACCCATTTGGGTTTTATGATATTCTGTGTAATGAAATCATCTTCCAACTAGTCACACTTCATGCTCGTGTATACTTTACTTTGAGCACCTTTGGGTCAACATATTATTTTTTTAGCGAGATAATTCGAGTCGAACTATTGATGTATTGTTTTGGAAAATCATTGCTTGGTTTTATAAATCAAATCCTTGTTATTTGGTAGTTTATAAATGAGCTAATGTTTAGATTTACTAGTATAGATTCATGGATGAAATCTAGGAAACCCTATATGAGAATGTCACGGTTTTAGTCAGAGAATATAAGTTTACTAAATAAATATTATAAGGGGAAACTCTTAGGGATTTCATGTAGGTTTGTATCACATTTTTCTCCTTTTTGGGTATTTGATTCTCAACTACATTGGAACTTTTGTGTTATTTGATATGTTTAAGGTAAATGATACTTACCTTAACCTTGACGAACATCTATGATACTTATTACTAGAAAATGTTGTTTCTACTTTGGTTATTGTTCGACTTTACCATTGTTGATAGGCTCATGTGTATGTATTTTTGGATAATACTTAATGTTGAAGGATATGGAATGGAATAATATTTCACTCTTATTGTTTTAACCTATTAGAATAATGTTGAAGGATTAATTTAAGGAAAGGAAGATCAATGAATGTGAGGTTATGGGAGCTTAGGGAAATACCTTAAGTTGAGTCATAACTCAACCTTAGGTAAAGGTAACAGTTACCTTAAGGTGAAAATGCATGCTTAGTAAAGGATGTGTAAATAGGTTATGCCTATTTTATTTATTGTCGATCTATTTTAATTAAAGGATGGTGTTTTGGTGGTTAATAGTGTTGCTTTATTATTTATGTTATGAATTTTTCTCTTGTGAATTGTCCACCAAGGCACTCATAAAAATAGGTAGTGAACAGCTCATTGAGGATGAAAATTAATTTGTTTTAAGGATGTACTAATTTTTCTTTTTGTGCTCTTATGTTTGATAATGTGATTTTAAAATATTGCAGTATTTCATTTATTCAAATATTATATGTCATAAGTTATTAAGAGAGAAAGAGAACCCTTCATGCCAGTTCATTCGAACTGAAATTTTCTAACATTTTACAGATAACAAAATTTAAGTCTTCATGGTAGATGTTATTGAAAGACATTGTCTGTTTTGAATTTTTTGATAATAAAGTACATTGTATTAATTAATACGATTGTAAGTGATTATATTTTCATTTTTTTGTTTAAAATAATAAAAAGGCTATTTATCCTATTTGATTTTGGAGCTATCTCGAAGTGAAAATATAGCAACAATATACATTATTTATTGTTTTATTAATATAGATTAGTTTGATTGGAATATGTTGTTGTACTTAATGGATGTAATATTATGAGACCTATGTTTGATTAATGTTGTATAATGTTAAGTGATAGAATATAACATATTTAATGGTTAATGAATAAATATGTTATAATTAAATATACATGGGATAAGTACAAGATGGATTACTTGATTATTTATTTTGATAGATAGTTCAATTAGGTGAGTATCCTGGGAATAATATTATACTAATGTAAAAAGAAAAATTAAGGACTATGGCTATAATGTAGTAAGCTAATTAAAAATTACAATTAGGATGTAAGAAGAATGTAAATGTATAACTTTATTTTGGATTTGAATTATTTTGAATTTCATGAATTAGGACCATAGGAATGTATACAAAGGTGATAAGAGTTATGTCGTGACCTAAGCATAACTGTCATAATTTAAATAAATTACTTTTAAACTAAATAATATACGTTGTTATCAATAAATGAAACTTGACAGACTTATTCGAATGGGTGTTATAAAGCAACCAATTGATGATGTAGGTCATTAATTGGATACTATTATATAGCATATGTTATGAATCGTCCCACTAAGTTCAACATAGTGCGATAGTCATAATACATTTAAGAATCAAGTTTAGTTAGAGTTATAAAGGCTGATTTCTTTACACAAAAAAGTACCTTGATGCCAATTTATGTTGGCAATGGGGAAGGAATCGGATTTGTAATGACAAGATTCATTACAAAGACATTTTATCTTTTATAGACATCTTAAGTCGACATAGTAGTACTTCTTCATTTAGGTTGATCCGGTTTTGTACCTTGCATGTAACTTGTAACTTATTATAACTCCACTATATGATCTTAATCTAGATAACAAAAATTAAGTGATATGGTGAAAGAGAAGTTCTAAGTGACAAATTTTATGTCACAGAACCAAGAATGGAAAAATTGTCTTGAAACTTTGGCTGAAGTATTGTAAGCTACCGATTACACTATCTTAATTTCACCAAGGTCTAGAGTTGTAGGATACCCGATGGGATTCAATGAATGATACCCATGTATACACTTTGAATACAACACTTGATTATCTTTTCCTTAAATAGGAAACTATTATTATAATTTGTATGCTTACTAGTAATGAGTAATCTATGGGGGATTGAAATTCAACCGACTCATACCAATGCACATGGTTCAACTGTTATAGGATGGATTTATTTATATTGATGTTGGTTCTAAATTCAATTGAGTTAGAACAATGAAACATGAGATCTGATTAAATTTTTTTCCCTTGAATTAAAGTTTTAAAAAGTGGTTATTACTACTTGAATCGTAATCTCACTCATTCCGGTAACCACCAGGGGTAATCTTACTCCCCATTTGCATCTTTTTTATTTTTAGAATTTAATGTGTTTTGGGGTTTTACGCTTTCTCTTTCTCTTTGCGGTTTTAGGTGAACTTGACTAACGATGACATTTAATGAACATATTGCAACCCTATCAAAATCATTTTCTAAGGTTCTACGTAGTCACATGTGCATACGTAAGATCCTCGACATCCAAGAACCCCGACCCGTCTAAGCACCCTAGTACCAACATTTCTAATACTCACACAATTTTTGGGGTTCATTTTTATGCTTTCCTTCTCTTGTTTATCAGCTTATTTAGTTTGAAACTATTCATGATTAATTATGAAATCAGCTGATTACTTTATCCCTTCTCTTGCACCTAGGGTTTCAAATTTAAATTGCTTATTTTCTTAGGTCAAATTACTTTATTGTTTTAATGTAAATATAAAATTAGGAATTCAACATTTATATTTTTATAATTGTTAAATTATTTGTTGAACCCGACTTGTTTGAACACTCTTAGGGTCCTCATAATATCATTGATCTCATTTTCTTAGGATCTTCTCATATTGGATATATCTATACATGATTTCTTGCTAGAAAATCATGATTGTCACGTTAAAATTATTACTCTCTTGGCTAATAATTGCATCCCTTCTACTATTGATATGGACATAGTTTACCGATATTTGTTGATTCATTCTCTCAACATCTTATTTTTCCATCTCTTATAGCTGACAATCTATTTTTTTATGACAATGATCCTCCTCTTTATATACGAATCTGCATTCATAACTAGGGTGTTAAGCGAATTTTAATCGATAATGGATCTATGATTAATATTTTTCCTTTATCGTTCATTTAGAATATAAGCCTTTTCATAGATAACCTTAACTCGACATCTATTTCTCTCAAGGAATATGATTCTACTACTCTTCCATGTCTCGAAACTATTTTTTTCCTCTCATAGTTTGGCCTAAAATATTTTTACTATGTTATTTGTCATAGGTTTCACCATTTCATATAATTACATACTTAGCAGGACAAGGCTTCATATAATGCAAGAATTACCTTCTACAGTCCACCAATGCATCAAATTATTACATGAGGGAATTGAATATTCAGTTCCCACTGATAGTACCCCATTCCAATATTGTAACCTAGATTTAACCACTACATTACCTATTCTAACTTTTTCTACTGTACGTCATGTTGTTAATCTATGACCCTCGAACTATCTGGACAACTTACCTCTACTTGAAGGAACCATTTGTGCATTATAAATTGTTCCATTTTCTTCAATATCACCTCCTCCTACTAATGCAATGGTACTTTATTAGGGTCATGTTCATACATCAAACGTCATACAACCTTCATTTTCTTCTCATGAGAAATCTTCATCCACACCTCCTCCATTCACATGCACTCTCTTCATGAATAATGATTATTGGCCATGCATTCCATTCGATCCTACTTTCTCTAACACTATTTGCACACATGATGGCTTGGCTCAGCTAGGATTCACATTAAATGATCTCATCCCTACATCACATGCTCCTCATTTATATCATGGATACATTTGTATTACTATTTCTTATGGCCTCCGAGTATTTCATCTACCAATCTTTGGTGTACTCACTCGATGCATTTTACCACTTACTCTTGGACAATCTTGGCTTGATTATATTGGTGGTACTTTAGATCCTGACCATATTGACATTTCATTCCCTATGCCCTTCGGCTACATTTTTATTTTTAATGATTCATTCCTCAGTTATTCACAAAATCTTACTCATTGGTATGTAAATGGATGTCCATTACCACCTTTCACTTATGAAGATTATGCAATGGGAATGTACAATCTAGGCCACAATGGCTATTTACATTATCAAACTCATACTATTGCTTATCGGTCTTGGATGCATCTCCATTTGATTGTGACCATAAAAATGATAATATTTTAGAATACATTACTTTAAAATTATGCACATCATACACTTGAGGGAATCAAATTTATTATTCCCCCTTTCTAGCATTGTTAGGTGTTTGACACTTCTACTATTTCACTTATTACTTCACATCTAGTCTGTCACATACATCTTGCACATCTTGATACATGTGTACTGTCACTATCGATGACACACTCTTGTACTACAATTCACACTTGAATGTTGATGGCATACTACATACCTAAACCTCACACAATACATGCAATACATTTCACACTCGACACATTTTTGATAAATATTTCTAGCACATATTAAACACATTAGACTACCCTATGATGCATTCTAGTTCCATAATTCATAATCAATTCTTGAGGGTATAAATCTAAAATGAACCTCACCACAGTCACATACTCACTATGATCTACAATTTATTAATCATATATTTCTAGTGAAAAATTCAAACCATTTCCTGATGATGTAAAATTTTGTTATGGTTCACACTTGACTATTGAGGGAATTATACATATAAAAACCTCACACCATACACATGACACATTTCACACAACACATTTTTGACACATATTTCTAGCACACATTCAATACATTACACTAATCTATGACACACTATAGTTCCATGGTTCATACTCGATTACTAAGGGTTTGAATCTAAAATGAACCTCACCACACCTGCTACCACACTCTATGATTTATCGATCATATCTTTATAGGGGACAATTCAAAACATTTCCCGATGATACACTCTTCTTATATGGTTCATTCTCGACTACTGAGGGGGAATTTATAAATGAACCCCATTTCACTCATACTCACTCACCTTCACTCAAGGGGAATGTTAATTTTATCACATTCATCTTTCATTCCTTTCCATTCCACTCACTCACAACATAATGCATATCTTGGTTATATTTAATCTTGCTTACTTATACTCGCATGTTACAGTTTGATTGATATATTAGATAGATATTTTGTATTTCATTATCTTTATCATACACATATGCACGTTCACTTTCCTTCTAGTTATAAATGTATACTTTTCACATATCTATTACACGTAGCATGGATGTTTGGCAGTACCTCTTACCAGTCCCACAATATCTCCCAGGGCATCTACTTTAGTGCACATTATATGTGTTATTTTTTTTATTTATACTATTTCCTATTCATAGTAGCACACTACATTATCAGATCATACACACTTTTACATACTTTTTATCTTTCTAACATGCTAATAAGTTCTTCATGTGTATCATTTGATTTATAGGAACTATTTGCTACCATGGTTTTGTGTTACACTTTGTTTTCTCTTATTTCCATTGTATGCCATTGTTTGTGGGATTTTCCCTATGTATTGCTTGTCCACTTCTTGTATTTTTAGTTGCTTCGGACTTGATTGTCTTATGAAATTTTGAGTGATTATCTATGATTTCAACCCACTTTTTCATGGTCTACATTGTCTTCTTTCTTGATAGTTTACAATTTTATTTCTGCATTCATCTTTGTATTGTTTGCACTAATAAATGTTTTCTATCCACTTTTTCTTCATGTGCCTTAGTTTCTACCAAGCACATTCCCTTCTTCACTAGGGATTCACTTTCAGATGTACATCATGTCCTTCTTTGGGGTGCATTATCCTAGAGACATTGCATACACCCTAAATGATGGGGGCATAACAGTCCAACACAAAATCAACATAATCTATAGTCTTAGACATGGCTCAAAATCTCACTTGGGTCCTCACCCAACACATACGCTAGTGCCCAGCCCTATACATGAGTTCCTAATTTCCCCTGACCCTTCTTAGGGGCCTATGACTAGGATGCGATTACAAAAATTTTCTTAGATTAACATAGTTTTCTCAACAGTCTTTTCATGACAGAACAACCCTTAACCAAAATCGGATGCATGATTTCATTTGTTTTCTATTTTTGCATTGGATCGAACTAGATTGAATTTGATTGAATTTCATTTAATTTAATTTAATTTAATAACACCATCTATAGTGGTGTATACATCATTGGGAAGTAGTTAAATAATGGAGAATAACACTAGAACTTTCTTGCTACACTTCTTCTTTCATGGCGTGAGATCACCCCAAAAACTCACACTTGGCACGAGATTGCCCAAAAACTTGCACTTGGCATGAGATCACCCAAAAAAATTATTATTATACAAAAAATTTAGGATCCTTTCTATCTTTTCACTCATCATAGATCAGGTACACATGTTCCTTTTCACATATTTCCATACTTTCTACACATTTGATCAAATTTTCATATCCACATATTGGACTACTCATTCTCTCTTATCTTTTACAAGTCTATCTTTATGGGAAGAAAATATCTCGCCATCAAACATAAAACAACATCAAAAATAGGTACAACATGACATGTACACTCTCACTTTTCACCCCTTAGAGGGTCACTTCCTCTTCTTTAGTTTCCACACTTCATATTATTCACTCAACGATTTTTCTTGTCTCCTTAGCATGCTTTTGCCATCGATCTACATGTGTATTGGGAATGCATATCTTATCTATTGTATGTTATCAAACATTCACTCAACAACATAAAGTGGGGAAATGTAGACACTAAATCATGCATTTTTGCTATATTTCTAGGTAATGATCACATACTATTCATATGATTCATAAGAAAGAAAAGTACTAACTGATCACTATGTTTGGCCTCTTTTCCTTATTTCTAGTTTTTATCTTAGTATTACACACCCCACTTCCCAATATGACATTCATTACGTCATATTTTCTGATTTTGGACACCAATACCCAACCCATTATGCCGCCGCTAGAGTTCCCTTGTCCTCTCTGGGTGCCCCGACCTATTTATATCTTTCTCACATTTTTGGGTCTTTTCTAGATGTTGGGAATATTATTTTCCTATTTTAAAACCTTTTAATGGTTAATTATGAAATTAAAGCAAGGGAATAATATAAATATAAATCTATGTGACTATAATAATGGACCAAGTTCTATGCATCTATTATCAACACCTAATGTTGCATCCAAAGGAATTACTAGGAACATTAAAGCATCCATCTAGATTCATTTAAGGGAAAAGGGACTACATTTTTTTCATACATGTTGTTGCCAAATCACTACACCCTTCGAATGGCTAGAATGTGAACGGACATTCGATGTGATTGGGAAACATGGGATCGCCTCTCAAGTTGTGGGACTTGGGCTCAAGGTGAACCTCCAGAGAAGGCCGGATTCCTCTTCCTAAACTAAGTGTTGCACTACTCCTAATGTAATAAAAATGGCTAACTAGACCTATGCTAACATTTCAAGGGATTAGGGAGAGATATTTGCAAGGAAATAAAACCTATACTAGAAGTGGTGATGCACCAAGAAAGGGTTTTGCTAGAAAAAATTCTGGCTTGCCAATGAAGAGAGATGATCATGAGGAAGAATGAACATGCATTAAAAACCTAATTTAAATATGATACTTCACTCCTTGATAAACACAATGACTTCCAAAACTTATAAAATAAACCCTGGTTGCATAGTTCACCTACAAACATGAGAGAGGCAAATAGAAGAAACAAAATTATGAAAGGACATATAAATGATCACAAAACATAATTTCCATTACTTCAAGAACTTGCAAAGTACATCATTACATCAGGGGAAAATCATATGCTGCCATTACAATTTGAGAAGAAACTCTTGAGATCCTACAAATTCATACCATCTCAGCATGTGAAGAGAGGGGAATCTTGGAAAGTGTCTAACCCCTTTAAAATAAGCACCCCATTTACATTTATAGAAAATTCTAAGTTTTTGAGAGAAAGAAGGAAGAAACCCTATAATCTAGGCTAGAATGTAGGAAACAATTAATCACTGTTGTTGGCCATGTTTGATTCATTAATTGAACCTCCACCTTTCGAGGCACAACTCAAGGAACAAGGAAAACATGCAAATTTGGAATAAAAAAACTTTCAAAAATTCATCTTCTAGTGATATATTGGTGTAGATCTCTTTCTCTTGATTCCAACAACTATAATTTTGTAAAAATGGATAACCCGAGAGAAAGTTATGTCTACTTGAGTGAAAGTCATCTCGTAGGGTCTCTAGGGTATTGCGCTCAATCAACTCCGCTAATAATGAATTCACAAATTTAAATTTGAATTTATCCCCATTTTATTAAAATAATATCTAAATATATTTTCTCAAAGCACCTTGTGCCCTTGGTGAAACTCCCTTGGATTAGTTCTTACATGCAAGAGAGTTCTTAGTAAGTTTAGGAAAATGGCTCACAACTAGCATGTCATTCTTACTTGGTTGACCATTCATGATTTTCTTAGCGGGATGCCTCAATTTTAATTGATGTTCAAGCCACATCAGATGTTTTTTGTTGACCAAGATTCCTCGATTCCTATGATCCTTGTTATGTCTTGGTTGGCATTACATTTTATACACCCAAATGGAAAACACCTTGGCGCCCATGTATTCACTCACAAACAACTGACCTACCCACCGAGTTGTTCATTTTCCATGAGTTGCATTGATTAAGTATCTCTTGAATTTTGTGGCCAATGACCTCCTAACCAACTTTATGACTACATTAGATTCTGAAAATGGCTCGTTGGGGATTTTATTGGTTAAGCTCCTTTTATCCATATTTCACCCCGAGCTAAATATTGGATCGAATCATGACCCCACATAAAAGGAACCCAAGAGAACTCATTTTAATCCTACAAATTAGTTGCAAAAAGATTCAGCAATGAAGTGGCAAAGATGAAGAAATAGCAAAGGATCATGTACAGAAAGAAACAACTCTATTAGGTCGTTTCTACACCTTAAATTCATTATGTAAGTTACGGAGGACTCAAAACTAAATTGCAGGGTCAAAAGGAAGGGATAGTGCCACCAGAGAGACCAAGTGAAAGAAAGGAAAAATGGAAAGGATCCAAGTTCTTTGGGCTCAAAACCTTTCAAGAAAGAATCCAAAATTGACTAAGTATGGAAGAGCCAACATAGGTAACCACGTGTCTTAACAAAGCACTCCTCCAAAGGTGAATCCAAAAAAGAGAAGCTCAAACAAGCGCCACATCTCCACGTGTTTCAGGATGAAATGGAGGTGGGGGGACGAGTTAGTTGAATAGTCAATGAACAAACATGCCGATGGAGGATGCAAATCGTCTTAATGGCATTGATTCAAAGATTAAATAAAGAGAAGGCTTCCAAACAAGCTTCAGATTGATGTGTGTCCTAGAGGAAAGTAGAGCATCGGGAAAAAGTTGGTTTTTCACCCTTTACCTCAAAAGGAGGTAAAAGTTGCATGGCCCACAACTCCTCCTAGGGAAAAAGTCGGCACTTAGACCTGAGTCAAAGCCAAGGCGAGGAGTTGGGGAAAAATAGTTAAAGTTTGCCTTTCATTCAAAAGGCATAAAGGAAAAAGTTGGAGTGCATATCCCCAGCCAACCAAATACTACCACATGTCCCATATTAAAGAGGGTCTATTTTTCAAACTAGTTTTTTCACCCATTATGCAATTCAATACAAACTTTGAAGGGGCATATCTTTTGACTCAGGGCTCAAAATATTGCAAATCTGGCACCATTAGAAATATTTGGGCCTCGCCCATGCAATGAGGGTATGAGAATTTATTTAATGGAGGAAACATCTTTAGGCCTTCAATGCAGGATCCATCTGTCTCAACAACTAGATCAAATTCGATCTGTTTCCATCATTTCCTATTCTTTCAAGACACTGAATCAAGGATTGATGTAGTAAAGATGGATTTGGGGCATATTTTATCATAATCATTAACAAAAGTGGTTGAGCTTTAACCCACTTTTCCCGCTTATCTCTCTCTTTCTTCTCTCTAATAAAATCTATAAATACAGGGGCAAGATTCATTGTAAAGGGTTGTTTATTCTTCTTCTCTGCCTCCCCTCTTCTTTTATTCCCCAGGGTCAAAAATGGAGTCTGAAAATCTTTTCACGACTCTGTAATGGCATTATCTTGCCTCTTTCCCACTAACAATGTACTGTGTGAACTTTTGGAGCAATAAATTATGTTTTGTGATGCATCTATCCATCCTTTGCTTATTTTATTATCTCTCCTTGCCTCTCATCATTGCAGGGTATACTTTGTGCATATTATGATGTTTGTTACATGTCCTGGGAGTTGTGTTTAATGGGTTTTGAAGTGGTGTTCTATGTGAAATTTATCTCTGGTTTGTGGTGCATCTTTTCCACCCTCTCCTTTGCTCACTTCTCTCCACTTCAAATAGTTGAGATTGTGACCAGAACTTCCCTTTTCTTGGTGTTATCACCTCATTAGTGTAGGATTTACCTTTTCATGCTCTCTCTCCCCTTGGTCCCTTGGAATTGTTAGATTAGGAGTAGATAGTCATATTTCCTTCCTTAGGAGTATTTTGGCATTAGGATTAAGAAGAGGAATCTAGCTTTCTCTAGAGGGCCATCTCAAGTCTGTAAGTCCCATAGCTTGAGAGATGGTCCCATGTTATGCAGATCACACCAAATGGCTCTGCCTTAGAAAAGAAGATCCATAACTCATTTGGGGGTGCTGTGACTTCACAATAATAGGTTTGGCATGCATGGGGAACAGTCTGAAGCACCTTACCACTTCACTTCATCAGGTTTGATGTACCCCTGGTGAATATTTTAGCCTTTAGAAACACTTTCAAGCACATTTGGTGACTCCATTTGGTCAAAAACCCATTCTCTAAGTTACAGACCTTTTCCATCCATTTCCACTCATTTCATCCATTTTCTTCTTCCATCTCTTTCATTTTCTCCCATTCCATGAGGTTGTGCAATCATGACTTCATTCCCTTCATGGAACTCACACTTATAGTAATACAGTCCACCTCCAATGTATTTCCCAACTCCTCCAGATCAGCATTATAATCAGATCCAGGACCACTATGCTTACCCATATGAGCAGAGTCAAAATCAGTTTGGCCATGGAGCTTATCAAGAACAAGGGGATGCATATAATGGTGATAGTTATGCAGAGGATGTTGATCTGCTAGAGAAGATTAAAAAAATGGAGGCTGGCATGGTTCAATTAAGGGGCATAGTACGAATGAAGGCATTCAAGATTGGTTGCAGGCACCTTTTCCATGGGAAGGCACTTTTCCAAGATATTACAACCCTCAAGAGAAGCTTGAATTCATGGTTGAAGTGTTGCCTCAGCTTACACAATGGGCTGAGGAGATCAAGGCTTATGAGAAAAGTGTGGGACAACCTTGTCAATGGGTAAGTCAATCACCATCTCCCTGTCTTTCATTGTATCTTCCTCAATCTTTATCATTTCAGCAGAGGTAAGAGTCAAGTCCCTCACTTGCTACCCCAAGTTTTGATATCATTTCTCCATCTCCTAGTCTTCCACCCCATCTTAGTTCTTTTGTCCTTTTCCCTTCCAAATAGTCATCCCCTTCAAACAAATAAGAAGTTACACCTCCCTTCCCACCAAAAAAATTACAAATATGGTTGAACCCCAACCTACCACTCCTCTTGCTTTCCCAAGTCCATGTTGGGAAGATACTCAAGAATCTAGTCAAGGACAACGAGAAGAGGAGTCCAACAGAAAAGAAATGATAGAAAATCTAAAGAGTTGAGCTACCATATTTGGGTTTACAAAGATTCCCTTGATGTTCAAGCCAATAGAGGAGGTCGATTAAAGAACCAATGGTGGTTGAGGCCAAGTTTATAGTAGAAGAAGAGAAAGAACAAGAGGAGGAAAAATCAGTCCCAAGCCCCATTGAAGAGGAGCAGCTGGGAGAGATCAAATCAGTGTTGAGGCCACTCAATGAAGAAGGCATCATTGAAGATTTTTTGCTTTCATTTCAAGGGCCTGATTTGATTGATGAACCCATGATGGAAGAGGACCATACAATTTTAGAGGCTCTAAGTGTGGAGTAGGCTATAGAAGAACCTTCAGTTCTTCCTCCCACTTCATCCCCTTCAAGATTTGATGTTGAAGAAGAGTTTGATATTTCAAACTTCATGTTTGAGAGTGAAGGGAGCCATGGTGATCAAGTTACAGATCAGGAAGACACCATGAAGGAGGTAGAGCACTTACAGCAGAACAAGGAGGTAGACTATTTGTCAAACTTGAGAGATTGCTTTGATGAAGAGGAGCCCATGGAGATTACATCATTCACTCCTCCATCCATCTTCCATGCACATGAACCTGCTGCCATGAAGGAGAATATTCAAGTGTAAAATATTGCACTCCATAATGGCCCTCTGGAACCAAGATTGGAAGATCTTGATCTTCCATGTTCTTTAAAAAAGGAGGAAGGGAAAAGGTAGGAGGATGTCACCATTTCTCCCATGCCATTCATCTAATAAGGTCCATAAGAAGACTCAATTTTTGGAGTTGAATTTCAGAGAAATGGGCACATCCAAAGGATCAGACCGTGCCCAATCAGGTACTTGGCTTCATTGGAGCCAAAGGAGAAACCAAAACCAGTCATGCCTACTTCAGGGCATGAGGATGAGCATCAAAGTACTAAGGGTCACCATCAACACCTCCAGAAGTCTGATGTAAGTCATCTTGAGAAGGTATTTTCCATTATTTTGATACCTTGATGATTTGGATGGAGGACTGGCTTATTGTCAGTTTTTCACTCATATAGCAGCTATATTTAGTGTCAAATCATTTGCATGGCTTCCCCTCTTGAGAAAGGGAAGCTACTTCTCCCTACCTATAGCAGGCTTTGTTTAGCATTATTTCTCTCTGGTTAGTGTAGGAGTAGGAGTAGACTTTATTTCTAGTAGAAGTGCTTATGCACACTTTGCATGTCTCATTTGAGGCATGTATGATTTGGTATTTGTATATAAGTTTTGTTCACATTTCTCTAGAGGTGCACAAGGCCAGGCTCTTCACTATTTACAACAGAAAGATCCATAATTACCCATGTGATTTGCAAATTCCTAAAAAAAGAAAACAAATGTAGAGCAACTAAAGTAGTTTCAAAATAGTCCATTTTAAAGACAGATGAAAGTCCCAAAGTTAAAATAATTTTCTACTCTCAGAAAATCCATTTCCAAGATTTCCTTATGAAAATTGAGAGTGCAGACTTAGGGTCAAGAAAAACATAGAAAATTCATACAGTCAGGCTCACAGTGGCTTAAGGATCAGACATTCAAAGTTTCAGATTAGTTTCATGTTTATCAAGTAGACTCCACGCCCAATGGATACAACAAGGCAACTGATCTCTTCATCTAGCAGGTAGATGTCCCCGTGAGTTTCCAAATTGTTATCTATATTTCACCTCGAGCTAAATATTGGATTGAATCATGACTCCACATAAAAGGAACCTGAGATAAATCATTTTAATCCTACAAATTGGTTGCAAAAAAGATTCAACAATGAAGTGGCAGAGATAAAGAAAGAGCAAAGGATCCTGTATAGAAAGAAACAACTCTTTCGGGCCATTTCTCCACCTTATATTCATTATGTAAGTTACAAGATGACTCAACAATGGAATTGTAGGGTCAAAAAAAAGAAGGGGCAATGCCACAAGAGAGGCCTAGAGTAAGAAATAAAAAACGACAAGGATTCAAGGTCTTCGGGCTCAAAACCATTTAGGAAAGAATCCATAATAGACTAAGTATAGAAAAGCCAACAGAGGGAACCACATGTCCTAATGACGCTCCTCTAAAGGTGAATCCAAAAAGAGAAGCTTAAACAAGCCCTGCATCTCTATGTGTCTCGGATGAAATGGAGGTAGGGCTGAGTTAGTTGAATAGTCAATGCACAAACACGCTGCGGCGGAGGTGCCCAAGTGTCTTAATGGCGCTGATTCAAAGATTGAATAAAGAGAAGGCTTCCAAATGAGTGCTAGACTAACACGTGTCCTAGAGGAAAGTGGGGTGTTGGGGAAAATTTTGATTTTTTCCCTTTACCTCAAAAGGGGGTAAAAGTTGCAAAATGGCCTGCAACTCCGCCCAGGGAAAAAGTCAACACTTAGACCCGAGTCAAAGCCAAGGTGGGGAGTCAGGGAAAGAAAGTGAAAGTTTTCCTTTCATTCAAAAGGCATAAAGGAAAAATTTGGAGCACATCTCCCCAGCCAACCAAAGACTGCCACATGTCCCATATTAAAGAGGGATCCATTTTTCAAACTAGTTTTCTACTTTATTACGGATTTGATACAAACTTTGAAGGGGAATATCTTTCGACTCGGGGATTGAAATATTACAAATCGACACCATTGGAAATATCTTGGCATTTCCCACACAATGGGGGTCCGAGACTTTATTTTTGAGGAGGTTAGGTAAAGGAAATGAAGGAAACGTCTTTAGGCCTTCAATTCAGGATCTATTTGTCTCAACAACTAGATCAAATTCGATATGTTTCCATCATTTCCTCTTCTTTTAAGGAAACAAATCAAGGATTGATGTAGTAAAGATGTATTTGGGGCATATTTTATCATAAGCATTAATACCAGTGGTTGAGCTTCAACCCACTTTTCCTGCTTCTCTCTCTTTCTTCTCTCTAATCAAATCTATAAATACGAGGGGCGGAATTCATTATAAAGGGTTGTTATCCATTATTCTTCTTTGCCTCCCCTCTTATTTGTATACCTAGGGTCTAAAATGGAGTTTGAACCTCCTTTCACATCTTTGTAATGGAATTTTCTTGCCTCTTGCCCACTAACGATGTATTGTGTGAACTTTTGGAGTAATAAATTATGTTTTGTGATGCATCTGTCCATCTTTTGCTTATTTTATTGTCTCTCCTCACCTCTCGTCATTATCAGGGTATATTTTGCATATTCTAATGTTTTTGTAGGTCTTGGGAGCTATGTTTAATGGGTTTTGAAGTGGTTTTCTGTGTGAAATTTATCTCTAGTTTATGGTGCATCTTTTCCACCCTCTCCTTTGCTCACTTCTCTCCACTTCAAGTAGCTGAGATTGTGACCAGCACTTCCCTTTTCTTGGTGCTATCACCTCGTTATTGTAGGATTTCCCTTTTCATGCTCTCTCTCTCTCTCCTTGGTCCCTTGGAATTGTTAGATTAGGAGTAGATAGTCACATTTCCTTCCTTAGGGGTAGTTTGGCATCGGGATCAAGAAGAAGAAGCCGATTTCTCCCGGAGGACCATCTCAAGTTTGCAAGTCCCATAGCTTGAGAGATGGTCCCATGTTATGCAAATCACACCAAATGACTCCACCTTAGAAAAGAAGATCCATAACTCATTTGGGGTGCTTTGTGATTTCACACTAATAACTCAATATAAATATTGCCTATATTATCGACCAAACTTATAGTTAATCACAGCCAAGTGATTATAATAGCTTCACGTCTCATATTGGAAACCATCTATTGACCTCCCTTATGTCAGCCTAGTGGTGAATTTGAACTCAACGTGGTACTCAACTCCACCACTTAGCAAATTTGGTAGATGAATGTCTTTGGAACCCCATATTTACATCATTGGATGGGTTAGACTCCTTACACTTCTTCATATTTAAATGGCACTTCAAATCCACATGGTATTTCCCAACATAACCGTAAAGCTCATCGACCTCATTATAATGTACATCTTTGACTAGGCACATAAATTTTTGAATATCGAGCTCCTCTTTCAAACGAGCTACATGTGTTCATAGTCATCCATATTTCATACAATGAGATCCCCAAAATTATTGACCCCATATTGACTCGTTCCACTTCAGGGAATGAAATCTAAAACAACTTGTATTAAACATTTTCATGAAACCAAAAGGTATGGACTTCTCAATTATAAAAATCCAAAGCTCTAAATTTCAAAGTTTTCACTTTCGGAGTTTCGAGACTCTTCATGCTTATTTTTTTCAACTCGGCGGGTGAGTTCTAGAATGAGTAATTCTAAAATCCCGAATGAGCGAGTAGTTCCCAAAATTAACTCGAAATTCGATGCCACTTGGCTGCTTGAGCTATGCAATATTTTGCACGCCGAGCCATTGCACAAGTAAAGTAAAGTTGACTCATTTTCCTCTCAGTGCAATCCTTTCTATCTCCATGTGAAATTGACACTTTCACGAGAACATTATTCATCATCTCTATGCATGATTTGAGCCTTTTGAGCACACTTCATTTCTCTATGAACATTTGATCTACCCACTCAAGCATTCAATTCAATGTGTCTAGCTATGTAATGTATTGCATGTCCGTGGACTTCCAAACAACCTTGATCTTGGTAATAAAACTCACAAACTTACCACATGTGAAGGGTTCCCGAATCACCTTAACACTACAATTTATTAGTCCACATCATCGAGTGATCTTTGTATGGCTATTTCCTACGTGAGCTCAAATATTCGAGGCCTTTTAATTTGGCATCCATTCGTTGTGCCACCCTTTTCTAGAACTAACTCCCGGGGTCATGAGATCTAACATAAAAACTAGTTCTTGGTCGATTCGGACTTAGAATCGTGATCTCATCTTATGTGGGTCTGATCTTTTACCTCATGACATGGTTTTTCATTTCAAGCCTACTAATATCATTGAATTGATCTTCCAACTAATATGGGTTGAGTCTATTCATTTTGTTTTTCTAAGTGTTAAATATGACTCAATTGACCCCTAAGCTCACCATTGCGATGAAATTCATTTGGCACTATTGGTATATTGAGATCCTCACACCATCATGCAAACAAACACATAAAACCAAGAACCCTTACACCATCCAACCATGTTGGTATGTTTTCATGAGATCGCTTCTAATCAACCATGAGCTCAGTCCATCATTTCATGATTAGGAGGATTTGCCACTCTTTTTACATGTTACTTCCTTGGATTTTGTAATTGATCCATTCAAATATCCCTACAACTAATTCATACCAAGTTGTTCAAATCCTCGAACACGACATCAACTCGTCTTGGATCTCGTGTTAACAATTTCTAAACCGGGTCCTCACCATGAGCTCGCTTAAACATTCACTAATTCACTACCTATATGAATTGGCCTTTGAGCCCTTCAAAACTTCCATGCCTCTATATTCAACCCAACAATTCTTGTAAGCATGTATTGAGTTACCTACCACAATGTCACCTCATCTGTGAGATCATTGATTAGATATCCGTTGTGCTTCCATATTCCCCCGATCCATTTGTAAATTTTCCTAGTTAGATCTAACTTGAGATGGTTCATTCTATTACCATCGAGCCACATGACTTGTTATATTTTTTTCATGATCTACGTATTCCTCATGAAATAAAAAAAATAACTACTATGAGCTCTTTATGACTATTCTTCTTTCATGAACTGAGCCACGCCTTTTGCAGTGATCCATCAAACAATCACTTTGCATAGCTCACTCTCACAAGTTAATCCTTCACCTTGAATTAGTTTTCACCCCTTACCATGTCAAGCGAGAAAGATTTAAAATTCCATGCCAAAGAAACAAAAACCATCTCCATCTTCGGTGTTATCACGTGGGTCTAGGATCCTCCTAATTAACTTGACAAAGCATAAGTGAGACAAATTTCTCTAAGACTTGTTGGAATGAGTTAATCATTCATTCCTAACAATTCACATTTCATTTTGAGTTAAATGTACTGAGCTCCTAAACTTGCACATTACCAAGCCATTCACATTGATCTCATCCTTAGCCTATACTTTGAAACATTCACGACTTGTTGTTGTGAATTTTTTGTTTCAACGTTGCCACCAATCCTATTTCAAACACCAAGTTCCCCTCATTATGTCAATCATCCACCGAAATCTGCTCAAACTCAACACTACAATCCCCTTCAAGATCTAGCTTGGTCAACATTAGTTATCATGGATTCACATAAGGTCTGATTTGTTTGTGTGTAACTCATCCCTAAACTAGCAAGTTAACCCATATTTGATTTCATGGTATGATATCCTCCTAGAAATATTCACCAATTCATTGGCTCACCCGAATTACAAGCCATTTCCAAGCTCAAACTCCTATCCATTATGTTAAGGCTATCAATCATTCAATCAAATTTTGAACTATAGCTCAATGATACAAGCTATTTCCACAATGAACCGAGTTCTTAGCTCAAGTAACCGAGCTACCTTTATTTTCATGTCAACTTGATTCTCAGCTCGATGATCTATTTTTTAAATTACCCTCATTTAACTGATTCATAGGAACATGGTAAGATATCCCAAAGGTAAATTATTGATTTAATCATTTAATCCGTATTGACTTTGGAAGTGGGCACCATGAGGACGATTTAATTACCCCAAGAAAAACTAAGTCTTGAAGACCTAGAAAGGGTAAAGAATAGTACAAGACAACCCTAAACCTTCAAGTGACATCGTAAATACTCTTTGAACACAAAGTTAACTCGAAATGTCCCAAAACATCTCATGAAGGCCTTTTTGGTATTAGCGTAGAATTGGCTCTTGTCGTCCATTTTTTCCCAAGAGGTAAAAAATTGACAACAATACACTTCATAGGAGGGAATTTCATTTTGACATCCACACATCTACTTACATTGCTACATCTAGCTATTATTTGATATCAACTGCATCTTGCATAAGATCCACCTATGGAATGATTTTACACACGCGTAGAACTACACACGAGTATGAAATGTAGTGTACCACTCGGATTATAAGTTTAATCAATTGGGTCACCACCAGGGTAATTTTGACTCCCCATTTTCATATTTTTATTTTTAGGATTTTATGTGTTTTGGGGTTTTACAGGTTCTATTTCTCTTTGAAGGTTTCAAGAGAACTCGATGATCGACAAGAACATACATGCAATTAATGGCCTAATATTTAGTGAACATCTCGTGACCCTATGAAAATAATTTTGTGATTTTTGCGTAGTCATAGGTGCCTCGCATAAGGTCCTCGTGCTGGCACCCTTGACCCAATCCAGAGCCCCACCCCAACATTTATGATACTCACACAATTTTATGGATTCATTTGTGAAATTTTCCTCCTTCTTTTATCATTTCTTCATTTGGCACTATCCATGATTAGTTAAGAAATTAGTTGAGTACTTTATCCTTTTTCTTACACCTAGGGTTTCAAAAATAAAAATGCTTATTTTCTTAGGTGAGATCTGAACTTTATTACTTTATCATTTTACTAAAACTTTGTACTTAGGAATTTAACATTTATATTTCTATATTTGTTAAATCAAAACCAAAGGAAGAACTAAGAGGGAAGAGGTAGAAAATAAAATATTCGTAGGGAAAATAGGACTTGAAATAAGGTGAAAGATTTGATTTTGTGTATTTCAAAATGTTTAAACCCTTTTAGATTAAGATATGTAATTGTTTAGTTAATTAAATACAATAGGGATGTAAGGGTAGATAAAAGAGGTTATTGTAATTAATTAACTTACAATATTAATCATATAATATCAAAATATTACAATGAATTCCTTAAAAATATCCTAAATTTTTTAAAACACGAGGAATGAATACACATATATTATTACAAATGATTATAATAATTTTTGAGTGTGTATATTTCTAGAACTAGGAGATATGAACATGATGATGCTTCTTTCTTAGAACTATGTTTTGAAACTAAACTATGTTAGTGTTGGCCATTATGTGTGTAGTTTTCATTGATGTTTAAGGCTATTGATGAAAAAGTGTGCCAGAAATTATATGAGTCTCCATGACATGTCATTCAAGGTCAAGTCTGAAGGTTGATTGGTAGTGTCATGGTTTGGTGAAGTTCTATGGTGTTCTGGAGTATAGTCTAGTATGCATGGTCATGGTATGTGTACTTCCAAGTTGGTGTAAGGAATATATTTGGTCAATCATGGTCAATATGATGTGTAAAGAGTGTCTAAGTATATGTAATGAGTCATCATGGTTAGTTCATGGGTTGTATGGGTTGAGTTAGGCCATTCTAGGCCTATTCCTAGACCTAGAGCATGGTGCATGGTATGAAGACATGAGAGATGGAGATGGGAAACATTTCTAAAGCATGGTAGGAGAATTTTGGTACTACATATGAAGTGTATGGAGAGTTTCATGTTAGTTCTTAGTTGTTTCATGGTACTTTAAAAGGTAGAAGGTAAAGGCTAGTATTTTTGTAGATAGGTAATAATATTTTGTTTTGAAGGGACTAAATAAACCTTGCACATAAAAAGAGTCCAAAGCATATAAGAAAACAAGAGGAAACAACAACACCAAGTCAAACCAGCTTGACAAATAGTGCATAAAAAATAAATCAGACCACATACAATCTAAGTATTAAACATACATTTTTAAAAAAATAAGATACTTAGAACAACTAAAAGCACCAAACCCTAGGAAGGAGAAACGTAGAAAATTTCAGCAAAAGGGCGACCATCATTCCACCTTTATCTCTGCTCATTTTTTCTTTGCATTCTAGTGCTCATTTTTTCTTTTGCATTAATGATAAATCTGAAAGGAATTTGACCCTTGTTCTGCTCTTCAAGATCCTCATTGTCTTCCTCATTAGTACTACTCAATTCTAGATGCATATTAACCTCATTCTTTTATACTTGAATTTTTACAATCTGATCATACAGATCAAGACTCTCTATTCCCGCATGATGTATTCAACATTCAAGCCACTAATATGCTTGTTTTGGATATCAATATGTTTTTCGTATTCTTTAACTTCCTAAACCAAATGTTTATTAACCACCAAAAGAGTGTCTACCTCTGCTTTTAACCTAATAATGTGAGCTTCCCAATCAATAGTATCTCTGGCTCTTTCCCTATTCCCTGCACTTTCCTCCTTGGGAAAATCCCCTTTTTTAAATCACAAAGGATTTCTATAAAATCAGCAAGGCACTCTAGCCGACATCCCCTTTTCCTTTTTTCATGTGGGATGCCAAGGTCTCATTTTCTGAATCATCACTTTTATCCTAAGGTCTAGGTGGGATAAGGATTCTACCTTTCTTGAACATCAAAAAGATAAGGCCATGGTGGAGGGGGGTTTCCAGCTTGTCATTCTGGTAGTCGGTGATGGAGATGGTCAAGGACTGAAGGAGGAAAAAAGGAAAGCTCATCTTCTAGTTTTTATGAAGGTAGTTCAAAATGGACAGGTGGTAAGAGAAAAGATTCCTAAATTTTCCCTCAAGTGTGAGGTATTTCATCACCATGAGACACACATCTAGCCACATATTAGGAAAGAAATTCTAGCGATATTATCATCATATTGAATAATATTTTCCCTAGGACTGAAGAAGGGGAAATCTCATGTTTTTCCTAGTTTTATCTTTAAAGATTTTAAGACCATCAATGGACATACCATTGGCTTTGGCGATGGTGTTATTAGTGACCTCAATTTCAGTTCTTCTCATCTTAACCTAGTTTTCCTCTCTCGCTTTCCCAAATTCATTGGCAAACAATAGATTATGGCCTTAACTTCTCAAAATAGATGGAAAACCCACCCCGCAATGAAGGCGCCACAAGGTACCATCCATTTTAAGATGCATATAGGAAGTAGGTTCAGTCCTCACTCTATCCCCACCCATGATAATCCTACCACAAAAACTAGACACAGTAATCAAAGTGAGAAAGAAGAAAGAAAGAGATGAAACATAATGTGGATATTAAAAACCCTATTAATATTGCTATTAGAATCCACACAAGTTTCATCATGTATATCACTATAATTATGATGGTTTATCTCAGCAAATATTTTCCTCATTAATCAAATTTTTGATATGATTCCAAGGTAACTCCTCATCCTTCTAGCTCATATGTCCCTAAAGGTCATTCCCATGATTTTCTAGGCCATCCACAGTCTTGTTTCCGCTCCTATACACATGATGTATCTCAACCCTAAAAAAATGTCCCATCATTTTCTTGGCCTCCTTAATTATGTTTTTAAGCTTCCATCATGTGTTATCATTTTTCTTAAGGGCATTAATAACACACATGGAATATCCTTCAATAATAAGGTTTTGAATATTCATGGTTTTAGAGATCTTTAATCCCCATAACATAGCTATGGATTTGACATGATTATTTGAATGAATACCAACCTAACTAGCATACACCCTCAAACAACCCCCTATGATCTCAAACAATCCCTCCCCCTCTAGCACTACCTTTCCTCACTTTGTTCAAGCCGTCAAAGTTTAATTTGCACCATCCAGAGGGTGGGAATTTCCACTTGACCTTCTTAATTTTATCCTCCCTATCTTTTCTAATAATCTCATAAGGAACCTTGAGATTAAAATTATTTAGGATATCCAGGATCTAAACCCAAGGGAGGTTTAGTAGTCTTGCATTTAACAATTTGAAAATTATCTTTGAGATTCTAGATGATAAGCCTCCACATTCTTAGGGTAAGATCTAAAAAAATCATTTTATTCCTAAGGGAGATGTTTAGTAAACAAGACTAAATACCAACATTATGCATTAAAACTTGAAATAGAAATCAAACTAATATGCTAAGCATTTGAATCTCTACTCTTTAGATCACCAAAAACACTAAATGAACCTAGATAGATCCATGGCAATCAAAGTTGATTGTTTGATCTTCAAGGGTTTGGGAATGGAAGCTCATCAAAGTATGGCTACAAGACCATTTTGATTATCTCCATATGACCCAAAATCTTGGATGGATGAAATGCAAGAATGAGGCTATTAGCTCAAATGAAAGATGCTCTAAGATAAAATGCCTATAGATTAGCTATAAACATGTAAAGGTGTAAAGGTGTAAGAAGAAAGGTAGGAGGAGGGCTCTTATATAGCCCAATGGATAAAAGAATCTCTACATCCCTTTACATGTGGGATAATAGAGAGGTTGGGTTAGTTGTGGATAAGGATGGTTGAAAGGGGTTGAGTCAACCTTAGGAGAGTTTATTTTGTCCTTTAGTGACTCATGGGGTTTGAGGGGATTTATTAATTAACCCAAGTGATTAATTAATAGGTGAGCAAGCTTATAGAAGCTTTTTAGAGGAATAATTAGCATGATTTAGACTATGGGAGGAATTTAATCAAATAAATGATGATTTATTGATTTAATGGAAGAGGAAGCTAATTAATTAATAATAATTAATTAGTCTAGATAGAAAGGGGGATTAATTAATGGAAGGTTGTTAATTGGTGTATTTGTTGGATAGAAGAGTTAATTAATTAATGTAATGTAACTAATTAATGGTGATAGAAGAGAAAATGAGCATTTATTGATGATATGTCATCAATTTGTGGGAAAGGATATAATTAGCACAATTTAAGTATTTAAATTTCTCGAGCTAAATTATAGGTGTCTACATTTTCCCCTCTTTGGGGTGGCGTAAGTGACACCACTTCAAAGATAGTAGATAGATAAAATTTTGAAGGGGTAGAAGAAAAATTAGTAGAAGTGAGAGATGCCCCCTCGAGTGTCGATGGGGTGATGAAAGAAGGTGATCGATGATCAAAAAGGTGAGAGAAATGGATAGAAGAATGGGTAGGGGTAGGATGCCCCAGGTGAATCAGAAGAATAGTGTTGATAGGAGAATGATGTAGAAGAGGAATGAAGATGGAAAGAAAAGAGAAAGCTTTCATCCATAGTGTATTGAAACAACTTTAGTGTCATCATATTTCCAAAGATCTACATCATCGGTCCTTATTAAAAATATAAGCATACGAAAAAAGTAGAATGACATGAAAATCCATACTATGAACAATTGTCCATTGCTGAAAATACCAACTCCATGCAACATACAAAATGTAATGCAATACGAGAAAGTAAAATATGCCTAACTCCTTACAACATACATAATGCAATGCAATAATACAAGAAAGTAAACAAGCTAACCTAATAGAGAAACATAATGTAATGTTTTTGTTATCAAGCTTTGATTCCAACCTATGTGAATTAATGAAAAGGGTTAAAAGATGGTGCCCCAAGCAAGGATACATGCAAGGGGAATAATGAAGGACACTTGGGTCCTATGAAAAGTAAATCATGCACTATGAAACAATACCAAACAACTCATTATGCCCCAGTATATACATAGTAAGAAAACCAACTTTGTTATGGAGGTAGATCAAGATGATCCATGAGTCACACACAAGAACATGAGAGAACCAAAGAGTGATGTTTTTAGGATGATTTTTATTGTTTTTATTTTTTAGAAACATATTTGAATGTTTTTTATTTTTAAATTTTTCTAAAACTATGTATAGAAGACAAAGAAGTGTGGATTCCCCCAGTGATAGATGGGATGTACAAGGGCAAAAATGCCATGCATGTATGCGCAAGAAAGTGAAGATGTGAAAATGCCCCCAATGATTAGGTGGGAGTATTCAAAGAAAAAATCTTCACACATAGAAGGGGGATCAAGGCCAATATAAAATAGGTTCAATCATGAGGGAGCAAGGATGCCCCCAACGTAAGTTGGCCAAGAAACACATGAGAGAAAAGAAGTAGAAAATTGTCTTATTAAAAGGGGACAAAAGTGCCTGCAAACATGGAAAAGAGGACATCCGATACACATGGATGTTCTAAATGATTTTTGAAGAACAGAGGATGCTATGAAAATATTTAGAAGGTGGTTGATGAAAAAGTGATTAGCCCAAGGCACAAATCATGAGACAAGACATGCGCTAAAGCAAGAGTTTGAACAAGGTCCAAAAAGTAACACTTGATAACATACTAATCCTGTTTACTCATCAGATCTCATGTGTGCACATGGAAATGAATTACCTCTTGAAGGAAAGAGTTGATAGATAACAAAGTGAAGACACTAGCCAATGTGTAGGAATGATTTAGTTTGAAAGGTGATTTGTGAATGGATTGTGGAAGGAGAGTCATACATTTGCTCCACTGCCACCAGGTCCCATAGCCCGATGGAGATGCATTTGATTCTAATCACAACATTTCTCTACTTCCAGTCAGGCATCCATAGCCCCGATAGAGATTATTGGAAATACCCCAAGAGAGAGTTATATATCAATTTTATTTTTCTTTTAGATTTTTTTTTTTTGATTGATTGATTTTGATTCTTTTTCTTTCTAAAAACTTATTTCAGCTCTCTTGTTTGACAAGGGGTTAAGAACCACTGATGGCTTGATGGAAGGATGTGGAAGTGATTGTGATGATGACATTGGCTAGTGTCAAAAAATACATCCAAAAATTCTTCCCAACAAGTTTATTATATGTAGATAGTGATAGGATCTCTAAGAGGTCATTCGTTCTTTAATTTACCAAGGTTATGAAAGACCAAGGTCAAATGGATACCATAGAGATAAATGTCACAAAATGTGTGAAATAAGCTAACCAAAATATCATCAAGGGATGAAAATGGTGGATGACTTGTAGAGGAATATGAAAGAAAGGAAGAAAGAACATCCATGTGTACGCAATACCTGATTGCAATGTTTGATCTTTGTACCTTTGATTTTTTTTTTGTAATGTTTTAATGTTTTCTCATTTTTTTTTTGTATTTTTGAACTATTTTATGATTTTTTTTTTTTGATTTTTTTGGTTATCGAAATGAAACATGTCACTCTTGTGTGATAGGATCCAACAATGATGTTCACGATTTCTTTGATAAGAGAGACTAAGCGTTTGTTTATCAAGAGTGATATTATCCCCATCTCTGATGATCGTGGTGAGTTCACACTCAACAAATGATTGTGATTTGTTTTGAAACATGGGTTTTGTATGTGGGAGCTTGAGTTCCCTATCCATAGGTTTTATACACTTTTTGCCCATACTTGATGGGTACATTGGTGTGCATTCTGAATCACATTTGATTTTGAATTTTATAATCATTTGAGTTGTTGGGAGATTTGGAGCTCTTCGGTTTTTTGGTCTTAGCTTGGTAAAAAACTTGTCTAGGTTTCTTATAAGCTAATGCATGACTTGTTTGATCCCGAGAAGTGGGAGAAGAATGTGGACATTTAGAATTGATGGGAGAATGTGAGGAATGATGGTGGGCTTTCCACAATCATTGATAGAAGAATAATGTGATGGATGAAAAGGATATGGTCCAAGAATTGAAGAAGATGGGCTACTAGGAGGTGAGCCACAAGATAGAAGATGAAGGCTACTTGGATGTGGCCCTAGTATAGAGGAAGAAGGGCTACTAGGAGGTGACCCAAGAATAGAAGAAGAAGGGCTACTAGGATGTGACCCATAGATGTAAGATGATGGGCTACTAGGATGTGGCCCAAGAATAGAAGATGATGGACTACCCAGGGGTGACCCATACATAGAAGACAAGGGGCTAGTTAGACGTGCCCCAAGAATAGAAGATAGTGGACTACTTGAAAATGTCCCACAAATAGCAGAGGGAGGGCTACTAGAAGGTGACCCACACCTAGATGAAGATGAAGGGATACTTGGCATTAACCCCATAAGAGATTGTGATTGAGGAATTGTGATAGAAAAGAGTGATTGGGTGATGAGAAGATAGGCCATGGATCAATGCAATACCTAGAGTTTCATCACATAATGAAGAATGTGAAGATGGAAGAATAAGAGGAGGATCAAGTTGCATGATCTGAGGCTCTTCCTCTGTTTCTTGATAAAAGGAATCAACCTTTTCCTCACAATATGTGATGCATCAAAGTCTAAAGAGAATCCTTGCTCATAATCTGCTAAAGGAATATCTTCATGTGCCCTTATAAATGCCCTGATTGTTTCTTCATTCTAAAAGAGATCAATCGGTATGAGTTGTTGATCGACCACCAGGGGTTGATTGGAAGAAAGAGGTTCAATTGGTGTGGAAGACTTAGAATATGTTTGATGATGATTGATAGAAGAAGATGATGTGGGGGATGAAGAAGATGTGGAGCTAGATGTCTCGGGAGTAGAAGAAGGTGGTGTGGACCTACCTATATGATGGTATATCATCTATAAACTAGTAGGATTAAGTCCAAAGTTTGTAGATTATGATGCATGGGTCGATTTAGAAGTTTGACTAGAAGGACTTTGAGTCACATGAATCTTCAAAGAAGGAAGACTTCATGGGGTGATTGATGAAGAAGGTCCTGCGAAGAAGGGGAGGACCATGATTCAAGAATCACATTGGATGAATAATAACAAGGGTCTTTGAAGAAAGAGAGGACCATGATTCAAGAATTGTATTAGATGTTTGATTGGAGGGATTTGGAGTCACATGTATCTTCAAAGGAAGAAGATGTCATTGAGGTGACTGATAAAAGGGGTCCTGCGAAGAAAGGGAGGACCGTGACATAGGAGTTGTATTAAATGTATGATGAAGAGGGTCCTATGTGAAGATAGGGAGGACCATGATGTAGGAGTCACATTAGATGAATGATGAAGATAATTTGTGGTGACACAAATCTTTAGAGGAGGAGAACGTTGTTTAGGTGACTGATAATAGAGGTCCTACGAAGAAGGGAGACTTAGAGATTGAAATTAGATGAATTAGATGAATAATAGTTTTTGATCCAAATCATCAGAAGAATCGAGGAAATATTTGGATTGGAATCCTCAAGAAGAAGAGGAAATTTTGGATTAGAATCAAAAGAAGAGTGGGGGAAATCAAATAATAATTTGGATCAGAAGTGTCCAAACCATACCACCGACTATGAGATGAAGGTGGGGAATGGGTTACCCGATGGGTTCTCTAGCGTGAAGAACCAAATGAGGTTTGGTCATGATGGGCATATTTTGATGTGAACACCAAAAATTTGATTCCTTATTGTCATATGTATAAGGGACCTTGTGATAATCAGTCATTTTTGGTGTGTTTGGTTCAAAGGTCTAGACCTAGATTGTATGATCAAACTTCTTCAAAGTGAAGAAGGTTTCATGTTGATTTGGGAAACATAACAACAACCAACTAGACATTTCATAAAGATGGGGATGCTTGTGTGATTTTCCAAAAGGGAAGCTAAGGAAAACATACATCATGATGACTCAAGATTGATAATCCAACAAGGTTTGGAAAACAAGTTTGGAGGCATAAATGTCAAAGGATTGATCAAAATTTTAGCAACATAAAGGATACAAAGGAAATATTTCCAATGTTTGATTGATGCAAAAGTTTCTTGATAGGAAATGTTTTTTCCAAGGTTTGAAAGATATGTTCAAAAATGATCATGAACTTAGGAAAAAACAAGAAGATCAAGAGGATCAAAGACCCAAAGGATTGTCCTAGAAATGAGTTTATAAGATGGATAAACACAAGGAACAATCACACAAGTTCAAAACACAAAGCCAAATTAATGACCAAAGAATAATGAATGATAAAGAATCAATGGATCAAAGTGATTTTCTAAAATGGATAAGTCAATGTGAAAATGAGACACAATCACACAAAGTTTTTGTAAACCAATCAATCAAATGGAGTACTTCCTAAGCATCTGATCAATTAATAGTTTGACACATAAGATGATCAAAAAAATGTCACCACTTATGCCAAGTTCAAAAAATGAACAAGACATAAGTAATAACAAAAGGTTGATATGATTTCCAAAAAAGGTATACTAAAAGTAAAGTTTAAGTCCAATCAAGACCTATATCTTAAAAAGTGGGAGTTACGAATATGAATGACACAAAATACCACTAAGATATGTTAACCAAAATTTTTAAAAAAAGTAAGGTATTAGTATCAAATGATATTGATATAACACACACAAAGGTAACAACAACACACTTTTAAAATCGAGGTAATGTTTGAAAAAAAACCAAAGGCTAGAGTATACCTAGGAATTGTTAAAGTGTATATATAACATAACATTACAATCTAGATACTTAGGTCAAGTTTACAAGAAACAAGACGTAAGTATCCAAAATTGTAGTGATACATGATACAAACAAGATAACAATTCAAAGGAGAATCAAGATGATGAATCAAGCCTAACTACAATGATGAAATCTTGACTTGGGTATCAAGATCAAAAAAATGCTACCAATGATATGAAAATGTCTCCACACACTTTAGACGTTTAACAACTCAACCGTAAAACATGGATGAGCGTAAACGGACATAAAAGTGGTGAATACAATCAATTAGCAACACAAGGGTAGTCACTCTTCTTTTGATCAACAAAGTGTCAAAAGAAAGTGAAGGAAGTAGTACAATTGTGAGGATGAAAAATGTTGGCCTCACTTTGAATAGAGTTTCACCTCACCTTAGGGAGTGAAAAACTAAGAAAAAGTAATGCTTCACACATTTCATGATGAATGATGGCTCTCAACTCAAATTGGTTTTGATATGGTCAAGTTGGCTCCTGGTCAAAGATAGCTTCCTAGGTGGTTCACTCAACTAGGTGTCACAAGTTATCTAAGAGCTGAGCTCAATTTACCAAGAAAAGTCACACTAACTAATTCTTGGAGTATCTCAGCTTTACTTTACCCCCTTCAAGCATAGTGGGCAATAAATGCATCCATCATGTACTCTCACTGGGGTCGCGATATGGATAACTTTGACACTAAATCTCACAAATGGTAATACTAGTCAAGTAGGTTGTGTGGAGCACTTCCCATTTCATCCACAAGGTTCCCTCTTGTGTGGACTACTTTGGGTTCCTAGGACCACCCCCATTGTTGTAGCTTAAGGCTTATGCCAAAGGGGTTATGTCCTAGTTTTAAGCGGATGGGGCGTACCCTTATCCAAACCTACAAATCAAGTGTTTTGAATGTGGTGTGTTTTTTTATCTTTTAGACTTAATGTGGTTTATTCATTCACCATTTGGAAACCTGCAACACACGTGTAGTTAGAAAATTTTGTTTCAAACTCCTTTCTTTGACAAGATTTTTAGGTCCTGCACTCAAGCGTTAGTAGTTCTCCAAGAAATCACATTATTTAAAAGAGGATTAAGAGTTGATTTTTTGATTCTCAAGATCATCCAAGGATGCAAGAGAAGAGCATACACAACAAATAATCCAACTAAAAAGTAAAGGAAAATTTTGCAATTAATGAACCATACAAAAATCTTGATAAATGTTCATTCCCTTAAACCAAAAATGAAAGATGAAGTTTCCAATTAACCAAATGTTAGAAAATGAAGACTAAAGTTTTTTTTGATTCTCAAGATCACCCTAAGGTGCAAGAGAAGAGCATACACAAAATTTATCCCAACTAGATAGAAATGGAAAACTTCAAATCAAAGGACCATAAAAAAATGTTTTGTAAAAGGTTCATTCCCTTAAGCAAAATGAATAATCAAATTTCCAAGTTAATCCAAATGTTAAAAAGATAGAGATCAAAGTTGTTTTTTATTCTCAAGATCACCAAAAGGTGTAAGAGAAGAGCATACACAATATTTTTCTAAATCAAGTAAAGCATGGAAATACAACATTCATCAAAACATTAGACATGTTAGAAAATGACCAGTTTTACAATAAAAAGAAAACCTATAAATTTATGTAAGTATAAATCCCAAATTTATGTTTTCATTACATATTTCACTTCAATACCTTTCCAACACAAAAAAAAAAATGAGTCATTTTGAGTTTGGGAGCAAAATGTTATGGCCTTCGGAAGATGGGTTACACATATGCTCTTATGCTCACGGGTATGCACTTAACATGTACTCAAAAATGTCAAAAAAAACGTCCCTTAATCTACAAAATGGTCACATTTTTCCAACCAAGATTCAATTTTGACAAAACCCATCACATTAATATATGAATAGAAGACTCAACACTATCAAACATTAACATTCATGATCAAAAACTTAACATTTTCAAGAAATTGACAAAACTAACATGTAGAATGTTGAAAAAGTAAGCTCTAAAAATGAAAACATGATGAAATCTTGAAATTTTCTCACCAAGATTCAATTTTGACAGCAACCCACCACATTAATATGTAAATATAAGACTCAACACTATCAAACACTAACCTACATGCTCAAGAATTTAAGATTTTCAAGAAATTGACAAAACTAGCATGTAGAATGTTGAAAAAGTAAGCTCTAAAAATGAAAACATGGAGAAATATTGAAATTTTCCCATCAATTCCAATTTTGACAGCACTTCACCTCCTTTATACCTACAAGGAAGACTCAACACATGCAAACTCAACAAAACAAGTTAAGAAAAACAAGTTATGTCAATATATGCAAAAAGAGGGTTAGTAACCAAAATTGAAACTTAACTACAAAAACTTGAAATTAAGTGCAAAGGACAATGGAGTAAGTCCCACCGGGCGTGCCAAATGTATCAATGTATTAGTTAGCTATGCAAAGGGAATTGAAACTAACACCTTAATAGTTTCAAAACATGAACTAACTACACAAAGATCATCATGTTAAGAGCTAAACAAGACTAAATACCAACATTATGCATTAGAACTTGAAATAGAAATCAAACTAATATGCTAAGCATTTGAATCTCTACTCTTTAGATCACCAAAAACACTAAATGAACCTAGATAGATCCATGAAAATCAAAGTTTTGATTGTTTGATCTTCAAGGGTTTGGGAATGGAAGCTCATCAAAGTATGGCTACAAGACCATTTTGATTATCTCCATATGACCCAAAATCTTGGATGGATGAAATGCAAGAATGAGGCTATTAGCTCAAATGAAATATGCTCTAAGATAAAATGCCTATAGATTAGCTATAAACATGTAAGGTGTGTAAAGGTGTAAAAAGAAAGGTAGGAGGAGGGCTCTTTATATATCCCAATGGATAAAATAATCTCTACATCCCTTTACATGTGGGATAATAGAGAGGTTGGGTTAGTTGTGGATAAGGATGGTTGAAAAGGGTTGAGTCAACCTTAGGAGAGTTTATTTTGTCCTTTAGTGACTCATGGGGTTTGAGGGGATTTATTAATTAACCAAAGTGATTAATTAATAGGTGAGCAAGCTTATAGAAGATTTTTAGAGGAATAATTAGCATGATTTAGACTATGGGAATTTAATCAAATAAATGATGATTTATTGATTTAATGGAAGAGGAAGCTAATTAATTAATAATAATTAATTAGTCTAGATAGAAAGGGGATTAATTAACAAAAGGTCATTAATTGACATATTTGTTAGATAGAAGAGTTAATTAATTAACATAATGTAACTAATTAATGGTGATAGAAGAGAAAATGAGCATTGTAAGTAGCCAAATTTAACTTCATAATTTCTAGAATCTGTGTTCCTCCATATTAGTTCATCTTGACTCTGTCTAGGAGGAATGTGGTAGAACTTAAGTTCATTATTGAGGGTTTCAAAGGGTAGGAGAGGTCCACTATAAGAAGGTGGAGGAATAATCTATTTCCATTTCTTGTCTTTTGTCCAGTAGTCACACACCCTTTCACCAAATGTCACTTTATAGAACAAGAAGTAATCCTTCCAAGGTATCTCCTCTTTTAGAGCTAGGTTTCTAATCTAGTGGTATTCCTAGAAATTGATCTTAGCTCCATTCCCCAAATTCCACTTAACACCTTTATTCATCAGGTTCCTCGATTTCCCCAAATCATTCCAAAAATGGATCCTTTGGGAAGATCTTTATCCTTTAAAAAACCTAAAGTACCACCAACATTCCACAAGTATTTCACTTTCAAAATGTCCACCCATATGCCTTCCTCTTTATGTAACCTCCATCCAACTTTGGCAATGAGGGCCTAGTTCATCATTTACATGTTTTTAGATTGAGGCCACCTCTGTCTTTAGGAGTTGTCACCTTTTCCCAAGATATCAAAGGTATCCTGGTTTTGACTTCAGTTCCTAACCATAAAAACCTTTTTGTATGCCTTCAATAGCCTTTCTGATTTTGTGGGGCATAATAAAAATAGACATTGTGTAAGTTTCCACACCTTGCATAGAGATTTGAAGCAATTAGAATTTCCCTTGAGTCAACAACGTTCCTTTCCAAGAGGAAAGTTTCTTGTGAAATCTATCAATGATTTTATTCTAGCTAGTATCATCCATTTTTCTGCCACACAAGGGCATACCAAGATAGCTATCTAGGATATTCTTTATATTACATTCTACAATGGTGGCAAGACACTATTTTTCATGTTCTTCTAAATTGATGAAATAACATTAGCTCTTCTTGAAGTTAAATTTTTGACCTGATACCTCCTCATAGTTATTAGTGATTATTTTTAGAGACGTGGCTTCCTCGACATAAGCTTAACCCAAAAACATTGTGTCATCAAAAATAGTTGAAGACATTAATTCTCAACCCCATTAGCAACTTTAATTCCCTCAATTCTCCCCTCATTTTTATCTTTTGAGTAGATCCTACTCAAGGCTTTAGCCACAATAATATATAGAAAGGGTGATAGAGGGTCACCCTACCTAAGAACCCTCTCATATTTTAAAAAAATTAGGTTGATCATTAAAAATAAAATAAAAAGTTGAGTTAGTGATAAAATATTGAATCAGATTGATAAAGTGACTATCAAAACCCAACTTATGAAGAAGCTTAAGAATAAAGTTCCATGAGATCCTATCGTATTCCTTCTACATTGCAATTTTATAATCATCACTTCTCTTTTAGATTTTTCAACTGAGTGGATGGTTTCATGTATGGAAATGATGCTGTCAAGAATTTGTCTTCCTGACACAAAGGCACCCTGATTGGGTGAAATGAAATTGCTGAGCACATCCCTCAAGCGAAAGGCTAGAATTTTTGAAATTATTTTATAGATCATATTACAAAGATAAATGGGCCTGAAATCTCAGGGATCTTTAGCACCAATTTTTTTGGTATTAGGGAAATGAAGGTATTATTGACTTATATGAGCATATATCTTGAAAGAAATAAATCCTATATTACCGCTACAAAATCCTTTTTGACAATTTCCCAGTATAATTGGAATAAAAATCAGTAAATTCATCGAGTCCAGGAGTTTCATCTCCTCCATCATTAAATAAATAAATTTAATCTCTTCTTACGAAGGAATAATAATTATATCCTTATTAATTTCTTCATCAATGACTGATCTAAAAATCCCCAACATGTTATTAGTAGCATTAATATCTCGGTTGGTTTTCCTCAGAAAAAAATCTGTTTGAAAAAGGAGGTGATAGTGTCAGCTATATCTTTCTCCTCATCAACCACCCTCCCATCAGGTCCCATGATTTCATGTATCCTTCCTTTTTTTTCTTTGATGGTGGCCGAGATGTGGAAAAATTTGGTGTTTCAGTCACCCTCTTTTAACCACTGAATCCTAGATTTCTATTTCTAGTATATTTCTTCCTTGCACAATATAGAATGGATCTCACAGAGAAGGACTCTCTCTTTTGCTTTATCCTCATCATTCCAAACTCCTTCTTCCATAATTTCCTCCATTTCTTTTAATTCCTTAGAAAATTTTCTCTTTTGCAAGAAAATGTTGCCAAAGGTCTCTTTATTCCATTTTTAATATTGTTTTTGACATTCCTGAGTTTGGTAGCCACTTGGTACATACAATTTCCTCTCATTTCAAGGCTCCACCATTCCTCAATCCTCTCCTCCAGCTCAGGATGGGTAGTCCACATTTTTCATACCGAAAGGTGAAGACTAGTCAAGAACACACAAGTAATTCACTTTAGCTAGAAATATTCAAAAGTATTTGGACTTGGAAGAGATTTGGAATGTATAAATTAGGTAGTCATGATGCTTCATGACAAGATTTAGGTCAAAATGTTGAAGGAAATTCTAGTAATGATGTTTTTGGTAAAACCGAGTTCTAGATAAGGTGAAATCAACTCAATATGCAAATTTGTTTTGCTCACCCACTCACACACACTCTATATAGGAACTTGTGGATTTGGCAAGTGATTTTAAAATGGGTCTAGAGTTTTTACAAAAATAATGAGGTGGAAATTGATTTTCATGCTTTTATGAACAATCATTATGTTGTCAAGTTTCTTTGAAACCCTAGTTAAATTCTCCTTCTAGAGAAACTTGGAAGAATTGTATTGTATGGTCTCCCAAATGTCTTGGAAAAATAAATTTATGCATCAGGGTTGTAGAGGATTCCTCGAGATCTCATTTTGGTGGTGGTTTGGTGTTTCAGTTATTTCAGGAAGAGAGAAGAAAACCCTAGTTTTGTAGAGATTTGAAGTTTTAGGGTTGAGATGGAAGCTTCAACAAGAGAAATGAATTATTCTAGAATCCTTGGGAAATGTGATAGATAGCCATGAAAATTATTATCAATATTTATTGAAATTTTTTTGAGTTACATTTCTCTAAAATATCCCTACCAATTTTGGCCTAAAGGGCGTAAAGCTAGTCATGGAGGTTAGAGATAAGTTTGATCATTTTACATGTTTTAGTGCTTGTTTTTGGTCCTAGATAATTGATTGACACCTACTATGATGTGTTTAAAATATTGGAATGGTATGATAAAGTGGTTTCCATTTAAAGACGTAATAACGTAGAAAAATCTATCTTTCTTGCTCAAGAATATGACTAAAACATTTGTGCTAGAGTGAATTTATTCATATGACATATGATTCTTAGTAGTTGATCATGTTTGTAAAAGTTCCCTTGATGTTTTCCATGATTTTTTTTTAGATTGGAAGTGAATTTGAATATGTTTGGATCTTGATTCCTCAAGACTGGTTCTTGAGTCATGTTTGGTAGTTTGGAGCAGTTTTCAGAGTTTGAGCTACTTGTATTCCTTACACTATGAGTTGGAGGATAAAGTGAGTTGTTCCAGAGACTAGATTCAAATACCTTTAAAATGGTTTATGACTTGAGCCATCATGAAGTTTTTTTCTATGTTAATTTTTCCATTCATCAGGACCATTGTCGGGTACTTAAAGACCTTGTAGGGATTTCTTGCTTCTTGGAGCGTGTCATGGAAAAATTGGATGTTTCAATTTTTATTTATATTTTTAGTGGTTCTTTTAGGTTTTTATTATATTGCATGATGATTTTTGTGCCATTTATAAGTTTTTATATTTCCTTTAGGATCAATTTTCATTCATTGGAACTTGGAGTTCTTGTTTTTTTCCTTTGGAGGTGTCTTGGTGCTTGTTGGATATGTCTTGAACCCTTCTAATCTACTTGGGTCCTTTTATTTGTTTTTATGAATCTATTGATGTATTTTTGAGTTGGGATGACTTACCTATATTGTTTTAGCTGACCTATGGGTTTTTAAATCTAGTGTTGTGTATATAAGCGAGTGCACTTGGTTAATTATGAGTTCTTATGTGCATGGGGATGTGTGTGACCTATAGGAAAAGGAATAATATCTTAGAAAGGAAAAGGAAAAATAATAGAAGAGTGATGAATACCTGATATAGATTAAGGATAAAAATTCTAGGGAAATAGACCTATCCAACCCATGAAGAACCATATTTGAGCAAGTTAAGAGAGAGAAGTTTGAAGAGGGTTTGGTGTGTTTGGAGATGAACTTGGATCAAAATCACTTGTGGGAGAAACAAATCTTTTATGATCATTCCTTTACAATATTCTGTGATGATTAATATTCATGCAAGTCCATTTTTATGAGTAATATTATTAAAAAATTTAGGTTTTGGTGCTCCTTATGGGGTTGGTGCCTCACTATATAAATATTGTTTGATGTGTAATATTCATGCAAGTCCTTTTTGTAATATAAGAAGAGGTTTTGTTGAAATTTCTCAAACATGTGAAATAAGTCAATTAAAACTTTTGTTTCTCAAATTGAAGAGCATTGGGAAAGATATGAAGGCCATGAATAGAAGAATGATAGAGCTTTAGATATTCTACGTTCTTGAAAATCAATACCATTCATTATAAATCATGAACCTAGCTGGAAGGAAATATTTTCTAGATTCATCTCAACATAGGTCCTTTATAAAAATGTCGAAGTCGAAAGGAATATTATGAGAAAGAACGAGTTCCTAGGAATGAATTATATGGATGGGATGCACGAGCTGAGGACTATAATTGTGGAGGTCATGTTGGAAAACATATTCACTTAAAACATCTCTTGATAGATTATAGATAACATGAGGTTTAATTTTAGATAACTTGTACTTAGCCATTAAAAAAACTCCTAGGATGTTTAAATGGTCGTCAAATGTCTACACCACCAAGAAGATCAAATGCTTACAATGCAAAGGGATACATGGTAGGATTCTAGGTCTCTTCACAGAAGATATAATTTTACAGAGATGAATTCTATGGAATAAACTAATATTTATTAAGGCATCAGGTTTGGGAAACAACTAAGAAAGGTTGAAAATTCAAATAAAGAGAAAAATTTAAAATTTAGGATATGAAGGAATCAGCCCCAAACTAATAAAAATAGACACAAAATCCAGTCTAACAATGCAAAAATTTGAAGATACGTGGAGATTGCTCACCGTATCACTTTTCACAATTATCATTCAAGGTCCGATGCGGTCGACATTTACAAGGAGCATGGAGATTCCCTATTGGTCCATGTTTCAAAATGGACATAGGGGGCTAACAAGTAAGACTGACACCACAAGGTATAGTTGAATGTTCTTACCGAGTTCACGCTTTACACTATGACAAGATTCTTTTAGCTAAATAATGACATTGTAGTAGTATGTGATGCTCTTCTGGTTTTTGTTTCACAATATGAAAAGGTTCTTGTAAATGAAAGTGCATTATGAAGGAGCGTGGAGCTTTCCTATTGGCTCGTGTTTCACAATGCTTAGAAGGGACTATAAAAGTATGACATTGTGAGGGTACATAGAGCCTTCTAATTGGATCACCTTTCATGGTAGCTAGTGCAAGTAAAAGAAAGGACCCGACATTGTGAAATTTCATGTAGATTTCTTATTGGTTCATACTTTGTAATGGATAATGGAGGTTTCATAGAGCTCAATACTACAAGATCTAAAGCATGCGTGCAATTATCTTATTGGATCACATTTCATAAAAGAACATGCCTGCATATAAAGCCAAATAACACGTGGTAAAAGAAAATTAATGCACGTGTAGACAAAGGCAATCCCATGAACAAATTAGAGGCCACCACGTGTCACTCTCTTATTCATCTCGACCTACAAAACTTTATAAGGACATATCTTTTGTTCTATAGCTCAAAATTCAGTAAAATTAGTCTCATTGGAAAGATCTCATCTTGATCTTCGTTTTGACACTAATAAAATCAGAAATCGATGGTGTTCATAGAGAAAAGAGGAGAAAAATTTCAAATCATTTTTTCAAATCTTAACTAACTCGATTCATGCCAAGTTTGACTATGGAGCAAAATAAAATTTGCATGGAAAAATACAAACTACATGAGAAAAATATTATTTTATTATTTTACAATGCTAAGTATAGAGCCTAATTATCTTATCTTTTCCACATGTCAGCTTGCATTGGAATTATCTCCAAGTGGGTCTTGACTGATGTTATAACTGAAGATGTTGAGCAATTCAACTCCACTTCATTTTCTTATATATACTGGTGATTTTGAAGCATTATGGTTTAGATTGATGTAACTAATTGTTGTAGATTTTTAAGCAAGTGCCCACTATTAATAAAGTGATTTTACCTTTCTAGAAAATATTTACAATCTTGTGCATTCAGGTAGTTTATTCTTGTGATATTTCCCTAAATTTATTAAGTTATCTTCTTATGTTACCTTCCCTTATTGCAAAATAGGTTTTTATGTTTTAATTTTAGTGTGCATGCATATTTAAATATGTGTATTGTGAGTTATCCTTTCATAAATTTCCATTATTTTTCCATGAAATTCACCAAAAACCCTCTAGTTCATGAAAATTCAGCATTTATCTTTATCATTTTGTGCACATTTTCATATCAACAGCCTCAAAAATCCATGGTGTATCACCCCATTTTAAAAAATATTTCTTTCTAACCCCGTTATATTAAATTAGAGATACACTGAAAGGGAACCAACCCTTCAAATATGGAGATTCACCTCACTCTGAGGATACCCACAACCCATGAGGTGTTTTCATTGTCTATTTGTAGAAGTTAAGAGAGAGAAAGAAAAATATACTAATCCTCACAAGGGTGCACTTCTTATAGATAACTTGATTTTGGCATGCTGATGGGACTAGATTTAGATTCATATTTTGCAGGTGTCCTAGTACCACATCTTGGTTTACATTTCATTTCACTGAGTTTTATGTGCTCTTGGTGACATTTCACCCTTTAGAGGCATTTTCAGGGCATATCCGCGAATCCAATGATCTAAGCAGTCCATCTTTCTTGTTCCATAGACCATTTTCCTTTCTTATGGTCTTTTCACTTTCTCTTTCCCATGAATTTTTGTAACCATGAATTCATTTCCTCATTGGAAATATCATTTGCAGCAGTAGTTTAATTCATATCCACCTCTAACCTTGCAAAATTCTTCTTCAAGCTGCTATAACACACCTCCAAATCAGTTTTATGTAGAAAATCAGATTGGAAATGTGTACCCCTATGAGCCAAATGTAAATCAATATGGTCATTCATTAAAAAACAGAGCCATTCAAGAGTAAGAGTATGTAGACTTTGGAGGTCATCCTACACATGAAGATAAGTTTGAAGGTAGAATTCAAAGGATGAAGCATATCTTGCAAACTCTCAAGGAACAAATACATAAATTGTAAACTAGACAACTTGGTTCTAGGCATCCATATCAATGGGTAGGTCCTACACCTTTTAGAAAGGGTTCTTCGATGAATTTTTTTGTCTTAAGGAAGACACAAGGTTTGAATTCGTGGGATGATGTTGACATGGTTTGCATCAAATTTTGAGTAATTCGTGTACATTAGAAGAAAGCTGATAAATTCTAGAAGAATCCACAGAATACTAGAATAAAACATGAGTACAAGAACAGATCTACCGAAGACTAAGGAAAACCATGATAAAAGGATAAAATATGCAGATGAAACGAGATGAAATCACGATACATTGAAGGATGCTTTGATAAATCCAACAAAAAGTCATAGAACAAAGACAAACCAATTCAAAACAAGACAAAAGCTAACAAAGGCATGATCAAAAGGAGTGACTCTTGGATATTTTGTATGAAGTATATTTATTGTAATTAATCCATTGTATATGTGGGCATCACAAGAAATATATGAGTGAGTGCCATATGAGAAATATATGATAGAAATGTATGAGGAGCAAGATATATGAGATAGAATAGAGAAGATTTGTATATGTAATTGAGACTAATGTAATTATTATTGAGATATGAATAAAGATTGATGTTTGGGGATAAATTTGTTGTGTGATTTTACATTCTTTCTATTCACAATTTAGAGTAGTTTACTTTTCCTATGTACATCATTAACAAAAGGTCAAACTTCTTAAATCTCACACTTTGTTGTCAAGGTTTAAGGTCAACACTCCTACTTGGTTTAGCCCACAACAAATACTTGAGGTAATGAGTGAATCCTTTACCCAAATGGTTGATTTTATTTCATATATTCCAGCATTATAGGATAATCAATCTAAGGTTGAAGAACCATGTCAATGGGATGTTCCCACATACCTTCCTTGTCAACCATCTGAGCCTAATTTTCAAATTCCTAGCTTCCTCGGTGCTGCTATTCCCACTCCCTCCCCTCCATATGCATATTTTGAGCCCTTACCCATTTTCCAAACATTTCCAAATCAGGTTGAGGCCCAACCCACCCTCCTCCCCAATCCCAATTTGGGAAGGGGATAAACATAAAATTAGTCAAGGAGGGCAACCTACTAAAGAAACCAACAGAGCTGAATATATAGAAAATTTAAATAATTGGTTTTAAAATTTTAAATCCAATCAGATGCCTCATTTCATTAAGCATTCAATAGAGTTTGGGATTGAATAACATAATGTGGAGGTTGATTTTGTAGAAGAGAAAGTAAAAGGGGGATAATCAACAATCTCTATGTTCTAAGTGTAGTGTGCATGATCAAGGGATTAATTTCAGTGTTAAATATTCCCTAAACTTCCTTAAACTATTAAAATGTAGTATATCCTTTAGAGTTCTTTCCAATGACTATAATAAAATGAAAAACGGACACTCTCACTCTAGATATGTTCGGTCAAAGTTTGGTCAACATGTAGTCAAAGTTGGTCAAACTAGAAAATTAATTATCTTAGAATCTCACAAAATCACTTCTATTATGTATATCTTTTCATGATATTTCCAACGCATTTTGAACAGGCAAATCCGAGTCCGTATGTGAAAGATATGGTCAGTCAAAGTTCAGGTCAAACTTGCGGGAAAAAGTGACATGGCAAAAGGTGAACCAATCACATGATGACACGTGGAACAACTCCATTTGAGCATGTGGACCTCCAATTTTGGTATAAAAATTCTATGCGTAGCTATTCCACATGAAAATAGGATGGTTTAGCCTTATTAAAAGGTTTGGATAAAATTATCTCCCGTGGACTATGGGATTGATTCCCATATAAGGATAAAAGATTTCCATTTGCTATTTATAGTGGATAATGCAATCAAAGGGATTCAAACCCTTGACCTGCACCAAAAGATTAGGTAGAATTACCAACCCTCCACCTTTGGAGAAGTGATATAAAAATAATCTCGCAAGGTTTTGTAGAAGACAAGTGACAGGTCTATGAGAGGGCAGAATAGACCTACTTGCAGAAAACCTAATTTTGAGGCACTTCCACTCAAAACCAGATCTCGAGTTATGTATGAAAGTTGTTCATAATTCTGAGATATTTCCAAAAATGTAAATTTTTACATTAATTTTTATAAATTTTCCTATGTAGGTGATTTTCCATCATAGTTTCATAGAACAAGCACGAGGAGCAGACAGAGATATGATTTTTCCAAGTACTTCTAGTCGAACTAAGCCATGGAGTAAAAAGAGAATTTGTTCATATTTTTATAATATTTCCATATATCTAATTTTTTTTTCATGTAGTGTTTATAAATATCTAGTTATAGGAATTTTTCAGTTGTATTTGCAAGGGGATGACACTGTGGAAGCACCGTAGAAAGTCATGTCTCATTTTGGGAATAGTTTCTGGTAAATTGTAGAGTTTCCACTATATTTGATCAACTCATTTTCAGGTTTTGATATGTTTATAAATTATTGAAGGGTTATTTTACTTCATTTGTCATTTAATAGATTGATTCTCTTTTCGAGAATCCGAGACTTAGCCTTCAGGTGAACTCCGTTAACAATCTTGTTGTGTGGATTTTATTTCAGTTTGTGAAGCTTTTGATCAAATAAAAAAATAGTTAATTGGATTAACTAATTGATTTGGTGAAGAAAACACTTAATTGGTAATTGGATTTTAGGAACATTTCAGTATCCATAACCCACAACAAAATTTGAATACACTTATCAAATTTGGTTTCAAGAATTTAGTTTGAGTGTATGATTTGAATTCAACTTGTGAATTTTAAAATGGATTTGTACTAAGATTCAGTTTATTCACTTAAGTTGAAAATAAAGGATAATTGGTTTATTTGGAAGAGTTTAAGGATTTAGGATACAAGAGCTCCCAAAATTGGCTTAATACTCTTAATCAGTTGTCAAGTTTTAAATTTGAAAATTTTCTAAGTACTTTTGAAAAATTTAAGTACCATTTTTGGATCATTTGCATATTAGAACCATATTCACAAAAATTGTTGATTCATCCCATCTTGCAAATTCAAAATATAAGAAGGAATCAACTTCGACGAATAAGTGCATAAGGAGCTTAGGATCCGAAGGGAGTGTCTCACGCGAGTTTGATCATGAAGAAGATGATTTCTTATCAGATTTGGAAGATTACATTGGTGACTCAGAACCCATTAAACTCACTGATTTTTTATTCCCACAATTTTTCTTCCCATATAAAGATACTTTTATTTCTAAGGTCTTCCTTGGAATTGAAAAGGAGTAAGAAATTCAAGTGAATGGAGATCCTTCCTTACCACTTTTCACAAAACCTTCCATGGAGGAAAGAATCATAGAACGAGGTTGTTTCCAACATCGAGTCTCCATGAAAAGAAGGAAATGAGTTTAATATTTAAAACTCCAAGGATGAGAATGTGAAAACAATGCAAAAATAGGATCTAAATATCAAGAAAACTAGGAAGATGTGAAGGACAATCAAATTAAAATTAGAGGGGAAGAGAAAGTGTTTTGAACACTAGTTCCATCCAAGAAAGTGAGGAAGAATGTTTGCAAAGTGAGCAAGATGTTTTAATGGAATGAAATGATCCTCATTATTTTGCATGTTTATAACTTGTTGCACTTTTAATGGTCGAAAATAAGATTGGGATAGAGAGTGGAATTTTTGAAATGAAGCCTTAAAGGTAGAAGCAGAGTTGTTTATCGAAGCAAAACAAGGTTCATATAAACTTGCAAACAACCACCTTCGAGAAAGTATGAAGGATTCCCTATCCATGAGGATGAGACTTAAATGGATGGGTAGATTTAGAGGATCATACCTTACCCAATCTGGTATTTTTCTAGTCTAGAGTCAAAGAAGGATTTTTTCCTTTTCAGTTGTATTGTGGTTCAAAATGAAGAAATCGAAGTTTATATAATTGGTGAACTAGTTGTCATGAAAGAATTTGAGAAGTTTAAAGAGGAAAATCAGATTTAAAATCAAATTAAGAATATGCTCAAGCATGAATAAGAAGGCAAGGAAACCGAGTAGATCAAAAATCAGTTATCAACTATTAGAAGATAATGCCCAATCATGTACTTGGCTGGTTTGGATTCAGATTGAAAGCGGTACCAACATTTGTGCTTGATTACAGATTATCTTCATGTTATCAAACGTCAACCACAATATCTCAAAAAATAGATTAAATATCTGGTAGAGGTATTCTTCATCTTTTGGACTGATATTTTGAGAAAGTTAAAGGTACAAATCATGTTTTCAATATTACCATGTGATCTGATTTTCAAGTTGAGCTCATGGCCTTGTGTATTCATAAAAGGAATTTATTTCTCTCTACCTACCTCAGGTTTTTTTAGCTTCTCTCTTAAGATGGTTAGTTTAGGGTAGGTAGGTTTTAAATTCAATAAGTGCTCATGCACACTTGCATCATTTTTATTTCAATAAGTGCATTTGAAGCACAATATCTGTTCTTCCCATATTTTTCCTTTTTTAATTTATTTTTTTGTAAAGGAAGATTTTTTTAAAGATAAGGGTTGTTCTAGGATTTTAATCCATGCCCAATGGATGCATCAAGTAAAAAAATAATTTCATCTAGTAGATAGATGACCCCACATAATTTAAATAAATGTTGACATTTATCACACATGTGCAAGAAATCAACTCAAAATTTTTATTTCTCATATTGAAGAGCATTTCGAAAGACATAGAGGTTGTGAATGGAATAATGGTAGAGCTTTAGATCTTCTATGTTCTTGATAGTAAATATCATTCATTATAAATCATGAACATAACCAAAAGAAAATATTTTCTAGATTCAACTCACCATAGGTCCTTTATAAAAATGTCAAAGTTGAAAGGAATATTATGAACAAGAACGAGTTCCTGGGAATGACTTATATGGATGGGTTGCACGAGATGAGGACTATAATTGTGGAGGTCCTGTTGGAAAACATATTCACTTGAAACATCACTTGACAGAGCATAGATCACACAATTTTTATTTTGGAAAACTCGGACTTAGCAATTTAAAAAAATCCTAGGGAGTTCAAATGAACATCAAATCTCTACACCACCAAGTAGTTTAAATGATTGCAATATGAAGGGCTACATGGTAGGATTCCAGGTCTCTTCATATAAGTTAGAATTTTGTGGAATTCAAGGCCACGAGAATAAACCAAGCTTCGAAATGTGTCGATTCTAGGAAACAACAAAGCAAGGTTGAAAATTCAAATGAAGAGTAGAAGTTAAAAGTCATGATGTGAAGGACTCAACCCCAAACCAATAAAAATAGACATAAAATCTAGTCTAGCACTTAAAAATATGCAAATCCATGGAGCTTTCTCACTGGCTCTCTTCTCATAGTTGCCAATCAAGGTCGATGTAGTCTAACATTTGCGAGGAGTGTGGAGCTTCCCTATTTGTTCATGTTTCACAACAAAAGAGGATCTAACAATAAGAATAACACCATAAGGTAGCATGGAATGTTCTTAGTGGTTTGTGCTTTACACTCGACAATATTATTTTAGCCAAAGACTGAAATTGCAATAGTGTGAGATGCTCTTATTGGTTCGTGCTTCATATTCTGACAAGGTTCTTATAAATGAAAGTGCATTACAAAGGATCATGGATATTTCCTATTGGCTCGTGTTTATTAACGGTCAAAAGGGACTATAATAGGTCTGAAAACGTGAGGGTACATGAAGTCTTCTCATTGTATCACCTTTTTTGGTAGCTAGTGTAAGTAAAAAAATCTTGACAACTGCAAAAGTTTGTGTAGCTTTCTCATTGGTTCATACTTCATGATGGATAATGGAGGTTTCATAGAGCTCGACACTATGATATCAAAGGAATACATGACATTCTCTTATTATATCACATTTTATAATAGCACATATACTGCATGTAAAGATGAATAACATGTGGAAAAAGAAAATCAATACACGTGTATAAAAATGTAATCCCACGAACAAATTAGAGGCCGCCATGTGTAACTCTCATGTTCATCTAGACTTGTAAAACTTCAAAAGGCCATATCTTTCATTCTACATCTCCAAATTTAGTAAAATTGGTCTCGTTGGAAATCTCTCAACCTTATCTTCATGTTGGAACCAATAAAATCAAAAATTTATGGCGTTTCTAGAGAAAAAAATGATAAAATGATTTTGAATTACGTTTTTGAAGCTCAACTAACTCAGAGTCATGCCAAATTTGGTGAAGGAAAAAATTAAATAATTTTACATGAAAAAACATAGAATTGCATGGGAAAAATATTAATTTATTCTTTTTCAAGGATAAGTATAGAGCTTAATTATTTTTAATTAAAATTATGCAAGGATGATCAATTCAAACTATTGGTTGAAGTTATCTTCTCTTTTCTGCATGTCAGCATGCATTGGAATGATCTCCAAGTGGGTCTTGGCTGATGTTGTAATTGAAGATGTAGAGAAATTCAACTTCACTTGAATTTCTTATATATAGTAGTGATTTTTAAGCATTAGGAGTTTGGTTGATGTAACTAATTGTTGTAGAATTTTTTAGCAAGTTCCCACGGTTAATAAATTGATTTTTCCTTTCCATTTTTTTGTAATCTTGTGCATTCGGTAGTTTATTCTTGTGATCTTTCCCTAAATTTATTAAGTTATCTTCTTATGTTATTTTCCCTCTTTACAAAAATAGGGTTTTGGGTGTTTATTTTAGTCTACATGCATGTTAAAATTTATGTATTGTGAGTTATCCTTTCACAAATTTCCATTATTTTACCTTGAAATTCACACGAAACCCCTTTGGTTTATGATAAAATTTGGACTTATCTTTATCTATTTGTAAACATTTCCATATCAGCGGTGTCCAATAATCCATGATGTCTCACCCCATTTTTAAAAGAATTATTTCTAACCCTTACCCCCATCAATTTTAGTTAGAGATACACTGAAAGGGAACCAACCCTTCAAATATAGAGATTCACCTCACTCTAGGGATACCCACATCCCATGCGGTGTTTCCATTTTCTATTCATAGACGTGGGGAGAGAGAGAAGGAAAAAATATACCAATCCTCATAAGGGTGCACATCTGCTAGATAATAGGTTTTCGGTGGGTTTCTTCCCCTTGTGGGGTTACCACATACATCTAGTGTCCATGTGTTCTCTCATGTGTTTTATGTTCTTTTGAATGTATGTTACACACCTAATAAGATCATATTGAATATATATATGATTAAATTAATGTTTAATGGATGTTGCAAGAAATGGTAAATGAAGTAAGAAATTGTAAGACTGGTTCAACCCACCCTCTCAATCTATGTGCTTCTAACATTTGGGATTATACTGCTCTGGTAGGATTATCCATAAAGTTTTCACCCTATTATATAGTATAGGATCTGCTTATATTAAATCTCTCCAACATTTTGGGAGTGTCACCTACCTATAAATGAATGTCACTATAAAATTTTAATTTTGATCATCCTAAAAAAATTGAATATGCTTTCAAACCCTATATGTGGCCGAGAAACCTAGAAAACCACAATTAGTTATTTTATATGCATCCCTATGTACTTCCAACATTGGAACTACTCTAAATAAGCTTTAAACTACATGTCATTATCCACCTAACACGTGATATCTAAATGAATTCAAATATGATTTGGAAAATTCTTGGACAATTCTGAGTTGATTTTAACTCTTGTTAAAATACTTGGAGAAGGGATGTGTGAGTCTTTGCAAGTGAAATGACCCAACTTCTCGATCTTGTATGATGATTCAAACCTATAGTGATTTCTTCCCTAGTGAGTGTGTATCTTCTTTTCCAATATTTAAGGAACCTTAGGCTCCTTTTCCAAGAATAGGAAGTTAGTGTATCAACGTAGTGCCATATGATTTCTAGGTGTGTAAGTGAAAGATTCAATACTTTCTTATATAGGGTTCTAAAGGTAAATTATTAAATAAAGGAAAAACTATAGGGAGTAAAAGACCCCGATAAATAATGTGAAGCTAATAGAAAATATGGAGTATATGCTTGTGCAAAACAATATAAATATTTCAATATCGATATAACCTCCTAACCAAACTATACAATTTTGCATAGGGATGAGGAAAATGAAAATTGGAGTTTGTGTCTTGTCAATTCAGATTTGTTTATGGAATATATGAATTGAACTCTCAAAATATGTTGGCATATGAATCTATATGAATAAGAAATAGAGACAAGACATCTCGGGATGTGTTAAGAATACATAATAAGAGTGTGTTTATCTTTACAAGAGTGCATTTTTGAAACCATTTGTGTTAAATTTTGAATTAAATAGTTTGAGTGTCTACACTAACATACTAAAGACATGACCATCCTCACAATCCAACATTGATACCAATGATTTTCATTCACTTCTAATGCTCCACCAATCAAGCCACTTTCTAAGGTCACCATAAAATGATGTGGAGAATACAAAATCCTATATTCTTTCCACATTGGTCACCTCCTACATATCCATGAAGCTTCAAGAGACCCACCATTAGGAATCCCAATAGTGCATCCTACCAACTTGTCTCATTCACTTTCAACTTCATCAATCATTTAGATGATGAAAGGATAATAGAGTTATATTACTCTTAAGTTTTCCAACGATGAAATTAGCTCATGTTATTGAAATCTAGAGTATCTAAAAATAAATCACATTCTCTAAAGCATGAAATATAAGGTAAAAATACTTAGTCTATACAAACAATAGAACTTAGAGCCTATATATTTTGAATAAAACTTACCATAGCTTGGCCTAAGGTATAAAATTCTACGTGGTGGCTCGTAAGCTAACATCAGAAATACGTTTTTGGTTTATAGGGACTTCTTCTCTTAGGATGAAATTGAAACAAAGTCTGTCCACAATATTTACAAATATATTTCTTACACTAATATTTACATTCATAATTTCATCCTAACTATTAACTTTGAGATCCATTATCTTTTCCTTATCCGTTGGGACTAGCAAAATCCTCCATGGTTGGAAAATTTTCAAAATGATGAGGCAATCATAAAATGCATGGGACTCAGAGATCATATTCAAGAAAGAGATCATAAGAAGGTATTTTAGATCAAATTGGACACTTTCATCTACTTCAGGAACAAGTGGATTTCCTATTTCCCTAAAAGGTCAAAAATATTGAAAGAATGAAAGAATAAAAATATAGAACCCTCTGGTGAAAATCTCTATGATGAACTAATGGTTACAAAAATAAAAATTCAAAAATTAAAACATAAATATAAATATGTATCTATTAGTGATAACCTTTTTAGGAACCAATACAGTGAAGTCTAATTTCCTTTTAAATATGTCTATATAAAACCTCCATTCCCTAATAGTTTTTGTAATACAACTTTTTTATCTTAGAAGAATCAAAATAAATTGACCATTTTCTCAAAGTTTTCTGATAACATCTAAGAGAGATCACTCTCATTAATTGAATATATAGGTGATGTCAATATTAGCAAAAAATATAAGATAAGGATATTAAAACTTTGGGATATTTTGACTCACCAAGAAGGAAAATAATTCATATCCCTCCTCAAAGAATATGAAATTATATTTACATATTTATATGCATATACATCAGTCCTTGATTCACCATTTGTAGTCCACTATATTTTGGTACATCTTGATGTTAAACCAATTTAAAAAGCTAATAAAATCATCTAAAAATAGCCTTACTACAAAAAAATCAAAATATTTGGGAAATAAGCTTCATTATCCAAACTTATTACTCTTATTGGATCTCTAACATTATTTCCATTAGAAATCCTTATAGATGTATCCATATCTCGCATAGATTTTAGAGACATCGACAAAAATTACTAAAATATGATTTTATACTACCAACCATTGACATGATCATAGAATCCACATTTGGACATGAGATTATTTCACTCATGGATAGATTTTGTAGATAAAATAATATTATAATTACACTTAAGGATCAAATAAAGACAAAGTTTACAACCACATGAGGAACTTTTTTATCAATTAATGTCATTTATATTCAAAAATATGGTGTAACTTATTAATAAGAAGAGACAATATTTCATGACATGATGCATGGGATAATTGAATATTATGTCGATGAAATCCTAGAAAAGTCAAAAACACAAGTTGATCATCTTATAGTCCTATTAAATATTTTTGAACATCTATAAGAGTATAAGGTCTACCTCGATCCCTAGAAGTGTGTTTTTGGGGTCATAATAAGAAAACTATTTGGATTTATTGCATATAGGTGAGGTATATATGTTTATCCAAAAAATACAAGACTTCAACTAGATGAATCCTCTAAAACTCAATCAATTGTAAAGTTTACAAGGAAAAATATAATATATCCATAGTTTTATATCTCGGTTAGTTGACAAGTGTTAATCATCCAAACATATACTTAAGAAAGGGATAAAATTTCACTAGAATTCGATTTGTGACAGGGAATTTTAAACTCTTAAATAGTATTTCCTCAATACACTAATCCTTGTTTTCTTACACCAAGGGAACCATTAATTTATTATATATCAACTACTCGGTGTGCATTGAGATCTCTTTTAGAACATTATGATTATCATGCAAAGGAAATATCCATCTATTTTCTCATATGAAATTTATTAACCTATGAATTGAATTATACTCCAATTTAATGGACATGTTTAGATGTGTTTTCTTCTCAAAAATTTTGGCATTAAATTTTAAATAAAAACAATTTAGTATCAAGGTTGATCCATTAAAGTACCATTTTTAAATCATCTCTAATAGGAAGAATGATAGAATGAATCATTTTACTTAGTGAATTTTATATCGAATACATTAATCAAAATGAAATAAAAATAAAAGTGTTAATGAATTATTTAGTAGATGATCGTGTCTCTAATAATCATCCATTAACTATTGGGTTCCCTAATGAATCAATCATGAATATTAAAGAATCACCTACATAGAATATTTACTTTGGTGTGGCTCTCACTCATCATGGATTAAGGGAAGGTATCCTCTTTATCAAACCATAAGGCACTTGACCCCTAAGGCCTTCCTATTTATATTTCCCCACACAAATAACATCATTTAATATGGATCTCTCTATCTCGACTATGAATGTCCATCGATGGAACATTAAACATCTATATAATATACGGTGATTCACAATTATTAATCAAGAAAATCAACAACGAATATAAAAGAAAAGACAATAACTTAACCCCCTATAAATCCATGGTTGAAAACATTAATTTCTACTTTCAAAAATCCAATTTTAAGAAGTTCTATGAGAAGGAAAAAATTAGCAAATGTTATGGATACCATTGTATCCTTGCTTAAGATGCCTCCCAAAATAAAATTGTGTCAATTTAATGTCAAATAATTCATGATCCCTACTTATAATATCCCTAAAGTAAAGATGATATTTGAGATATTATAAAATTCATGGTATATTATATATCATTAATTAATACTACATAATTAATGTTATTTCACTAAATCTATACTTATTCTAGTTTGAGAAGCTAAAAATATAGGTAATGTTGGAAAAAAAAATTACTAGTTTTGTATTCCAAAATGTTAAATATTGGAATTTACTATACTCCAAAATCATATATATTGGAATCCAAAATCACATATATTGGAATCCAAAATCACATATATTGGAATCCAAAAATGCATTTATTGGAATTTCTTGTACTCCAAAATCACATATCTTTGGAATTTGAAAATCAAAATATTGGAATCCAAAAATAAATATTGGAACCCATTATACCTCATTCTGGAGTCCAATATATTAGACTATGGATAAATTAATGAATATGGGAAAAATCATTTAATGATTTCGTAGAGAATCCAAAATTGATTTGCAAAATAATAAACATTTTTTTCTTTATTATATTGACTAGCGGGCGCTAGAATTTTTTATCATTTTGAATAAGGTTCTATCAATTTTAAATTGTCTTTGAGATTAAATAATGTATATTTAAATAATTAAAACACCCTATGGCGTAGCGGCCACTAGGATAATGGCATTCAGGATGTGAGACACTTACAAGTTCATTTAGTAAGATGTGATTGAACCTCATCGTAAATAGAGAATTACTAAAAATATTCGAAGAAACTAACAAAGGGCAACAATCTAGACTAGGAATAATATAATTAACTATAAAACCACTCCATATATATTTTCATATTTAAATATAGATGTAAAATTAACTATAAACCATTCCATATGTATTTTCATACTTAAATATGGATATGAGATAAAATAAAGTTAACTGTAAAACCATCAAAGATATATTTATGTATTTAAATATTGATATGAAATAAATTAAAATTCCTTTACTAAATTTAGAATTATAGTAAACAAATTTAAGAATATTTTGAATTTTATTATAACACTATTACCAAAGATGGGCTCCACAATTAACAAAAGAAATAAGATAAAATTTCCAAAAAAATAAGCTCCTATAATTGGGTTTTCGATCTAATAACATCTTAAACGTATTCCAATTCCTTGATGGTTGAAATAAATGCCAAAAATCATCTAAGAAGTAGTTTTATTTTGAATTAGAATCTATGTTAAATGTTTTATCAATTCTATAGTTCTCCACATCATTGAACTTGTTTTTCTCTAAAGAGTCGTCCATAAGAACTATATTTTTACAATGGTACGATACATTAAACCAAAACCAAATGGAGTTGAGATTCTTGAGATATGATTTGGGATTCTGAAAACCTTGATAATTGGTGCATTTGGACTCAACAAAATCTTCCTGTGTAAATATGAACTCGAAGTTGCCAACCTCTAAGACAATGTTTTAAAGGAATGAAGACATCATTTCATCAACATTTGAATTTCTCACCGATGTCCATAGTGCTATTTTAAAATGATGTTTGAAATGTTGTAAGACCTATTTCAAATTTTTTTCGATAAAATTAATTTTGTTTTCATCTTGACCTTGCCGCCAATATTTTTTAAATTCTTATATGATGCATCAACCTTGTGGATGGTGTGCGCCAAAGCACTAATTATATCAAATATTATCAATTTCATGTTACATGTTTTCTTTTCTAAAACTGAAGAAAAATATAAACCAAATGGTCGAGGTTAGTGAATTAATTCAACAATAAAAACAAACCCCTTTTTATTATTATATCAAAAATAAATGGTTGTGGGTGGTGAATTAAGTCAAAAATCAAAGGGTGTTCCTCATTTCTTATTCTACTAGGAATATTTTTTTGTAATTTTTTTAATCGAATGTAATGTTTCAGAGAGATGAATCTTTACAAACTGTATTGTTATTTCATTTCATATGAAGCTAGTATACAATTTTTATATTTACTAGAAAAAATAGTATTCAAGCATGCTCAAAATTAATTTAGGAATACATATTTGATTAATAAAAATTTCATACATTTTTGTTACAATTAAAAATTTCTTATAATTCGCACACAAAACTTATACATTCCTACTCTAAACTTACAATTAGTGATAAAGATAAATAATCTCAAATTATATTTTTACAATCTCAAAGATACATGAAGTACCTTCATAATAACATATGAATGTATCTTCTTTACAATGTTAATAAATAACATCATAATAACATTTTGAAATGATAAATAGTTATTTAGTATTTTATTGCTCCAAATTTTTGATGCCCTTTATGAAATTCAATCTCCGAGACACTATTAGTGATAATTTTTTTTACAAATCGGTCATCAACCACATATCTTTTGAGCAATTTTCTCCTTTTCTTTTCATCCCAACCATAGAATTTTCAGGAGGCTTTCCCTTTGCACCTAATGTAATACACAATGGTTCTTTAGAACTGAAGGAAACATCATTTATAGTCCAAACATGTTCTATATCTCTTATTGGAATTCCAATGACTATATTGCAAATGTTCCTTTCCCCAGTGAGTAATAAATTCAATTCGAGTCAATTTTTTTTTATTGAATCCCTTTATCATTTTTTAAACATCAGTAGAAGAGAGATTGTTGGACCAGAATCCCAATTCAAATTTTGTTGATAATAATTTTATAAATTATTTTAGGATACCTCGCAGGTTAATAGTCTCCTACGGAGCTTGAATTCCATCTACCTAGAGTATGTTTTGTTTTTCTCATATAACAAGCCCTCTAAATCTAAAATAACTAAATAATTCTTGTGAATAACTGTAGGTAAGAAAAAAATTATTAATTTAATCATCCATATATCAATTCTAACCAATTGAAATATACAACATTTTAGCTTGTGGCTATAACTTACCGATTGATCTTATAACTTAGCTTACATTTTCCTTACCTAAAGATGGATGTTGATGCATGATCTATTTCAAATAAACATTAATCAATTCATAATATATTTATTTTTATGGAAAATAAAAGCATAATTTAAAAATCATAGTGGTCTTTGTGGTAATATGGTAAGTTCAATATCAACACTTTAGGAGGATACCATTTATCGACCGAGCATAAAGCTTGGTTTGCATTACCCCAATGTTGTCTTTTTTATGCAAGATGTATTTTAAATAAACATTAATCAATTCATAATAGATTTATTCCTATGGAAAATGAAATCCTAATTGAAAAATAATAGTGGTCTTCATGGGAATATGGTAAGTACGGTATACATTGTTCTCTATCTTTTGAGAATCTTCTGACCACTAGGATATGCTTATATTTATTGAACCACCCTTTTGTGCACAATAGTTACGAGCTATTGATGTGGATCGATGACCACTAGGTTATGCCATCATTGGTTGGACTACATTTTTTTGGACAACCTTTAATGAGGCTAGCCAAGTGCTTCTCTACATACCCACAAGTGAGATCAAGCCTTATGTAGTTATGTTTATGATGATGTTGAAGAAAAAACAATGTTAATTCAATGTAAGTAGTCAATATGCAATAGTGAATCAACAAGACATTATTAAAAGTATTAGCGGGACGTTGCTGAAAGTATGGTTGTTTACTCTAACCACTATTGTATCAAATGTGGATGTACAAAGTCTGCTAAGCTCTATGGTTTGTTTTAAATTGTTAGCATATCTTACAAATGGGTTTCCTTAAAATTTATCTTATATTTTATACCAAACATCAAAACTAATGTATGTTAGTTATAAAATGGTAACTAGAAACTGTGGAGCTTTAGATGCCACCATGAACATTTGAAATAGGTTATTTGGTTATTCCTCATTTGAAAATGGTCCACTTCTACATTTATATGGTATCATTTCTTATAAATTAGTAGGCCTTATAAATGGTTTTGTTTAAAAGTACACATGTCTAATCTACCAGTTAAGAATTTTTAATCATGTTAAATACCCTCGTGCCCTCGAAAGTTACTTTCTTTGGTTTTGGTTATCTGCATAAAAATTTAATGTCTTACAAATTTATGAGGATTATTAACAGTTTTGTTTATAAATGCACATCACTAACATAGAAGGATATTATTGTGTATTCATACCAGATGTGCCTGCGTTCTCCACATCTGTCATCAAAACTATAAAAAAATAGATTATTATTAAATAAACAAAAACCAGGGAAATTGAAAACAAATTTCACTAAATATATTTAGAAAATGATTAAAGGTAAATCACCATGTTGAATCTGGTTATGTAGTCAATTGAAATGGCCGTGACAATAGATCCTTCTGTTGGTACCCAAATTTGTTCTCCTTTTAAATAAGCAACATCAAAGATATGGCATTGATGTCGACCTTCAAAAACCTTCCAAACTTTTCTTTCCTCTAAAACTGTCTTTCCCAATTCTTGAAATAACTTTCTACTTGGGTCCCTCCTGAAGAGAGATCTTCTTCCTTCTAGGTTTGCAGATTTTATGTGACAAACTTCACTTAATGTATGATAAGGTACTGGTATTTATCAAAATTATAACAGCAAGGAGTCGCCACTAAGGAATTTCACCCTAGTTTGTGCAAATGCACTATGAAGATTTATCAAATGACTGCAAATATCAACACTATGCAAAGTTTTAACAGATCTGATCTTCTTTACTCAAATTTTCAACTATGGTGTAAAGTTTGAGGCAAAAAATTGGAGACACTTGAAAATATCAAACTCAAAACTCTACTCTTCATTCCAACCTTATAAATTTGATTAGAAGATGATGCTCAGATTTTTAATTGCACATAAATCACATAAGAAGTATTACTAGGGATCTGAAACACTGAAATACTGAATAATGTCCCGGAATGGTGCCACTAGTTTTGGTACCCAAATTTGTTCTCCTTTTCAGTCTGAGTAGCATCAAAGATATGGCATGAAGCTTGAAGACAGATGGATCATGGTGTGTTTTGTTTTATAGCCAAGGATATGATCTAACTAGCACTCAGTTTTTGGAGAGATGGTTAGCACTCAAATAGGACTTGATCTTTTCCTAACTGTTTTAGGTTGTGCCTTTCAACAAAGGTAAGAGAACTTATTTTGTAACCCTCAAATGATGAAGGAGATGAAGATATCCCTCAATTTGTATAAATAGTATGAAGGGGCCTTGGGAAAATATGATCAACACTCCAAATCTGACTTTCACAAGTTGTCACTTCCAGATTATGGAGATACTTTCAATGCAAGGCAAGGGTTATTGAAGACATTTTGAAATCCTGATCTGTTATGCATACTTTAGCAAATGGATTTTGATCTTCTATGGGTATACAGGTCAAAATAGGGGTAAAACAGGGTAGGATTAGTTGTTTTGAATGATTTTTTGGGTGGGAGTTTAGATAAGACAAACCAAGGTCCGCTAGACTCTTTGAGGATTTCAGCAAAATATGGAGAAACTTAACAACAAAAAGTATCAAAATGGTTAATCATCCCTTCAACCAGGATATGTGCATCAAATGGAGGCCCAGATCTACACTTTTCCACACAATCTTTGATCATCTATCACAAAATATTGAGTTATAATGAACCAATGAAGCATTTAGCAATCACTATTTAATCATGACCTAAGGTGCACCCAAAGGTTTAGAAACAATCTCTAAAGTCATGAAAGGTAAAGTGATTTCAAATTTGTTTATCTCTTTATTAGATGAAAGCTCTTCTGAATGTGAGATTACAAATGCCAATAAACTATCACAAGAAATGAGACCATGTATGATCAAGAGAAATTTTAAACACAAGATTGCAATAGGAAACAAGAAACACAAATTTGAAATGCATTCTAGAATGTAAGCGTTCACATATTTTTCCCAAAGACAACACATAATAACTTAAAAAAGATTAGATTTATTAGCAGGGGAATGTTTTGAAAAACAATCTCAGAGATTGTTAATGGCTATACATGTGCAACCAACTAAACATGATTTGAAATCTGATATAGAGAAAGTTACATGAGTTTCTTAGGTGGTCACTCGAGAGAATGGGCTTCTTCCCATTTTCCCATGAAACTTTTAGTTTCCCAGGTTTTTTAAAACTCTTCCAACCCTTTTCATGAAAAATTCATGCAATATATAGCTTTCAATCTCCTTTGATCCTTCTTTCCCAAGAAAAGAATATGCCAAAGGATCAAATTTATTACAAAAATTTCTCATGATTCATAGACAGGGATGTTTAACAGAACACGTCCAAAAAGTTGCCATTTGTCTCAAAAAGAGATGAATCATTGCAAAATTCACATCATTATCCATTGTGGAGGCACATTTTTCATCTTCAAAGCATGTAGACCCCCTTCCTTTCATTATTTCATCCTTATCCCTCCAAAATTTGACTCTGTAACTTTTGGATCTGATATTTCACATTTTTAGACGGGTTATGGAAAAATTCATTTCAAAAACATCTTTGATCTTCAAATTAATCCTCAAAACTGATTTTATTGGTCCTTGCAAGCACAAACGACATGAATTTGCCAAAAATTTTGTGAAATTTGATGCAAAAATTGCATCTCCAAGCTTCCTAGAGCTCAAACAGCAACTAATCTAAAAATGCCACGATTACCATTGATCTTACTTTATCCTTTAATCTGAGCCCTCCACATGTCATAATGTGATTGGAAATGGGCTTGGGATCACTTTTGACATTTTAACACTTTTGGAAAAATGTAAAAAATTTGACATTTTTCTCCACCCCTCTACCCTTTGAAAATGAGCTTGACACGTGTCCCAAAGTGGGCCTCATTGGAATCGCAGATGATTCTACACATTTCCACCTTTTTTAGAAAAAGGAAAAATTTCCAAAATATCCCCGCATCTCCACCTCATGAAAATGGGCCTAACACGTGTCCCAAAGTGGGCCCCATTGGAATCGTGGACCGATTCTACACATTTCCACCTTTTTTGGAAAAAGGAATTTTTTTCAATTTTCCTCTGCGGCTCCACCCTCCTGCAAGACACGTGTCCTCATATGATTGGCTGAGGGCAACGCTTCTCATTTCATATTTTAATCATATTTCGTGAAGGAAAATTTTTAACATTTCCTTTGCCATCCCACACCTCCACCATTGACTCCTTAAATGAATCTTGACTTTTTACCTTCGGGCTTGCGGGTCCATTCAACGATTTTACCCTTTTGATAACTAGAGGATAAAAATACAAATTTCCTTCAAAGGCCTGCCTACCCGCCCTATGCTCTGATGCTGACACATGTCTTCATCCCATTGGCTGTGAGTTTTCAATCCAATTTTATACTTTAAATCTTTTTCACTAAAGGACAAAAAGTATCAAACTCCTCCACCTTTCCATCTCCACGCCCGCCACATTTCCTCCTCTTATTAGATATGGGCCTTAGGGGATTTTTTTCATTTCCAAGCATTTTCCAAAGTTCCCTAAGGCACAAAAAACATCCATCTACCTTCACTCTGCCTATGACACGTGTACCTCCTCTGGGGCCTAAGGAGCTATGGGGGCAACTTACATATTTTTCAAAAACACAAAAACATTAAGTTTTTAGAGATGACCTGCCGATCCTTGTCTAATTAGAACAAGCCACATTACCGATTCATTCTAAAGAAAAAATTGATGGGAAAATGATGCCTTCGTACCGTCAAAATACAAAAAATGCTAGGGATGCCCTAGAATTTGTTTTTTTCGCTAAGGACAACAAATTTCTTGAAATTGAACCAACTAAAACATGTTTTCAAAGCATTTTTTATCATGGAATTGGATTTTCAATGGCATACAAGTGTGAATCAATCAATTTTTAACTTTCATGATCGGGAAAAAGAAGAAAAATGGTAGAGGCCCATGGGTTTAGAAAAATAGGGCACAAAACAGGGCACACATGCTGATTTCATTCAAATTAGGACAAAACAACAAGTTTATGAGCATTTCAAGGCATTCAATCTAGAGGGAAAAGTTACAGACCACCAGTTTAAGAGAAAAAGTGTTCCAAAGCATGTAAACCAAAGGAAAATTTAGGGTGAAATGATGCAAGCTCAAAAATGGCACCAACATCGGCTCCTACTCGGGGATGGGCACTCCCGAGTGCCAAAAGAACAAAAGAAGCAGACCAAGTGCCAAAAACAACCATTGGGAAACAAATTCAAAAATGTAGGGCAGAAAAACTAGAACCAATCGACAAAAATGGCTGCCAAGAATAGGAAAACAACAAACCGACAAAAACAACAAAAATAAAGCCAAAAAACAAAGACTATACACTATACAAGTGGTGCATACCTCAAATTTGGGGATTAATCTAAGAAATGCTTCAGATGCCTACCATTAATAGGAAGTTTAAGAAATTCCCCATCTAAGTCCTTGAGAAAAAAGGTATTTTCACCAATTCTAATATCAATGGAGTAAGGGCCCATCCACAATGCATCAAATTTACCATGTTTGCCCTTATCTTCATGCCTGCTATCCCACAACAAAACCATATCTCCAATATTGAAAGCCCTAGGAGTGACCTTCTTATCAAACAACCTCTTCAACTTCTCTCTAAATCTAACATGCCTTTGGTGGGATGCTCTTCTTTCTTCATCTAGCTCTATAATCTGATTAATCCTTGCTTCATATGGACTGACCTCTTGATCTTCAAGTTGTTGAACAAACTGAAATGAAGATAATTATAGATGTAAGGGCAGCAGAGCTTGAGTTCCATACACCAACTCAAATGGGCTCTTACCAGTAGCTCTTTTGGTAGTGATTCTATCAGCCCAAACTACAAATTTCAGTTGTTCACCCCATTTTCTCTTGTTCAACTCCAAGGTTCTCCTAATGATCTTCAACAAGTTCTTATTGTTGGACTCAACTTGTCCATTCCCTTGATGTTTATAGTTTTAAGCATAATTCAGATTGGTTCCATACTCCTTGCACATTACCATCAAGGGCTTAGCTCTGAAACACATGGCATTATCGGCAATAATATTTACTGGAACACCAAATCTGCATATGATGTGATTCAACAAGAAGTCCATAACAACTTGGTGTGTTGCTTTCTTGGTGGGGATTGCTTCTACCCACTTGGTGAAGTAATATGTGGCTACAAGGATCCACTTATGTCTAGCACTAGAAGGGTTTAAGATATCACCAATGAAGTCCATTCCCCATTGTTTGAAAGGAGCCTCAATTGATACAAGCTGCAAAGGAAGGGAGCCTAAAGCTTTCATTCTTCCAGAGAAATGCTTTGGAAGCTTTCACATTTTCTAACTAGCAGGGTTGCATCTTTGAAGAGAGTAGGCCACCAATAACTAGCTCTCAAAATTTTTATGCATTGTAACCCTTCCAAGCAAAGTTTCCTCCACAAACTCCCCATGGAAATTAGCAACTATTTTGGGAGCTTCATCTTTAGTTACACATTTCAAGAGGACACCTTCGGGGGTTCTTCCAAGCCAGCCAAAAGTCGGTGATGATGTATTTTTGAGAAGCCAGTTTAAGGGCTCTCTTCTAATTTTTATTCAAATGATCGGGCAGCATAGGTGTCTGAGGTAAAGATTACATCCTTGTACCACTCGAACTTACCAACTTCTTAATAACATCTACCCTTTCTTCCTCTACTTCATTCACTTCCACGATCTGCAAGTTGCTCTCGGCATTGAGCTTAACAAGACCCAAACCTCTCACTAAATTTTTGGTTTAGATATCCATGTCGTATTCCTGCAGTTTGTTCACCCATCTACATATTTTTCTTGAGATCTCCATCTCTGATAAGATGTATTTTACCATGATGTGGGGAACATAAGAAACAACTTTTGAACTTAAGATATAAGGCCTAAAAACCTTTTTGCTTTCGCCAAGGAAAATTCTTGTTTTTCCATTATTGTGTAATTTAACTCAAAGAGCTTATAAAGTCTTACTAAATAAGGCAATTAGCCTCTCAGCCCGTCTTCATCCTTTTGTAGTAAAATAGATGCAATGGTATTTTCGAAGCAAAGGAGAAGATTTGGAAAGGCTTCTTGTAATTGAGCTACTAAGACAGGTGTAAGTTTCAATGATTCTTTGATTCCTTCAAAATCTTGAATAGCATCCTCCTCCCATTTGATAACTTGGTCTTTCTTTAACATGCATGTAATAGGAAGAGTCAATTTAGAAAAATTAGATACAAACCTTCTAATGAAATTGATCTGCCCAAAGAAGGATTGGATGTCCTTCTTTGTTCTTGGAATTGGAAACTTGTTGATTGCTTCTACCCTCTCAGGGTCAATCATGACACCAACCTTTGAAACAATATGACCAAGCAACTTTGCATTTTGCGTCCCAAAATGACACTTCTTTAGATTGAAATAAATGCCATATTCTCTACATCTAATCAACATTCTTTCCAAGATATGCAAGTGATATTTTATGCTCCTTGAAAACACAATCACATCATCCTAATAAACTACAATGAAGTCATTTATGTAACCAGCAAAAGCAACATCCCTTACTCTTTGGAAAGTAGTTCAAGCATTCATAAGACCAAAAGGCATTCTTACATAGACATATGTTCCCCAAGGAGTGGTAAAGGAAGTTTTAAATCTTTCTGACTCCTTGACAACAACTTGGTTGTAGCAGAAACCATCCAGGGTGGACAACAATTCAGATCCAGTCACTAACTTTAACTTGTTTTCCATGTTTGTCAAAGGATAATTGTCTTTCAATGAAGCTTTATTTATATTTTTGAAGTCTACACAAATTCTAATATCTCCATTTTTCTTTCTGACTAGCACAAGGTTTGTAACCCAAGATGAATACCTTGTGGGCTGAATGATCCCTCCCTCTTTCAGTTTCTTCAATTCATCTTGCATTTTCATGGAGAGGAGTGGATTAGTTGTCCCCTTCTTTTATCTGAAGGGATTTGCATTTGTTTCAAGAGGAATCTCATGCTGAAACTAGTCCTCTCTATATGCTTTCAGCTCTGAATAAGACCAAGCCAGACAGTCCTGATATTTCTTCAATAGTTGAACATAGGACTATTTTTCTTCTTTTTTTAGATTGTTGCCCAGCCAAACTTTTCTTGGTTTATCATTAGTGCCCAAGTTATTCTCTTCCACATCCCTTGAGGCAGACTTGTTTCTATTGATGATGTAATTAACATTGTTGAAATTTGACTCAAGTGCAACAAGACTCTAGAAATGGTGTTATTTTTCAATTGGATAATATCCTTTCCAAACAAATTCTCTCTTCCTTAAGTCACACATACCATTAGTTCCCAATCAATATTCTAATCTGCAAACTCAACTTGATTTTGTAAGAACCTTTGCACTTTAGAATCATCATTAAACATTTTCCAATGCTCGATGTTGTCAGGGACACCTCACCTAGTTAACACTTCAATATTGTACTCACAATAAGGTGAAATGGTGCAATTTTAAAATCTTGATCCCAACACTGCCAAATTTTCAGTAGCAACATTGAAACTTTTTTCATGATGCACAATGTTGAAGGAATCAAACATCTCAATTAGATCCCAAATTGCATGTTTGTACTATTTCATCTGCTAATTTTTTATAGCATACAATTTTCTTATTTGTTTGACAACTAGCTCTGAATCTCCTTTTGCAATGATGTCCTTGAAACCATACTTCCATGAAATTCTCAAACCCAACAACAAGGCTTCATACTCAACAATGTTGTTAGTACATTCAAAATTAAGCTTGAAGGAAAAAATAAACTCTTCCAAGCTAGGAGAAATCAGAATTATACCAGCACCATTTCCAAATTTGGAGAAAGCTCCATCAAATAGCAAGGTCCAAGGAGAACCTACTTGTTTAAGGCACTTTGACTGATCCATCTTGTTCTCTTTGCCATCAGCAAACCCAAAAAGTTACCAGCATCAACATCAGCAAACAACACCTCATAGGAAGCATTGTTGGGATCTTCAATAAGGTGTAACATCTTCTTTTCTCCATAGAGCTTGACAAGGTTTCCTTCAATGGGAATAGTGGAAAAAGACATATCCATTTGAACAATCCCACCAACACTTGCAGCCCACTTTCTTGACAAAAGCATACCCCATTGTGCAAGGCAATCAACAATCACAACATCAAGTTTCAAATTCTTACCAGGATAGGTTGCAATTTTTACCACCAAACCCTTCACACAACCAACTACCGACACTTCTCTTGATTCCATTGTAGTACACTTGCCATATGTTGTTATCACTTAGATATCCAACTCATTCATGACTTCTAGAGGCATGACATTGTATGATGCACCTGAATCAAACATATAATTATGAAGTAGTGTATCATTTATGATCAAAGTTGTAAAGAATGGATCAAAAATTAATTGGTAATAAACTAAGGATGTCCACAAGTATAACTTAGGTGTTTCTCCAAGATCCTCTACTACTGGTGGTGTTTCAAGGTCTGCAATGATCTGAGGAGGAGTTTCAACAATGTTTACATTTCTACTTAGGGTGCTCTTCTCCTTTTTCAATCCCAAGTACTCAAATTCTCTCTTCTTATGCTCAGGAATCCTAAGCAACTAAATGATTGGAACACTCACTTTGATTTGGCTCAATACCTAGGCTATGTCATATGCAACATTCTTTGGCAAGGCAGCATTGGAAGGGAGACAAGCAAATTCATTAGATGGCATGGGATTCTTGGTAGCTTGGGCATGGTGAGGATCTGTAATTTTTGCATGGGGCAATAGAGTTTTTGGTAGATATTCCCCTAGGAGCTTCTTTAGGGATACTTGTAATCAAGGGTGTTTTAGATTTGACTTGAGGCCCAACTCCCTTAACAACCTTACTCCTAGTGTTATAATCTTTCTCTTGAGCCACAACAATATTCATTAACAATTGTCTATCTTCCTCCAAAGGGATACCACCATCATACTTCTTAATCATCAAAGATCTTAAGTATTCAAAGTCATTATTAGGAATCTCAAAAGATTGTACTACATCTACCTCCAGTATGAGAGGGAAGAAGAACTTGTACCCATTTGATGTAATCCTAAAAGGTTGCGGTTGTCCTTGCACTTAGTACCTCGAGTTGATGTTTCTCCTTCTTGTGAGCTTTGAAGAATGGCCCAACATGAAGATATCGTCATCAGTACCATCATTATTATTATCTTCACAATCTTTTTGATCCACTTCACATGGAGGATGGGGCGAAAACACCTATCACACTAATCAATATCAACAACTTCCTCAACGGTAACCCTAGCGGTTAGGGGATCGGGTAACACTTTTCCTTCACGTGCTTTAGGATGTCTATTCTACAGGACCTTATGGGTCCTTTCCCTCTATCGTTAGATATCTTATCACCCCTAGGATGATTGGAAAATATGTCATGGTTTTTGTTTTTGCTCACCTTCTAAAGTCTGTCTAATTCCCTTCTCTACTTGGGCTAACTTGTATGAGATTTCTTTGACCCCACAAAGTTTTCACAACCTCCTCCAAATCAGCACCCTTGCTAGCTTGAGGTTTTTCAGGGTTTATCAACTTTACACCATATCTCTTGAGAGGTTTCCCAACGGCCTTAATGTTATTTTCAATCTGCAGTGCCATGGTAAAGGCCTACCTTAAATTGGTAGGGTTCTTGTCTCTTAATTAGTAGGCTACCTTCTTATCAAATACATCTACATATTTGATCAAGCATGACTCATCGCATGGCCTCAAATTAACATGCAGCCATCTCAAAGTTTTGTTAAATCTTGTGTTAAAGTCATGCACTAATTCATTGCGGTTCTTCTTGATATTTTCAAATTTAGACAATAGAAACCTACGATCAGTTTTGTCACCATATTGCAATATGAATACATTTGGCATTTCAGTCCATGAATCAATAGAATTATTAGGCAAGGCCTTGTATCAATCCCTAGCATCCACATCTAAAGTGTTGAAAAATAATTTAATGTACACATCCCTCAATCCAATTTCAAAATCCTCCATCATATTAATAAAGAGTTTCAAATGCTGATCACCTATTATGGCATTGTTCCCTTAGAACTTTGGCAATCTACTTCTAACATCCTGAGGCATAGCATTAGGATAAACAACCATTCCCCTAAAATTTATTAGGCTAAAGGTATTGTCCACAAATGGAAGCCTAGGTGGAGGCTAAGCCATGTTGCTGGTGGAGGTGATCTTGGGGGTGACACAAGGTGATGAGGAGTGTGAGGTCTTTGGGGCTCAAGAATGTGGTTCATAAGATTAGTATTCTCTAGGTGTTGATTTTCTAGGAAATATTGAATTGAAACACACAGGTGTAGTTTGAAAAAGGAACTCACCGAGTGCAATGACAGAGACCTTCACTAGTTGAAGTAAACAAGTTTATGAGAAGATTGCTGAATCGAGAATCACTGAACAAGAGTGATAATCCTCTACTAAAGGCTGATCTCTCAAACCAATGGATATACCTTTGCTTGATATCTAACCTTCAAAAACAATCCAAACTTTTCTTTCCTCTAACACTTTTTTTCCCAATTCTTGAAATAACTTTCTACTTGGGTCCCTCATGAAGAGAGATCTTCTTCCTTCCAGTTTGTAGATTTTATGAGAAAAACTTCACTTAATGTATGATAAGGTACTAGTATTTATCAAAATTATAATAGCAAGGATTCGCCACTAAGGACTTTCACCCTAGTTTGTGCAAATGCACTATGAAGATTTATCAAATGACTACAAATATCAGCACTATGTAAATTTTTAACAGATCTGATCTTCTTTACTCAAATTTTCAACTATGGTGTAAAGTTTGAGGAAAAAAATTGGAGACACTTGAAAATATCAAACTCAAAACTCTACTCTTCATTCCAAGCTTATAAATTTTATTAAAATATGATGCTTAGATTTTAAATTGCACATAAATCACATAAGAAGTACTACTGGGGGATTTGAAACACTTTGAAATATTGAATAATGTCCCAAACAATGGCGCCACTTTGGTTTTGGTACCCAAATTTGTTCTCCTTTTGAGTCTGAGAAACATCAAAGATATGGCATGAAGATTAAAAAAAGATGGATCATGGTGTGTGTCATTTTGTAGCTAGGGATATGATCTAACTGGCACTCAGATTTGTGGAGAGATGGATAGCACTCAAATAGGAGTTGATCTTTTCCTAACGGTTTTAGATTGTGCCTTTTTAAAAAGGTAAGAGAACCTATTTTGTAACCCTCAAATGGTGAAGGAGATGAAGATATCCCTCAATTTGTACAAATAGTATGAAGGGGCCTTGGGAAAATATGATCAACACTCCAAATCTGACTTTCACAAGTTGTCACTTCTAGATTATGGAGATACTTTCAATGCAAGGCAAGGGTTACTAAAGACATTTTGAAATCTTGATCTGTTATGCATACTTTAGCAAATGGATTTTGATCTTCTGTGGGTATATAGGTCAAAACAGGGGTAAAACAGGGTAGGATTAGTTGTTTTGAATGATTTTTTGGGTGGGAGTTTAGATAAGACAAACCAAGGTCTGCCAAACTCTTTGAGGATTTCAGAAAAATATGGAGAAACTTAATAGCAGAAAGTATCAAAATGGTTAATCATCCCTTTAACCAAGATATGTGCATCAAATGGAGGCCCAGATCTACACTTTTCCACACAATCTTTGATCATCTATCAAAAAATATTGAGTTAGAATGAACCAATGAAGCATTTAGCAATCACTATTTAATCATGACCTAAGGTGCACCCAAAGGTTTACAAATAATCTCTGAAGTCAAGGAAGGTAAAGTGATTTTAAATTTGTTTATCTCTTTATCAGATGAAAGCTCTTCTGAATGTGAGATTGCAAATGCCACTAAACTATAACAAGAAATGAGACCATGTATGATCAAGAGATATTTTAAACACAAGACTATAACAAGAAACAAGAAACACAAATTTGAAATGCATTATGAAATGTAAGCATTCACAATTTTTCCCAAAGAAAAAACAGAATAACTCAAAAATGATCAGATTTATCGAGTAAGGGAATTTTTTTTTTTAAAATCAGAGCTTGTTAATGGCTATACATGTGCAACCAACTTAACACGATTTGAAATCTGGTATAGAGAGAGTTACATGAGTTTCTCAAGTGGTCACTCGTCGAGAATGGGCTTCTTCCCGAGACTTTCCCATGAAATTTTTAGTTTCCAGATTTTTAAACTCTTCCAACCCTTTGCATGACAAATTCATGTAATATATAGCTTTCAATATCCTTCGATCCTTCTTTCCCAAGAAAATAATATGCCAAAGGATCAAATTTGTTACAAAAATTCTCATGATTCGTAGACAGGGACGTTTAACAAAACATGTCCAAAAAGTTGTCAATGTCTCAAAAAGAGATGAATCATTACAAAATTTGCATCATTATCCATTGTGGAGGCACATTTTTCATCTTCAAAGCATGTAGACCCCCTTCCTTTCATTATTTCATCCTTATCCCTCCAAAATTTGACTTTGTAACTTTTGGATCTGATATTTCACGTTTTTGGACGGGTTAGAGAAAAATTCATTTCAAAAACATCTTTGATATTCAAATTGATCCTCAAAACTAATTTTATTGGTCCTTGCAGGCACAAATGACATGAATTTGCCCAAAAATTGGTGAAAATTGATGTAAAAATTGCATCTCCAAGCTTCCTAGAGCTCAAATGGTGGCTAATCCTGAAAAATACACGATTCTGTTGATCTTCCTTTATCCTTTAATCTAAGCCCTCCACGTGTCATAATGTGATTGGAAATGGGCTTGGGATCACTTTTTGACATTTTAACACTTTTGGAAAAATGTAAAAATTTGACATTTTCTCCACCCCTCTGCCCCTTGAAAATGAGCTTAACACATGTCCCAAAGTGGGCCTCAATGTAATCATGGACTGATTCTAGACATTTCTACCTTTTTTTGAAAAAGAATTTTTTTCAAAATATCCCCGCATCTCTACCTCATGAAAATGGGCCTGACACATGTCCCAAAGTGGGCCCCATTGGAATTGCGGACCGATTCTACACATTTCCACTTTTTTGGAGAAAGGAAATTTTTCTATTTTCCTCTGCGACTTCACCCTCCCGCAAGACACATGTCCTCATATGATTGGCTGAGGGGCAGTGCTTCTCATTTCATATTTTAATCATATTCCATGAAGGAAAATTTTTAACATTTCCTCCGCCATCCCGCACCTCCACCATTGACTCCTCAGATGAATCTTGACTTTTTACCTTTGGGCTCGTGGGTCCATTCAACAATTTTACCCTTTTGATAACTAGAGGCTAAAAATACAACTTACCTCTAAAGGATTGCCTCCCCACCCTATGCTCTGATGCTTGACACATGTCTTCATCCCATTGGCTATGAGTTTGTGGTCCAATTTTATACTTTAACTCTTTTTCACCAAAGGTGAAAAGTATCAAACTCCTCTGCCTTTCCATCTCCCCACCTACCACGTGTCCTCCTCTGATTGGATGCGGGCCTTAGGGGATTTTCTTCATTTCCACACATTTTCCAAAGTTCCCTAAGGCACAAAATGACCCGCCCATCCACCTTCACTCTGCCTGCGACACGTGTACCTCCTCTGGGGCTTGCGGAGTTGCGGGGGCAACTTGCACATTTTTCCAAAAACACAAAAATGTTAAGTTTTTAGAAATGACCCACCGATCCTTGTCCAATTAGAATAAGCCACATTTTTGATGAATTCTGAAGAATAAATTGATGGGCAAATGATACCCGTCTGACCGTCAAAACATAGAAAATGCCAGGGATGCCCTAGAATTTGATTTTTTCGCTAAGGACGACAAATTTCTCAAAATTGAACCAACTGAAACATGTTTTCAAAGAATTTTTATCATGGAATTGGATTTTCAATGGCATACAAGTGTGAATCAATCAATTTTAAACTTCCATGATTGGGCAAAAAGGAAAAATGATAGAGGCCCACGGATTTGGAAAAAATAGGGCACAAAACAGGGCACACATGCTTTGATTTCATTCAAATTGGGACAAAACAACAAGTTTATGAGAATTTCAAGGCATTCAATCTAGAGGGAAAAGTTGCATACCACTAGTTTAAGAGAAAAAATATTCCATAACATGCAAACCAAAGGAAAATTTAGGGTGAAATGGTGGAAGCTCAAAAATGGCACCAAAATCGGCTCCTGCTTTCGGTGATGGGCAATCCCAACGAGTGCCACAAGAACAAAATAAGCGAGACCAATTCATATATCAATTCTAACCAATTGAAATATACAAAATTTTAGCTTACAGACTATAGCTTCTTGATTGATCTTATGACTTAGCTTACATTTACCTTACCTAAAGTTGGATCTATTGATGCATGATCTATTTCAAATAAACATTAATCAATTAATAGTATATTCATTTTTATGTAAAATAGAAATATAATTTAAAAATCATACTAGTCTCTATGGTAATATGGTAAGTTCAATATCAACACTTTAGGAGGATACCATTTATCGATGAGCATAAAGCTTGGCTTGCATCATTGATGGTGTTTTTTTATGCAAGATGTATTTCAAATAAACATTAATCAATTCATAATAGATTTATTGCTATGGAAAATGAATTCCTAATTGAATAATAATAGTGGTCTTCATGGGAGTATGGTAAGTACAATATACATTGTTCTATATCTTTTGAATGAATCTTTACGGCCACTAGGATATGCTTATATTTATTGAACCACCCTTTTGTGCACAATAGTTATGAGCTATTGATGTGGATTAGTGACCACTAGGTTATGCCATCATTGGTTGGACTACATTTTCTAGACAACCTTTAATGAGGCTAGCCAAGTTCTTCTCTACATACCCATAAATGAGATCAATCCTTATGTAGCTATGTTTATGATGATGTTGAAGAAAAAATAGTGTTAATTCAATGTAAGTAGTCAATATGCAATAGTGAATCAATGAGACATTATTAAAAGTATTAGCGGGACGTTATTGAAAGTATAGTTGTTTTGTCTCACCACTATTGTATTGAATGTGGATGTACAAAGTCTGCTAAGCTCTATGGTTTGTTTTAAATTGTTAGGATAGCTTACAAATGGGTTTCCTTAAAATTTATCTTATATTATATACCAAACATCAAAACTAATGTATGTTAGTTATAAAATGGTAACTAGAAACTGTGGAGCTTTAGATGCCATCATGAACATTTGAAATATGTTATTTGGTTATTCCTCATTTGAAAATGGTCCGCTTCTACATTTATATGGTATCATTTCTTATAAATTAGTAGGCCTTATAAATGGATTTGTTTAAAAGTACACATGTCTAATCTACCGGGTTTGTAATTTTTAATCATGTTGGATACCCTCATGCACTCCAAAGTTACTTTCTTTGGTTTTTGGTTATCTGCATAAAAATTTAATGTCTTACAAATTTATGGGGATTATTAGCAGTTTTGTTTATAAATGCACATTACTAACATAGAAGGATCTTATTATGTATTCATGCCGAGATGTGCCCGCGTTCTCCACATCTCTGTCATCAAAAATAAAATAAAAAATATTATTAAATAAACAAAAACCATGAAAATTGAAAACAAAGTTCACTAAATATATTTATAAAATGATTAAAGGTAAATCATCTTGTTGAATTGGTTGTGTAGTCAATTGAAATGGTTGTGCAATAGAACCTTCCTTAGTTTTAAGATGATTGGAGCTCATGGTTACTTCTATAGTTTTTTCGTTTCCTTCATAAATAATTAATTTAGAAGTAGCTTATATCAGTTCAAATCCATTAAAAAAATAACTTGTGCAAGTGTTCTTTAGTGAAGAACATTTTCTTCTAGTGAGAATAGTAATGTTTCAAAAACATTTCTTGATTATGTGTCTCAACAATAAAAAATTAGTTATATTGGAATTAACTAATGCATGCGATATGACATTGTTTCCTTAAATCACTATTATTACATAATTTTCAGAACAACATCAAGTTAACATCTCAAACTAGAAGTCATAAGATCATTCACAAGGAAAAGGATGGATGTTTCCTCATAGAATAATTTTTCTTGTAATTACAAGTTCTCATGGCAATTTATCAATCCAATCTATAGCGACTTCTTCTTGGTGGTACAAATTAACTCACAACAATTAATATGTTTTTAACTAATCCACAATCATTTATTCATCATACCTAGGGACGTAAAATTTCAACTCTGCCAATGTTGTATACACAGTTACAGGTGCTCAAGAGGTATAAACTAAAAGATTGTTGTCACAACAATTGGAAATACAATGCTAAAAATAAACTACATTGTAGATGAAAGGAAATTCTACAACTAAGTAATAATCAAATAAAATCATAACATAAGTGAAGGAATGAACTGCTGCAATTCTAATCTATGCATGTAAGGAACTAAAAAAAAACAAAAAGAAAATGGGTTTAGCAAACCAAAAGTGGGCCACTTTGCCTTGGGTGCTAACCCTTCCTAAGGCTTGTGTCTACAAAAAAATGATAGAACTTAGATTTTTATTCATCAGCATGAAGATTTAGAATGAAACTTACAACAATTCCTTAACTATGAATCTATATCTAATGTAGTCTTGCCATTCTCTTTATATTCAATAGAGACATGAAGAGACTCCTTCAACTAATAGTTACATTTTGATTAAGTAAAAGATCATTACTAAGAAATTTGTAGATTCTTATGCATGCAATCAGAACTGAGAAAATGTGTTCTAATACAACAACATAACTAATTGTTCATTCTAACAATCAGTTATCAAGTTAAATCAACTAGTTCCATAGTTGTAGTTGCAGAGCATAATCAGGTATTGGCATGAGATATACTTCTTATTGTCATAACTACTTCTTTATTGATATGCATAAACCTAGGTAAATTATCCATGTTGATCAAGCTTCCCATAATCACGAGTCTTGTATATGTGTGTGTTCTCCTTTGGCTGTAGGTTCTTTGTTGTGGATGAGTCCTAGTTCTACATGTCAGTTATTACAGATGAGTCCCTTTTACATTGTGACAGAGTTTCTTGACTGCATGTTAGTGGTAACATATAACAACTTCTTGAAAAAGTATGGAATTTAGACAAATCACTATTAATCATTTCATTTTATCAAATATATTAACATGCACATTTAAAATCCATAAAATAGAGTAACTTAGTAATAACTATATTAATTAATATAAGTTCCATAAGTTTAAGTTCAAGTGGAAATGTCTAATAGGATAATAGGGATAAACAGTGCAAGGGTATACAAAATATACAACAGATGAGACAATTAAAATAGTAATTAAAGGGTCTCATCACACCCCCAAACTTAGTTTCTTGAATGTCCCCATTCAATAATTCTCTTGATATTCTCTACTTTCTTGGGATCTTCATAGATGATACTGCACAGTTGACTAAAATTAGTGGGCATGGATGTTCCTTCTAGTTCATTGAAGAAATAACATGCATTCTTTCTAAATTTTTCCATTACCCTTTCCTACAGTTCCTCATTCAATTATTTGTTCCCAAACCAGTGAGGTATTGGGTAGTGGAAAATTGGTGGATAGTATCTAATAGGGAACCAATTTTTTCCACATCCCCTTGCTACCTCAATATATGGATTGATTCTATGGAGATTTGGGATAATGTTTGGATATGAATGTATTTCTTTTATCCCCAGATCTTGTGATATTTATTCCCATATTATTCTTCATGCCTACAATATTTCCACACCATTGAACCTAATGTGATCTATGAAATCATCATGAAATTCTTCTACGATCTTGTATAACCTTTGTTATATTTCCTACTCCTTCATAAATTTACCATACTCTTAAATCATTGCCTTGGTATTCTCTACCTCTACTCGATCATTAGTGATTTTTATTTACATAATTGTCTATATTCTACCATTTTTTTCCCTTTATAGCTTAGTGTGGAAGTAAGAACACATTTCCCAAAATTATATATCCCCAATGTAGAGAATAGATTTTAAGTCTCTGTCATATTCTAAATCATAATTAAACATATACAGGTTCACAAATAATTAAGCTGGATTTCATGGGGAATTTTCAAATATATTCTAAATAATGTCTTGGCTCCACTTGATATCAAATGGTATGTTAGTATAATTTCAAAGCACAATGTTGTGTCCCACTTCATGTCCCAAAAACGCGAGTAAGAAGTTGGGCGGGATCGGAAATCGAGGTTGTTCGCGCGAAAACCCCTTTCGCGTGAACCCCCTTCGCCTGAACTGCCACGTAGGATGAAAAAACTAGTTCGCGCGAACGGGGGTTCGCGCTGTGAACACACCTTCGCGAACCCCTCGAATTCAAATAATTTTGGCGGCAAAGAGTTATATATAGATATTTATATAGTTTTGGGCGGCGGATTTAGGGTTTAGGGGGGTTCGGGCGAAGGGGGGTTCACGCGAACCCCCTTCGCGCGAACCCCTATGTGGCACCTATGTGGCACATTTTGGCACCAAATCCATTTGGAGGATAATTTTATGCCAAAATGTGCCACTTAGGTGCCACGTAATTAGGGTTAACGAATGAATAAAATTACAAAATTTTAACACAAAATACAAAATTTTATTATCTTTCTAAAAATATAATTTTTATTTTTTAAAAATATGTTTTACTATTTATTTTTTATATTTTGCTAACATATGGTATTTTAGGACAATCAATTGTACACAATCAACCCAATTTGAAAAATAGCAAAAATATCAAAAAATTTGAAAAAATTAAAATTAGTATTTATTGAAGTCTTCTTCTTACCTGTGAAAAAAATTCAATTTTGACATAAATCTTAAAAGTTATTGGCATAAACATTTGTACGCTGTTTATTTGAAAATATTTTTACTAAATAATTAATTAAAAAAAAATATAAGTCCAAAAAATATGAAAATTTGAAATCACCTCAAAATTCAAATCTTAAACATATATCTAAAATTTCATGGTGAAAAAATAAATTTTCATTTAAAAGAACCACCGGGACAGTCATTCCTCTTTTATAACATAAGAAACAATGTATGAATAAAATTAAGAAAAATAATGTTTTTTTGTAATTTTTTTAATAAAAAATTTACATGTATTCTACACTCTAAATACAACATTTCGTTAGTTTGTGGAATTTCATGAATGTGTATGGTTTTATGGCTATTACCTTTAGAAAATCAATGAAACTGAAAATTCATGTTTATAATGGTACAAAACATACCAAAAAGTGGGACATTTTATTGTGCTTTTACCATACAACATTTGTTCCTTTAAAAGACAACATAAATACTTTATGGTGGTCTACATTTGAATATTTCATTTGTTACCTGAATTGTAGCTTCTTGTTTCTTTTTAAGCCTTGCAATATCATTTTCCTTGGCCCTTAGTTGTCTATCTTTTTCATTCTAAATATTTTTGTGTTGGAAGAGTAACTCTTCCTTTTCTCTTTCCCACCTTCTTTGTAGCTTGTTACAATAATTCTCAAACTTCTGCACCCAATATTCTGAATTGGTTTGGGTTGCCATATTTCTACATTCTGCCTAGGAGGCTCTCTAAAAACTTCTTGTATGACAACCTGTGGCTGTAGGTTGGGTGGTGGAATTGTTAGAGACACAGGTTCTAAAATTACATGAGCTATATCTGGGGAAATTGGAGGAATTTTAGCTTAATAGATTCATCAACAGGATTGATTCAAAGGTTTGGACAATGTGTTCAATTATATCTTCTATACCAAGTGGTAAACTTACTTCAATATCCATGGAATTGGTCTATGTCACATGTACTATTTCTGCTAACACTTCCTCACACTACCCCTTATTATCTACAACCACAGTGGTTACTTCCTTAAATTCTTTGGTTATTATATTCTCTTCATGTTGTGAATAAAAAACCTTTATTTCTTTAGGGCTCTTATGACCATTGATTACATCCTCAATTTCCTCAACTGGAACTTCTTCTTCATGCTGCATGTGGGTTTCCCCAGCATGAACAACCTTTGTTTGAACCTCAATTGGTTTAGTAGGGCACTCATTATCAGGTTTTTCACCTAATTCTTCCTCCTTTTTCTTTTCTACTTCCCTGGTATGTTCCTCCATGACTGTGTCTTCATCTTTGTTTATATGGACTTCCTAATCAACTTCTATTGAATAGCTTCCTCCTTCTTTTCTAGTCCCTCTTCATCACTATCTAGAAAAATTTGAATGTTCTTACTAGGCTTTGAGGTTTTGGTCTTTTTAGGATTAAGCCTATTTGACCTCCTGGATGGCTCAGAGACTTTAGTTGAGGATTTTTGTTTACCTTTAGAGGAAGAGGACTCTGGTGTTGATATATTTAGCAATGCTTTAACAACTAGAACCTTGTCAGGAGAGATTGGTCTAGGACCTTGTTTTGGAGATGGAGGTTTGTCATGGATGGGTGTTTCTTTAGGTATGGAAGCTTATGAAGGAATGGGGGTTTCTATAGGAGTATGGGTTTTGATTGAATAGATGCTGAAGATAAGGATTCGAGATGGAGGAATAGAAGAACTAGCATAACTTCATTTCTTTTTCTTACCCTTTCCCAACAAATCATTAATATGCTTTTCTCTAGAAAAGTCTCCCCAGTTTATTGTAGGATGTTTAGTTGCCAATGCATGTTTCACAATTAAAGTGATAAGGAAATGATGAGACAAGGAATACCTTCCCTTTGTGATTCCCTACTCATCTTCTTCAAACTCTCATGCAAGAAATTTGGTACATTCACATTTCTGCCATTCTTCAAATGATTTAGTAGTTTAAAATGGATAATGTTTAACCATGAATATCGACCCTCACAGGTAAAATATTTTATGATATAATTTGACACATCTTCCTAAAAGGGTTTTAAAGAAGTTCATATAGTACCTTGTCTATCTACCAAAAATTTTTCATCCTCATCTGTAATTTTTTTCATGAGCTTCCTCTGGGTTGGATTTTGCAGAAACATTTCACCTTCTACTAGTAGTCTAGTGATTGTAGCCAATATTTCATCATCAACCTTAAATTACAAACCCTTTATTATTTCCTACCCATCCTTGAAGGTGGTGGAAAATTCTATGACCATAGCCTCATTGAAACCTTGGAATTTATTGATGTAATCCATCCAACCACTATCATGAAAGTACTATAGAATTTGTGGTTGATTCTAAGCTGTGAATGATCTATAGGTTTGTTTCTTATCAAGTCTCCACCCATTGTTAAGTTCAAAACTTCTACAAAATCTATGAAGAAAGAGGTCCTTCACTTGGAATTGATTATATAAAATTTGAATGAATGGAAGAACTCAAGTGTTCTCCTTTTCAAACTTTGTGACCAGTTTTACACATAGCTTGAAAAGTAGGCATTAATTTGAATTGAAAGATATTCGCATGTGAAGTGAGGTTTTGTGATATCATGGGGTGACATGGGAGACATGTCACATTATAGGAGGCAGCAAAAAACATTATGGTTAATAAATTTTATTGACAACTTGGCACATATATTAATTAAATATAATTATTCTAGCGCTACTTTATTAAAGGAAATTGAGTGCACTTAACTCAAGATATACATCAAATGATTGTGACATGTGCCTTGTTGGAGTTTACACCCTTGGATGCATGCATGAGGCTGCATGTTGAGGTATTGTGTGGCTACAAGTAGTGTTGTTACAAGCCCTATTGCTATAGGTGTTGTTGTATAGCATAAGCTCCATAATGAATTCAATTAATTCCCGAGAGAGGGAAGATTGAATTTTTCGGTGCTAACTATATTCATCTCTTTGGGATCACTCAGCTGGGATCTTAATTCTTCATACAATCAAGTTCTATCAAAAATGAAATAAAAACAGGGCTTTGGCTACATGTTATTGCAAGTGGACGTTCTAGTCTTTGCACCATCTCCTTTCATAGAGATTATGCACTCCTTGTTGCAAATACCTCAAATCCTATAAAACATAAATGCTAATAAAATAAAACATGTTAGTGAGTGGTACTGATCACCATGAAGGATGATCACATCACTTTTATTCCTCCTGTGGTATCTAGCAATATGGATAAACCAAGGCCACTAAAGATCTCATTCCTCTACATTTTTAGAAGATGAACCATAGATTCAACTTCCACCTTTAATTTTGATGTTCTCATTTCCATTGTGCTTTGGCCTCCTCTAAATTATTGGATGAAGGAGTTCTTATCAGTTGGTTTTTTATACAACCTCAATCTATGACCATTCACCAGTAGTTTTAATCTCACAGGATCAATGGTGGTGAGTTTCATAGCTCCATTGGGAAATATCTTCTCAACCTCATATGGACCCAGCCACCTTGTTTTGAGTTTTCCCATGTGGTCCTTGTATTTGGAGTCAAAGAGAAGTGCCCAATCACCTTCTTGAAATTGCCTTGTTTTGATGAACCTGTCATGCCACTTGATCCTTTGTTTTTGTACCACCTTTGTATTATGAAAAAATGCCTTCTCATTTCATCCAACTCATTGAGTTGAAGAATCCTTTTGCCTCTGAGCTTCAGACAAATCTATGCCCAATTCTAATGCAGTTATTAATGTATTATGTTCAAACTCAATAGGGAGAACAACATTCTTACCATACAATATCTCAAAAGGTGTGAATCTATTTGTTGTTTTCCATGTGGTATTGAATGCCTAAAATTCCTCTGGAATCCTTTCGACCAATAATTTCTATGCAAAGTCAATAGTCTTGGTTAATATGGCCTCAATTTCTCTGTTTGTTACTTCAAACTGGTCATTAGATTGTGGATGATAATGTGTGGATTTCCTATGCTTTATTTAATATTCAATATCTTAATAAGAAATAAATTCAATAGTGAAGTGGGTACCTTGATATGTGAAAATATATCTTAGCACTCCATATCTTGTAAAGATATGGTCATATAAAAATTTTGTAACTTTTTCACTCTTTTGATTTGGTAATGCTTTTACTTCTATCCATTTGGTGAGGTAGTCTATGCATACTAGAATGTACTCTTTTTGTTGAGACTTAGGATCTATGGGACCAATAAATTCCAATCCCCATTTGTCAAATGGTTGTAATACTAGCTGAGGCTACAATGGCATTTCATCTGATTTGGTAGGCTTTCCCATTCTTTGACACTTATCACATCTTCTTACATACAATGTTGTATCCTTGTGTAGTGTAGGTAAATAATAACCTATTAATACAATCTGCACTAATTTTTTTAGCCAAAGTGTCCTCCACATGGCTCACTATGGAAGGCTTTGAGGACATCATAAATTTCCTCATCATCTATACATCTTCTCATAACATTATCCTACCTTGTGTGGAATAGGAAACTAGCTATCCAAGAAAAAATCACACTTTTCTCAACAATATATTTCTTTTCAGAATATAGATAGTGTGGAGGTGTCTTACTGAAACCAGATAGTTGGATTTATTAGCATACCAGGGTGTCTTAGTAGAAATGGAAAATAAGTGTTCATCTGGAAAATATTCATCCACCACTTCTTCCTCATTATTATTTTCCATTCTTGAGAGAAAATATGCTACAACATTGTCTTTCTTAGGCTTATCAACAATTGTTACATCAAACTCTTGTAAGAGAAGCAACCATTAGATTATCTTTCTACTTACCACTTTGGTTTGTTGATTAGATATTTAATGAAAACATGTTCTATATGGATAAAAACTGGATATCCCATGATATAGTGCACTGAACTTGTTGATGGAATATACAACAACTAAAAATTATTTCTCAGTGATCTTGTAGTTAAGCTCAGTGTGCTACAAATTTTTACTGACATAATATATTTCATAATTGAGTATCCCATCTTTCTATCCTAAAACAACTCCAATGGCATGATCTAAGGCATCAATGTGTATATGAAATGGAAAACTCCAATCTGATCCTCTTATAACATGTGCATTTGTTAGAATTTACTTCATATTTTAGAATGTGAATTCACATTTCTTTGTCCATACAAATGCAACATCCTTTCCCAATAAAACAAATAATGGTGCTACAATTCTACGCTGAAATCTTGAATGAATCTTTGGTAATACCTAGCATGGCCCAAGAATCTCCTTACATCCTTCGATTTTTAGGTGTTGGAAAATTTATAATCACTAATATTTTGTTGGATCTACCTGGATTCTAGTAGATGACAAGTAATGACCTAACACTATCCCCTCAGACATCATCATATAACATTTTTTCGTTGCTCAAAGAAAAGTTATGCTCCTTGCATATATTGAATTTTTTTCAAATTTCTTCATTGATTCATCAAAGGTGTTGTCATGGACTATAAAATCATCCATGTATACCTCCATGCAATCATTAGTTAGGTCTGAGAATATGTTAAGAATTTCTCTCGAAATGTGGCGATGCATTGCACAGTGAGACCAAAGGGAAGAAAAATTATGCAAAATTTTCCCATGGCATGTGAATGTGGTCTTGTCCTGATCCTCTAGTGTAATATGAATTTGGTTATAGCCACTGTAACCATCTAGAAAAGATGAGTACTTTTGACCAGTAAGATTTTCAAGTACCTGATTGATAAAAGGGAGTAGAAAATGATCCTTTTTTGTTGTTGCATTCATCTCTCTATAGTCTACACAGATTCTCCATTTGTCATTATTTTTAGGTACAATAACAAGTGGTGACACCCATTGACTATCTAAAATTGGATATATGAATCCAACATCCAATAATTTCTTTAGTTATTCTCTTCACTATATCCCTTATTGTTGGGTTCATTCTCCTTTGTGGCTATCTTATTGGCTTGCAACTATCTTTGATGTATATCTTATGAGTACAAATTTTAGGATGGATTCCATGCATGTCTCCATAATCCCATGCAAATGTTGTCTTGTGATTTTTGAGAAGTGTAACTAATAGTTGCTCTATTGTATGCTTAATGTTTTGTTCATATTGAGTGACTTACCAGTGTAATATCCACTTTCTTAGAAATATCAATCATGGAGCATATGCTGCTACTTACAGAATTCAAGATACAATCATGTGGAAGAAGTTGGTGTAGGATGCATTTCTTACCTAGAACATTCTTAGTACTTTGCTGAGGCAAGATTTGATTTTCAGGACAACTTATGCATTGTAATTTTTCATCTTCTTCTTCATTCTTACCATAATTATTCTGCAGAACATTTGAAATAACAACATCCTCCTCCTATCCTTCTATTATGCATGAATTCTCTAGCATCATGAGTTGTTGAACTAAGATTTGGTCTTCTTCTGGTTCCTCCACCCAAATGGTTTGATATTATTCATTGAATGGTTGTGCAAGGGGTAGAGCATAAGATTTTTGGTTCCACGTATATTAGAGATGATCATATTTCTAGATCTACATCCAATGAATGCATCAACAGTGTCTAACCACAATCTTGTGAGGATGATAATTTTATCCTCCTAAGTTTTCTTTTGTATGGATAACAATGAAGTTAGCATGATACTCCCAGGATTCTATTAATACTACCACATCCTCCAAAACTCCTTCGAGCTTTACTGTTGACATGTCTACAAGATGCAAGACTGTAGCCATCAGTCTTAATCCTTCTAATTTCAAATCATTCATGATTTGTTTTTTCATTACATTTATTGTTGCCCCTAGGTCAATTAGTGTGTTTTTATCATAGTACCATTGATTGTGACATTTACTAGAGGGTTTCTTGGATCAATATACTTGGGCATAATTAAGTTCCTAAGCATAATATCAGCTAATTGCCTAATGACCTATGCAGTAGATGGGGCTTTCCTCTTCCAACCTGGCTTCTTAATGCATAGGTCCTTAACTAGCTTATTGTAGATGGGCACATCTTTAATAGCTTGTATCAATGGTATTTTGACACAAATGTCTTTGAGATGACTAAAAAAATTATAATCAGATTATGATATGAGGTCAGTTTTATTTTCTTGTAATATTTTAGGAAATGGTGGCTCATTATCCTATGTTTTATGCTTACTAGAGTTCTAGGTAGGTTGTTGCGAGCCGCCTTGAATGTATTTTGTCCTTTTCGGGTCATCATGTAACAACTATGGTTATTCTATAATTTTAGTAATGGTAGGTCCATCTGGTGAAGGAAGTGATCTTCTGAGTGAAGATGGATATTTTTGATATCAACAAAATAGGTAGGGTATTGAGCTAGTTCAATGGAATAGGTGGCTGAGCAGCTTTATTGTTAGGATTAGGTGTTGGTTGAGTAGGCGGTTTGTAGGTTTTGGTTGGGATCCCGATTGGGGATTAAGCATCAAAGCTTTCTCTTACTACTGATAAGGAGGTTTTTGATAAGCTTATTGATAATTAGGAGGTGGGTTATTCCACTATTGTCTCTTTCAGTGTTATTGCTCCGATTGGGAGATTGTTTCCATTATTTTGTGGCTATCCTTGGAATGGAGGTTACCACTATTATTGCTATTTGTTAGGATATGGGTCCCATCATCAAGGGTTAGCCCAAGGTGGGGGCTGCATATATGAATTATTAGACTAATTTTTAAATGAATGCATAGGGTCTTGTGTCATACCTCCTTGCCTTGGTGGTCATAGTTTCCTTTTATCAACATAGAAAACTTTCCCATCTTCTATCTCCAACATTTTGAAATCGGGTGAAGCCTCTGTTTCTTGATAAATGTTGGCCAATCATCTTCATCTACAGTTTCATTTCTTCCTTCTGCATGCATGACAGTACTCCGTGAGTGTTGCTTCTACATATTATTTCATATTTTTGGTGTGTAGAGCATCCTATTGATTAGCCATATCATTAACAATCTCTTGCTTCATGTTTTTGAACATGCTAACAATCTCTAACTTAGATATGTCCCTCATTGTTTTAGTATAAATTCCACCTCTTGATCTTACATTCCTTTATATTTTCATGGTAGCTTTTGAATATTTTTTACAGGTGTCATAGATCTATTCAAAACTAGCCTTTAAAATATCTCATGATCCTATCAAATCCAAAGCATCCATGTATTCATCATAGATTCCATTCAAAAAGAGTGATTTGAGGGAGTCAGATGGTATGTCAATGGTGTGTTTTGACTTATGAACGCAGAAAAATAATTGTTCCAAATAATCCTCTAATGGTTCATCCTCTTTTTGTTGCATTCTGTAGATTTCATCACCTCCTCTATTGCTTGGTCTGTAATAGTCTTGGTACTTATTGAGGAAATTCTCCTTCATTTATGCCCATTTATTAATAGCATTCCTTACCAATCCCATGAACCACCTTAAATCTTACATCTTTGAGTGTTATAGGAAACAATTTCAATTTATGTGAATCAGTGGTGTAGTCATAGCTTCTGCACAAAACATCAAACTTAAAGAGAAAGGTGTCTAGATCTTCTGACCTAGATCCATGGAAATTTGGCAATCCTGATAGAGAAATATTATTCATTCCAGTAGCTACATTATTTTTAGTGATGGGGAATTCGAAGGAGATTTCCCATTTTGAGAATTTTGATCTACCTCTTCTACCATCTCTAGTTTCTAGTGAATAACTACTGGAATCTGTCACTTGTTTTATTTTCTTCAAAAAGAAAACCAAGTACATGAGGTTTCTTCTTCATAATCTTCAGAGGTAAATGAAGATATTTTTGCTACTTGTGGATTAGGTAAAAATATACCATGGGCATCCCTTGGATGGTGCATGCATCAACTACTCAACTCATTCAATGGTAATTAGTTGGGGGTTTAATTTGAGGTAAATTCCTAAAACCTAGACTGCTTCTAAGGAATGAAAAACCCTCACAAAAACCTAATAACTTGGCAGTGTCCCCGAAAATGACACCAAAATGGTGGTGTAAATTAACTCACAAAAATTAATATGTTGTTCACTAATCCACAATCATTTATTCATTAGACCTAGGGACATAAACTTTCAACTCTTCCAATGTCTTATATACATAGTTACAAGTGCTTAAGAGGTATAAACTAAAATATTGTTGTCACAAAAATTAGAAATACAATGCTAAAAATAAACTACGTTGTAGATGAAAGGAAATTCTACAGCTAAGTAATAAACATATAAAATCATAACATAAGTGAAGGAATGAATTGCTGCAATTCTAATCTATTCATGCAAGGAACTAAAACAACAAACAAAAAGGAAAGGGGTTTAGCAAACCACAAGTGGGCCCTACCTTGGGTGCTAACCCTTCCTAAGGCTTGTGTCTACAACAAAATGATAGAACTCATATTTTTATTCATCATCATGAATATTTAGAATGAAACTTATAAAAATTCCTTAACTATGAATCTATATCTAATGCAGTCTCGTCATTCTCTTTATATTCAAAAAGACGTGAAGAGACTCCTTCAACTAATAGTTACATTTTTATTAAGTAAAATATCATTACCAAGAAATCCATAGATTCTTATGCATGTAATAAAAATTGAGAAAAGGTGTTATACTACAACAACATAACTGTTCATTTTAATGATCAACTAGTTCCACAGTTATAGTTGCAGAGCATAATCAAGTATTGGCGTGAGATCTACTTCTTGTTGTCATAACTTATTATTTATTGATATGTGTAAACATAGGTAAATTATTCATGTTGATCAGGATTACCAAAATCATGGTCTTGTATACGTGTGTGTTCTCCTTCGGCTGCATGTGCTTTTCTATGGATGAGTCCCAGTTGTTGCATGTCATTTTACTGTAGACAAGTCCCTTTTACATTGTGATAGAGTTTCTTCGTCTATATGTTAGTGGTAACATATAACAACTTCTTGCAAAAATTATGGCATTTAGACAAAGCACTATTAATCATTTCATTATATCAAAGAGATTAACATGCACATTCAAAATCCATAAAATAGAGTAACTTAGTAATAGCTATATTAATTAATATAAGTGCCATAAGTTTAAGTTCAAGTGGAAATGTTTGACAGGATAACAAGGATAAAAAGTGCAAGGGTATACAAAATATACAACAGATGAGACAATTAAAACAATAATTAAAGGGTCTCATCACTTCTCTATGATCATTTTTACTATCACATTCATGCACACTAGTTATTTTTACATACGACATAAACTTTTAAATTTGTGGTTTCTATCATAGAATCTATTGCATCCATTCATTATTGATTCTCTACTTTCTTTAACCTTTTCCATGTATCTTTTTACTATTTCTATTAAATGTTTTTAACAAGAAATTGGAATGAGAAAAATAATAATAAAATTTAGCACACTAGTCCCGATAATCTGTTGAACTCCATTATTACATCGAATAATTATTGCTAGACAAATTGTAAAATTCAACAATCACACATTCAAAATTGAAAGGATTAGTCAAAGGAATAAATGATAAACTTGAATAAATCTCGAATGGATATTCACATAGACAAGTAAACTATTTTTTTATTCCATCCTTTTTGTTATATTTCCTTCCATTGACATCACATAGTTGTCTAATATTGTCTGAACCTTGATGGGAAGAACTTCTTCCACCTCAGGGTCTCTTTTTTTTTTTGCCAATTTTTTACCTCCATGAGAATCTTATTTTAGTTTTCATTTTCTCTCTTCCCCAATAATATAGAAAAATGGTGGTAGTGTGATTCATGTAATTTACAATTTTGAATTACAAATGATTCATTAAATGTTGTCAATACAATTTTATTTGGTTGTTTATTTTTCAAATATTTTAGAAATTTTTCTCTCATTTTCTTCTTCAACAGTAAGATTGAAATGTATCTCATTATGACACCATCCTCTAAAGAGCTAGTCAACCATACATCCAAATATTGTACTTTATTAGCTAGTACTAATAGTTATTTATTGGTCATTTCTCTAGTATCCTTGAAGGAATTGGCTATGAATCTTGCCAATGAATTTTATTGAAATTTAACTTAATTATCCTTAATAGGTGAACAAATAAGATAATCTGATCTAAACAAATCAAAGGTTGTTGTCCATTTATTCCATATATCATCAGGGAACAATATAAAAGTCCATTTGTCATATAGACTCTATGGTTTTTACACAATGAAAATTGAAAGGAATTGACTATTAAAGATCTGCATTCCAAGGAAAAACCTTTTTAATCTTTACATATCACGAAAGTAAATTTTAATAATGAATTCAATAAAATTAAAATTACATTACCCTCCACTCATTTGTCTTTATTTTTTCAATTCGGGTCGTTAAGAACATCTTAGTGATTGCAAAATAATATGCCTTTGTATAGAAAATCAATAAACTTGGTTTCTATCCTAGTTTGGTTTACTTCATTCTATTGTTTGCAAATATTAGCAATAAATTCAGTATATGCTTTTGTAGATAGATAGTGATCCTTTTGAAATTGTAGCCTCAAATGTAAAGACTTGTAAGTCTTTGAGTCCAAAATAGTTTTTTGCACATATTATATGTTATTTTTCAAGTATATAAAATTGTAGATCATCCCTTTCCAGGTCTTTCGGATCTTGGAGTTCCATAACATTATTTGTAGACTACAAGAAGGGAAGAAGAATTACATCCCTCTGTATAGGAATAAATTTTATTAACATGGAGTGGAAAAGAAGGTTAGTGTTCTCATCATCTAGAGGATGATAATAATATTCTGGAGGTACTACATGGAACCTTGAAATATGAATTGAAAATGCTTAACCTTTGAACAAAAACAAAAACAACTTCTGAATAGTTGAAGGTTCTCTTTTCTTTAATATAGTGACTACTTTATTTCAATAATGTAGTTGATTGAGTATTCTTTTTTCAACCTAGGAAAATTTGATTTAGATGGGTTGATCTCTAATTTAGAAAAATATGTTTGTGTCATCATAGTAAATAGCTTGGCATGTTTTAGAGATGAAAGAAAACCTTCTATTCAAGATATGACAAAAAAAAAAAAAAAAAAAAAAGGTTTTTTCATTTCTATACAATTTTCTAAATACTGTAAACATGCCATTATGAATTTCTTCTACATTTCAACAATGGTATTGTTAGAGTATAAATATCCTCAAATTACAACCATATTGTGAACATGAATATGTTTAGCTATCTATTGAGGCTTTTTATTTCCCATTTATTTAATAAAGAAAAATCCAATTCTATATCCGAATAAGGAACTTGTTATCATCAAAGTCGGTGCATTTGACCGAAAATAAAGTGTCTCAAATCAATAAATTCCGAGGATAGAACCATACAAACTTACTCTTGATTTTCATCTATAATAGAAAAAATGACACGTCAACATGGTAAGTTTGAGGGGAATTGATTTCAACAAACCATTCCTTGTCTCTTTTCTTCCAAAACTGAACACCTTTGATGAATAAAATTATCGAGAATAGAATGTGAACAATGAATGAAAATTTACCTATAATTAGAGTAGAATAAATTAATAATTAGTTCATATATGAAGTATAAATTGTTTTTTTCACATTTTCTGATAAGGAATATAAGTATTATCCTAGCAGTCACCAACCTCTAGAGTTCCTTACTTTGTATCATGGAGAGTAATTAACTTAATGGTTAGTGACCGCTAGGATTCGACTAGACATGATATCTAACATTCAACTAGTTATAGTAATTCATATTTTGTGGATCAAATCAATAATAACATAAATTATCCAAAAGTGTTCTAGCCAATTATCACGCATTGAAAGGATCAAAAATCATTTTCACTTTTTGAAAGGATTATCCTTGAGTCTGAAAATTCATATTTTATGGATCAAATCAATAATAACATAAATTTTCCAAAAGTGTTCTAGCTAATTATCACGCATTAAAAGGATCAAAATTCATTTTCACCTTTTGAAAGGATTATCCTTGAGTCCGAAAATTCTTATTTTGTGGATCAAATCATTAATAACATTTTTATATTATTGGTAAAAGGAGGGTTGTTTGGGGACCCCCCTATTACAAAAAAGGATTTATAATCTAGATATATCCATTAACATTGCAAGGAATAAAATTAGACCAAAAATCAAAATAGTCAGTGCTAATATCACAAAATCAGCCCAAAACTATACAAAGAAATAGTCCAAGTAAGGCAAAAAGCCAATTCAAAACCGGAAAAAACCTAGGCCGATTAAACATTTGAGTAGAGATCTTAATAAGGTCCTTGGTGTATTGTTATATCGCTTCTTATTTTCTTTTTCCTATTAATATCCCTTATGTTGACCTTACTATATTTATTCTTAAAATCATTCACAATGGATTTCAGAAGGCTAGTTTGATTGAGAAAACCATCAAACATGATGTTAAATTTATTCTCAACTTTCTCTAGCTTACCTTCCATCTCATTCCAAATGTACTTATAATCCTTTGCATTTATGAGATTTCTAATGTTACCCTTTAAGGTTTAATGTCTTTCATGATCCCATTTAAAAATTCTTTTGGTGGTCCAACTCAGAATGCCTAAATTCATTACTATCCCTCTCATTTTTCTAGCCCAAACTAGGTGACAACCTCACCTCCACGTCACCCTCCATTCCTTGCTGATAATTATCCTGGTTGGAACTAGGGCCTTCAATACTTTTACCCTTATTAGAGCTTCTTATAAGCACTCTAGTGGATCTGATGTCATCTCATTGTCTCTTGTTTTTGGGGGAAGAGGTGGAAGGAAGAGAAGGAGAGGGGTTCCAACTAGGGATTTACATCTTAAAATGGAGGTAAATGTGTAAAATAACAACTTGGTCTAGGGGATATGTCCTTTTACCCCAATGCACCTCTTTAATGGAACATTCAAGTGACATAAGAATGTGGAAGGGTAAACTTATCAGGATATTTGTTTTTAAGTGACTAACTAGAAACAGATGGTAGGTATTAATCTAGTTAATCCTCCCTCCATCATCAAAAAAATTATCCAAAATTGTTCTATCCAATTATCACACATAGAAATGATCAACATTCATTTGTACCTTTTGAAAGGATTATCCTTGAGTTTAACAACATATAACATTCCATAGATGGAATGATAGTAACATTATAAATTATAGATCTTCTTTGAAGATAGGATTCTAGTCGACATATAAATGGACAACTTAAAACATTCCTTGTTGTTCATTTACACCTATTGAATGGAATAGTGTAGAGGCCATTAAGATCTAATGTTTCATATTTTGAATATATTGTTTGAGAAATAAATCACAATAATGGAGTTAGCATTCGTTAAGAATTTTATGTTATACAAGATAATTTAAAATATGTGTATATTAGACATATTGTATTCAAGAGGATTATATGTATTTAAAATATCTAAGTAAGATATTTAAATCTTAGCATTTGCTAAGCAATTCCTCAAAAATATATCAAATACAAACGGGAAGGATTACACATTTCCTAAACGTAAGTATGGCCCTCACCACCCTAGTAATTTTGTGGAAAAATTATGTATCGAAGGTCATGGTGGGTTCTTCTTATTTGGGAAAATATTTCATGATTAACAATGTTTATTGAGTGCCACTACACTAAGGATCTATTGTATCTTACTCTGATTATAAGTTAGGTTTACAATACTAGTTGAAGAAATTCATTCCAAATTTTTCAAATTTATGTTAATGTATTTAGAGGATCAGTATTCTTAGGCTGCGAACCTTTACTTCCTATTATGTTGCATCAAAGCGGGGTAAAAATAAATAAGCATAGTGGAGCCTCAACTTCGATATGAAATTATATCAACAGTATGTCTCCCAATTTGAATATTAATTTTTGAAATGGTTATAATACTACATTATGTGTTGATGATTAGTACTTATGAATAAAACATAGTGTCATGAGAAAAATGCTCTCAATTTTATCACATTGATTATTTGGTAATATTAACAAATCAATACTAGTGGAATGTGTGTGTGTGTGTGTGTGTGTGTGTGTGTGTGTGTGTGTGTGTGTGTGTGTGTGTGTGTGTGTGTGTGTGTGTGTGTGTTGAATCTAGTAATAATGCATTGAGAGAAGGATCATTTATTTTCACATAATGGAAGTATTATAATTTTTTCGACAACCTATAATGTTCCTTACATTATAGGAAAGGAATCCAAGAAAATATAGAGGGTAGTGGCCACTTGACAAATAAATAGACAACTTAAAACATGCATATTTGTTCATTAAAATATTTTGCAAGGAATAACATAGTGACCTCTAAGACCTAAGGATTCTTATTTAAAATCGGGCATTAGAATATATTGTGCATAACACGTAATTAACATCATTTTGTATCAAATAAAATGCTTAGCAACCGATAAGCTCCATTAATTATTGAAAGGAATGGATTTACAATGAATAAGTTCAAATTTTTATTATTTTGAAAATATCGATACAATAACAAATCATGGTCTAGCTTACCATCCGTTATGATCCTCTCATCAGCTCTAGTCATTGTAAACATTTTTTATAAAACTTTGGATCGTTAGTGTTTTTCATTGATTACGATTATATAATATGAGTTGGACTATCCCTAGTAGAGCTAAGTGTTTTACTACATACCCTTGAGATGGATCAAGACTTATGTAGTTCTCATAAGATATATTGTGTATAACACATAATTCACATTGATTTTTATCAAATAAAATGCTTATTGACCACTAAGCACCGTTAATTTTTGAAAGGAATGAATTTGCGACATCTACACTAAACAATTTCTTATTTTGAAAATAGTGATACAAAACCAAATTATGGTCTATCTTAGCAACCGCTAGGCTCATCTCATTAGCTCTCGGTCATTGTAAAAACTTTCTATAAAACTTTAGATGGCTGGTGTTTTTCATTGATTATAATTATATCATATTGGCTAGACTATTCCCTGGCATAGCCAAGTGATGCAATAAATATCCTCAAGAGGGATCATGCCTTATGTAGTTCTCATAATATGTACTGTGCATAACACATAATTCACATCGGTTCATATCAATGAAAATTATTAGAGACCACTAACATCCATTACTTTCTGAATGGAATAGCTTTGCGGGCATCTACAATCAATAGTTTCTTATTTTTAAAATAGTAGTAGAATAATTATATCATTAGCTCTACAACTCTAGTCATTGTAAAACATTTTTGTACAAGTTTGGATTTCTAGTATTTTTAAATGATTATAACTATATCATATTGGATGAACTATCCCTAGTGGAGATAATTTCTTCACTACATACCTTCGAGAGGATCAATCCTCATATAGTTTGCATAATATATATTTTGTACAACACATAATTCCCATCGGTTTTTATCAAATAAAATTATTAACAACTGCTAATCTCCATTACTTATTAAAAGGAAAAACTTTACAAAAGCTACGCTAATTAGTTTATTATTCTTAAAACAAAGATAGTATAAAAATCATGGTCTAACTTAGCAGCCACTAGGCTCCTACCATTACCTCTTGTCATTGTAAAAACTATTTGTAAAATTTTTTATCACTACTATTTTTCTTTGATTATAATTATAATAAATTGGCTAAACTATCCTTAACAGAGCCATGCAATGCACTACATACCCTCGAGAGGGTTCACACCTTATGTATTTCTCATAGGATATGTTATTTGTAACACATAATACACATCGGTTTGTATCAAAGAAAACTATTAGCATCAGCTAAGTTACATTACTTATTGAAAGGAAGGGCATAACATCCCCTACGCTCAACAATTTTTATTTTGAAAATAATGATAAAATAACAAATCATGGTCTAGATTAGCGGTTGATAGGATCCTATAATTACCTCTTTTCATTGTAAAAACTATCTCTACAACTTTTCATAGCTAGTTTTTTTCATTGTTTATAATTGTATCATATTGGGATGATATCCTTAATAGAGCCAAGTATTGCAATACATACCCTTGAGAGGGATCAAGCCTCATATATTTATAATAAGATATATGTTTGTAACACATAAATCACATCATTTTGTATCAAATAAAATTCTTAGCCACTTCTAAGCTCAATTACTTTCTCAAAGGAAATTTATAGTGGTTGTTATCCTTAAAAATTTCTTATTTTGAAAATAATGATATAATAAAAAATCATGCTCTAGTTTAGTTTCCACTAGGCTTCTACCATTAGCTCTAGTTTAGATCGCTAGTGTTTTTCATTTTTGTAATTGTATGATATTGGCTAGACTATACTTGGAGGAGCCAAGTGTTGAACTACATATTGTTGAGATGGATCAAACCTTATGTAGTTCTCATAATAAATATTATTTATAACACATAATTCACATTGGTTTGTATCAAATAAAATTATTAGCAACCACTAAAATCTATTATTTATTGAAAGGAAGGTCATACCATCTGCTAGGCTCAAAATTTCTTATTTTGAAAATAGCAAATCGAACAAAAAATCGTGGTCTATCTTAGTGGCCGTTAGGATCCTACCATTACCTCTTGTCATTGTAAACACTATTTATACAATTTTGGATCGCGATTTTTTTCATTGATTATAATTATATCATATTGATTGGACTATCCTTGGTGGATCAAAGTTTTGTACTACATACCCTTGAGAGGGATCAGACCTTATGTATTTGTCATAATATATATTATGCACAACACATAATTCACATCAGTTCGTATCAAAGAAAATGATTATGTACCACTAAAATCAATTATAATTTTAAAGGAATGGATTTTCGGTGGCTATGCTCAACAATTTATTATTTTGAAAATATTGATAGAATAACAAATCATGTCCTCGCTTAGCAGTCACTAGGATCCTCTCATGATCTCTAGTCATGGTAAAAATGTTTTGTACAACTTTGGATCGAAGCATTTTTCATTGGTTATAATTATGTCATATTGAATGAACTATACCTGATAGAGAAAATTGTTGTGTTAGAATCACAATGGATTGAGAGGGGATGAATCATTCCTTTAAAACTTTAAACAACATCATATTTACTTGCTTGAACCATAAATCATTCAACCATTAATGTGTGCACAACATCATACAACATACATTAAAATAACCTTGAACAAGAGAGAGAACACCATAACACAAGATATGAGTGGAAATCTTCAAGGGGAGAAATATAGCTTAAAATTTTGATTTTATTACTCAAATAAAAGTATTTATCAATGCAAAAATTCACAAGGAGTACCAACCCCTAGTTTAGTAGAGCATCAACCCTATAAGGAGTACTAACCCCTAGTTTAGTGAAGAACCAACTCCACAAGGAGGATAAAACCCCTAATATGATCAAACACCCACTCAAACACATTTTAGAAATATCTCTAAACTTTTTTCTGCAATAACGATGGATATCACCTATTCATCTCACACACCTTGAAAACCTTGATCAAACCCTTATTCACCTAGCTCACTCTTTCTCATTATTTATTCACTTGTCTTGAATTCAAAACATTGAACATATGATCTCAATCACTCCCCAACCCATCAAACACTATCTTAGATATCAAATCATTCCTTCATACCTGTTATAAACTCACACTTGGGTCACACTTTTTCCCTCTCTCACAACTAGTGCAAATTTGATTTCAAACTTCATTTTTATATGTACTCCAACTCATAAAAATAAAGGAGGTAGTTCCTACATAATAATTTCAACCAAAAAATATTTAAATTATCCCAATACATTCATAAAAATATTCATATTGGATCCATGTAGGCCGGCCTATCCCAAATGTACCAAACTAGCGAAAACAAGCTCAAAACCTCATCACCCGGATGAATAAAACTCACAAAAGACATAACCTTTAATATTAAAGCTCCATAATTTATAAAAAAAAAATTCAACTATGAAATAAAAACATCAACCATGGTACTTAACTAGCTTTCACCAATCATATTATTCATAACTCACTCAAGAAGGCTCATATTCTTCACCAAAAAGTTATTTACAGGACCATGTCTTCACCTTTGGGCCTCAACACCACCAAAGAACAACTCAAATATAGAATTTAACCTAACATTTTAATCTCGTAGAAATTTATATCACATTCATTATTTATATTGTTCATGAAACATCCATACATGTAAACCACACTTAATTTCCTCTTCACCAAACTAAGTTGCCCAAAAAGTAGTTTTACAAACTTAATAGGTTTTCACCCTTTTTCCACTATCAAGAAATACAAAGGAATTAAATAAGAAAAAAATTCATCCCTCTTCACTCTATAACTAACATCAATCATCAACCAATCCATCTCGTGCCCCTTGAACCTCAATCTTTCAAAGAAAAACAATTCTGTCCTAAGAAACAAAATACCTTATTCTCTAAAAATTGAGTTGATTAACCTATCAAAACTCATCATAAATACACAAAACTTATATCATTTGAAATACTTCTTAAAAAAATTCCATAACAGCTTACATTTCCTTTGAACTCCAAGTGAAAGGCCTTGAACGAGGTCCATCTCTCGAAACTACGCCATAATCGCCCCAAAATTGCCTTATGACGAGTCTTCATAAATAGGGTATAATTTTCCATTTAGAATAACAAACATGATCTAAAACAATCATCGACATCAAGTATGAATCCCATAATAAAAAAATGTTAATTTATTTCACAACTCCTTTGGAAAACCTTTCCTTAAACTAAACTTCTTCGAAAATTACTTTTTAGGTGGGGTCCACTCATCACCACATGTTCCATCATACCTTTATGGAAATATAAATGATTCTTATACAAGATAAACTCATAATACTATCACAAGAAATGAATTCTGGGAACTTATGATCAATATCTCTCCTACCTCTTTTGAGCTAGGGTGTCAAGCACTAAAAACGTTGTTTGCCTTCTTAACATTCGTTCAGAAAAACTGAGGATGAAATGAACACATTTTTTTATGAAAACTTTGTAGTTAAATGGAAAATAATCCTGAAGGCCACAAGGTACCATGTAAAGCAAAAAATTCAGGGTGAGCATTAGAAGGAGTAATTTGAGCTAGAAAACACTCTCTTCTTGACCATGTTTCACCGAAAGCAACATAACTTGCAAAACTATTCTTCAAAATGAATCCAAATTTTGCTACAACCTCTAGGGAACCAATGTGAATCATATCCAATCATGATAATGGCTCAAATAGGTTTTTATATTCTCAATCTATCTCATTCGCATGACTAGTCCTTGGGGGTTTGCTTGGTTTAGGATAGGGTCAATTGAACCAACACTATAACTCATTATAAAACCCCTAAAAAGGATCTAGCATACCTAGAATAACATGTATAAAATCCCTACATTCCTCCATGATCTCTCATGGCTCTATAACTAATCTTCATGCCTCTAAGCATGTAGACTATGTCTAGATGAGTACCTAAAAGTGTTTCTTCAACTTGTAATTGCACTCTAAAACTCATGTAAGTGCCTAAAAATCTCTAAAGATTCTCTCCATGCTCCTCAAGCCACCAAACAATTCCATTCATTATGCACCAACACCTAGGATTTCTAGGTCACCTAATTAGGCTTGCAAGACCAAGACAATCTCATTGAATCACCCCATATCATCATGAAACAACCTAAATTTCCATATCACCATCATATTGAGCATCCTATGACTCTACTCCATCAACCTCTTTGTAATTAATGAGATTTTACATTAATGACAACACACCAGTAACTCAACATGCCAACAATCTCCCCCTTTTTGAATGATGGAAAACATCCTAATCGTCTCCCCCTTTTTTAATTCAATGAAAAAGTGCATACCTATACAAAATTATCTTTATATTTACCAGCTTCATATGATCGGATCTTGGTTAGAAACATCAACCAAAGTCTTCAGCTTTGGATAGACTTTTCATTCTCACTAAAATCTATATTTTCCTTTCTTTCTCACCAAGGGAACAACAGAAAGACCTACAATTGATTCATAATAATCACACACATGCCAACAATGATGAGTGAGAGACGAGAAAATATCAAACATGCATCTTTTTGTCTTATATCAAGTAATTCTTTCTCAAAATTGGTATAACTCTTTCATAGCTTGACTTCATACTTCCTCAAGGACTAAAATCCCTAAAATAATTCTTTAATACATTTTGAACAAACTTTACCTTGCTCTAAGATCCCAATAGCATCATGAACCAGCTACTTATGAATCCCCTAGACTTATGACATCCATCTCTAGTATAATGTACAAAAATTAATTTCCTTACCTTTCTATAATGCCTTGAAGATAGATTAAACACTTCAACTTTTCCCTAAAGCAAATCTTGTCTTTCATAGTCTCTCTTCAATATTTTCTGATCTTTTTCAGATAGGTAACATAAACCAAAAAAATTAGTAAATGTGATCACCCTTCATAATCTATGCAAGACCTTTAAATTACTTATAACACCTTTTCACCTTTGTTTGAGAGTTAACATGGACTCCTCTTGCATAAAATGTGCTTTCAGTAGTGACACACTAATTTCTTAGCCACACACCTACTAAAGCACTTGTCACATAACTTTAAAGCTTAAAAATACTTTGATATTGTACACACTAAATCAAATAATTGGGTAAATTTCTAGGTCCTAATAACATACTTGGATTCATACGATTCCTAAGTGATAAAAGTACTTGATTGACCAATATTTTTGGCCTCTTTTTCTTTCTTTCGGGTTTCCTTCTTGTTCTTACACACCCTAATGCCAATTATGACCTTCATCACTTCAATTTATCCGAGTTTGGACACCAACGCCAATCCAGGATGCTAGCTCCCAAGAACTCTTATCCTCCTAGGTGCCCCAACCTATTTGTATCTTACTCACCTATTTTGGGCCTCTTCTAGCTGTTACGAATCTTGATTTCTTATGGGTCAACCTTTTAGTGTTTAATTAAAAAATTAAAATAGGGGAATCATATAAATAAATTGTTATGTTATCATAATAATGGACCAAGATCTAAGAATCTACTACCATAACCTAAGATTGCATCTAAAGGAATTCTAAGAACATCAAAACATCCATCTAGTTATCATTTAAGGGCAAAGAACTACATTTTATCCATACACTTCATAGAAGGGGAATTTCATTGTGACATCCTGTAAAACCCCGAACTGTTGTTACTTTCTCCTTTGCATTCAAGTGTTGATATGTGATTTTCCCATATGAGGATATGTTCTTTTGGTTTCTGGAAGTCATGCTTGATTTGGTTATGCCTTTTCTATTCTTAAGATCAATGATTGAATCAAAATATGCTTGGATTATTTTTCTTTCATCCCACGCATATGAGTGCAATCTAATTTCTAGGAGATTGTAGACTTATCAACCTCTATGACTCATCCTTGGATCAGTTGCACTGATCCAAGGAATGTTTTAATTATATTCGGGATGAACAATTATGTATTGACATTTTGTGAATTATTAAGTCTGATTGAACTTAGAATGTACAAGTTCTTTTAAACCTCCTTCATATAAAAATATTTCCGTAGAGGAAAGTTTTGTTGGATTCTGGAAATTAATCCTGGCAGATCATTGCAATCGAATCTGGTTTCAGTCATTTTAGCATCAAAAAGGACCTAGACCTTAAGCCAGGTAAGATGTGTAAGTTTTCCATCTAAAGCTAATTTACTTGATGCAAATCCAGAATCTGATCTGGGAACGTTATATTCTGTTTGAATTTTGTATACTGATTTAGCCTATCTAGTGGACCTATTATTGCAAAGGTTAGTTAATCTATAATCAGCAATGTTGTTAGTTTTAAACCTAAACTATAACCTATTATTACGAAAGGTTAGTTAATCTAACCTAGTCCTAAACTATGTACTTAATATTCCTAAGGGTTATCTAAACCTAATACTAAGGTGGGTGACTAATGTTATACCCTATGGCATTAAGATTAAATCTACCTATGATCTAACCTAGGTCACTAACCTATCCTAAACTAATGCTATGAAAAGGAACCTAAGGAGGGTCAAAAAATTTGGGCTGTGGTTTCTATGGAATTTAAGGTAAGGATAAGGATGAAAGGACAGGGAGTACTACCAAGGTTAGCAGAGGTTAATTTGGTAAGAGGGGGCTTACATGGTAGCATCTCTAAAAATGGAAACTTTTGTTTATTTTAATTTAGAGTTCGCCAACTTTGGTGGGTGGTGGCAATGGAAAATGGGCAGGAGAAAGAAATTTAATGCAATTAAATTGCATGGGTCCTCGAGCCCACCACCTTGAGAGACATGCAAAGGGAATTTTGTTTGGTTGTTTCTTTTGTTATGCCTTCCATTTTTCACTCTACATGAGCACTGGTTTTTTGAACCAACAGTTTACTCTTCATTGCATGGCAATTTTGAAAGTTTCAAATTTACTTCTATGTCATGGGGAATATATAAGGCATGGAGGAAGCAATATTTTGTTGTTTAATATTTTGTGGAAAAGAAGAGAAAGGGTGAGCTCATCCAGAGGTCTTCTTCGACTTTTTAGCAACACTATCAGGCATGATAGGCCCTAACTATTAAAATATTACTTTCCTTTAAATGTTTTCATTAGAACAACTCTGTTATGATGATATATGTGCATTTTTGGCTTGGATGGTAACAATGATTATGGGTTTTATGTAAATTTGGGTTCTGGGTTCAACATGGAAATTTTGGGTTCTGAATGAAACTGTTTCATTATTCTTTGTTCCCTTGCTATGGATTAAACTTGGAGTTTTGCTATCCATTTGGAAGTGTTGTAAGTTCTTATCTGACTGATTTATTAGATTAAAAACTTGCTCCATGGAAAGAAATGTTTTAAATGATTACGTGTTTTAAATACTATGGTAATCCCTTACTGTTTCGGCTATGATTGGAATAACAGATTGTTTTGCTTCGCCGTGAGAACTCTGACTGTAACAAGTTCATGTTCAAGGAAATTGGTAAATGATTTCATGGATGGGTTGTTGGTATACTCTATGAAACTTGACTCGTTAAGTTAAGTTGCGTGATTTGAAAACATTGTATGTTTTTAAGTCGATACCTCCTCTTATGAAGAGTTTTGAATGTTTTTAAGTTCGCAGGTACTGTGAGTAAGGCAGTATATGGTTTAGTTGTTTGTTTTTGCGAATAACCATGAGTATTAGTAATACGGTTATGCACAGGAGGAAAAGTACTTGGATGAGTTCTGTTTCTCTGGAAAATTAATGGTTGATCTTAGAAAATCATTAATGAGAAATTATGTTTAATATTTTTGTTGGATAGATAAGACTGTTTAATGTTACCTTTGAGATGATTGTGAAATCTAGTTCTTAAGGCTGCATTAAACGATGTTGGAAAATATTTTCGAATCCGACTTAAAATTCAACAATTTTTATCAATGTCTAGTTATTACATGCCCTTTTGAAGTTGGAATTAGGGTTGTAATGTTTTGAATGCAACTGAAAGATCTATTTTATTCTGGACTAATAATGCATAATTCATTACTATGATATGAATAGTATGGCTTTTGGGTATTGTTGAATCTGTATTTAGAATATGATTATTAATACTGTATATGCATTTTTGTTTAGTGTCTTGAAATAAAATAGCAACCAAACAGTGCAACGGTTCAAATGATTCAGTCTTCAATTATTTGGCAAATGAGGGTAATGTGAAGTTACCCTAACTTGACTTTAAACTCGAATGGTTCGAGTCTTTGAAGAAATGTAGTCTGTTTTATTTGGATCAGGATTATAGTCTGAGTTTTGATCATTTTGTAACGTTTTATGTTAAAAGTTGTTATTGGCTTTTATTGGATGTATAGTTGTAGATCCTATAGGGATCTATTGGCAAACCCTTAAGATGGCTCTACCTGACCTGAGCTAATGGGTGAACTTAAGTGTTAGAACTACTCATCTTCTCCTTCCTTGATTGGACTAATGAATGTTTATTACTTCTTGGAAGTTGATGTCATTCTAAACTCGATTACAATAGTGTTTTGATCTTCTCTGTTTTCTCTCTCTGAGCTGAAAAGGAAAATTGTAAAAGGGTTTTAAAAATAAGAAAGTTTTAATACTCTTTTCTTTTGAATGATAGTGTGCTCTTCCTTAGAATTCTATAAGGAACTCAAACAAGTATGGTTATGGGATGACAGGATTGTTAAATTAAGTGGAAAGAAATAGTAAGAGGTGAGATCTTAACCTGGAAGACTCCTTTCGTTTCATAGCAGTGTTAAGATCTTGTTTTAGAATTATTATTTGCTATTCTCTTGCAAAAATGGAATTTAGTAGTTAACGTCTTGCATACTTATCATTGATTGAAAATCAAGTATAATAAGGTAAAGGACAGTTTGGTAGGTGAACTTGCAAGTGGCAGTAATCCATTCTTTTTGTTTAAATTGCTTTTATATGAACCTGTTGGATGAATACCTTAAATGGTTTAGTTTTTAAATAAGAGTTGATCAAATCATGATATACATTGTTTCAGCTTTTTCGGATGGTTAGGTACTTAAGATACAGAATGTTCCTTCTTACTTTCTTGCATGAAATGAGATGATTCATCCGAAATAGATTAAGTTGAAATTATGCCTGTAACTTAAGTTATGATATAAAGTTGTATTATAATTGGTAGAAAGAAAACCCAGAGTGTATCATGATTTGGGATTGTGAAGTAATTGTTGGATTCAATTATACTTTAAATTTAGGACAAGAAGAATAGATTATTCCTTCTATCCATTTTGTTTTTAACAGTGTACTAGGACTCTTATATTGACTTCACTTTAAGTTGAAGGTATGAAGTAATTGATGTCATTATAACAGGGTTGTTTAATTGAAAACAATTAGTGGAATGCAATTGTTTTAAGGATTAGTGCTTATCATGCTCAATTCATTGAACTGACCCATGCTAGCAATTTTTGCAGATGGTCATCGTAAGTGGTAAAGGCAGACAAAATCTGATATGATGCATTGGCTATTCTAAATTGGTTCTTATGAAGAATTATGATTTGATTTCCAAACTGTATTCTGAAAGAAAGTTACCACTTTTGTTTGAAGGTTATTGACTTAAAGTATGCTTTGAAGTGCATAAGTTGTAATTGTATGGGTTTGGAAATGAAGGAATGAAATAGTGAGATATTACCTATGTGGATTGTGTAACTTATTTTGTTGGGATGATCTTCTTGTTAGCTATATGAATGAGTGTGCATTATTATTGTTCTATACAATGGAATCTTGATTAATTTCTTAAGTAAGCCATAGCTAATTATATGGTTGAATACTACATTCTTGATTAGTGATTCTTTATGACTTATGATTGTGATTAAAAATTGTAAATAAGATCATTCCTTTTTTTTAGGGAACATTGAAAGTGGGCTATGCGCTACAATGTAACTATAGGAAGAAGAAGAATTTCCCCTCTTGTATGCAAAAATACAAAAGGAATATATGGTTATAAATCGTTAAGACTTAACGGTGTTAAGTCCATATGTCTCGACTATTGGGTTGATACATTTCCTTCGTTAGATAATTTATTTTTAAATCATGAAACTTAGATTGTTGTTGTCTTTTTTTTGATAAAAGGTTATTAGGTCCCAACCGACAACCAGGAAGCAATCCTAATTTAATTAAGACCCTTTTGCAAAGCCAAACCCTAATTACATAAAGGTAACTAAAAGAGTGTTGGACTCGGGGTTAGGGAAGGCTACCAAATTATGTAGTCCTGTAACCCAAATATAACTTAACGTAAGTAAAATTCTTGGAGGTATGTACATCTTTCCAAGGCTGTTCCATAGGATGTTGACACATGTCAATTGCAAGGTTGTACCTTCGAGAAGATTAGGATCTTCTCAAGGATACAACAATGCAAATGACATGTGGCAACACCCTTCTGCATTGATTGTTAAGATTTACACACTTGGAACTTGATTAAGATTTCTCTTCGAGACCGGTTAGGACCATAATCAGGTTATGAGGAAGCCCTTTGAGACTCAGGGTACCTTGGCACATGGGGTTAACTTTGGTTGACCCAGTATGCCAATTTACCCTTAGTCTTTAAGAGCCTCTTCATATCATGAACTATGATGTTAATCTGAACTAGAGTGAAACCTTGGATCAAGGGGGACTGACAGAAGTCAGTATAAGATGTTCTTTATAACAATAGAGTGGGGTGAAGGACATATTCTAGATTGATGAGTATGCCATCAAGGAATAAGTAATACGAATAGTATGTTATAAATCTTTGGCCAAAGTATCGCAAGTTGCTGATTGCCTTGTCCTATGTCACCTAGTCTAAGGATCATGATGTCAATGAATAGTGGGAACAATTATTTAGATAGGTTCCTTGGACAGATCACTCAGAACCTGAAATGGGGTAAGAGAACCACAAATATGAAGTATTTAGTAGAAAACTCCAATCTCAAAGTTACACATGAATAGATCGGTAGTTCACCGAGTCATGGAATGAATAGATCGGTGGTACACCAAGTCATTACAGCTATATATGGTTATCTATTATAAGAATGATTGTTATGATATGTGTGTTCTAAATTATGTTAGAACAGATAACATTAATTGTGTAAAAAAAAATCCTTGTTTCTAAAGTATTAAAATGGGAATGTTACATCTTGGTATCAGAGCTGAAGGTTACAACTCTTGGACCTATTGTGTCCATAATATGATAAAAACCTGAATTTTCTTGTAACAGAAAATGGTTAGAACAAGGGGAAACGTTGTGAATAATTCTCCACCTAAGGAAGGAGTAGCAACAACCCAAAAACTTGATGAGATCCTTGCTTCCTGTTGGACACAAGAGATCATTTGGCTGTACTTGAATAGAAAGTGATGGGAAATGAGGAGGAAGAAGAAGCTGGTAATAACAATCAGCCACCTCCTGAGGACAACCCCGATATGGGTGTTGGTAATAATAATGGAAATGTACCTGTCCAACCAGAAAACAAAAAGGCCAGGTTGGTAGCGAGAACTCACTAATGATATAAAAAGGATAAGTCCACCTAAATTTGATGGCACCACATTAGGAGATGGAGCTGAGAATTGGCTCAGTGAAATGGAGAAGTACTTTGTAATAAGAAACTTCTCAAAGGAAACCAAAGCTATTTGGGGAGCATATCAGCTTTCCCATGAAGCATCTTCATGGTGGGACAGCCATAAGGCTGAGCTAAATATTGATGAAACTAACATCACTTGGGATCAATTTAAAGGTTATTTTAGGCAATGTTGGCTGCCACAACTTTATTATGATCAGAAAATGACAGAATTTTAGAACTTAGCTCAAGGAAAGCTAACGATAACTGAGTATTGCGAGCGGTTTACTAAACTCCTCAAGTATGTACCGCAGTATCAAACTGACGAGAAGTTCAAAATATGAAAATTCATCATGGGACTGAATCCCGTGATTGGAGGAGAGGTTGATGTTCATAGCCCAACCACTATGGAAGGGGTTGTTGAAAAGCCATAAGGCAGGAATAGAAATTAAACGCTATTTCTGCTCATAAAGAGGAAGTGCGGAAGAAAACTCCAAACTCTTCTTTAGTTTCCCTTGCACCCAAGAAGGGACCATGGAAAAATTTTGGCAACAAAAATAATTTTTCTACCGATAATAATAAAAAAGCGACAATGAAACAAGCCTATTGAAATGTAAGGAATAATTTTTCCAAGAATAATAATAATGGGAAGAAGTCTTATAGAGGTCAACATGATAATTTTAGGGTTGGAAATAATTTTGAGCATAAAAAGGGACCTGTAGGAGGTTTCTATAATTGTGAAAAAATCATTACGTAAATCAATGTCCTTTGAAAAAGGATGATTGTAATCAGCAGCATAAGATACATGCTTTGCGATGGCGAGACAAGCAAGTGAAAAGCAAGTTACACCTATTGAAGTTCCTGGTAAGTTATTTGGCATACCTGTAACTATTCTTTTTTATACGAGAGCTACTGAATGTTTTATTTCTAGTAAACTCGCTTCGAAACTTAAAAGAAAAGCTAGAAAAATGGATAAATCATGGACTGTACATTATGGTAATAATTTTGTTCATACAGTTAGTATGTGTCTTTTTGGGGCAGTCCTTGACTTACCTAACTTTTCCACTGAAGTTGATCTTTATGTTGCACCTTTGGGATCTTATGACATTGTCATCGGCATTAATTGGTTAGCTGAGCATAAAGTGAAAGTGGATTGTTTTGAAAAAAATATTAGTTGTTTGGATGATCTACAGAGGACAGCAGAGATTCAAGGTGTAAAATGAGAAATTTCAGTTAGAAAATTGTCGGCTATGCAACTTAAAAAGGCCAAAAATAAAGGTTGTACCTTGTATGCGGTAAAAATATCTAAATCTGCAGAAGAAAATAGCGTTTGCATGGAACGTTACCCGTTGTTACAGAATTTTAGGGACGTATTTCTAGAAGAATTACCAGGTTTACCACCCAAAAGGGAATTTGACTTCACCATTGAAATCAAACCAGAATGGAGCCTATTTCTAAAGCACCTTATCGAATGACTACCACAGAGTTAGTTGAGCTTAAGGCTCAATTGCAAGAAATTTTGTCTAAAGGTTTGATTAGATCAAGTGTTTCACCTTGGGGAGCACCAATGATATTTTGAAAAGAAAGATGGAACACTTAGATTGTGTATCGATTATCGGATGTTAAACAAAGAAACAGTCAAAAATAGATACCCACTTCCTAGAATTGATGATTTGTTTGATCAGATGCATGGAGCATCGGTATATTCCAAGATAGATCTTCGATCTGGATATCATCAATTAAGAATTAAAGATGAAGATATTCATAAAATAGCTTTCGGACAAGGTATGGACATTATGAATTCACGGTTTTACCCTTTGGATTAACTAATGCACCTGTAACTTTTATGAACTTAATGAATAATATCTTTCAAGAATACTTGGACAAGTTTGTGCTTGTATTCTTGGACGACATTCTCATATATTCTAAAAGTGTCGAGGAGCATAATGAGCATTTGAAAGTAGTCTTGGAAATTCTGAGAAAGAGAAGGTTATATGGTAAGTTATCCAAATGTTCTTTCTTTGATACCGAAGTTCATTATTTGGGTCATGTTATAAGTAAAGAAGGAATTGTTGTAGATCCTTCTAAAATAGTGGCTATAACCGAGTGGCCTACACCAAAGAATGTACATGAAGTAAGAAGCTTCATGGGCCTTGCTGGTTATTATAGAAAATTTGTTAAAGATTTTTCTAAAGTGGTTGCACCGATAACTTCATTGCAGAAAAAGGATAAGAAATTTGTTTGGAATGATAAATGTGAATTTACTTTTATAAATCTAAAAATTCAGTTGACTTCAACACCTATTTTGGCTGTACCTGATCCTAATGGAGACTTTACTATTGTAACAGATGCATCTAGGGAAGGCCTTGGAGGTATTTTGTTACAAAATGATCATGTCATAGCATATGAAAGTAGAAAACTTAAGTTACATGAGTTGAATTATGCTCCACATGATTTAGAGCTTGCTGCCATAGTACATGCACTTCAAGTTTGGAGGCATTATTTACTTGGTAAACCTTTTGAGTTGAAAATTGATCATCTTGGGCTGAAATATATTTTCACTCAGCCTAATCTAAATGTAAGATAGCGAAGGTGGTTAGAGTTTTTGTCTCAATATGATTTTGATATAAGTTACATCAAAGGAAAGGAGAATAGAGTAGCATATGCTCTAAGTCGTAGGAAGCACATTTTTTCTCTTATAACATTAAAAACTCAGTTTAAAGATGAGGTGAAACATGCATTGGAATCTGATTTATAGTTTCAACAAGTGAAAACAGCAACTGCTTTGTAGATCCAAAAGATGAAAGGTATTCAGGTTTTCATTTCAACAATGAAGGAATCTTACATTATGAAAATAGAGTATACGTACCTTTGCTTAATGATTTGAGAAAGAAATTGTTAGCTGAATTTCATAATTCACCCTTTTCTAGACACCCGGGTATTACTAAAATGCTTGCTGATCTAAAACAACAATATTTCTGGAAAGGAATGAAAAAGGATGTTGTTAATTTTGTGACTCATTGTCTTGAATGTCAGCGGGTGAAAGCGGAACATATGCACCCAGTTGGTTTATTATATCCCCATAGCATACCGCAATACAAATGGCAAGTAATAAGTATGGATTTTGTACAAGGGCTGCCTATGTCAAGAAATAAACATGATGTTATTTTGGTAGTTGTTGATAAACTAACAAAAGTAGCTCATTTTATTGCTAGAAATCTAAAGGATGATTCTCCTGTGTTAGCTAAAATATTTGTACACAAAATTTTCAGATTACATGGAGTACCTAAATTGATAATATCAGATAGGGATCCTAGAATGACGTCAAGATTTTAGCAAACTTTAGAACTAAACTCGAACTTCGGTTACGTATCATCCGGAAACGGATGGATAGACTGAAAGAGTAAATCAAGTGTTAGAAGATATGTTACGGATGTATTGCATGGACCAACAGTATAAATGGGAAGAGTATCTCCCATTAGTTGAATTTGCATACAACAATACATATCACGCTTCTCTTAAGATGGCACCTTTCGAGGCACTTTATGGAAGAAAATGCAGAACCCCTGTTAGTTGGGACAACATTGAGGATAGAGAGGTAATTGGGCCTGAAATCCTTACGAAATGGAACAACAAGTTAAAATGATTCATGAACACTTGAAAGAAGTAGCAGATAGGTAGAAGAGTTATGCTGATTTAAAGTGGGTTGATCGGAAATTTGAACTTGGTGAAAAGGTTTTTCTTCGTGTTAAACCAAGAAAGAGTTCTATAAATTTTGGCAAGGCTACCAAGTTATCACCTCGTTTTGTGGGACCTTTTGAAATTGTTGAAGTAATCAATCCCATAGCTTATCGATTAGCATTACCACCTGCTTTGTCACGAATGCATGATGTTTTCCATATTTCTTTTCTTAAGAAATACATTTCAGATTTGTCACATGTGTTAAATTGGAATTCCTTGTAGGTCCAAGACCCAGGAATAATCATGGTTAAACCCACTCGAGTGCTGGAAACTTGCCAATTGCACTTAAGAAATCATGAAATACGACAATGTAAGGTCTAGTGGGACCATTTTAATGAAGAAAGTGTAACTTGGGAAAATCTGGAAGATATGAGAACTGCTTTTCCCTTTCTTTTGAATAGAACTGAATCTGTTGACTAATAAAAAAATTTGAATTTATCTTTTACATGACATTAAGTAAGCCAGTTTTGGGGCAAACATTTATTCAAGTTGAATAAATAGTAACATAATACTAATTTCTGGAACTATTTAAAGTTTGAAATAGTTGATTTGATAAGTAAGTGAAAGAATTGATTGCTGAAAGTGTAAAAAAAAAAGTTGTAATCATCAAGACGATGATTCTTTTAGGAGGGAAGCATGTAACACCCTGAATTGTTGTTACTTTCTCCTTTGCATTCAAGTGTTGATATGTGATTTTCCCATATGAGGATATGTTCTTTTGGTTTCGGGAAGTCATGCTTGATTTGGTTATGTCTTTTCTGCTCTTAAGATCTTTGATTGAACTAGAATATGCTTGGATTCTTTTTCTTTCATCCCACGCATATGAGTGCAATCTGATTTTGGGAGATTGTAGACTTATCTACCTCTATGACTCATCCTTGGATTAGTTGCATTGATCCAAGGAATGTTTCAATTATATTCGCGATGAACAATTATGTATTGACATTTCATGAATTATTAAGTCCGACTGAACTTAGAATGTACAAGTTCTTTTAAACCTCCTTCATATAAAAATATTTTTGTAGAGGAAAGTTTTGTTAGATTTCGAAATTAATCTGGCAGATCATTGCAATCGAATCTGGTTTCAGTCATTTTAGCATCAGAAAGGACCTGGACCTTAAGCTAGGTAAGATGTGTAGGTTTTCCATCTAAAGCTAATTTACTTGATACAAATCCAGAATCTGATTTTGGAACGTTATATTCTGTTTGAATTCTATATACTTATTTAGCCTATCTAGTGGACCTAAACTAGAATCAGTAAGGTTATTAGTTTTAAACCTAAACTATAACCTATTGTTGCAAAGGTTAGTTAATCTAACCTAGTCCTAAACTATGTACTTGATATTCCTAAGGGTTATCTAAACCTAATACTAAGGTGGGTGACTAATGTTATACCCTATGGCGTTAAGATTAAATCTACCTATGATCTAACCTAAGTCACTAACCTATCCTAAACTAATGCTATGAAAAGGAACCTAAGGAGGGTCGCAAGTTTTGGGCGGTGGTTTCTATGGAATTTAAGGTAAGGATAAGGATGAAAGGATAGGGAGTACTACCAAGGTTAGCGAGGTTAATTTGGTAAGAGGGGGCTTACATGGTAGCATCTGTAAAAATGGAAACACTTGTTTATTTTAATTTAGCGTTCATGAAACTTTGGCGAAAGGTGGCAATGTAAAATAGGTGGGAGAAATAAATTTAATGTAATTAAATTACATGGGTCCTCGAGCCTGGACTACCTTGAGAGACATGAAAAGGGAATTTTGTTTGGTTGTTTCTTTTGTTATGCCTTCTATTTTTCACTCTGCATGAGCACTGGTTTTTTGAACCAGTAGTTTACTCTTCATTGCATGGCAATTTTGAAAGTTTCAAATTTACTTGTGTCATGGGGAATATATAAGGCATGGAGGAAGCAATATTTTGTTGTTTAATCTTTCGTGGAAAAGAAGAGAGGGGGCGAGCTCATCCAGAGGTCTTCTTCGACTTTTTAGTGACACTATCAGGCATGATAGGCCCTAACTGTTAAAATATTGCTTTCCTTTAAATGTTTTCATTAGAACAACTTTGTTCTAATGATATATGTGCATTTTTGGATTGGCTAGTAATAATGATTATGGGTTTTATGTAAACTTCAATTCTGGGCTGAACATGAAAATTTTGGGTTCTGAATGAAACCTGTTTCATTATTCTTTGTTACCTTGCTGTGGATTAAACTTGGAGTTTTGCTATCCATTTGGAAGTGTTGTAAGTTCTTATCTGACTAATTTATTAGATTAAAAACTTGCTCCATGGAAAGAAACATTTTAAATGATTACTCATTTTAAATACAATGGTAATCTCTTACTGTTTCGGCTATGATTCGAATAACAGATTGTTTTTCTTCTCCGTGATAACTCTGACTGTAACAAGTTCATGTTCAAGGAAATTGTTAAATGATTTCATGGATGGGTTGTTGGTATACTCTATGAAACTTGACTGTTATAAGTTGCGTGATTTGGAAACATTGTATGTGGTTTAAGTATGTACCTCCTCTTGCAAAGGGGTTTGAATGTTTTTAAGTTCACAGGTACTGTGAGTAAGGCAGTATATGGTTTAGTTGTTTTTTTGTGAATAACCATGAGTATTAGTAATATGGTTATGCACAGGAGGAAAAGTACTTGGATGAGTTCTATTTCTCTGGTAAATTCGTGGTTGATCTTGGAAAAGCATTAATGGGAAATTATGTTTAATATTTTTGTTGGATAGATAAGACTCTGTTTAATGTTACCTTTGAGATGATTGTGAAATATTTTTTTAGGCTGCATTAAATGATGTTGTAAACTCTTTTCGAATCCAACTTAAACGTCAACAAGTTTTATCAATGTCCAGTTATTACATGCCCTTTTGAAGTTGGAATTAGGGTTGTAATGTTTTGAATGCAACTGAAAGATCTATTTTATTTTGGATTGATAATGCATAATTCATTACTATGAAATGAATATTATGGCTTTTGGGTATTTTGAATCAGTATTTAGAATACAATTTTTATATCGTATATGCATTTTTGTTTTGTGTCTTGAAATAAAATAGCAACCGAATAGTGCAACGGTTCAAATGATTCAATTTTCGATTATTTGGAAAATGAGGGTAATGTGAAGTTACCCTAACTTGATTTTAAACTTGAATGGTTTGAGTATTTGAAGAAATGTAGTCTGTTTTATTTGGATCGGGATTATAGTCTGAGTTTTGATCATTTTGTAACGTTTTATGTTAAAAGTTGTTATTGGCTTTTGTTGGATGTATAGTTGTAGATCCCATAGGGATCTATTGGCAAACCCTTAAGATGGCACTACCTAACCTGAGCTAATGGGTGAACTTAAGTGTCGAACTACTCATCTTCTCCTTCCTTGATTGGACTAATGAATGTTTATTACTTCTTGGAAGTTGATGTCATTCTGAACTCGATTACAATAGTGTTTTGATCTTCTCTGATTTCTCCTCTCTGAGCTGAAAAGGAAAATTGTAAAAGTGTTTTAAAAATAAGAAAGTTTTAATACTATTTTCTTTTGAATGATAGTATGGTCTCCCTTATAATTCTATAAGGAACTCAAACAGTATGGTTATGGGATGACAGGACTGTTAAATTAAGTGGAAAGAAATAGTAAGAGGTGAGATCTTAACCTGGAAGACTCCTTTCGTTTCATAGCAGTGTTAAGATCTTGTTTTAGAATTATTGTTTCTTATTCTCTTGCAAAAAGGGAATTCAATAGTTAACGTCTTGTATACTTATCATTGATTGAAAATCAAGTATAATAAGTTAAAGGACAGTTTGGTAGGTGAACTTGCAAGTGGCAGTAATCCATTCTTTTTGTTTAAATTTCTTTTATATGAACCTGTTGGATGAATACCTTAAATGGTTTAGTTTTTAAATAGGAGTTGATCAAATCATGATATACACGGTTTCATCTTTTTCAGATGGTTAGGTACTTAAGATACAAAATGTCCCTTCTTAATTTCTTGCATGAAATGAGATGATTCATCTGAAATAGATTAAGTTGAAATTACGCATGTAACTTAAGTTATAATATAAAGTTGTATTATAATTGGTAGAAAGAAGACCCAGGGTATATCCTGATTTGGGATTGTGAAGTAATTGTTGGATTCAATTATACTTTAAATTTAGGACAAGCAGAATAGATTATTCCTTCTGTCCATTTTGTTTTTAACGGTGTACTAGGACTCTTATATTGACTTTACTTTAAGTTGAAGGTATGAAGTAATTGATGTCATTATAACAAGGTTGTTTAATTAAAACAATTAGTGGAATGCAATTTTTTTAAGGATTAGTGCTTATCATGCTCAGTTCATTGAATTGACCCATGCTAGCAATTTTTGCAGATGGTCATCGTAAGTGGTAAAGGCAGACAAAATCTGATATGATGCATTGGCTGTTCTAAATTGGTTCTTATGAAGAATTTTGATTTGATTTCCAAACTATATTATGAAAGAAATTTATCACTTTTGTTTGAAGGTTATTGTCTTAAAGTATGCCAAAGTGCATAAGTTGTAATTGTATGGGTTTGGAAATGAAGGAATGAAATAGTGAGATATTACCTATGTGGATTGTGTAACTTATTTTGTTGGGATGATCTTCTTATTATCTATATGAATGAGTGTGCATTCTTATTGTTCTATACAATGGAATCTTGATGAATTTCTTAAGTAAGCCATAGCTAATTATATGGTTGAATACTACATTCTTGATTAGTGATTCTTTATGACTTATGATTGTGATTAAAAATTTTAAATAAGATCACTAGCTTTTTTTTTAGGGAACATTGAAAGTGGGTTATGCCCTACAATGTAAGTATAGGAAGAAGAGGACTTTCCCCTCTTGTATGCAACAAATATAAAAGGAATATATGGTTATAAATTGCTAAGACTTAACAGTATTAAGTCTGATATGTCTCAGCCTATTGGGTTGATACATTTCCTTCGTTGGATAAGTTATTTTTAAATCATGAAGCTTAGATTATTGTTGTCTTTTTTGGATAAAAGGTTGTTAGGTCTAAACCGAAAACCACGAAAGCAATCCTAATTTAATTAATACCCTTTTGTAAAGTCGAACCCTAATTACATAAAGGTAACTAAAAGAGTGTTGGACTCGGGGTTAGGGAAGGCTACCAAATTATGTAGTCCTGTAACCCAAATATAACTTAACATAAGTAAAATTCTTGGAGGTATGTACATATTTCCAAGGCTGTTCCATAGGATGTTGACACACGTCAACTGCAAGGTTGTACCTTCGAGAAGATTAGGATCTTCTCAAGGATACAACAATGCAAATGACATGTGGCAACACCCTTCTACATTGATCATTAAGATTTACACACCTGGAACTTGATCAAGATTTCTCTCTGGGACTGGTTAGGACCATAATCAGGTTATGAGGAAGCCCTTTGAGACTCAGGGTACCTTGGCACATGGGGTTAACTTTGGTTGACCCAGTATGCCAATTTACCCTTAGTCTTTAAGAGCCTCTTCATATCATGAACTATGATGTTAATCCAAACTAGAGTGAAACCTTGGGTCAAGGGGACTGACAGAAGTCAGTATAAGATGTTCTATATAACAATAGAGTGGGGTGAAGGACGTATTCTGGATTGATGAGTATGTTGTCAAGGAATAAGTAATACTGAACAGTATGTTATAAATATTTGGCCAAAGTATCGCAAGCTGTTGATTGCGTTGTCCTATGTCACCTAGTCTAAGGATCGTGATGCTGATGAATAGTGGTAACAATTATTTAGATAGGTTCCTTGGATAGATCACTTAGAACCCGAATGGGGTAAGAGAACCACGAATATGAAGTATTTAGTAGAAAACTCCAAGCTCAAAGTTACACATGAATAGATTGGTAGTTCACCGATTCATGGAATGAATAGATCGGTTGTACACCGAGTCATTATAGTTGCATATGGTTATCTATTATAAGAATGATTGTTGTGATATGTGTGTTCTAAATTATTTATTTAGAACAGAGAACATTGATCGTATAAAAAAATTCCTTATTTCTAAATTATTAAAATGGAAATGTTACACATCCACACATCTAATTACATTGCTACATATAGCTAATGCTCATTATCTAGTGCATATTGCACAAGATCCACCTAGGGAATGATTCTCATGCACACACATTAGAACTACATGGATTTTGAAATGTATGGCAGTGCCCAGATCATAAGTACACTCTATTGGGTGACATCGAGGTCAGTTTGACTCCCCATTTGAATCTTATCAATTTTAAGATTTCATATGTTTTGGGGTTTTGTAGGTGGTCATTTTATTTTTTTATTACAGGTGACTTTGGCGATCTTGTAGGGACCTACAAGCAATCAACAACGAGGGTTATCAACCCTTGTGTGATGTAGTGAAAATATTTTTATGAGGTTATGCACAGTCAAAGAATCCTAAAGAAGGTCTCTGGTCCCTAGGCGCTCCTGACCCAATATAGGTACATTTTAGGCATATTCGGGACTCGCATAATTTTTTGGGTTCGTTTGTGACGATTTCCTCCTTTTTTCATTTTTTTAGTTTTTCACAATCTAGGATTAATTACGAAATTAGATAATTCTCCTATTACATGTCTTGTACTTAGGGTTTTATATTTATCTAGTTTATTTCTTAGGTCAAATATGTACTTTATTCCATTATTATTGTGTTGTGACTCTTAAATTAAGGTTTCACAAATTATTATATGTGTTTATTAAATCATTTGGTGAACTTGTCTCATTTGAATACTCTTGGATACTCCTTTTTATTCTTTTATGGCTTCACAAGATCATCAAGTCCCATTATATCGATTGCTTTAAATGTACCCATCTTGTAAAGATGATCTCCAAAAATCTATACACTCTATTTGCCTACCTCTTGATACTCCACCTACTCAATCGGATGTTGATTTTGATTGTATTTTTGATGAATCTCTTGGTCCAAATTCCAATCAACCTATCTAAAAATCAATTTAATTTATACATTATTAATTCGAGATAAATTTTAGACTATAGAATCCATGATCACATATCGTAAATCTGAAATCCAACATCTTAAGGAATCTTCTCAAGCTTATTCTAGTTATTATTTTCATCCTAATTATATTTTCTACATGTTATCACATTAGTGAACCTTAAATATTTCTTCTCCATGTGCTTCTCAAGTTTGATCTCAATGCTAAGAAACAAGATATTATTCCTCAACTACTCACTCATCAATTGATCAACTTTCCATCTACTCATTTTTCCTAGTTATTAGCTTGAAAAATATCAAGGTCATCCATATTTTTATTATCATCGAATCAATGGACATAATGATAATGATTTATATTTTGTATAATGAAGTATCAAGCATCTTGAGCATCAAAATTTTATCTCATTCACTGCATAACATGGTACTTTATGTTCATCTCTAATGGCTACATCCTAATAGGTTCCTAAATTTTATTAATCTATGAATAATGAGCATCATGATATCACTTATAATGTTCCTTCTTTTTCACTCAAGTTTCACATATACAACCCGTTCCAACCAAACAATAACATCTCAAAATCAATTTAACACCTCCTCTTTTAAAGTCATCTATGACACTACCAAGTCAAACTAAGAAACTACCTCCCAAAATTAGTCCACCTTTTCTCCTATCAAGTCTTACCTGCAATGTCATAAAGATCACATAAGCTCTAACCAATGAATTTTTTCAAAGAAAGAACTCCTGATATTGATGGTCAAGAAGAATTTCAAACTCCACCACCATGGTATGGTCCTATGATGTCTTCTACGCCTACCATTATGTTGGATCTCTCTCTTATCATGATATAAATAATGATATCCCATAATGAAATGGTGTCTCTCACATCACCACATATATCTACATAATTGGCACACTTGGGGGGAATCATACTTTCTCCCCCCTTCTAGCATTATGAGGTGTCTTATATTTCTACTTTCCCAGTTTACACTCTGGATATATTCTTGCATATGCATATTGATATAATTGTATCATCACTACTCGATGATGCACTCTTTTGCTACGGTTCACAATTAACTATTGAGGAATTACTCCATTCATGAACCTCACATAATACAAATAACACATTTCACACTCGCTGAATTTTGACACATCTTTCTAGCACACGTTCATCACAACACACTTCCCGATGACCCACTTTAGTTCCACAATTCATACTTGACTGCTAAGGGTATGAATTTGAAAATAACCTCACCACACTCACTCAGTCTCTACACTCTAAAATTTTATGATCATATCTTTTTGGCGTAGAATTTAAACAATTTCTGTTAACACACTCTTGTTCTATGGTTCATTCTTAATCTGCGAGGAGGAATTTATAAATGAACCTCATCTCATGCATAATCATTCACATTTTCTCTAGGGGAATGTTTCTCCTATCACATTCAATTTTCATCCCATTCCATTCACACTCACAACATACTACATATCTTGGTTCCATTTACTCTTGCTTACTTATGCTTATATGTACACTTTTCTTACTATGCTAGTCAGATACTTTGTATTTCATTATTTTTTCTATATACACATGTGTACTCACTTTCCTTATAGTTGTGAATGTATACTTTACACATATATATTACATGTTCCATGGATGTTTGGCATTGTACCTCTTACTAGTCCCACAATATCTCCTAGGGGCATCTACTTCGATACACAGTACATGTGCTATTGTTTTATTTGGTACTACTTCATATTCTTCCTAATAGACTATTGTATCAATATATACACGTTTTGAAATAATTTGTATCTTCCTAACATGTTAATGGGTGCTTCATGTGTAGCATTTTCTTTACAGGAACTATTATCTACCATGGTCATCTTGTACTTTGCTTGTCACTTTTTATCATTGTTTTCCATATTTTTCCATTCTTTGCGGCTATACCCTTTGTCTTATGTGCACATTGTATGATTTTGACCATTTTGGCCTTGATTGTATTACGAAATTATGAACAATGTCCCATGTTTGCAACCCATTTTTCATGGTCTATATTGTCTTATTTTTTATAGATTAGACTTTTTCTTCTATATGCATATTTTCTTATTTGCACTAGCACATGTTTTCCGACCACTTTGTTTATGCATGCTTTGGTTTATACCAAGCACTTTCCCCGATGGTTTCTCCTTAGATATTCTTCCAACATCTACCTCGGGAGCCAAAGAAAAATAAAAAGTGATGGAGTCTTGTCTTAAGAGGTCTAAAGAAGAAAAAATGGTTGAGGTTCCCCATACTGGCATGTAGGAAATAGAAGAGGAAAAACAACTTCAATTCCGAAAGAGAAAAATAACTAAAATTGCTGAATGGGTGGATCTAGAAGAGATGGAGACTCCTGAACATGTAGAGAACCTTGAGGTTCCTTTTGTTTTGTCCATTATTGCTCAATCTCTAGTATTTTTCACATTGAACAACCTACACCCATGATAATAACCCTTGGTATCTCAACAACTACAATTATTTCACCCATAAGAGAACAACTCCCCATACAAGCTTTTGTACTTAATGCTACAATTACACCACAACAGCATGTATAATCCACCTTGGAATCAACTCTAACTTTGTAGCCCCATGATGAGGGGATTCCAATGCAAGCAACATAGGAGGAAAGTGTAGATATTATAGTTACGGTAGTTCCACAAGATATTGAAACATATGTAGGAATCTTACAAGTTTGCATTCCCATGGCAAGAGTTACCCCTCAAGAACTTATTAAGATTATTCATGTTCCTAATAAAATGATGACTGAAGGTTTAGTGAAAAAGAAAATATAGGTGGGGATTAGCAACCCCTGGAGATTAAAATAATAGAAGATCAATATGAGACTATGGAAGAAATTGAAATCCAAGATGACCTTGTAGAAAAAAGTGCTCAGAAGGAACCTATGTTTGCAATTTCAAAAGGTGTTTCAATACCTTCATCGTTCCCTAAGGCCCTTACAATTTTACATGGGAATTTTGTTCTATAATCAATTGATGAACATGATTCTCCTATAAGAGTGTGGATTAGTATCACTCTTCCTAAGAAGAATAAGGTAGGGATACACTTGGACAATGATGATTTGCAAAGATTGGCTCTCATCACTCCAACAAGACTACCCAAAAAGGAGAAGGTTATTTCTAGGGAAGATTTGAACAAAAAAGGGGAACGTTTCATAGACATTGTAACTCCCAAAGCTGATGTTCCTCAAACAGAAACATCCCCGTAAGATTTACATGTCTCCATGGTCTCTTTAGGTGAGCCCTCTACTAAAGAAATTAAATATGATTTTATTTTTGTAGTCGAAGGAGTGTTTTATAAGATTGATGAGTTCAAGAAAAGAAAGAGATATTTAAAGAATAAGAATGAGGCATTTTCCAACTTAGTCAGAAGATTGACAAGAACTCACCAAGAAGGACAAAATCGGACCTCAAAGATAACTAGTGAAGATATAAAGAGGGTGAGTGAAATAGGGAAGCTATAATTCATTGGGAAAGGCATTTGGTTTCCAAGGGTGAAATGTTAATTATAGAATTTGTAAAAGTTACTCCCAAATATTCGAGAAGGTAGAAGTAGTCCAGAATTCTTGGACAAGTGTGAGACTAAGCAGACAATGTGGCAGGATATGTTGCCAAAAATGGAAATCATCAGGAATTTAGATGATGGCATAATCACTAAGGAAGGCATTGTATCTCCTAGTTCTATAGGAAGTCAACATGAGTATTATAACATGAAAAAAGTAAGAGTGGAGGTCCTAGAAAATTATCTAAAAATCCTTGAGAAGGTGAGACATAAAACAACAGTTACTTTAATCATCTTCATGATCTGATCGATAAAATAATTGGAAAAGAAACTAGAGAGAAAATTACGAGGAAAGTATGCTCTAAAACTTGAAACTTAGTTCCAAAGGCTAAAAATCCTATTAAGTTCTTTCCTCCACCTTTATCACAATCATCATACCATGCCTATAATGTTTCCAAGATCATGGATAAAATAGTTTAGCTTCTCTAATCATTGTATTGGTTTGACTAACACAAGCTTTGATGATCTTTATTCCTTGATACTTTTGAAGCACATTTTGTAACATTCCTATTTTAAGACTTTAGAAACAAGGGAAAAGAAATTACAAATGTTCTCTATTCTAAATAAAACATAATTTACAACACACATTCCATGCCATCTCTCATAATAGATAACCATATGCAGCTATAAATGACTCGGTTATCGATCTCTCATTTTATGACTCGGTTTCTAACCAATCTCTCATGTTTGTCTTTAAGTATTGAATACTTTAAGTATACTATGTATACTTGGTTTTATTACCCTATTCTGGTACTTGAGTGATCTATTTAAAGAACCTATCTAAATATTTGTTACCAATATTCATCTGAAATCACGTTCCTTAAACTAGGTGACATAGGACAACGCAACCAACAACTTGTGATACTTTGGCCAAAGATTTCCAACATACTTGTTCATGTTACTATTCCTAGATGACATACTTGTCTAATTGGAATATGTCCTTCACCCCACTCATCTATTATCTAGAATGGTCTTTACTGACTTCTATCAGTCCACTTGTCCAAGGTTTGACCCTAGCCCAGATTAGTGACATAATTTGGTATAGGGAGCCACTCACGATGACTTAGGGTATATGGGCATACTCATTCGACCTAAGTCAAATGAATGTGCCTGTTACCCTAAGTCATAGTGTGTTACTTCCTATGCTAAATCATATTGCTAATCCTGACCTAGAGGGAAACTAAGTTCAAGTCCAGATTTGAGTAGATCTAGATGAACCAACATTGAAGGGTGTTGCAACATGTCAACTACAACATTGTATCCTCGTGAAGACCCAAGTCTTCACAAAGGTACATTATATAGTTGGCATGTGCCAACATCCATCAAGAACCACTTCATCATGATGTACACACCTCAAGGAGGTCATTTCCCTTAATTAACTTAGAATTAAGATTCAAATTACAACAACCTTGCAAAACCCTAAATCCAACATTCCTTAAGTTCTTTATCCATATTTGGGTTGTTTATATATTAAATAACTTCAATATCTCATGATTTCCTTAATGTTCATTAACTTTAGCTTAACAAGCAGTTATTCGAAAAAATAGAACAACATACATCATAAGGTTTATTTAATGTAATTCAATCATTCGAAGGAGGTGTATGAACCAAACATGTTCTATTAAAATAGACTTCATAGGAATGAAGTCTAAATGATTATGGACACAAACACCATTCATTTTCCTTACATTCATTTGAGAGGAGAATAATCTTCCTCTTTACGTTAAGTGTTAGGGTTCATATACCCTTTTTCCTTTCACACTCCTTATAACTTTTAAATGCATGTTCATTTAACATCCCTTAATAAACCATACTAGTTTAGGAAAAGAACATCAATACCTACAACTTATCAAGTTGCATTCCAGTAAGGGAAATTGCACTATTTCCCATTCATTCATTTCATTAAATGACAAAAGAATAAGGATCCAATCAGATAAGAACAATAACAACAAGATAGGATTACAAATTTCCTTCTAGTAATGAACAAGAGAATTTACACAACAAGTTGAAGTAACTTCCAGACTTTCAATTCATCATGATAAAATACACCTTTTACAAGACTATGCATTTTAGACATATTGTATGTCAAACAACATCAAGATCATAAGGAATACAACTTTTCTTCTTTCAATACATCTAAACAATGAATCAGAATTCCCTATCAAAGATCCAAACTTTTAAGCAACCAATACATCATATTAGTTATTTCCTTCCTTTATCACTTACGAAGTCCATCTGTAAAAATTGTTAGCATGGGTCAGTTCATTGAACTGAGCATGATAAGCACTAAGCATTAAAATGAAGTGCCTTCAAATAATTGTTTCATTAAAACAACTCTTGCTTTTTATGAAACAACAAGAGTAAGCAGGAAAATCCATCATAAGTAATAACAATTATAAAAGAAGCACAATTACTCAATCTAAATTAAATTATAAGAAAATATCTTAGCATAATCAGCAAACTACAACATCATATCAGATAAGTAATATCCCATACAATTACTTATCTATGCCAAATAAAAGTTCCTACCAATTAATTCTTTCATAATTCTATCTGAATTTGAAATGCAGAGTTAACTTCACTATATAAACAAAGAGAGTTAATTTCAGAAGTAAGGACCTTCTATCTCTACTTACCAAGTTTCATGAAAAGACATGTACAATCAAGTTTGTTACAACATCGTAAAGGTTTTAGGATGAATCATCTAATATCTTAAACAAATAAGAGAATCACATTTCAGATGTGGCATCCTAATTCTAGGTCCAATACATTGCCTAGGTTCATAGATAGGCCTCATGTTAACATTAGACAAGTATTCACTCAGTAACAGTGTTTCACTTCAATCAACTATAACAATATTTAATTCCTTAAATACAAGATAAGCGGAGAAGTAAGTAGTAACAACTACTACCCATTACTTTAATAAAAGTAATACATTTGAGTCAATTAAACCTACAACAAGGTTTATATAAAGGAAGGAAGAACAATTGAAAAATAAACCTAAAACTTCCTTTACCTTTCGGTTAACCCGCATTCCCTTATTCATCTCAGAAAAGAAGAATCAACACCTAACTCCTACAGTTTCCAAAAAGGACAATGGAGAAACTTACCTCTCGAGAGTGACAGAGGAAGGAGTTATGCATTAGAAGGGATTTCCAATATTCATTCCAAAATATAAAGGTAGTAAAAGGACTAGTACAGACCATTCACAATACCCACAATTCTTTCAAGAGATAGAAATCATGTACAAAAGATACAAAACCAATACATATATAACTGTATCATTCAAGTCAGCCTACAAAGTGATTCACCTTTCAAGAAACAACAACAGTTATCGAGATGCTTAATTCATTCCAAGAAGGATGTGTGAAACAAGCATAGAATGAACATTTATCAAAACTAACAATCCAAGAGTCGATTATCCATTCAACGAATCTCCATGAAGTTACAATAGTCAGATCATAACATGTTATACTAACAATTTACCAAGTAGTTTCCCAGCTCGGGAGTGAGTAGGTTTACATCAACCAACCCCTAAAAGTGACAAGGATAGAAAGATTGACCTTAAGAAATTTGAATAGAGCTAAGAAAGATGGTCACAATATCGACTTGGAGAAAGCCAACTTCCAATGTATTTTCAAACAACATAACTTCAACTATATACCAACAACTCAACTTCCAAAATCTCATAGGAAGGTTCAAAAAAAAAGTGATCAAAAGAGAAGACTTCATCTAATACTATTTCCACAATAACATTCCAAAACCCAACAACCCATAAGTCATTTCACAGAGTTTTGGAAGAGAGAGAAAACCATTACCAAATGATAGGGTTTAAGTCAAACTTTCCTTCTTGTTTCCTCACGAGCTCAAACCGTAAATCAGTATCCCAAACACCATTACTTACTCAGCTTCATTAAATACAAGGTTTGAAGCAGTGGAGGTTTATATAGTTCAGAACAAGAACAAGTTATTCCTTTACGGTTTTTATACAAGTTGAGTACAAGAATACAGAAAAATCCATAATTCCTCATTCACCCATTAACCATTTTAACACCAATTCGAGTTCACACTTGAAATCACAGTATACTAATACAGATCCCAAAAGGGAGTATTTAAACTTCAACAAAATGAGATACAACATGAAGGGTATTCTTTTACCTTAAAAAAACAATCAAAGGCATCTAGTTTGAACAATGCAGATTTACATAGTACAGTCAAAACACGTTACCCATTCCTTGCTTCCATACAAGTTTGAACTTATCCATCACATAGCAAAAATTTATCCACATGAATATGCATAGAAGCTATAGTACTTTGTCAAAATAGAGAATCAACAGAAAAGGATGAAGTTCTTGTTATCTACTGACCAAAACAACAACCCCGTTGCTACCTTATCAACATCATAACTATAAACCATTCTGGGCAGACAAGCCAAATCACACAAGTTCAACTTGACTCATTCACAAAGAGTTTCATGGTGTGATTTACCATTAACCCACTCAGGGAGACAACCCATTAACAATATTTTTAAGAAAAGATTCACCAATCAAAAAAATATAGAAAAGTATTCAAGCAAGAATCCAATATCCATCACAAATAGCTACCCATTTGTTTTACAAGAGCAGAGTTATTTTAATGAGACATTTAGAGAAAAGCAAGAAATCTTAATGGATAGAGCCTATCATGCTTGATAGTGCTTCTGTCGGTTCGAAGAAGATTTCCATCCGAGCCTCCAAAACTTCTTCTTCTCCAAACAAGATCAACAACCAAATACCTCTTTCTCAATTGTCTCAAATACTTCCCTTGAATTGAAAATAGACCAAGGGAATCAAAAATAGCCACAAATTGAAAATAGAATTATAGTTCAAGAACCAGATAGCTCCATGCAAAGCAAAAATCGAAAGCATGAATGACCAAACAACCTCCAACAAATCCACCCACATGGTTTCCAAGGTGGTTTTCTCACCAAAAATGAGGTTCATAAATGCCATTAATTCCCAAACTCCCACCTATCTCTCCATGCCACCGCCATCCAAAATTGGTGAATCCTAATTCAACTTCTACATGCATTACTAAATTTTAGTGATGACTCCACGTAGACTTCCACTAATTTACATGCCTCTGCCTAAACTGGTAGTACGTTGTCCATTTATTTCAAAAATCAAATCAAATTAATAACTTAGGAACCATCGCCAAGCTTCCAATTTTCCATACGACCCTTAGGTCCCTTTCCAATACTTCATTAGTTTAGGATAGATACCATTAGCTTAGGATATGACCATAGGATAGTTTAGAAGTATTTACCATAGGTTTACAACATTACAATAGGTAAATTGCCATCCTAGGATAGGTCATACTTCATAAACAATTTAGTATTAGGTATAAGGTTAGAAATAGACCTAGCATCACCTTAGGTTATTCCCCACATCCCAACTTAGAACATGCAACTTAGGATAGGATGTTATCCCGAATAAAGTAGACATAGATAGAAAATAGGTACATTTACCTTAGTTTAGAATCCCATTAGGATAGATCTCATAGGTCTAGGACTTAGATTTTTCCTCAATAGTCCTGAAGCAGGCCTCGTTCCACTTAACACCATTAAGCATCTTGAAGAGATCAATCAAAAATATCCGAGCACATAACATACAACAAAATGCAGGCACGATCTTTCAAGAAGATAAAATAATTTGTAAACATACAAGAGTTTAGTCCATTATGTCCTCCAACCTCTGAATGTCAGTTTACCATTCAGATCGGTAAGAAGATTTAAAACATACCTTGGATCAATGGAATTGATCCAAGGATTTGTTAATAAAAAGAGATAAGTTTGCAAACATCATTACTAGATTACAACTTATCTATCGAAAAAAAAATGGATTCTTTGCAAGCAACATCATTTCAACCTAATGAATCCAAGAGCAAAAATGACTCATCCATGGCAAGCATGATTTCCAACAATCAAAGGAACACACCTTATCAAAAAATCACATGTCAATGCTTGCAATGAAAAAGGGGAAAGATAATAGTTTTTCAAAGATGTTACATGGTTCCCTCCTAAAAAGAATCATCATCCTATGATTATCTCTTTTAAAAATTTGCATCAAGGACAATCAATTTATTAACTTTCTTTTCATATGTTCAAAACATATCAGAATTTTAAAATTCCAAAAACAATCAGCATTTACTTAGATATTTATTTAAACAATGAAAAATCTTCCCAAAATTGGCATGTTTATTGACATAAAAGAATAAAATCACAAATTTTATCAGTCAACATAATCAATTCTGTTCAAATAAATATGGAAAAGTAGTTTTCATATCTTCCAGATTTTCCCAAGTTATACTTTCTTCATTAAATTGGTCCCACTGGACCTTACATTGACTTATTTCATGATTTCTTAAGTGCAATAGCAAGTTTTCCAACACTCACAAGGGTTTAACCATGATTATTCCTGGGTCTTGGACCTGCAAGGAATTCTAATTTAACACATGTGATAAATCTGAAACATATTTCTTAAGAAAAGAAATATGGAAAACATCATGCATTCATGACAAAGCAAGAGGTAATGCTAAATGATAAGCTACATGGTTGATTACTTCAACTATTTCAAAAGGTCCCACATAATGAGGTGATAACTTGGCAGCCTTACCAAAAGTTATAGAACTCTTTTTCGGTTTAACCTGAAGAAAGACCTTCTCACCAAGTTCAAATTTCCTATCAACCCACTTCAAGTCAACATAACTCTTTTTCTATCTATTACTTCTTTCAAGCATTCACAATCATTTTAACTTGTTGTTCCATTTTCGTAAGGATTTCAGGTCCAATTACCTCTCTATCCTCAATGTTGTCCCAACTAACAGGGTTTCTACATTTTCTTCCGTATAATGCTTCAAAAGGTGCCATCTTAAGAGAGGCATGATATGTGTTATTATATGTAAAAAACTCAACTAATGGAAGGTACTCTTCCCATTTATACTATTGATCCATGTAATACATTCATAACATATCCTCTAAAACTTGATTAACTCTTTCAATTTGTCCATCCATTTCTAGATGATATGTAGAACTAAAATTTAGCTTAGTTCCTAGAGTTGTATTAAGTGTTTGCCAAAATATTGAAGTCATTCTAGGATCTCTATCAGATATGATTAATTCAGGTACTCCATGTAATCTGAAAATCTCATGTACAAACCTTTTTGCTAAAACAAGTGAATCATCTTTAAGATTACCAACAATAAAATGTGCCACTTTTGTTAGTTTATCCACAACAACCAAAATAACATCATGTTTATTTCTTGACATAGGCAACCCTTGTACAAAATCCATGCTTATTACTTTTCATTTGTACTGCGGTATGCTTGTGAGGATACAATAAACCGGCTGGATGCATATGTTTAGTTTTAACATGTTGACATTCTAAGAATGTGTCACAAAATCAATAACGTCCTTTTTCATCCCTTTCCAGAAATATTGTTGTTTTATATCAGCAAGCATCTTTGTAATACCAGGGTGTCCAGAAAAGGTGAATTGTGAAATTCTACTAACAATTTCTTTCTTAAATCATTTAGCAAAGGTATGTATACTTTGTTTTCAAATCTTAAGATTCCTTCATTATCAAAGTGAAAACCTTTATATCTCACATCATTTGGATCTACAGCAAGTGTTGTTTTTACTTGCTGAAAATAAGAATCAGATTCCATAACACTTTTTACTTCATCCTTAAACTGAGTTCTTAATGTTATAAGAGCATAAATGTGCTTCCTACGACTTAGAGCATCAACTACCCTATTTTCCTTACCTTTAATGTAACTTATGTCAAAATCATATTGAGACAAAAACTCTAACCATCTTCATTGTCTTGCATTTAGATTTGGCTAAGTGAAAATATACTTCAGCCCAAGATGATCAGTTTTTAATTCAAAAGGTTTACCAAGTAGATAATGCCTCCAAACTTGAAGTGCATGAACAATGGCAACAAGCTCTAAATCATGTGGAGCATAATTCAACTCATGTAACTTAAGTTTTCTACTTTCATAAGCTATGACATGATCATTTTGTAACAAAATACCTCCAAGACCTTCCTTGGATGCATCCATTACAACAATAAAGTCTCCATTAGGGTCAGGTATAGCTAAAATAGGTGCTGAAGTTAATTGATCCTTCAAAGTTTTAAATGTAGATTCACATTTCTCATTCCAAAAAAATTTCTTATCCTTTTTCTGCAATGAATTTATTGGTGCAAACTTTGGAAAAATCTTTACAAATTTCCTATAGTAACCAACAAGACCCATGAAGCTTCTAACTTCATGTACATTCTTTAGTGCAGGACACTCAGTTATAGCTACTATTTTAGAAGGATCTACAACAATTCCATTCTTACTTATAACATGACCCAAATAGTGCACTTCTGTATCATAGAAAGAACATTTAGATAGCTTACCATATAACCATCTCTTTCTCAAAATTTCCAAAACTATCTTCAAATGCTCATGGTGTTCCTCAATACTTTTAGAATATATGAGAATGTCATCCAAGAATACAAGCACAAATTTGTCCAAGTATTCTTGAAAAATATTGTTCATTAAATTCATAAAAGTTGTAGGTGCATTTGTTAATCCAAAGGGTAAAATGGTGAACTCATAATGTCCATACCTTGTTCTAAAAGTTGTTTTATGAATGTCCTCATCCTTAATCCATAATTGATGATATTAGATCAAAGATCTATCTTAGAATATACTGATGCTCCACACATCTGATCAAATAGATCATCAATTCTAGGGAGTGGATATCTGTTCTTAATTGTTGACTTTGTTTAACATTCTGTAATCAATACACAATCTAAGTGTTCCATCTTTCTTTTTCACAAAGATTACTAGTGCTCCCCAAGGTGAAACACTCGGTCTAATCAAACCCTTAGAAAAAAGTTCTTGCAATTGTGCCTTAAGCTCTACCAATTCAATAGTAGTCATTTGGTATGGTGCCTTAGAAATAGGCTCGGTTCCAGGATTGATTTCAATTGTGAAATCAAATTCTCTTTTGGGTGGAAGACCTGGTAACTCTTCTAGAAACACATCACTGTAGTTTCATAACAATGGATAACATTCCATGAAATCATTTTTTCCTCAATAGATTCTGAAATTTTTACTACATATAAGGTACAACCTTTATTTTTGGCCTTTTTAAGTTGCATAGCTATAGTTTCCTAACTGAAATTTCACATTTTACACCTAAATCTCTATTTTTTTCTGTACAAATCATCTAAACTAATATGTTTTTCAAAATAGTCCACTTTTTCTTTATGATCAGCTAACCAATTAACACCTATGATTACATCATAAGACCCCAAAGGAGAAACATAAAGATCAAATTCAGTGGAAAAACTAGGTAAGTCAAGGACTGCCCCAAAAAGACACATACTAATTGTATGAACAACATTATTTCCATAATGTACAGTCCATGTTTTATCCATTTTTCCATCTTTTATTTTTATTTTCGATGCTAATTTACTAGAAATAAAACATTCATAGCTCTTGTATCAAAAATAATAGTTATAGGTATGCCAAATAACTTACCGAACTTCTTCTATGGGTGTGACTTACTTTTCAGCTTGTTTGTCACTACTTTGCAGCGTATATCTTGTGTGTTGATTACGATCATCCTTTTTCAAAGGACATTGGTTTGCGTAATGATCTTTTCCACAGTTATAATAGCCTCCTACAGGTCCCTTTTTAGGCTTAGATTTATTTCTAGCCTTAAATTTATCATTCTGACCTCCATAGGACTTATGTCCATTATTATTATTCTTGAAAAAGTTGTTTCATGCATTTCTAGCAGACTTATTTGTTGTTGTTTTCTTATTATTATCAGCTAAAAACTTACTTTTCATACCAAACTTCTTCCATGGTCCTTTCTTAGGTGTAAGAGATGATGAAGAGGATTTTGGAACTTTCTTTCTTACTTCTTCCTTGTGAGCAGAAATTGCCTTTAATTTTTGTTCTTGCCTTATGGATTTTTCAACAACCCTTCCATAGTGGTTGGGTTGTGAACATCCACCTCTCCTCCTATAATGGGATTCAATCCCATGATGAATTTCCGTATCCTGAACTTCTCATCAGTTTGATACTGAGGTACATACTTAAGAAGTTTAGTAAACCACTCCCAGTACTCAATTATAATTAACTTTCCTTGGGCTAAGTTCTAAAATTCAATCATTTTCTAATCATAATAAAGTTGTGGCAGCCATTTTTCTAAAATAACTTTTAAATTGATCCCAAGTAATATTAGTTTCATCAATATTCAACTCAGCCTTACGGTTATCCCACCATGAAGATGCTTCATGGGAAAGCTGATATGCTCCCCATATTACCTTTGTTTCTTCCAGAAGTTCCTTATTGTAAAGTACTTCTCCATTTCATTGAGTCAATTCTCAGCTCCATCTCCTAATGTGGTGCCATCAAACTTAGGTGGACTTATCCTTTTTATATCATTAGTGAGTTTCAATTGCCAAGCCTTTCCTTTTTATTTTCTAGTTGATCGGCATGTTTACATTGTTATTATCAACACCCAAATTTTCTAAACCGTGTTGTCCTCGCAGGTGGTGATTGTTATTACTAGCATCTTCTTCCTCCTCATTTCCCATTACTTGTTGTTCAAGTACAGCCATACAATGATCTCTTGTGTCCAATAGGGCAACAAGGATCTCATCGAGTTTTTGGGTATTGTTAGTTACTTCTCCACTGTTGTTGCTTCTCCACCTGGTGGTGGTTATTTTCAACATTTCCTCTTGTTCTAACCATTTTCTGTTAACAAAAAATTTAAGTTTTATCAGATTATGGACATAATAGGTCCAAGAGCTACAACCTTTAGCTCTGATACCAAGATGTAACATTCCCATTTTAAGACTTTAGAAACAAGGGAAAAAAAATTACACAATGTTCTATGTTCTAAATAAAACATAATTTAGAACACACATTCCATGCCAATCAATCTCATAATAGATAACCATATGCAGTTGTAAATGACTCGGTAAACTATCGATCTCTCATTTCATGACTTGGTTTCTAACCGATCTCTCATGTTTGTCTTTAAGTATTGAATACTTTAAGTATACTATGTATACTTGGTTTTCTTACCCTATTCTAGGTACTGAGTGATCTGTTTAAAGAACCTATCTAATATTTGTTACCAATATTCATCTAAAATCATGTTCCTTAAACTAGGTGACATAGGACAACACAACCAACAACTTGCGATACTTTGGCCAAAGATTTCCAACATATTATTCATGTTACTATTCCTAGATGAAATACTCATCTAATCGAAATATGTCCTTCACCCCACTCATCTATTATCTAGAATGGTCTTTACTGACTTTTGTCAATCCACTTGTCCAAGGTTTGACCCTAGCCCATATTAGTGACATAATTTGGTATAGGGAGCCACTCACGATGACTTAGGGTATATGGGCATACTCATTCAACCTAAGTCAAATGAATGTTCCTGGTTACCCTAAGTCATAGTGTATTACTTCCTATGCTAAATCATATTGCTAATCCTGACCTAGAGGGAAACTAAGTTCAAGTCCAAATTTGAGTAGATCTAGATGAACCAATGTTGAAGGGTGTTACAACATGTCAACTACAACATTGTATCCTCGTGAAGACCCAAGTCTTCATAAAGGTATAGTTCTACATAGTTGGCATGTGCCAACATCCGACAGAACCACTTCATCATGATGTACACACCTCAAGGAGGTCATTTCCCTTAATTAACTTAGAATTAAGATTCAAATTACAGCAACCTTGCAAAACCCTAAATCCAACATTCCTTAAGTTCTTTATCCATATTTGGGTTGTTTATATATTAAATAACTTCAATATCTCATGATTTCCTTAATGTTCATTAACTTTAGCTTAACAAGTAGTTATTCGAAAACAGAACAACATACATCATAAGGTTTATTTAATGTAATTCAATTGTTCGAAGGAGGTGTATGAACCAAAACAGGTTCTATTAAAATAGACTTCATAGGAATGAAGTCTAAATGATTATGGACACAAACACCATTCATTTTCCTTACATTCATTTGAGAGGAGAATAATCTTCCTCTTTACGGTTAAGTGTTAGGGTTCATATACCCTTTTTCCTTTCACACTCCTTATAACTTTTAAATGCATGTTCATTTAACATCCCTTAATAAACCATACTAGTTTAGGAAAAGAACATCAATACCTATAACTTATCAAGTTGCATTCCAGTAAGGGAAATTGCACTATTTCCCATTCATTCATTTCATTAAAATGACAAAATAATAAGAATCTAATCGAGATAAGAACAATAACAACAAGATATGATTACAAATTTCCTTATAGTAATGAATAAGAGAATTTACACAACAAGTCGAAGTAACTTCCATACTTTCAATTCATAATGATAAAATACACCTTTTACAAGACTATGCATTTCAGACATATGGTATGTCAAACATCATCAAGATCAATAAGGAATACAACTTTTCTTCTTTCAATACTTCTAAGCAATGAATCAGAACTCCCTATCAAATATCCAGACTTTTAATAAACCAATACATAATATTAGTTATTGCCTTCATTTATCACTTACGAAGTCTATCTGCAAAACTTGCTAGCATGGGTTACTTCATTGAACTGAGCATGATAAGCACTAAGCATTAAAATGAAGTGCCTTCAAATAATTGTTTCATTAAAACAACTTTACTTTTATGAAATAGAAAGAGTAAGTAGGCAAAACCATCATAAGTAATAACAATTATAAAAGAAGCACTATTACTCAATTTGAATTAAATTATAAGAAAATATCTTAGCATAATCAGCAAACTACAACATAATATTAGATAAGTAATATCCCATACAATTACTTATCTATGCAAAATAAAATTTCCTACCAATTAATTCTTTCATAATTCTATCTGAATTTGAAATGCATAGTTAACTTAACTATATAAACAAAGAGAGTTAATTTCAGAAGTAAGGACTTTCTATCTCTGCTTACCAAGTTTCATGAAAATACATGTACAGTCAAGTTTGTTACAACATCGTAAAGGTTTTAGGATGATTCATCTAATATGTTATAAAATAAGAGAATCACATTTCAGATGTGGCATCCTAATTATAGGTCCAATACATTTCCTAGGTTCACAGATAGACCTCATGTTAGCATTAGACAAGTATTCACTCATAACAATGTGTTTCACTTCAATCAACTATAACAATATTTAATTCCTTAAATACAAGATAAGTGGAGAAGTAAGTAGTAACAACTACTACCCAATTACTTTAATAAAAGTAATAAATTTGAGTTAATTATACCTACTGACAAGGTTTATATAAAGGAAGGAAGAACAACTGAAAAATAAACAATCTAAACTTCCATTACCCTTCGGTTAACCCGCATTCCCTTATTCATCTCAGAAAAGAAGAATCAACACCTAACTCCTACATTTTCAAAAATGAAAATGGAGAAACTTACCTCCGAGAGTGACAAAGGAAGGAGTTATGCATTAGAAGGGATTTCCAATATTCATTCCAAAATAGAAAGGTAGTAAAAGTACTAGTACAGACCATTAAAAATACCCACAATTCCTTCAAGAGATAGAAATTAGGTAAAGAAGATACGTAACCAAATACATATATACTTGTATCATTCAAGTCAACCTATAAAGTGATTCACCTTTCGAAAAACAAAGGTTATCAATATGCTTAATTCATTCCAAGAAGGATGTGTGAAACAAGCATATAATGAACATTTATCAAAACTAACAATCAAGGAGTCAATTATCTATTCAACAAATCTCCATGAAGTTACAACAATCAGATCATAACATGTTATACTAACAATTTACCAAGTAGTTTCCCAACTCAAAGAAGTAGTAGGTTTACATCAAACAACCCAAGTTCTAAAAGTAACAAGGATAGAAAGATTTACCTTAAGTCGAATAGAGCTAAGAAAGATGGTGACAATATCGACTTGGAGAAAGCCGACTTCCAATGTATTTTCAAACAACATAACTTCAACTATATACCAACAACTCAACTTCCAAAATCTTATAGGAAGGTTCAAAACAAAAGTGATCAAAAGAGAAGACTTCATCTAATATTGTTTCCATAATAACATTCCAAAACCCAACAACCCATAAGTCATTTCACAGAGTTTCGGAAGAGAGAGAGAAAACCATTACCAAACGATAGGGTTTAAGTCAAACTTTCCTTCTTGTTTCCTCATGACCATTACTTACTAAGCTTCATTAAATACAAGGTTTGAAGTAGTGGAGGTTTATACAGTTCAGAACAAGAACAAGTTATTCCTTTACGGTTTTTATACAAGTTGAGTACAAGAATACAAAAAAATCCATAATTCCTCATTCACCCATTAACCGTTTTTAACACCAGTTCAAGTTCACACTTTAAATCACAGTATACTAATACAGTCCCAAAAAGGGAGTATTTAAACTTCAACAAAATGAGATATGACATAGAAGGGTATTCTTTTACCTTCAAAAACAAAGGCATCCAATTTGAACAATGCAGGTTTACATAGTACATGTCAAAACACGTTACCCATTCCTTACTTCCATACAAGTTCAAACTTATCCATCACATAGAAAAGAATTTATCCACATGAATATGCACAAAAGCTACAATACTTTTTCAAAACAGAGAATCAATAGAAAAGGATGAAGTTCTTGTTATCTACTTGACCAAAACAACAACCCCATTGCTACCTTATCAACATCATAACTATAAACCATTCTAGGTAGACAATTCGAATCACACAAGTTCAACTTGAATCATTCACAAAGAGTTTCATGATGTGATTTACCATTAACCCACTTAGGGAGATAACCCATTGACAATATTTTTAAGCAAAGATTCACCAATCAAAAAAATAAAGAAAAGTATTCAAGCAAGAATCCAAATACCCATAACAAATAGCTACCCATTTGTTTTACAAGAGCAGAGTTATTTTAATGAGACATTTAGAATAAAGCAAGCAATCTTAATGGATAGAGTCTATCATGCCTGATAGTGCTTTTGTCGGCTTGAAGAATATTTCCAGCCGAGCCTCCAAAAATTCTTCTTCTCCAAACGAGATCAACAACCAAATACCTCTTTCTCAATTGTCTCATATACTTCCCTTGAATCAAAAATAGACCAAGGGAATCAAAAATAGCCACAAATTGAAAATAGAACTGTTGGTTCGAAGAACCAGATAGCTCCATGCAGAGCAAAAATTGGAAAGCATGAATGACCAAACAACCTCCAAAAAATCCACCCGCATGGTTTCCAAGGTGGTTTTCTCACCAAAAATGAGGTTCATAAATGTCATTAATTCCCAAACTCCTGCCTATCTCTCCATGTCACCGCCATCCAAAATTGGTGAATCCTAATTCTACTTCTACATGCATTACCAAATTTTATTGACGACTTCATGTAGACTTCCACTAATTTACATGCCTCTACCTAAACTGGTAATGCATTGTCCATTTATTTCAAAAATCAAATCAAATTAATAACTTAGGAACCATCACCAAGCTTCCAACTTTCCATATGACCCTTAGGTCCCCTTCCAACACTTCATTAGTTTAGGATAGATACCATTTTCTTAGGATATGACCATAGGATAGTTCATAAGTATTTACAATAGGTTTACAACTTTACAATAGGTAAATTACCATCCCGGATAGGTCATATTTCACAACACATTAGTATTAGGTATGAGGTTAGAAATAGACCTAGCATCACCTTAGGTTATTCCCCACATCCCAACTTATAACATGCAACTTAGGATAGGATGTTATCCCGAACAAAAGTAGACATAGATAGGAAATAGGTACATTTACCTTAGTTTAGAATCATGTTATGATAGATCTAATAGGTCTAGGACTTAGATTTTTCCTCAATAGTCCTTAAACAGGCCTCGTTCCACTTAACGTCGTTAAGTGTCTTGAAGATATCAATCAAAAATATCCAAGCACATAACATACAACAGAATGTAGGCACGATCTTTCAAGAAGATAAAAGAATTTGTAAACATACAAGAGTTCATTCCATTATGTCCTCCAACCTCTAAATGTCAGTTTACCATTTAGATCAGGTAAGAATATTTAAAACATACCTTGGATCAATGGAATTGATCCAAGTATTTGTTAATAAAAAGAGATAAGTTTGCAAACATTATTACCAGATTACAACTTATCTATTAGACGAAAAAATGGATTCTTTGCACACAACATCATTTTAGCCTAATGAATCCAAGAGTAGAAATGATTCATCCATGGCAAGCATGATTTCCAACAATCAAAGGAACACACCTTATCAAGAAAAATCACATGTCAATTCTTGCAATGAAAAAGGGGAAAGATAATAGTCTGTCAAAGACGTTACACATTTATTAACCAGATTTTTGAGGATTGATATGGGACAAATTTATGATACCATATGAATTCAATCATACACATTTGAAATAATGTATTTATACACCCTATATAATAAGGATTTAAAGATAAAAACAGATCAAAAATATACCTTTTGACTCCAAATACATTTGTAAAATGAAAGGCTCTTATCAACACTTGATGATGGTGACTTTACTTCAAACACACCAATGCTTCTTCCAAAGAGAGTATGCCTTAGAAGCCTATAGAAGGCAATATATTCTTGATAGACTCTCTCATAACAATAGGAATTCATCAAAAAGGATTGATGACTCACTCTTTCCTTCTCTTTCCTATGAAGCCTTGTCTATCTTCTTTGATGTTATACTTTCATTTCTTGAGACTTGACTACTTGTCAAACATGTATGATGTGTTTCATTTCCTTGTCTTCTTCTGAATATGAGTGAGTGTTCTTCATGACTAATCCTTGGCTTAATTTCACTATTTTTGGCTTGATCATCAAATCTTGATGTCTTGTTTGAGCTTGCATCATCTTCCCACACTACTCTCTTATCATTCTTTGCTTTCTCAGCTCTAGAACAGTCTTCCTTGACCTTGTAAACATATCTCATGATCTTCTTTCCAGTGATTTTCTCACACCTAGCTGACTTAGTATCACTTCTAGGATGTGCCTTCATCTTGAATGTCTCTTTGTCTTGTTCTTTGAAGGGTTGCAACTTGTTATTATATCTAGGATACTTATAACAGTGCCTTGCAAAATGTCCTTGTCCATGACAATTGAAACATACAACATAGTTTCTACTACTTGAGTCTTCTTCTCTCCAATACTGCCTAAATGGTTCCTCTAAGAAGTAATTAACAATATGCATTTTTTCTTGATAGTTGAAACACACTATATTCTTCTCATAATTAGTTTTACAGCTTCTCCATGGGTGTTCTCTATCAAATTTCTTCATGCAGTTCCTAGCTTTATGTCCAAAACCATAACATGAAAAACAATATCCATTATAAAAAATTTCTTACCTGAAAGAATTAGGTTGCCTAATCGGTTTCAGTCTTCTTGAATTTTTTCCCTTTGTTTTCTTCATAATTTACTATCCACTTGAACTATATTTGTTATCTTCACTCTTCTTTATATGCTCTTTAATGAAGTCTAGTCTAGTTTTGTCATTTGATGTCTTCTATTTGTCCAGTATTTCATTTAGAGCACCGATAATCTTTTCTAACTTTCCATACATCTAGCAACCTTTCTTTTACTTCTTCTAGATCAGTTCTCAGAGATATCAATTCCTCTTCATATCTCATACAAGTGTCCTCTTTGAATTTCAGATCTTGTGTCAACTTTTCAACTTGAGATTTCAACTCAGTATTGAGTTTTAGGTGCTCCTCTTCTTTGAATTTAAGGGAGGCTGAGGTCAAATCCAATTGGGATTCAAGTTCTTTGATTTCATCTTCATCTTTATGTTTCTACCTTTCTTTAAAAAAATTAATCTGATCTTCATACTCTTTTATCTTTATCTTCAATTTTTTATTCTTTTTCCTTTGATATTTCAATTCATCCAAGGCACTTATCAGTTTTACTTCAAGATTTACCTCTACTTCCTCTTCATCTAATATTTCATCCTCACTTTGAGAGGTTTTTTTCTTGAGCTAATGCTAGGAATTACTTTAATAACCATGCTTGTGATTCAGAAAGGACCTACTCCAAGCTATTAGACTTGATTCTAGAGTACCAGGCTTTGATACAAATTATTGGAAACTTGGACACTAAGAGGGGGTGAATCATTGTCTAATTAAAATTTTATAGATATTTTCATTTTCATAAAATTGCTAAGAAGAACACATAAAACCATACATAATAAAAGAACAAGAGACAGTACACATTGACATGGTTTTTAATGTGGGAAACCTAAAATAGGAGAAAGCCCACTGAAATCAAGAACTAGGCTTGGGACAAAATGTCATGTATCATTTACATTGATTTCATGGTTGAGCTTCAACTCCACCTGGAGTTATAACTCCAAAATTTTGACCAAGTTTTCACTTAGTATTTGATATGATTCAACCTATCTGGAAGCTTCAACTCTAAAAAAAAAATTCAAAAATTGGCCTTTGGTGAGCTTCAACTCACGGGAAGCTACAACTCCACACCTCTTAAGCTACAACTTAAACTTTTTCACATTCCTAGTCACACTTATATTTTGTCTCAAACAATTGATGATGACCTATAAATCAGTTAACTTTTATTCTCATTTATTCCTCTAAATAACTTATTTTCTACTCATCAAATCAACACTATCTCATTCATACAAGGCTCACAATCATTGGTCCTGTCATATAGTTTTCTTATTAACTGAAGTACTCATTCCTATGTGTAGTATACTATGATTTTCACTATACTATCATGAAATTTGAAAATTCCACCTCCTATGGACCTGTGGAAGTTCCCTACAAATTTTCCATGCATTCTAAGAGTTTGAAACTCTTTCAATTACTCCCAGAAATCAAAAATATTGTCCATAGACGTGAAGCAAATAGACCATGTTTTATATGAATGAGCTTCTCATAATTATTTTAAGGTTTTAGCACAACACTGAGTCCTTAGAGATTCTCTTACTAAACCTGTTGTGTTGATTCATGTACATTCACCATTTAAATGAGGTTTTTTAGGACTATTCATTCTAGAACTGTATCAAAACCACCATGAACTAGTTTTTTAACTTGAACTCCATGCATACAATCTATCATTCAACTAGCTCCTCATATATGCTTAACTCAATAAAGGAAATGGATCAAACATTCTCACACCACTTTTTTCAATGCATACAATATTTTTAAGGGATATATATTCAAAATAATTTGACATGATCCATTGACACAACATACAAGACTTTAGAAGGAATCAACACACTTAGAGTGATCTTATCCTTCACCATAGTAGCTAGAGGTTCCTAAAAGTTTTATTTCTCTTTTTGAGGGTTATTAACACCTCATAAACTCTAAATAACCTTTACACAACATCTTTTACTGAAGAAACACAATCTTGAAGTTCTCAATGTATGACTCCCCAGACATAGCTTTACAAAGCACATACATGCCTAAATGGCATAGTCGACTCTAAGGTATAATGGAATCATCATTTTGACTTAGAGGAGATTTTATATGCTTCTTAGAAGTGTATCTATTTTTCAAAATTGATTTATAGTTAGAAAAATAGATTAAGCATATCAACTCAAGAAAGATCTCTTAAGACAGAAGAACGTTGGTATAACAAGGATAAGAAATTCCTTGATTCTTAACCAATTAGATTCAAAAATTTAAAACATTTCAAGATTGGAATTATATAAAAATATTTCTTATATGATTTATCTCAAGAATCCTCCATATTTTTCTAGGGTGATAAGAAGACAGAGGGCTCAATTTGCATTTCTCAATGAACAATTTTTAGAATATCTTTCATAACTTTCACATACCTCTTAAAAATTGATGAAATTTGGCATGAAGCACCAAAAGACACCCCTCTACACACTCCATAGGTTTTTTAGTCATATATTTTCCTGTACAACTCATACCTATCTCATTTACCTCAATCTTCATTTTTAGTCCCCAAGGACAATTTTGGTGAACTTTGGAGTTTTGCCTCTAGGAGCTGAAATAAACCTTTTTATGTTCACACAACCTTAGAAAACATCCCTAGGATCATCATATTCTTACATGGTCTTTTCATGACATGTACCAAGATTTCACACCTCATTAGGCTCTAGAACTAGGCCTAAAAGCTCTAGTTTCAATTGAGAATTCCACAAACTAACCTGAAACTCATCCCAAGAGCTATTGACTAGGCTAATGGAATATTCCATGCATGTGATGGAAGGATCCAAAAGGACATCATTTCCATGTATGCGATGAGTGGAGAGATCTCATATCAAAGGAGGCATGCTCCATTGGAGGACCACTTGGACACTTGGAAATTGATCTGTTACCTCAGAAGGCATGGTAGTGAAGGCAAAAAGCTATATATAGAGATGTGTAGTAGTAGTAAAGAGAGAAGAGATAGAGAGTAGTAGTGTGGTGGAAGAGAGGTGAAGCTCTACAGAAATATTATGGAGGATTCTATGGGTTGGGATTAGAGGAAATATAGGAGTGATGGCATATTTAGAGGGATGGGTCTATGTTTATCCTTGTAATATGAAGGACATAGTTTAGTTTTGATGCATGACCTTGCTCTACATTATTATATGGGTCTGTTATGGCCTCAATGAATGTAATGTGGTTATTGAACTCATTAATATGAATATAAGAAGGTTTATTTAAAGCATATATGTGTTCATGAGCATAAGTCCTAATGCATTTCCTTTGTGTTATGAATCATTTCTATATGTTGTTTGATACTTCTCTTTTTCTATCTGAATGGATGCATTGATATGATAACTCATCCTAGGTTCTTAGAATGAATGCATGGTTCTTTTCCATTATTTTGCACTTAAGTATCTATCATAGATGATGTATTCTCACAAGACTCACATAAAGGAGGGGCTCGACACCCGCATGCCCTCGGGTGAGTGCCCAACACCCACCCACCGGGGTGATAGGTCGGCACATGCATGGGGATTAGACTTGTTTGTTCTAAGGGTATAAAAATGACTACATCTTGGTTCCATTTCTGGGACCTCTTTTTGAAGTTGTTGTGAGAAATGGCATACATCTTGGTCCCTGTGATGCATGATGATAGAATGTTTGACCTTGGAAAGTGTTGAAGCATGGTTCAAGAGCACGGAGGATGAGTTTTCTCAAAGATTCAACACTAGACCTAAGTTTGATGCACATAGATGGGTAGAAGAGAACTTGTACCATGAGTTGTATGAGACATTCTTCTATTGTTTTCCAGTAGAACTATATGAATGGATTTTAGCATATGCATCCAAATCAAGTTGGTACTATAGATCATGTGTATGGACCCAAGATGATTACCAGAGGCTAGGATGCATAGATCTAACTTGGACATGTGTTTTTGATCACTTTGGTGGAAAGGAGTGTTGACTAGTTATACTCTAGAATATGCCATTTCTATATTCTTTCCCAGAAGTTGTTGAGTTTGAGTTTCTAAGGGATCCCAGAGGATCATTTTTGCATGTTATTCCTTTGGCTATGAAGATCTTGGTCATTACCCTAAGTTTAGAGGCATTTCCATGGCCGGATAAGCTTCTCTGAGTGTTGGGTGAGGAAGCTAGGGTGGAGGAAGATGGTGGACATTGCAGATGAAAAGGAAAGGGAGGAGAGATGACTCAAGTATAGTGAAGCTCTCATGAAAGGGAGATGACTAGACAACATGAGGTTGTAAGTGTGATGGATCTATGGAGGTAGACATTGCGGGAAGGAGTTGAGGTTCACGCAGAGGACATGGAACCTAAGTAGTCTATGCTACCCCATCTTGGAAAGCATGGGAGAGAAGCCCCTTCAGCTTTTGATGAGAGTTCATCACATGGAGAAAGGAGAGTCATCGGCATGCATCTAAACCCACCTAGACAACCAACCCCTGGCACTTGGTTTTCCATCAAGGGAGAAGTATTGTTAACCTAGTTGGTATCGGTGGGAGTAACCGATCTGTGCCCAAGAGATATAATTTCTCATTTGGAACATCCATGGCTATGCAAAAACCATTCGGTATTTGGAGGAATTTTTGGACAAGGTGCAAACACAAGGTTTGGGTATCACATCTGGTGGCATGGGGACACACAACTGGCAGTGGGACAATATCACAAACCATCGGCATGTAGTTTAGTGGGACATTGGGAACACTAGGCATGACCACTTCAGCCATTTTCAGCTACAGGAGGTGGATCTGGTGGTGTAGGGGCTGGAGGACCTAGTGGACCTAGTGGATCTAGAGGATCTGGTGGGTCAGGAGGAACAAGACCTAGTGGATCCAATGGATCTAGTGGAGGAGGAAACACCGGAGGAAACCAAGGCTCTGGATCAGGAGGACAAGGGCCTCAACCACCTCCACAAGTATTTTTTGAGATGTCTTTGCACTTACCAGACTACATGGGTATTGAAGATGTTGACAGAGCATGTGCACAAGTGTGAATTACTATGGCATGCGAAAGGGATCACTACCCCGAGAGTGGAAGGCAAGTCATTTTGCAATGAACATTGCAAGGGCACACATAGTTGGTATCGGAAAAATATGACCCCCATCAAATGGTGGTAGACTACACTATTGAAGAATTCCTTCCTAGATAGAATTCCATATCCCAGAATTTGAACAAAGAGCATCAGCATCAATGCTCTAAGGAGATCCAACAAGGAATGGCAGAGAGTGTGTGGGAGTATGATGCATGTTTTTCAAAACTCTCTTGTCAAAACTATCCTATGACATTCACCCTTCTCAACATGCTCAATGGTTTTTGGAGGATTGATAACACCATTTAGAAGGGACTCTATCACACAAGACTTTCACAGACCCATGTGAGGCCTTGGAAGCTTTCCTTATGTGCTGAGGCTGTTAGGGAGCATTGATACTGGTGTTAGCCCCTTTTTTAGAGGCTCAAATTTTGTAATGGCCAAGCAGTTGGAGAAGTTGTCTACAAACTCAACATGAGGTTCATAGTGGGATTTGGTGTATAGAATGAAGTGGAAGGGCATGCAAAAGGATAGTTTCCTCGAAAATTTGGTACACACATTATGGTGGTAGACTATGAGATTTTCCATGGGGATCATGATGCAAGTAGGTGTCCTCTACTACAACACAATCCATAAGAATGTTTCTTGCTATTATAAGATTGTACCTCTACGACCCATGATACCAAGGATTACTAGACTGATTGATCATATTCATGATGTTATTGATCTTGGTGTGTGCCATAGACTAGTCTTGCAAGTAGTTCCAAGGATGATGATCATCATTATGAAGGGCACGCAGATGGAGGAGCACATGTGGAAGAGGTTTTTCTTGAGGATTTCATGGTCACAAAACTGGTGGAGGAGGATGAAGTGAATTCCCATGAGGAACCTATTATAACTATGGATCTATAGAGCATTACAAGCATGAGTGTCTTGATCTATTATAATGCTCATGTGTGGGAAGAAACATAAGTACAAAGAGTGTCCAGAGATTTATGAGCATATGAACCAACAACACTGGAAAGGACAAAGGCACTGGGATGGTAAGCATCAAGAAGGCCGATTCACAGTGGATGCCAAGAGTGGCATGTGAGTCAGGACTAGAACCTGTATTGGTGACATGAGCAGAGGCCACATGCACACACCAAGGAGATGCCAAGACAAAGGACACTAGTTTCAAGAGAGGAAGTGGTACATGGAAAGTATCTAGACCCTACTCATCAAAAGGAGGTGTATCAAGAGACTATGGATGTGATTCAAATTTTGCAAGGGGAGATCCAATGTCTAAAGGAGAATCAAAGTAGTTGGAGAAAAGGAAGAATGTCGAGGCTCCAAGGAGGACCTAGATGAAGTCAAGGAAGTATGTAGGATGTTAAGGCAAGAGAATATTATTCCCTTGCTAGGAGAATGGCTGAGGGAGAAGGTACCACACACTGAGAGAGCAGAGTGCTGAAAGGTAGGTAGGTTTTGCATGCAAACCTTCCTCCTCACAACCTTGACTATGATAAGGAGATTACATTGAATGCAGTTTGTTGATGGGTGGCTTCTAAGAATATCCTCATCAACATGGGAGTGGAGGTCAATGTTCTTACCTTGGATGCATGGCATCAAATGGGAAGACCCACATTACAACCATCTTCAATGTGTTGTATATGGAAAAAAGACAAAAGGAAATGCCCATTGGAGTCTTGAAGGATGTGGTTATCACTATTCAAGGGGCCAAGTTCACTGGAGATTTCAAAGTCTTGGCACTCACTCAAGGTAGATAATTTCCAGCATTACTTGGGTGCCCATGGTGTTATAAGAACAATGTCGACCTATGGTTTAACAAGGGGTATATCAGCTTTGAGAACAAGGAAGAAAGGGTGATTATCCCTTTAATAGATGGGAAGTCAACACCCTATACTAAGCCCTTAGGAGAGGAAGTCCTCAAAAATCTATGTGTGCTCCATCATTAGAGATCCTGAGATAATTCATCCCATGGAGGGAGTTATCCAGTTTGAAGATGCTCAGTCCTTGAGTGATACCACTAGCATGGCATGTGACAATTGGGTGCATGGGACTTATGAGTTGATTGGGTGATAGTTGAGAGGATCTGTAACAAGGGTAATGAAAGGTGCACTCATCAAGCACCTAGGAGGGAAGAAGTTTCCAAGTTACTCTGGAGGAGCATACCCTAAAATTTTCTTGCAAGAAATGGAGGCTCAGTGGAAGAATGAGGATGAGAGAAGGGGAATGCTCAGTTATAACCTTCTCAAAACTATAGCATGCGTTGGTGGGCTACACATCAGGGAGAGCCTCCTAGAATGGTGCAGGTAAGAATCACATTTTTTAAGGTTCTCCAGAGAGCAACATGCCCACTTGTCATCCAAGACTACCATGGTAAAGAGACCACCTCATTTCATGTCCAAGCATGTGAGAAGGCCTAGATGGGAAGCACAAAAGCATTACTACCTTTTTTATGGGTGCATAAGTTGTATTCCACCTTACAAGGTTGTGCATGCATGCATGGTATATTCATTCGAAGATGCATCATCAAATAGGTAATTGGCAGGAGTTGGTGGCTGATCTCATTCAAGATTTTGAGTATAGGAGTACAAAGCCATCGGTGGATAAGGCATTGCAAGTAATCAAGTGCCTTACGATGGGAGATAGTGCTATGGTAGAAGATAGGCTACTTGGAGTTGTTGGGTGAGCCTTATTTGGAGATGTGCCTCAATGAAGAAGAATCGAGGAAGTACAACTTGAGCGCATGCATGCATGGAAAAAAGAAAAAAGGAAAAATGGTCTATGTAGTAGATGGTGAAGAGATGGAAAGTTTGGATGTTAACCATTCTAAAGGTATGCACAAAGTCATAGATAGTATTGATGAGTGAGCACACACCTACCATGAGCCCTTGAAAAAAAGAAGGTTAACATTGGGATAGAGACAAAACCTAAGGAAGCTATCATTGGGGACTATTGGTCGGAAAAAGAAGTTTCAAAGGTCATTGATCTATTGCATGAGTTCCAGGATTTTTCCCTCATGGGTACCATGAACTCAAAGGCATCCACCATTCCTTGGGGAGATGAAGATCAAGTTGAAGGAAGGTGTGCACACCCGATTCGGAAGAGGCCTTATCGAATGAATCCAAATTTGTGCATACGTATGGGTCAAGGAAGAAATAGACAAGATGATAGCATCTGGTATCATTGAGGTTGATGGAGGAATCAAATGGATAAGCCCAATGGTCATCAATATCAAGAAGGATGGAAGAATAAGGATCTGTGTGGACTACAGGGACCTAAATGTAGTATGTGTCATCGATCCTTTTCCAACCCCCTTTACTAAAGAAATTTTGGAGGGAGTAGTCGGGTGAAGTCTACTCTTTCACGGATGGGTTCTCAGGGTATCACCAAGTCAGGATTGCAAAGGAAGACCAAAGAAAGAAAAATTTTCCACTTGAATGGGGATTCCTACATGGTTATGCCTTTTGGATTGAAGAATGCACCTGTTGTGTTCTCGCATGCATCATGGTACAAGCATTTTAGACTTCATCCATAAATTTCTTCAAGTTTACCTAGATGATTGGACTGTATATGGGTTGGTAAAAGACCATTGTGACAATTTGAGGCTGATGTTTGAGAGATGTCGGCAATTGAGGATATCCCTCAACATTAAGAAATGTGTCTTTTTTACTCCATTTGGGACCCTGTTAGGACATATTATATGTAAAGAAGGCTTACTAGTGGATCCCACCAAAGTTGCAGTTATTGTGGGATTAGGGAGCCTACTAGTCAAAGTGCAATGTGTGGATTCCTTGGGCATATGGGGTACTACAAGAAATTCATCAAGGGGTATGCCAAGATCACCACCCTTGAGAATTTCTAAAACACAAGAGTGCCTTTCATTGGGGAGAGGCACAACAGAAGGGGCATTTGACACTTTGAAGGATAGGCTTGTCACTACACCCATACTATGTTTTCCTTCTTGGGATAAGCCTTTCCATGTGCATGTTGATGCCTCAGGGACAACCATGGGAGTAGTACTAGCACAACCTTGGTGAGGGGATTGTTGATCATCCCTTGTGTTTTTCAAGTAGAAAGTTGACACCAGTAAAAAAAAATTACACAACTACTAAGCACGAGGCACTTTCTATGATCTACACACTTGCATAAGTTTAGATAGTATCTATTGGAAACACCATTTATATTCTACACGGACCACATGGCATTGAAGTACTTGGTGAACAAGCCCATTTTACAAGGGTGCATATGTCATTGGGTCCTATTATTCCAAGAGTTTGAGTTCACGGTGGTTGTAAAACCAAGGAAAAGAAATTCAGGACCTGACCACTTATCAAGGATTAACTCAGGGAGGATGCACAAAGCATTGAGGATACCATGCCGATGCACAACTATTTAGGTTATGGCATGCATGCCCCTCAGACTTGGAAGATATCACAGTATTCTTGAAAATAGTGGCATCGAAAGGGATGAAGGCTCTGAGAGGAAGCAATTAGCAATACACGCCACACCCTACATGTTGATTAGTGGAGATATGTATAAGTTAGGATGTGATGAGGTTCTACACCGATGATGCATTGAAACATGAGCATGTGGAAATTATGGAGGAAGCACATGGTGGGATTGCAGGAGGACACTATGTAGGAAATGCTACCACATGCAGAAGATTCTACTAGCAGGGATTTGGTGGGAAACCATCTACCAGGATTGTATTGAGTTTTGCAAGGCCTGTGACCATTTCCAACACCTTGGAAAACCTAGGAAGAGGGATGAAATTCCCTTGCACCAATAGCCAATGCATTGAACCATTTGAAAAATGGGCAATCAACTTTGTAGGGCCAATTTCACCAGCCACGTGAAGGACTAGGTTCATGGTATATCATTACTTGCATTGATTACTTGACACGATGGGTAGAGGCAGTGCCTATGAAGGATTACACTACAACAACAACTACTATATTTTTATGGGAGAACATAATCAACAGTATATGGTTGTCCTTTAAGCTTAACAAGTGATAGAGGTACACATTTTCTCAATGAAATGGTCAGGATTCTGTTAGCAGAATTTATGGTGGCCCATCACAAGACTACCCCTTATCACCCTCAAGTGAATGGAACTACTTGAGGCATTTAACAAAATACTAAGTCACACATTGACTAAGATCTATGACGTTGGAAGACAAGATTGGGATGACAAAAGTATCATCCATTCTATGGGCATACAGACAACCTACAAGAGGTTAAACAAGGCCACACCATTTCAATTGGTGTTTGGCATGGAGGTATTTTTCCAGTTGAATTCATGTTACCATCATTGCATATAGCATGCATGAGGGATTGGATGATGAACAAGCAAGTTGGAAGAGAGGATTGATAAGTTGATGCAGTTAGATGAAAGGTGATCACTTGCTAGATGGAGTTAAGAAGATAGAAAAGAAGAAAAAAGGCATGGCATGATCATCATATCAAAAAAAGTAATTTGAGGTTGGGAAGATGGTGTTGTTGTATGATTCCAAGTATCTGCGCCATCCTGGGAAGTTGAAATTCCATTGGTTGGGACCTTACATCATCTCATACATCCTTGATTTAGGTGCTTTCCAGTTACAAGCACTAGATGGGATGAGATTACTAGGTCATTTCAATGGGAGTAGGTTGAAGCCCTACTATAAATAAGTCTTCTTGGTGTTTGTAAATAAGGTAATATTTCCAGTTAGCTTAGAATTTCCCTTTATTTTTTTTTTTTTTTGTGTTTCCCTTTCTCATTGCTTTGTTCCTTTCTTTTTGTTTCATTTTGCACCTTGTGCACCAGTAACCACATTATTTTCTAAGGTTGTGTATGTGTAGAGGACCACACATCTATTTTAGTGTGGGGTGGAGTAATGCAAAGCAAAGTATAAGTCTAATAGTAAAAGTTGAGTGGCCCAAGTAGAAGGAAGCATGTAAGATTGAGAAAAGCATGGGGAAATGGTGGATAATGAATTATGGTGTCAAGAAGGCTATAACAAAGACCACATATGAAGAGATGAAGAGCATAGAAACAACATGAGGTAGGTGAGGGAAAAAATCAGGTAAAGGATAGAAGAAGTGCCTTCGGCATATAGATGCACACATAAGAGTCTTTGGTCAGATTGGATTTTTGCACACCAAAAGGTTGTAGAAGGTTTTTCACAGGATTGGGCACATGGGTAAGGGTGCTTAAAGTTGGCCTAGTGGAAAAATCCACATTTAATGTTAAGTACATTGGTAGGTGGTATAACATTTATTGTTGGAGAGGAGAAAAAACTATAAATATGAGGTCGGGAAAGTCATTATTTTACCTTGCTATTACAAAGTTGAAGCACTGCTCTTGTGAACTAGGGCATCTAGAGAGATTTGTGTGAAGGAAGAAGAATCCTAGAAATCTAAGTGTGTGACTAGAGTAGATCTACAAACCAGGAGGAAGGAGTACACATGGGTGAGAAATTAGTTTTTAGTGTGCACCATCTTGTGGAAGGTTTTCCTAGTTAGGGTTTGGCAAGCTAGGGCACAGAGATAGAAGGATTTCTTCCAGAGTTGAGTTTTGAGATTGAGTAGAGTAGTAGAGAGAGAGAAAAGGAGTTTTAAATTTTAAACCGATAAAAAAGAATGGCACCAAAGAAGGTGACCATTTCACCAAAGAAACAAAAGGGAAAGGGAAAAGGAAAAAAAACCACTACCATCACGAGCTCCAATGAGGAATGGTATGCAGAAATGTAGTACCCAGATGGAGTGTTGCTAGGAAACAAGTGGGTGTCACACTTGAGACAAATGACCATGAGTGATTATAACCATCACATGAGCACTACAGAGAAATAAATGGCATTGGAGCTGGTTTGTCCAACTAACAAAAGGACACTAGATGGAATGCCAATTTACAATGATGAGGTGAAAGTAAAGTTGGAAAAGGTAGGGCTATTGCAACTGTATGAGTTGCCTTACTTTGGCAAGCCCAAGTGACTATATCAATGGTTGATGTCACACATGCATGAAGACCATTTCTACTTTGTAGGCCACAAGATGCACATAACACCATAGTTGATATCCAAGTTCACTAGCCTAAATTGTGAAGGAGAATCCATAGATGATGATTTGAGTGATAAGGAGGAGCCATCAAGGAAATAATAGCAACTTATGACTACAAAAAGGGTTCACGGTACTTTGACATCATAAAAATTCCAGACCCTATTATGAGGATGGCCACATGCTTGGTCACCAAGCTTAATGATCAAGAAATATGGACACAAGTGAACAAGGCATGGTTGAATGTATGCCAAAAATATCATAAAGGGACCATCTATAACTTGTCACCTTTATTATGGATGAAATCATAAGCAACATAGGAAAGGAGAAAAGATATATTTGGAACATCCTCCTCACCATCATCTTCTCAGAGATTGGAGTACCAGATGGGCTAGAAAATTTTGTTTGGGAGTATCCAGAAGAGAACTCCTCACCCACGAAAAGATTTGAGAAGTATACTTGTGAAACCATGATGGTCACTCACAAGGCACACCTAGAGAAGTGGTACAAATGAATGCATGATGCATTCGGGGTAGAGTGGAGGATCCCAAGAGTAGTTTCCCATGCTCATGGATGGAGAGGTAGAGTTTTAGTTTATCAACATTTTTGCATTGGTAGGTTTACTTTGACAAATGGGACTAAGAGCCCATGGTGCAAGCTACCCTTCTCCTTCACCACACAATACTTCCAAGTAGGGGTCAACCAGGTTCAAGGAGGCCAAAAGGCTAAGGTTTGACCTTAGTGAGTGGACCAAGACCACCATGAGCTGCACCAAAATCTCATGTACCCTAAGAAGTGCATATATGGAGAATTATGTCTCCCATGAAGTACAAATGATGAAGCCAATAACACTTTGATCATTGAAAGGGCTGCAACAAGGGTATATCTCATGCATAAGCCTAAGTTTGAGAAAGGAACCTATCTGAGAGTGATGTCTCCATTCTAGAAGACCCCATAGTTGGAAAAAGGCCACACCAAAGAAGAGGGAAAGAGAAGAGGTGCAGGAGAAAAAGGCACCAAGTGTGTAAACACACAATCATGGGGCACTGGAAAAATAATCACAAACCTAGCACTTACGTGCATGCAGAAAGAAGTCCCTAATCAAGGAAAAGACCCCAGAAGAAGAGGTGCCAGAGCATGAAGAGCCCCTCACACATGAAGAATCACCAAAGAAGATGTCACCTATTAAGGAGAAGGAGAAGAAGAATCTCCTATACTTGGAATCACCAGTTAGGAAGAAGCAGAAGGTGGCAGAAGAGGCAAGACTCGGAGGAGATAAAATCTTAGATGCCTACATTGGTGAAAAGGATGATGATGAGCCTGAAGGAGGTGAAGACCATCCAGTATATGATATACATGACTCGAGAGGAGGAGGAAGGTGAAGAGAAGTATAACAAGGAAGATGAAGAGGAGAAAATGATGAGGAGGAAGCAGAGGATCAAGGAAGGGGGTGAGCGAAGAGGTAAGCACCAAAAACCAAGGAACCCCAAGCCTCACCAAGGAACAAGTGGAGAAATCCATGGAGAGAGAAGTGGTGGGCATCATTAAGGATTTGTGGAGTAGGAGTTGGAGTGAAGCGCGATGAAATTTTGAAGGAGATAGAAGAAGAAAGCATTGGGAAAGAATATGGCAGCATGGGTGGGAATCCCAATTTGGTGGTAAGCTTCCCAAAAGCTATGCATGAACATGTGGGAAGGGCATAGTGGTGGCACAAGAGCAAGGAATGGGATACATTAATGATCCTAGCAAGGTGTTACATGTGCTTCTAAAGCACCATACCAATGGAAAAACAACTCTTGGCTATGTCTTCATTTGATGAAGAAGGCACATATCCCCAAACCAGAAGATGTTATCTTGGGCATTCAAGTCCCACATGGATGAACCTTGAGTTTGAAGTAAGTCAGAGAGAGCACTTGATGAAGGTGCCAAAAAAAAAGGAGTAAATCCCTTGGTGAATGCTCAACAATTATCAGATGAGTAGGTCTGTAACATGCTCAACAAAGTTTCAGTTGAGATTGAGGCTAGACTATTTGGAAGGAATGATAGAGTGAGATTCCTAGAGGAGGAATTGGAGAAGGAGAAGAAGGAGCTCATTGAGAAGAGAAAGGACTTGAAGCAAGAAGAGCTTATCAACACATAGTTAAGGTGTGAACTGAAAGAGGAGAAAGCAAGGGTGCACGTGAGCTACACAAGAAGATTGAAATGATTACGGTGTTATTGTTTTAAAGCATCCTACTTAGCACCACCCGAGAAAAAATATGAATCAACCTTGCAGTGTCTAGAGGATTTGACCCACATCCTCATGATGGAAAGGTGGCCACTTTCCTTAGAGTCTACAGAAGAAGCATTGGTGCACACCAAGAGAAAGAAGAGAAGATGAAGGTTGTTGAGATTGTTTCTCGATATACTAAACTCCTTGTAGAGGTAAAGGCTTCACACAAGTCACTCACATAGAAGCTGCATATGAAAACTGCACTGATAGAGATAGAGTGGAAAGCATCCTGGTCACCACTCATGAAATGGAACTCAAGGAGTTTCAAGAAAATAATAAGGGGAACATAGGGAAGAAAGAGATAAAATCCTAGCTAAGGTAGAAAAGAAAGTCGAAGCTATCAGACCTTGCGAGGCTCGATCAAAATCTGGCTAAAGGAATTATACCCCCAGATCACCCACAGATGGATGGATGCTTGAGGACTTGGGAAAACAATTGGAAAGTATTGTTGAGACAATGAGTGCTAAAGGGGAGGAATTAAGTTTTGAGGAGGTGAGTTACCTTAGTTGAGAGACCTCTGTCAACAAGCACAGAACAAGGTTGATGCTTGGGAAAAGCTAGAGGTAGAAATAGGGAAGGATTTCCCTCTCCTCCTTCAAAAATAAGCATTTTTCTCTTTCATTCTCCCCATTCTTTCATTATTTCTCCCAATTCTTCATTCCTTCATTATTTTCCCCTATTCAAGAGCCCACCATTCTTTATTCTTTGAAGAGAAGTGTTTTCGAGGATGGAGAACAGGCATAGTGTGGGGTGATGTTGGGCCCCAGAATATTGGCTAAGTACAAGAAGGTGCATGGGCACGTGGAGACCTATTTGAAGAAGGGTGCATGGGTTGAAGGCACATAGGGTAGGGGTTCTAGCAGGGTTTAGCAGAACACATGGCACACATGTGCATGTAAGACAAGATGGTGTTTTGACTTAGCCATATTCGAGTTCTAGATAACACACACGAGAAAAGCATGACCCATCTAGCATGCGGAGTGGATAAGGTGCCAACTTGACAGCTGTAGGATCAAGAATGGAATATTCCATGCATGCGATGGAAGGATCTAGAAGGACATCATTGTAAAGAGTGGAGAGCTTGATCAAAGGAGGCATGCTCCATTGAGAGGACCACTTGGACACTTGGCAAACCGATCTGTTACCTCAAAAGGCATGGCGGTGAAGGAAAAAAATCTATATATAGATGCATGAGTAATAGAAGAAAGGTAAGTGTGGAGAGTAGAAGAGAGGGTGGAAGAGAGGTGAAGCTCTAAAATATATGGAGGATTCTATGGGTTGGGATTAGAGGAAATATAGGAGTGATGGCATATTTAGAGGGATGGGTCTATGTGTTTATCCTTGTAATGTGAAGGATACGTAGTATAGTTTTTGATGCATGACCTTGCTCTCTACATTATTATATTGGTCTATTATGGCCTCAATGAATGTAATGTGGTTATTGAACTCATTAATATGAATATAAGGTTCTGTTCTAAAGCATATATGTGTTCATGAGCATAATTCTAATGCATTTCCTTTGTGTTATGAATCATTTCTATATTTTGCACTTAATTATCTATCATAGATGATGTATTCTCACATGACTCATATAAAGGAGGGCTAAGGAATGGGATTAGATTGTTGTTCTAAGGGTATAAAAATGACTACAACGAACACCACCGATAGACACTTATTTGCATATAATTTCACTCCTCTCTTTCCTTCAATTCCATATGACATCAATGACCACACCAGAAAATGAAATAGGGTTCAACATTTTTCTTTTTTGAGCGTTGTTTCAGTCTTTAAATCTTATTTCTCTTGTGCAATGATAAATGATCTTGTTTAATATGATTTTATCTTACATAATGAGATCGTAATCTTGCACGTGTTTGTAGGCTTATTTTATCTTTATATCATATTAATATTAATGTTCTTCCTCTTAATCCTTCTACCTATGCTCCATATTTTCTATTCTATTTCTTTTATCTTTATTCCTCCCTTTTCTTCTCTTCTTCTTCCTAGTTCTTTTTATATTTTTCATCCTTCTTATTGATCCCCTTTTCTTTCATTTCTTTATCCTTATTTTTATTTCTTCCTTTATATTTTTACCTTAGGTTGCACATTTGACTTCCTTTTTTATCTCATCCTCATTTGTTTTGATATTTTTCTTGTATTCATCTTGATTTATTTTCTTTCGACCTTATCCTTCTTGTTGGATTCCACTCTCTCTTCCTTTTGCTTTTTCCACTTTTTTTTTCCTTTGTATTTTTGTTTTCTTACTTTATCTTTCTTAGGGTTTACTATGTAACTTCTTATTTTTATTTTCTTCCACTTTTGAGTTTGTATTTTTTTGTTCCCCACTAAAACTTTGATCATCTTATCCTTCTATTTCTTCCATTTTCATCATCATTTTCTTGGAGCTAGATCTTCCTAGCTCCATTTCACTATCTTTTATATTTATTTTGTCTACACACTTAAATTTTATACTTGAGATGTGTTTTTACTTCTAATGTAGTGTTAATATTGGTTAGTTATTCTTACTTTTTTCACGTTGCTTTAGTATTTAAATTTTATTTCTCTTATGCAATGAGAACATGATCTTGTGTAATATGAGCCTTATCTTACATGATGATAGCCTACTATTGCACTTGTTTCTAGGATTCTTTGATCTTTATATCAAGTTCATATCTATGTTCTTCCTCTTTATCCTTCTACTCATGCTCCATATTTTCTAATTTTTATTTCTTCCTCCCTTTTCTTCTCTTCTTCTTCCTAGTTCTTATTTTCTTTTTCATCCTTCTTATTGGTCTCCGCTTCTTTCCTTTATTTCTCCTTCATCTTTATTTCTTCCTTTGGATTTTTACCTTAGGTTGCATAATGGATTACATTTTTATATCATCCTCCTTTCTTTTGATATTTATTTCTTATTCATATTGATTTATTTTCTTTCTACATTGGCCTTTTTGTTGGATTCCACTCTCTCTTCCTTCTGCTTTTTCCACTTATTTTTCCTATTTAATTTTGGATTTCTTAATTTATCTTTCTTAGGGATTACTTTTTATCTTCTTCTTGTTTGTTCTTTTCTTCTTCCTCTTTCTGTACAATGTATTTATTTTTCAATTTTTTTCTTGTTCCTTTCTTTCTACTGCTTCATGTGTTGCATAAGGTGGAAATTAGTTTCACTTGAGTTTCTTGTGCACTTTCCATCGTAGTGTCTCATTTGACATCCTTCAATTGTGAACTTTATTATTCAAATCCTTTAGCTCTCAAAGAAATTTTTTTACTTTTGGATATGGAGGATGAGATGAATTTTGAGAAGTTTCTTTTAATGTTTCATTGGCGACAATGGTCTTTACCCTATTTTACATTTTCAACTTATAACTTTGTAGTGCACATTCCTCCCTTTATTGCACTACCTTTTTCTCAATGCGTATCTTTTCTAGCTCCAAATCACTTCCCCTATATTTATAGATAATATTCTCTATGTGGTAACTCCCATCCTATATCCTTCATTTCTTCTTCAAGGTGTGACCTTCACACCAATTTGAATGGGTTTTGTTCCTTTTCTAATATTTATCCTATGTATTATTCGTTTGTAATTTAGTGGATCCATGGATATATCTTAATTTTCCTAGAAAAATTAATTGTGTGCAAGATCATATTTGATGTCACTCCTGAATATTTTAGGCCTTGCACATCATGGGAAAACTATTATTCCAATACATTTTCTCTTTAGACCATAATCATGAGAGAGTGGGGAATAATTGTCACCTGAATAGTTTCTTCATCCTTCAATTATTTGATCATCACTTATGCTTGGTGAATAGATTTCCATGTAAACTATTCACACTCATTGGATGTAAATATATTTTCCCATGTCTTCAAGTGTGATAGTGCGTACTTTGGTCCTACGTAGTATAAGTTGGTCAAATATGATTAAGAAACCCACCTTGGGAACTTAGGATCCATTTCCACTTGAATATTTTCATAACATGCTTGTGTAGTTCCCTTTTTCTTTGTCTTTGTCTCCCCTTTTCTATTTTTAACAATTTCTTCCTCGTGGGTTGGTTCTTCTTCAACTACTCTAGCTTTCATGATGTTGTTGTGGATAATAATATTCCTAAAACTAGTTACACATTGGTATTTGAGTGCACAATGATGGGATGTTATTCATTAGCATACCATTTTTACTACTCAAGCCATCCTTAACTATGTACAATTCTATGAAAAATCATAATTTTTGGGCTTGATTTTTTTCATCGATGATTTAAGAGTGAATTGATCATGTAGTAATGTTATCTTCCCACATGGTTTTGTATACGTGTGCACTTCCCTTAGGATGTTTGGATTAGTGCTCAATATTTCTCTTATCTTCATAAGCCATGGACTCAACTTGTGTGTTCCTCAAAATAATTTTAGGGATTCAATGACACATATTACATAAATCTTTCATGTATAAAATAGGAATATTCTATTTTCATAATCCCCTCTAGTTATCTCTAGTGTGTGAAGCACACCAAGATAACAAGACAATGGTACATGAAAGTATTGAATGTGGAGTAAAATATTTTATGCATTTGTGTTTAAATTTTGCACCAAAACCTCCACCAATTGAATTTCTCATTTTTATCCCACATTATTATCACAATGTTTATGGCTCAAAATCATAGTTGCTTCTTCCTTGTGATTTATACCAAAATATTTCCAATGTTATTTCATTCACTTAGACTGGCATATTTTCAATTTCTCTTGGTCATATTCCCCTTCTTTTATGTAATGTTATATATAGAATTCTTGTGGTCTAATGAATAAGAGGTATTCTACATTTATAGGTGAGCATAGAAGTTCCTCTAATATTTTTGAAAGCACAATAGATCGAGAGCGGGGTGAAACAGGTCTAAAACACTTTCATTTCATTTTCCATTTCATGCATGCATCATTCAAACCATTCATCCATGAACCATGTGATTTTATTATGTGTGTATTAGACATTCATAAGTGCATATAACAAGAGAGAGAACAAAAACATCATATGTAAGTGGGAAACCTTCAAGGGGTAAAACCCATTGAAACCATATTCTTATATTACACAAAACAAATGACTTGCAAGAATATTACACAACTTGCAAGATTTTTTTGGAGCTCAAACTTGCACACATCCCAAATCATGTTTAATTGGATCATTGAGGAAAAAATAGGACTGTCTCTAAGTTGTGGAACCTTGCATTCTTAAGACAGACCTCCAGATAAGTTTGGTTCCTCTACATCTTTCTACTACTACATCTATTCCTAATGCTGAAATAAAATCATATACTAATCATGTCAAGGGACTGGATTTAGAAGGATATGCGGAAAGGGAAAACTAATCTAAGGGAGGTGATAGCACTAGAAAGAAAGGGGGTGAACACAATCAAATTTGATCAAAAATGAAGGAAATGCACATAGGGAGGGTAGGCATGTGTACCATATTATGAAACACATTTATGCATTCATTCTCATGAAGCAAAATTAGAAAAATAACTTCAAGGATGTGAGATAGCATAGCAAGCACACAACGCAAAGGAGAGCTAAGGAGAAGCAATAAAATGAGATAAGGAAGAGAGTAGCCACAATACCAAGCTTCTATTACTTCCAGAAGTGAATAGTTGATTACAATGGTGTATGAGGTTGATATCCACATGCAGAGACCATATCTAAAGTCCTGTAACTCAAAATACAAGGCAATACCTAGATAATGCCTTTGTAAACTAAAGGAGTCCAACCAAGAGGGAAAGTCAGATTTGAATCTTTAACCACCAACAATGAGAAATGAATGCCTATATATCCACCGCAAAGCTATCAACTCCACCTCCCCCTGTCTGTTTAACTTTTAGAGGAAGGAAAGATGTAATATTTGAATAAAATATGGTGGTTACACCTATTATAGTCTGCATTAATGGCTAAAAACATGTTTTCCTACTTATCACCTATTAAATCCCACCAAAATTTGAACTTGAGTGATTTGAAGTGTATCCCGTGTCAAAAATTTTCCAACAAAACTAACCACACGTTGATCTCGAGATCTGTATCATAATTTATGATATTCTGAAGTCTACAGGTTGATCTAGACACGTAATAACATATAGTGCGTGTTGATTGGTTGAAGGGTTTGCCAACTATTCATTTATTTTTTCATTTCTACCATGTGTCACGTAGTGGTTCATTGCAAAGAATTTGGTGCCTTGTTGGTGTGATTTTATAGGTTACTTATAGCATGATTAATTCTAATAGATTTCCATGTGGCACGCTTCAAAAGTGCAGAGGAAGGCGTAAGGGAAAAGTAAGAGACAGTGTGAAGAACTAATGTAAACATAAGAGATAGAAGAATACTTGTAGGTGACAATTATGTAGGCAAGGCGCAAGCATCAAAGGAAACAATGTGCAGCTGCAAGAAAGGAAAGTGTCATGGAAGAATGCAACAGGACTTAACTAATTTAGAAGGAAATTCAAGCGTGTGTGCGAAGGGTGCACAAGTTTGTTATGAAGAAGGTGGGTGCACAAAGAGTGTGCACAAAGGGAAATGGAAAGGATGGAGGAACGGATAAGGAAAGTGGAATGTGTGTAAGGGTTTGTGAGGAATAATAGCCAAGGAAATGTGCCAAGAGGTTAGCCAAAGTGGTTGCAACCTATAATAATGAGTATCAAAGTCGAATGGGGATATAAGTTTTGAAAATAACTAAGGGGAGTTATTTTAGACAACATTTGGGAAAATTTTAGGGCCATGTGTCTATAAGAAGAAGGAGATCAATATCCTAGAGTATCCATTGGGCATTGAGTCTATGTGAAAACATAAAATTATGATCTTCCATTTGAAGAGATACCCTTGAAATCAGTTAAAGCATTGTCTAAACTCTATTTTGAATCCTACAAAACTGCTTTGAAAAATAGTGAAAAATGTCTTTAATCGAATGACATCCTAGAAGAAAAAAAGAGCATTTGTAAGAGTCACATGAGAGGAAAGGACTATGTACAAATAAAATAATTTACGCGCACCACACTTGGAGGAATTAAAACTAATCTAATATTCACAATGATGTAGCATCATACTTAATAGAAGGCTTTGAGATAAATCCCATTGATTGGGATTGATAGCGTGCCTCCATCAAGGTGAGACAACTCAAAGAGTTATCCTCCTTACAAGAATTGATGATGTATGGCCCACTCCAAAGTACATAAAACTTTGAATGGTGCCCTATTTTAGCTTTGTCAGCATCCCATTTTAGAACTAAGTCACCAACTTTGAAAGCTTAAGGCCTAGTTTTTCTATCAAACCAATTCTTCATTTATTGTTAATGTTATGCTAGTTTGATCATGGTAAATTTTCTTATTTCTTCAAGTTTAACCAGCTCTATCATTTTGATTTCTCTTTGATCTATGCCCTCAAACTCCAACTGTTGGGAAAGCTTTAATGAAGGCAACTCAATAGATAAAGTCATTTTGGCTTCCTTTCCATAAATAAGTTTATAAGGCAATGTTCTCATTGCCTTCTTCATTGTGATTTTGTCTTCCTATAGTACACACGAGACCTTTGTATGCCATTTCCTATGGTTGATATTTGTTATACACTTCATGATTCTAATCAGGTTCTTATTGGTAGATTCAGATAAGCCATTACCCTAGGGTAATAATTAGAAGAAGTATTCAAGTATATTCTGATTCTTAGCACCCAATTAGAAATTTTAGTACCAAGGCCTTTGCATTATCAAAGATAGTGGTCTGAGGAACACAAAACCTTGTTATAATACCTTTGATAAAATCAAGGATGACTGACTCGATTGACTCCTTGTGTGCAACAGCTTCTGTCCATTTGGTGAAGTAATTTGTTGTTGTCAACACCCATTTTTAGCCAGCACTTGAAGGAGGTTTGATCATGCCTATGAAGTCGAGACCCCATTACGCTAAAGGCTGATCCACTTGGATTAGTTGGAGGGGAAGTGCTTCCAATTTATTTTTTCATGTAAAGAAAGCACATTCTTTGCATTTCGGGAGGCACTTGTGTGCATCTGCGAACATGTTAGGCAAAAAGTATCATGACTTAATGATTTTCATTGATGTTTCTTTGGTAGAGAAGTGTCCACCAGAGATTCCATTGTGAAATTATGTTAACACTTTTTCAACTTGCACGTTATGAATACATCTCAATATCATACCATCAAGATTTCTTTTGAAGAGAATTCCATTAAGTAGTGCATATGGAATAGACTACACCCTTAGCTTTCACCTCTTTTCCTTGCTCAAACCAGGAGGGTATGCTCCAAAAGAAAGGAATTTCACCATCTCTTCCATCCATATTTTTGCACTAGGTTCTATGTTCTATTTGGGTTTAGCACGGGGTGATATTCAACCGAAAACAATGAAGTCTCCATATCATATTGTGCACCTTCATCAATCACCTTACAGAGCGCATTTCCTCTAAACATTTTTTTGGATTTGATATTCATATCATACTCCATGATTTTTATTACCCGCCTTGCTCTTTCCTTGCTGATTTCTTCTCCCATGATGAAGTCTCTAACATTAGAATGTGAAACTAACACCTTGATATGATTTGTAACGAGCATAATTTTTAATTTCTTAAGTGCGCCCATGATAGAAAAAGACCTATTTTCCATGTGACTATATTTGAGCTCATAATTATTTAGTGTATAATTGAATAAATCCACCGGCTTCTCCAATACTTGATCATTTTCTTGTGTCAGGACCACAGCAACACTCATATCAGCTCCATAAACATAAAGGATGAAATCCTTTGAGTAATCATGGTTGGTGAGTGTTTGTGTGCAAACAATTTCTTGCTTGATATTGTTGAAGCTTTCTTTTATTTATGTTTTCTACCTAAAAATTTTATCATTCTTAAGCATGAGGGTGATGGGACTTACCAATCTTGCAAACTTAGGGATAAATCTCTTAACAAAGCTGATTTTTCCTAGAAAAGATTGCAAGGCTTTCTTATGCACCTTTGGAAGGGAAAGTGCAAGGATGGCTAAGACATGTTTAGGATCAATAACAATACCATCCTAGGAGAAAACAAGGCCCAAGATCTTACCATGTGCCATAATGAAGTTGCATTTCTTAGGGTTCGAGAGATACCCCTAACTCTCTACATCTCTCAAATACTTTTTCAAATGTGTCATATGATCCATGCCCTTCTTTGATAAGGCATTAATGGCATCTAAGAAAACTAGGATGAACTCATTGATATATCCTTTGAAGGCAATGTCCATGGCCCTCTAAAACGTTGCTCCTACATTTGACATACCAAAGGGAATTTTTGACATACATATGTTCCCCATTTGGTTGTAAATTCTATTTTGAATTGATCCTCTTCCTTGACCATAATTTGATTGAAACCAAAATACCCATCCAACATAGAAAATATCTACGCACCAGCCATTATCTACATAATCTTCTTGTAGAGTGCCCACATTTTTATAGCTCCAGTTATATGTTGGTTCCTTTATGCATAGACATGTTTTGATTGAGACTCTGATAAATTTTAGACATTTTGCTATGTTATTTTATCCTCATGGACATTATGGTATTTTGGGCACGTAGCACTAATTGGACTAGATTCGTATATTGATATATTTCTTGTGATGTTGATGACACTAACAGGGGTACATGATAGTGAGATTTATTGGTTAGATGTTGATTTCTTATGGTCGATTTGATTGATGATATAGTTTTCTAGATTTAATAATGGTAATCTCATGCTAGCCTAAATGTATGTTGTTGTAATTTTATCTGTGGATGATTCATGGTGAACTATGTGTATAATTATATGCAATGCACTATCAATTATATAATGATTTTAGGAAATTATAAATTTAATTAAATTTGTGATGTGTAGATGATGTTTATTATATTGGATAGATGCGGTTAATGTGTGCAATGAGTGTGCAGGTGACAGGTATAGGAGAGCATGGGTTTTAGGGTGGCTACACAATTGTGCACAGGCATCCCATGAGCTAAGTCTTAACCATGCTAAATGTTTGAGGCCTTAGAATAGGTGTATAAATTGGGCACCATGGGTGAACCCTCAATTGTAATGTATTTATGTCTTGTAAAATTAATTATGTTTAGGGTGTTTTTTATTAAGTAAACTAGTTTAGGGGTTTAATGATCTCATCTTAATTTTAGTGATGGTTTTGGGTAAGTGTGTGTGTGTTGGTAGAAGGGATTGGGGACCACGTGTGAACCTTGAGTGGACCCCACACCCTCTACCCTTGTGCCCAAGTATGCCAAACCCGAAATTGGGTTATTTTAGGCATTTTCAGGGACCCCTTTTGAGTTAGGGAGTTCCCTTCATGAAAATGGGCCCTTGGACCCTACCTAATAGGTAGGGGGGCTCATTTCCAAGGTTTGGAGGGAGTTTCCCTCCCATTTTTCCCTCCTTAGTCACCATCCATGTAAGATGGTTGGTTTGTGTGTATTTGTTAAAAGTTGCTCCACTTTGTTTTACTTTCGTTTTTAGTATTTTGGGTGATAAGGGCTAAAAGGTGAGTTTACTTTTACTTATTTGGTTTTGGAATCTTTGACTTGTGAGAGGAGAGGGGGTGACACTTGTCACTTTCCTATTGGTGAGGAAACTTTTGGGTTCCTCTTCTTATTCTTCCTCATGTGGAAGGAAGGGGTCTTCTTGCCTCATTTTTTTGGAGAACTTGGAGAATTTTGGGAGCTTGGAAGTTTTCTTGGACAAAGGGAAAAAGCTTAGAGTCTTGGAAAGCATTGTAGAGGTAGGATTCTTAATCCTTTTCTTTCCTAGTTGTGCTTATCTTGTTAACTATGCATTGGTCAATAAAATGATGTGTGTGAAATGATGTGTTGTAAAGTTGTATGGTGAATGTAGTTTGTTTGTTTTGTTACTTTGTTGTTTTCTTTTGTTTTCTCTCCACCATCATTTGGATTGATGGTTTTTGGAGAATGTAGGGGAAGAGAGATGGATTTCCCTCTCAAACCTCATGGTTGTTGGTCAATCCATAAAGGTCCCTTCTCATCCCCTCATATGGTTTGAGGTGGGAGAAAGGTTCATATGGCTTGAACCTTTCCCCATTATTGGTGAGGAAACCCTTTTGGGTTTGAAAATCCTCCCAAGAAGGATTTCTTTGACATAAAGGAGGAATAAGGAGGATGAATGATTAGGAGGAATAAGGAGTTTTGTAAACATACTTTTGTTGGTGTTCCTATGGTTGGACACCTTTTATTTGGGCATCTTATTTCTTCTCTTCCCCCTTTGTGAGGTTGACCTTATTCTCCTCATGTTGTTGTTTTACCATGTGTAGTATGTCTAAGTGTTTAAATGGTCTTATGTATTTCTTGTTGCGTTTTATCCCCATTATACTTGTGCACATTATGAAATTTTGTTCCTCTCTCCCATGGGCTTGGGGAGGCTAGCATGGCTTCCAACCATGGAAATGCATGTGATGATGCCTATTGGTTGGGTGATAAACAAGCATTGTCTCTTATTTCAGCATCCTTGGAAGAACATTCAAGTTTGGAGATAGTTGGAGCCTCCTTGCCATCTTGGTCCTCTTGGTCATCTTCATCTTTTGAGGACATTACTTTCATTTTATCTCTTCAAATGTGGCTTTGTGAAGCCTTACCTTCTTGTAAATACCTATTTTTTTACTTGATGCTACTTGTAAACTTAAGTCATTTGCTAAAGAAGTTTTTCCTTCATTATTGCAAGAATCTTGTAAACAAAAAAAAAGAAAGAGGAAGGAAGGATTATCATATTGAAATCATGAGCTCTTTTATTTCAATGCCTTCATTTGGAGGTCTTGTTTGTTTATAAATCTACAATAATATAGCTATGCATCATACATTAAATCTGAAGTATCTAGTTGTGTTTACCTTTAAAAAGTTTTATAAAAAAAAAAAGAATGTATATTTTTTTGAAATAAATCTGAAATTTATAAGCTAAGCATTCTTTTAAATCTATTTTTTTATGGCTTTACACTTCTCCATAGAAGGAAAAGGATAATGATCCTTTAAAGATGCTTTATTCAAATATCTAAAATCAATAGAGTCTGATTTCACTATTCTTCTTGCGCCTTTGGAATAAGGTTGTAACGCATGTATATTATTTGATAGGAAATATAATTTTATCTCAATGAGATTAGATAACTCTTTCCTCATGAGGATTTCTATCCTTAGATTTATTGGTCTCTTTTTTTCTGATGGGCTTGATACTAGGATCAAGTTCAATGGAGTTTTGAGTGACACTTGGATCAAGCCCTTTGAGGTCTTCATACTCCCATGAGAAGATATCACTGTATTTCTAAAACAAAGAGATGAAATCATACTTTTCATCGTGCACACAATATTTGTTAAGTAGCAATTCATTCTCACACGTAATAGTGACTAAAATATAGTCTTCTTGTGTCACACACATATACATTTCTTGACCCTTAAACACATCATCAGGGATAAAAAATTTCTTCAAAGTGACTAACCCTTGAGGTAATTTGTTTGTCTTGATTTGAATCACTTGGTCACCATAGTTATCATGCAAATCAGCTTGCATATTTGAAGAGAACTTGGCTTCATTCTAAATGAACTAGATAATTTATTTATCATTGTCAAACACTTTCCAACTAGTCTCGTTGTCTATAATAGATGAACTGATCACCATTTTAACATGTCGTGCATTATCTTTTACAAAATCTTTAGCATGTGAGAATTGTGAACTGAGAATGGCCATGTGATCTACTTCTTTATTCGAAGCAACAAATCCCTCAAGGAGGTCTCAAAATTTATGTTTATAAGCTTTGAGAATCTTATTCTTTATCATAGATTGTTTGTGACACTGTAAATAACTAACTCGATGTCCCCAAAATCTGCAATGCCTTGATCTCTCTTTTTTCAAAGCAATGAGAAGACCATGCACGAGTGCTTTGTATTCTGCTACATTATTGGAGGATGTAAATTGCAGCTTGTGTGTAAAGAATAATTTCTCATCCTTTGGATAAATGATAACAACACCATCGCTAGCATCATTTATTCTTCAAGATCCATAAAAGTACAAATTCCACAGGACCATAATTGTCTTCACACTATTTGAGAGTGCATGGCGAAGATCTGACTTATTCCTCAAGGATACAATTAGTACAAAGGTTGGTTTCAAAGGATTTAAGATCTTCAGCATATAGATAAAAATTTTGGTGTCTCTCATCCCACTCATATAATAGAAAATTGGGCATCGAGAGGAGGAATAGGTTTCTCTTCTTAAATTTAAATGTGCTCTTGTTCTTCTTAGATTAGGAAATTAGCCTAGAGAGGGGATGGGTCATATGATTCAACATGATAGGAAAATATTGGCTCATTTTATATGGTAAAATGGGTACCATACCTTTTCCTTACTAACATATGGGACCAATCAGAAGATGAGTAACCACTCACTTTAGAAATGAAATCTCTTGATACACATAAGGAAAATAAGTGAGGTAGGTCAATGATTGACACATCTTTAGTTAAGGATAGGATTTTACATACATGAAGGGTTAACTCAAGATTCTTGATGACTCCTAGAGTGGTGACAACTGAGCCATAATCTATAAGACCCCTTTGGACATAGGGTTTAATTTAATGCCTAGGACATCAATAATTTTCTTAGGCATCACAGAAGTGCTAGCGCTTGAGTCAATCATACAATTTTGAACAATGTGTTTTACTTGTATAGAAGGGTGGGTTTTTAACAACATTACTTTATTTTTTTCCTTTGCTTGACAAATATTAACAGAAGCATGAGGATTTTGGATAATTGGGTTGTAAGTGAGAGTTGAACTAGAGCTTCATGCAATAGGTTACACCGAGATGGAATGGCTTGGGTGTCCCATATTGTGATATTTACATTTTTCTTCTTCATTTGGTCCACAATATTGAATGGAAAGCTCATTGACTTATATATTTGAGGGAAAAAAGCATATTTTCTTGATTATTTAGGTGCGAGGTATGTGCTTTAGGCGGCGTAAAATCTTGACCTATCAAAGGAGGGGCACATGCCACTTCACATTGAAACAATGCATGGAACCTCATGCACAAGAACATATGTGCCATGTTTATTGGGTTGATGAGCTACATCATTTTTCTTTTGAGAATCATCTGTGTGGTAGGAGCTAAAGGTTACGTGCGAGAATTAAGCATTCTCTTCTTTTATCTTTTGTTATCGTTAACTTTGTGCACGTGGCCTATTTGTATCATCCATAGCTTGGTTCATCACACAAAATTATTTAGTGCCAAAGAACATAAGGTGGGCCTCTGGAGGAACTTCTGAAATTTCTTAATTTTTAGGTTCATGTGCACCTATAAAAGGCTCATAGTTAGAATCATTCTAGATCATGTAAGCCTATGTGTGTGCAAAGATCATTGGCACATTGATTCTGACTATGAGGCATATTGAAAGGAAAACACCGTTCTAACTCTTGAGCCATATTTTTTCAATTTGGAACAAGTTCATGACTTACGTTGGGCACTATAAGAGGTTGAACAAGAAGAACTACTTGTAAAGGGATGTGCCCATTAGCATGTCATCTATCATTTTATTGGTTATGCCCATATCTTTGATTTGCATATTAGTTTCTAGATGGCTGATGGTTCTAGTTATACCCTTGATTAGAACTATTTCTAAAGGCTTGCACTGCTACTTTTCTAAAGATATGAATTTGTTGGATAAGTTCCTAATCATGGATTTCATTTTAATCTTCTTTCTGTTACATTGCGGAGAGTAGGATTTGGATGCAATGGAGGGCACACTCTTCTCAAGAATAGGGGCAATAGAAGGTTGGGCACTTGATACATTTTTGGGAATAAGGGTGCAGGTGGTCTAGGAGTTACCTTTTTTCCTGAATGAGACTATTTTATGTCATTACTACAAAGTTATAAGAAGTTGGTAAGGCTCTAGGCCCCATAGATTGAATCATCACTGATATTTCACTATTCATAACCATTAAATAATACAAGAAATCATGTTGGGTAGTAGTCCTTACCACTTGAGGGATTATGTCCCAAGTATTCTGAAACCTGATATTAAAATCACTCATCTACTCGTTGGGTGATCTCTTTATTATTTTCGGTAGCTCCACCAAGGATAGATGGCCCGAATTATCTTCAAATAGTTCAAAGAGTTTTTCTAAGCTTATCCCATCTAGTAAAAGATGCAGGTCTCAAACATCTATACCACTGGAGTGTTTTTCCTTTAACTAATCCGTAAGCAACCTAACTACTACATCATCATGTGTGACCAAATAAATAGAGCACATGTTGGCTACATCCTATATGTGCTCAAAAGTGGTGACTTGATTCTCACCGGTAAAGTATGGGATAATTTTGAGTGTGGTTTTGGAATATCATGTTGCTGATTCAAAAGGATAGGACTTCCACTAGTGAAGTTGGCAAGTTTTCTCGAAGGTGGTGTAGTTTTCATGACGGGTTGTGCAACGTGAGTCTATCAAGAGATGGATTGGAAATTTCATGGCATGTTGGAGATGGAGATGAGAACATGGTATTTCTACTCATTTTTATCGAGATACCGGGAGGTATTCAAAGGAATCTTCAGTTATTGATCTCTTTCTAAGTATGCACTCTTCTCATAAAAGGTGTGTGGAATACTAGAAACATTAGATCTAAGTGTTGGGAGTCACCAGATGTGTTGAAATAATCCTCAAAGGATGTAAATCACTAAGTCACACACCAAAACTTAGCAATGATAAAATTTAAGCTTTAAATACCGGTCTCACCAAGCTTTCCAAAAATTGTTGGAGCTCATGATAAAAAAACTACACAATTATAAAAACACCAAATAATATAAATTAGAAATTGAATTCATTTGGGATATATTTTCATAGATGGAGTTTACATTATATATGAGGATGTTATCCTTAATACAAGTGTTGAGTATGGAGCTAAATTACTCATGTTTTAGCATGCAAATAGAACTTCTTTGAAAGTTGACATAGGCACCGCATCGGTTAAAGTGTGACCAGCATCAGTCAGGGCAAGTTGGAATTGGCGATAGTTGGGAAAAATCGGCATCGGTTACCTGTGTGATGAGTTTTTAATTAAATCTCAGGATTTATTTCAATTTTTAGCATTGGAATAGATTTAATGAATGTAATTGTATGGCTAAGTACCCTAAAGTCTTAAACAACTATTTAAAGTATAAAGCTAGGGTTTAGAATGAGAGGATTGATCATAATTACCAGATAATTATGTGAGAGAGAATTCTTGGTGAAGAATCAAAAATATAGAACGAAGAAAGTACTAAACATCTGAGAAGTGTAGAAGATTGTAAATCTTCATTGTATATCTTGTCAAAGCTTTGGATAATAGATTGGCTTGTTTCTTGGTGGACATATCCCACACTAGGTGAACCACATTAAATCTGGTGTTGATTTATGTCTCTTGTTTTGTATAATTCTTCTAGTAGAATATTCACTTTTATTTACATGTATGCTTAGATCTGATATATTGTCTATACAACCAATGTGCTAACCCCAACAACTGGTATCAAAGCTTTGTTTGAGGGTTTTATGTGTTGACATATTTACTCACAGAGGGTTTTTGATTGAGTGGGAGCTACAACAATGACAGAAGATAATAAATACAAGGTAGAGAAGTTTGATACGGCTGAAATTATCAATTATGGAAGATGCAGATTGAGGATTATCTATATCAGAGAGATTTGTACTTACTGTTGGATGAGAATTCTAGACCTACGAAGATGACTGATGAAGAATGGAAGATTCTTGACAGAAAGGCTTTGGGATCTATAAGATTGAGCCTAGAAGCATCTGTGGCTTCCAATATTATAGAAGCGGCTTCTATGGTAGACTTAATGAAATCTCTTGCTAATTTATATGAAAAACCTAGTGCTTCAAATAAAGTTTATTTGATGAAGAAACTTTTAGTTCTAAGATGCATGAAGGTGAATCTTCCTCTAGTCATTTGAATGATTTCCAATCTATTGTAAATCAGTTAAAATCAGTTTCAATACCGTTTGATGATGAAGTAAAAGCACTTTTATTCTTATGTTCTTTTCCTAATAGTTGGGACAACTTGGTAATGGCTGTTAGTAATACAACATCTGCTAATAATATTTTGAAGTTTGATGATATGGTTAGTATAATCTTGAATGAAGAAATTCACAAAAAGGTACATGAGAAAACATCATCTGGAAATGCTTTAAATGTATAAAGCGAGGTCGACAGAAGGAGATATTCAAGAGTAAGAGTAATGGGAAATCAAAGTCAAGGGATAGTAGATCTAAATCCAGAAGTAAGGGAATTACTTATTAGAAATGTGGAAAGAAAGGACATGAAAAGAAATATTGTTGGTTAAAGAATAAAGATAACCAACAACCAGAAAAAGGTAAAGAGACCAATCTTATTACATCAGAGGTAATGCAAGATGCTCTTATTCTTTCTTTAGATAGTAGAATTGAATCATGGGTTTTAGATTCAGGAGCTTCTTTCCATGCAACCCCTAATAAGGGTTATTTCAGAAATTATGTCCAGGGAAATTTTGGGCATGTCTATTTGGGTGATGATGAACCTTGCAGTATTACTAGTAAAGGGGAATTTCATCTAAAATTATAGAATGGAAATACATGGGTATTGAAATATGTGAGGCATGTGCCAAGCCTCAGGAGGAATCTTATTTCTGTAGGGCAACTAGGTGAATCTGGTTACATGGTTACTTTTATAGGAGACTCTTAGAAAGTCACCAAGGGTGCTTTTGTTGTGGCAAGAGGTAAGAAGGTAGGAACGTTATATTTATCTACATGTATTACTAATTCATTTTCTGCATTATCTACTTTAGATTTAGATGCATGCATGTGGCATAATCGGTTGGGTCATATGAGTCAAAAATGAATGCATATCTTAAAGGCTAAGGGTAAGTTATCAAATTTGAAAGATTTAGATCTTGATTTCTATGAGCATTGTATCTTTGGAAAGAAAAAGAGAGTGAGATTTCTCAAATTTAGGGCAACTAAGAAGGAGCATAAATTGGAGCTTGTACACTCAAATGTGTGGGGACCAGCTCAGGTAGCTTCTCATGGTGGATCCCAGTATTATGTTACTTTTATTGATGATGCTACAAGAAAGGTATGGGTTTATTGTATTAAACCCAAATCTAATATTTTTAAAACTTTTAAAAGATGGAAAGCCCTTGTTGAGAATGAATCAAATTCTAAGTTAAAGTTCCTTAGATCTGATAATGGTGGTGAATACTATAGTAAGGCTTTCAATGATTATTGTTTAGTGAATGGGATACGTAGAGAAAGAACGGTTCCAAGAACACCACAGGAGAATGGTGTTGCGAAAGAGAATGAATAGGACAATCATGGAATGTGCTAGAAGTATGAGGATACATTCTAGATTTCCCTTGTAGTTTTGGGTAGAAGCAGTTGATACATAATTTATTTGATTAACTGTGGCCCTTCAAGTTCACTAGATGGAGGAATACCAAAGGAAGCATGGACCGAAAAAGAGGTAGATCTTTCTTTTCTTAAATTTTTTGGTTTAGAAGCTTTTGTGCATGTTGATAGAGAAAATAGAAAAAAGTTGGATGCAAAATCCAAGAGGTGCACTTTCATTGGTTATGGATTTCATTTTTGGGATTTAGAGAATTCTAAAATTGTTAGGAGTCATGATGTTGAATGGAATGAAAAGAGAATGTACAGGATCAAATTTTGGTACCCAAGGATGAGAAAATTGAGAAGTTTATTGATGAAAATGAACTCTCATGTTTTAAAGAAACACCTTCAGAAATACACAGTAACCGTGGTCGGTTAGACCCTGACCAACATCGGTCAAATGAACTGCCGATGGTTACAGAGGATCAGAACCGGTGTTGGTTAGCCGAACCAACGTCGGTTAGAGGTGACCGGCATCGGTCACTGTCAGAAGTTGATACTAATGTCCAAGAGGTCTAGATTGAGCCTCCGGTACCCCAAACTCCTGTGAGAAGGTCACAAAGGGTAAGTAAACTTCCAAAAAGATTTTCACCTTCTCTATTTTATCTATTATTGACTGATAGTGGTGAACCAGAAAGCTTTGAAGAAGCAATGCAGGATAAAACTCACATTCAGTGGGAGCATGGCATGGATGAGGAGATGAACTCTTTGGAACATAACCAGACTTGGGATTTGGTTAAATTGCTAGTAGGAAAGAGAACATTGTAGAAAAAGTGGGTTTACAGAATTAAGGAAGAAGAGGGTGGGTAGAAAAGGTATAAGGCAAGGCTTGTAGTAAAATTATTTACACAAAAGGTAGGTATTGACTTTGGTGAAATATTTTCTCCTGTTGTTAAGATGACTTCTATTTATATTGTATTGAGTTTAGTTGCAATAGAAGATTTGCATTTAGAGCAACTAGATGTGAAGATGGCTTTCCTTCATGGTGATTTGGATGAAGAGATTTATATGCAGCAGCTTGCTTGGGTATGAAGTCAAGGGTAAGGAGAAATTAGTGTGCAGGTTGAAAAAGAGCCTATATGGGCTCAAGTAAGGTCCAAGGCAATGGTACATGAAGTTTGATAGTTTTATGCATAAGCATGGTTACTTGAGATGTGAATCTGACCATTGTGTTTATTTTAAGAAGCTTGAAAATGGGAGCTATATTATTTTGTTATTGTATGTGGATGATATGCTTATTGCAGGATCTAGTATGCAGGATATTGGTGAGCTTAAGAGAAAGCTAGCTCACACATTTGCAATGAAGGATTTGGGAGCTGCAAAAAGAATCCTTGGCATGCAAATACATAGAGACAAGAAAAACAAGAAATTTTATTTGTCTCAAGAGGATTATATCTACATGGTGTTAGAAAGGTTCAACATGCAGAATGCAAAACCTGTTAGCAAACCTATGGCTGGACACTTCAAATTGAGTAAATATCAATGTCCTTCATCACAAGAGGAGGTCAAATACATGACACGAGTGCCATATGCTTTAGCAATTGGAAGTCTCATGTATGCTATGGTTTGTACAAGACCAGACATTGCATAGGCAGTGGGAGTTGTGAGTAGATATATGGCTAATCCAGGTAAAGAGCATTGGAAAGTAGTCCAATGGATACTCAGGTATTTGAAAGGGACATCTAGCATGCAGTTATACTATGGAGGTTCATATATTTCATTACATGGCTATGTTGATTCGATATGACTATAGATTTGGATGGTGGGAGGAGCACTCTGGATATATTTTCACGATGTAGGTGGAACAACATTAGCTATATTTTGAGATTGCAAAAGTTTGTGGCTTTGTCTACTACGGAGGCAGAGTATGTTGTAGCTACAAGAGGGTAGAAAGGAGATTATATGGATGAGTAGGTTCATGGAAGAGTTGGGAAAGGAGAAAAGTAATTATAAACTATTTAGTGACAATTAGAGTGTAATTCATTTGGTAAAGAACTCAACATTTCATTTGAGAACAAAACACATTCAGTTGAGATATCACTTCATACGGCAGGTATTGGAGGATGGACAGTTGAATCTGGAAAAGATTCATACAAGCAAGAACCCTACGGATATGCTAACGAAGCCATTAGCAAAGGAAAAGTTGGAGCTACACTCCACTTTTGTTGGTCTTCAAGTTTGAGACTTGAAGAGGAAGAAACAAAGCTTAGGAGGATCCAAGAATGGCATTATACAGGTATAGTGTGTAGTAATTAATCTCCAAGTGGGAGATTGTTGAGTATGGAGCTAAATTACTCATGTTTTAGCATGCAAATAGAACTTGTTGGAAGTTGTGCGATGTCGGCATCGATTAGAGTGTGACTAGCATCATTTAGGGCAAGTCTGAACCGGTGATGGTTAGGCAGAACCGGCATCGGTTACCTATGCGACAAGTTTTTAATTAACTCTCGGGATTTATTTCTATTTTTAGCATTGGAATAGATTTAATGAATGTAATTGCATGGCTAAGTGCCCTAAAGTCTTAAACAACTATTTAAAGCATAAAGCTAGGGTTTAGAATGAGAGGATTGATCATAATTACAAGATAATTATGTGAGAGAGAATTCTTGGTAAAGAATCAAAAATCTTGAAGGAAGAAAGTATTGAACATTTGAGAAGTGTGGAAGATTGTAAATATTCATTGTATATCTTGTCAAAGCTTTGGATAATAGATTGGCTTGTTTCTTGGTGGACGTAGCCCACACTGGGTGAACCACGTTAAATCTGGTGTTGATTTATGTCTCTTGTTTTGTATAATTCTTCTGGTAGAATATTCACTTTTATTTGCATGTATGCTTAGATCTGATATATTTTCTATACAACCGGTGTGCTAACCCCAACAACAAGGAGTCAACATCAATCCTAAACAATACACATATCTCTCTCCAATCCCTATAATCTCTCAAACTTATCCCTAAGATATCTCTCACCTTGAAATAGTTACATGAGTTGTTCTCACAACTCACCAATAATAAAACTATTACAATTTCAGTATTATTAATATGAGTTTTATAAACTCATTATTAATAATATTACATTTTATTTAATAATGTTACGTAATATTTTGTTAACATTCACTCCCCTATTGTTAACATTATTAAATCTCAATATGCACTCCCTAATCTTTTCGTTATATAATCAACAATCACACTTCCTTCTGACTTTTTCGCCTGTGTGCTCATGATCTGGATGGGTTTTTAGGTCAACCAATAACCTAAAATAAGGAATGGTTTTACAAGAAAACCTAAAACAAAGGATGGTTTTATAGGACAACCAACAATGCAAATATCATGGTGTTTCTTTTCCTTTTTGTTTTCGTCATCCACTATGTCTTTCCTTCAGGGAATCATGTAGGAACCACTTCTTATTGAATAAAAACTAAATAGAGGGAAAATTGAACATTGAGACCATGTTCTAGTTCCCCCCCTCAATGTGAACATTTCACTTATTCAAACAGGAACTCTAAAATCATACTACAAATCTGAAATAAAAGAAAACACACATACACACACTGTCACCACAACTTCATGTGGCCTCGTCATTGGTGGTGATGAGAGTTTGTTTATTGACCTTCAGCCTCCATCGCCTCCATCCTCCATGATAATGCACTCTTTACTTAATACAAGAAGTCTTCATCACTTTGTTGAGCATTTGTTTCCTCATTATCAGAGTGGGTAGACTTCATATCGCAATCACTTTCTTCGTCTCTTTTTTCGAAATGAAGGATTTATCCTTCAATTTACCATCAAGTAAATCTTGTGATCTTTTCTTACAATACATAATACCATGTCCAAGAGCATTACAATAGTGACAAAGAAATTTTCATGGAACTTGGGAGGTTGATTTTTGTTTTAAATAAGGCTTGAATGTTCCTTTAGCATATGATTTTTTTCTACCATACATTGCATTTTCTTCTAGATCAATCTTCTTGGTTCTATTTTATTCTTCTATCAGAGAAAAAATTAAATCCTCTAGACTTGGAATTATTTTTCTCAAAGTGAAGAGCATATTAGAATATTTAGGAGGCATGATATTAAGTAATACTACTTTTACATCATCATCAAGCACATCAACTTTGATTTCAGGTAATTGATTTGAAATAGAATGAAACTTACTGATATGTTCCACCATAATTTCTCCTTCCTCCATTTTGAGTCTGAACAACTTTTACTTCAGTGTCACTATTGTGCTCTCTGCTTGTGACCCAAATAGTTTTCTCAATGTCATCCAGATCAAATGTGATGTATTTTTAGATCTATGTGATGCAGGTGGGCATCAGATAAACCTATTCCAATAATCATCATTTCTTTTTTATCCTTTCTATCCCATTTTTCTGCTTCATCTACATCATGTGGTTTATTGATTTTTCCTTCCAAAATCTCCCATATATCTTTGTTAATTAGCAACAATTGAGTTCTAACCTGCCATGTATGGAAATATTTTCCTTTGAATTTTTCAATTCGATTCAACTTGTCCATGTCGATTTAAAGAAATGGACACCGATTCTACCGAAAATGCGTCTCCTAGTAAAGAAATTTTTTATTTTTACAACTTTTACACTTGACACATAATGACTCTTGATGATAGCCACATATTTGGCATTAACTATCAAGACAAAACTCGAACATATTTGAACGTGGAACTACTTAAAAACAAATACTATGTAAAACATATTTTTAATACATTTAAAGACTTAAACAAAATAACCTATCAAAACTATTTTAAGACTTTATTCAAACAATGAAAACTTGATATACTCTTAATTACAAAGTGTACAATTGTCTTTGACATATACGTGTTGGATACTACGACTTAAATTAATAATAACCTAAACAAACTAATCTCAAAAATATCACATACAAAAAAATGACATTTTATTATAAACCTATTCAACGTAATAACATATAAATCTAAAACTATTTTTCCTAAAAGACTTATAAAGAGTGGAATATTGTAACATTAATCATGAAAATCGAGCCAAAGACTACCTTGGCTTTGGTCTTTTTTCTCGGTTTGAATACTATATTGTATGAGAGTTAGATATACATGGTAGATCTTTGCAAATTCTCTTTGACATCACTTCGGATGGATGTGTCATCGAAGAAATGCTTGGATATTTTTATTTTTTCCTTCAACGCCTACCCTCTTCAAAACTGTAGATCCCAGGGACGTTGAAATGAGACACACCCACTTGAAGGCATTCTAGATTTTGTAAAATGAGGATCTAATCACTTATTTCTCACATATGTATCCATGAACATGAGATAGAAAGTAGACAGCTAGTGTTTGAAGACATCAGTTTGTGCATGGAGTCAAATCTACATGTAGTCTGTCAAATAAAAGCTAGTAAACATGTACTAGAAACATAATAATAGGTATATTTTAATGAAAACCACGCTAAAAATGGATCCATGCTCCAATAGAAAACATGTCTTGTCTACATAACAACCAGTTGAATAGCTACCAACTCTGATACCACTTTGATAAAAACTACACAATTATAAAAACACCTTTGAATAATATAATTTAGAAATTGAATTCATTCGGTATATCTTTTCATAGATGTATTTTACCTTATATAGGAGGATGTTCTCCTTAATACAAGGATTCAACATCAATCCTTAACAACCCACATATCTCTCTCTAATCCCTACAATCTCTTAAACTTATCCCTAAGATATCTCTCACACTAAAATAGTTATGTGAGTTGTTCTCACAACTCACCAATAATAAAACTATTACAACTGTAGTATTAATATGAGTTCTATAAACTCATTATTAATAAGATTACATTTTATTTAATAATGTTACACAATATTTTGGTAACATATCAAACTTGCACCCATCCTAGATCATGTTGAATTGGTTCGTTGAGGAAACAATGGGACTATCCCCAAGTTGTGGGACCTTACGTTCTTGAGACAGGACCTCCATAGATGTCCAATTCCTCTACCTATTTCTAATGTTATAGCTACTAATTCTAAAATCAAATCCTATACTAATCATGCCATAGGACCAGAGTTAGAATGATATGAAAAAAGGGAAAACTAATATAAGGGAGGCGATAGCACCAGAAAGAAAGGGGGTGAACACAATCAGATTTGAGTAAAAATAAAGGAAATGTGCACATGGAGGGTAGGTACATGTACCACAGTCTAAAACACACTTACGTATTCATTTTAATGAAGCACAATTAGAAAAGGAACTGTATGTATGTGATATAACATAGTAAAAACACAATGAAAATGAGATGCAAGGAGAAGCAATAAAACAAGTTAGGAAAAGAGTAGCCACAAAACTAGGGTTTTATTAATTCAAAAGTACGCAGTCCATTACAATAGTGTATGAGGATGATATCCACAAGAAGAGACCAGATCTAAAGGCCTACAACTCAAAATATAAGGCAATACCTAGATAATACCTTTACAAACTAAAGGAGTCCAATCCTTACAAAGAGCATAGCTCTGTAATATATAGAATAAGAAGGGAAGAAGAAGAGGAAAATAAGAGGAAAAGAAGAGGGAAACTCAGATTTGAATCTACAATCACATACAATGAGTAATGAATTCCTACAAATCCACGTGCAAAGTTGTCATATCTACTTCCCCATGTCTGTTTAACTTGTAGAGGAAGGAAGGAGGAAATATTTTAATAAAGTATGGTGGATGCACTGATTATATTTTTCATTAATGGTTGAAAACATATTTTCCATCCTTCTCACCTACCAAATCCTACTAATATTTAAACTTGAGTGATCTAGAGTGTAGCCCACATTAGCATTTTTCCAACAAAACTAACCAAACATTAATTTGTGCTCTGTAGAAAAATTTATGACATTCTAGAATTCTATAGGTCAATCTGGACACATAATGACATGTGGTACATGATGATTAGCTAAAGGGTTTTCCAACTATTAATTTTTTTCATTTCTACCACATCTCGTGTGGTGGTTAGTTATAAGGATTCGGCACCACGGTGGCATGCTTTAATAGGTTTCATATAGTGCACTTAAGTTTGACATATTTTCGCATGTGGCACGTTGACTAGTGTAGAGGAAGGTGCAAGGGGAAAGCAAGAGACATGCACAAATAATTAACACATGCGAGAATAGATAGAATCATACTTGTAGGGGACAATTATGCGGGCAAGGCATGAGCATCAAAGGAAACAATGTGCGGCTACAAGAAAGGTAAGGGGCACGAGAGGAATGTGCTAGGGACTTAACCAATTTATAATCCAATTTTAGAATATGTGTGAAGGGTGCACAATCTTATAGGAAGAAGTTGGGTGCACCAAGAGTGCACACAAAGGTAAATGGAAAGGATAGATCAATGCAGAAGGAAATTAAAAGGTGCACAAGGGTGCGCGAGGAACAACAACCAAGGAAATGTGCCAAGAAGATAACCAAAGTGAGCGTAACCTGCAATAATGATTCTCAAAGATAGAATAGTGATGTAAGTTGTCAAAATAACTAAGGTTTCAAGACATAAATAAAATCACAAGGCTTCTCAAACAAGCCCAAAAACAATGGCTTCATCTCCTAGAAAATGCTCAAGAACCTCTAAGGTATTATAACATATTTTCATGGCTCAAACATCTATAAAAACCAAGGACATTCTCTACAAACCTTCTACATGCTCAATAACATCTACATCAGCCACCATCATTATGAAATACACCAAGTTGAAGCAAGCATAATTAGGCCTTCAACACCTAAAAATCATGTTATAAGACCGATGATTTGGAAAACCAAAATTTATCATCATAACACATGTGACACATCAAAAATAATGTATTTTTATCACCTAACTCATGAAACTCATTAGACTCTTCAAAATATGGCACAAGACACCAAAATGACTTTTTTTTAACACTTTGCTCAAGTTGGCTTCAAGGGCACAAAATAAATTCTTCAAAATTGAGCTGGTTCACATACCAAAACACATCACCAAGGAACAAACCATATATCAATGTAAATATTATGAAGTCTACTATATGAAATCACTAATCGAATCTTCATTTCAAGGCTTAAGGCATCCAAACAAACCAATCTTCGGAAAGTTCACTCAAACTCCAATGAATCAAGAACCATTCTTCAAGAAACAAGCTCTAAAAATCTCTAAACCAACTTCCAAGATCAACAAAATCATGGAAAACATCAAGGACACTTGTACTAACATGATCAAGAACTAGGAAGCATATGCCATGTGGCTAAATCTGATCTAACACACTTGTTTCTTCACTACTCTTTGAGAAGCCAACTAGGGATTTGTAGTCCATCAACTATTCAACTGAAACACACTTCATATAATAAAAAAATGCTCCAACACATCATACCAGGTGTCTAAAAATTGTTCATGACCAAAAAAATAGCTTCATGATGCAAAATCATCAAACTCACCTCAAACCAAAATAGTAGCATTTTAACGCTTAAGGCCAACATCACTAGTGCTAATTTGCAGACTTGTATCTTCCATTTTCTCCAAATAACATATCTAAAGCTTTTCATGGCTATATAGAACATCTCCCAAGGATGCTAGAGCAGTTCACTTTTCATATTGAAGCTTCCATATTATCCCCGAAACTATATATTTCCTCAAAACAAGGGTTTTCTCTCTCTTTACTGAAACGGCTAGAAAACCAAACCACCACCAAAATGATCTATAAGGAATCCTCTATAATCTTGATGTATCACATTTTATTTCCAATTTCATTTGGATTCCATAAAAATAAAATATTCCAATTCGCTCTGATATGAGGGTTTAAGCGGGTTTTTAGAGAACTTTACCTTCTTAACTATTGTTCATAAAAGTCTTAGGATCAAAGCACCTCACTCTTTTTACAAAACGCTCTTATCTCAATGAAAAAAATACCCCAAAATCTTGTGGTCCCATACAAAGTGTGTGTGAGCAAGCGAGCATAACAATTTGCCAATTTGAGCTAGTTATTCCTTCTTCAAAACTTGGTTATAGCAAAAACATAATAACTTGAATTTCCTTCAATATTTTGACCTGAAATTTGTCATGAATCATAATGAATACCTCCTTTATGCATTTTAACTCTCACTCAAGATTAAATACTTTTGAATATCTCCATCTACAATGACTTACCAATGTCGTTGTGACTAGTTTACACTCACTTGCTCCACAATGATCATAATACATCATGAAAGAACTAAGAATAGACATGAAGCTCCTCATACACCTCATATGAAATTTCACAATTCTCTAACCATTCTTTACCATGACTGTATTGCTCCAAATCTCATGCCACCATACCAAACCACATGTTTTAGGACTAGGAATAGGCCTAGAATGACCTAACTCAAGCCATACAACCCATGAAATGACCATGATGACTCATTTTTGACACATTAAAACCTCTAACACATCTCTATCACCATGATTAACCTCATACCAACTTTCAACCAACATTGTAGAGCTCATATTGTGACCATACCTCTCATACCACAACAAAACATTATAGGGCTTCACCAAACCAAGACACTATCAATCAACATTCATGTTTGACCTTGACTTAAACCTCATGGAGACTCATATGACACCATGACACCATTTTCCATCAATGTACTTTGACATCAATGAAAACACCTACACACAATGGCCAAGAATCTCCCCCTTTGTCATTGATGGCAACCACCGTCAGAAACATTGATGGAAACCATGAATGTAAACACCCCTACTAGACTTATTTTCCATGTTTCTGATGTTAATATTCCTTTTTGACAACTATGAAAAAGGCACAATGACAACTAGACATGGAAAATGAAAACTCACAATGGAAACAATAGCAATAAATGATCCATAGACCTAATTTGATCATGAATATAGATCCCTCTCGAGTGTATTCTCTCCTAAATTTGTCTTCATTCATGTTATACACCTTCTTTTATGTTTTTACTATGTAAAACTCATAATTTTGCCTCCAAGCATTGCTATAACATCCTTTAGGACCATTTTCCCTAAAGCTTATCTTTAGTTGAAATTTTCCAAAATTCTCAACTCAATGGAAGAAATCCTACCGTGTAAGTCACCTTTTAAATGCTACCCCTACTAGATATCACCATACTCTATTTGTTAAAACACACTTAAGGTCTCATACCTTGATCAAATGCTATGAAAAAAGTCTTCTTCAACATCACATTCCTAAATTAATTTCTCATTATTGATTTTTGCATTATTTCTTTTTATCTCAACTTGTTGAAACATATATCTAACTCCCTTTCACCTATACTTTCATATCCTTGATCATATATATGGAACAAACTTCAAATTCTTGCACATACCTAAAACCATATCATACATGATTACAAAGATGATGTTGACCTCTATCATATAAACTTCAAGTCATGTGTTCCCCCTAAGACTCGTGAAATTTTCTATTCACCGTCATGTTCATGCCTCTTTATACTAATTATCTTACCCAAGCTTCATATATAAACTCATAAAACATACCTCATAATTTTCATTGTTTTCACATACTTTCATCAAGAATGCACATCTTACAACATGATACTCTGGTCATCATACAACATGAATCTAGAAACCTTATACCATGGTGCATATCCACATACTATAATATTTTGATATGGATCAAGAATAATTATACCAAAAATTTATTGGAAATCAATATTAGGTTTTCAATTAATAAACCTTCTTTAGGTACAGATTCATCAACACAAGTTATCCTTCTTTTCAAATGCTTGAAACACAATGGAAGAACACGAGATGTCAATATTTTCCTTAATAAATCACAATATACTTTCTCAACCTGATCACCATGATGCATGATCATACATGATACATCTCAAATCATGAATAGGTATTGTGACATAGAATATGAAGCACCTTATACCTAGGAAGCAACAAAACCTCTAGAAATCATCAAGGATTCTTCTTTTGTTACTACAATTGACCTATACATGTCAACTCTTGTTATTTATAATCTTTGACACCTTGCCTACTTCTAATGGAAATCCATCCTCTTTTACAATCCTAGAACAACCTTTTGATTATCTTCATTATCTCAAATATGTTGTACCTTTGCATAGAGCCACTTGAATCTAAACAAGACCATCACTCATTCTTCTTCATCTTCATACATACACATAGAACCTACAACTAAGGATTTGCATTTTTCATGCATTGCGATACCTAGAAAACTTCAATTCACTCTTCCTATGATGGTATTACTATCACATTCCTTCAATTATGTGTACAGTCTTGATGTCCATTCTTAGTATCACCGACACAAACTAAGATCACAATATCACAGACTTCTTAATAGTAGCATCATAGTTAGTACACCAAGATACATTACATTGATAGTTGGATAAACACTAGGACTCACTCTAGAAATCTTATTAATTCTTACATACACACTTATTCACAAAATATTACTCCCCTTGGGATGAAGACCACTTCATAGTAATTTGAGAGCATTAAATCATCATAAGAAACAACCTCTTAACCTTACTCTACTTTTCCTTTGATGGACCAACCTCAGGGACACACCATGACTTGTATGCATACTTGATTATTGAAAAGACTACTCATACCTCATAACTTCATTTGCATTTTTATAATCCTTTAAGACAAACACCATACTTCCCTTTTGACCTTGAAGTGGTAACTCAAAGTGCACAGACCTCCTTAAGACTTGATTGTTAACACTTACACAGGATACAACAACACGGACTAGAGACACAAAGCTTTCTAACATGATTTCATACTTTAGGAGATCACATAGACTTCATAAACACATGTCTTGACCCACATTCATAACTCATAGAACTTTAATTATCACATCATATGTGAATACCATTCATAGGATAAATTTAGACTTACTCATGATGTAAATAATTACTAAGAATAATAGAACCAACAACACCTTAAGACTCATTTATTAATATACACATCATGATAGCATAGACCCTTATGATTAAGACTACATAGATTATAAGACAAAACTTTGATGATTTGAAATAGTAGACAAGCACACATGGCTTGACAAGATTGGGACAACTTTTAGGAGCTTAAAACCAACACCAATGTTTCCTTTATCAAATGAATGTCTTATAGAATCCTAGAGAAGACACACGCAGCTCATTAAGTCACTAATACAGTACATAATAATCAAATGAGCCCAAGGAATTTATCCTTTTTCTTTCTTCCTTTGATATCATTTCACTCTTCTTAGATGATCTTTTAGGAATGATAATTTCATCAGAAAATCTTTCATATTCTGATTGGAGACCAGTTAGACACTCATAATACACCTCATTCAATTTCTCTCTCTCAGTTAGGGATAATAGTCCTTCATGAATTGGATTAGGCTTGTAAAACCTCATTTTATCCTTTTCATGTATTGACTCTTTAACCCTCATGTTCTACATATCATAATGAGAATCAGTTCTTTTGACCTCCTTTTCTTGATCAACATCCTTATTGACCATATGAACAGTCTTGACTATCTCATATTTATTCTTAGGACTGATTTTTCTCTTGAATACTTACTTATTTTTCCTTTTTTATGCTTGAAACTATTTGTTGACTCTTGCATATTCATCTTGATAACATAGTTTGGAAATATGACCTATTTTACAACAAATGTAGCACACAATACTATTCCAACTTTTAGGCTCATTTTCACTAAGGTTACAACCACAATCAACTACCTTATGGCCATTCTCACAACATGAATAACATTGACACTTAAAGGATCTTTCACCATTCCATAAATATTCATTCTTAGAGAGCTTATTCTTATAATCCCTAGCTCTATGACCAAAACCATGACAAGAGTATCAATAACCACTAAATGAAGAACCATACCTCATTACATTAAGTTGTACAATGAGGTTATACCTTCTTGAATTTTTCTCCTTTACATCCTTTATTTTTTCTTGACAACTTGGACCATCCTTGTCATATTTACACTTCTCCATATGCTCGCCTTTGAAACCTAGGCATGTTTTGTCACTAGTTGCTCTTGAACTTTCCAAAATCCCATCTATAACTTAAGAGATATTCTCCAACATTTCATACATCTTCAACCTATTGGGTGCTTCTACAAGATCAGCTTTCAAATAAATCAACTCATATTCATATCTAAGAAAATCTTATTCTTTTTACTTTAGGGATTTAGACACACTCGAACTTATGATTCCAACTCTTTGATTGCTTGATCATGCTCAACTTCCATTTTATTGATCTACTCTTGCAATCAATGTATTAGTGACTCATAAATCTCATACTTATTTTTCAAATTTTCGTCAACATCATATGATTTTCCCATTGTTTGTGCTTTAAGAGGATCTCCTTCAAGTAGTCAAAATTAAGTCACAAAGACCAACTATGATACCCAATATTGGAAGCACAATGGACTAGGAGGTGAATTAGTCGTACAAAACTTTTTTTTTCAAATTCCATTACATACATGCATCATTAAAATCATTCATCCAATAATCCATGAACCATGTGAGTTTATTATGTGTGTATTAAACATTTATGAGTGCATATAACAAGAGAGAGAACAAAAAACACTAGATGTAAGTGGGAAACCCTCAAGGGGAAGAAAACCCACTAAAAACCTCTTCTTATATTACATAAAACAAAGGAATTGCAAGAATATTACACATCTTGCAAGATTTATTTAGTGAAGCACCCACTTCACAAGGAGTACCCACCCCTAAACCTTTTTTTATATTATTCATCACACAATATTTTTTATAAATGAATGATTATAGATTATATTTTTTGATTTCTCACCCATATATAGATAGGCCTACCGCCATATAGAAATATAGGGGCCCCCAACTATACCCCAACCCAAATGGAGAGATGGCCCCGTCTATCTATAGAGAGGGTTAGGGCCTCTCTATCGGGGCCAATGCATATATATATATATATATATATATATATTTCTCCACAACTGATTGTGATCCAATTTCAACTCCAAACACACCAAATCCTCTTCAAAATTCTCTCTCAACTCGCTCAAATTTTTCCTCTCATGGGTTAATTTGGTCAATTACCCTTGCATCACTAATCCTTAATATTATTCTGGTCTTCATCACTCTTCTAGGCTCTATTCATAACCCCCTTTACTTTTTTTTCTAACCTCATATAGGTCACTTATTCATCCATTCACTCAACTAGACACAAATTACACAAAAACTTGTTTATATACAAGTCACTAGCCCAAAACATCTATACGTCAGCCATAACCATATACGTTGGTCATACAAAATAAAAAATATATCAGCAACATCATATAAAAATCACCAAAATACCCAAGTAGTTATGCATGCATCAAGACATCAAAAACAAGCAAAAGGCTTCTCAAAATAGCCCAAAAACAATGTCTTCATCTCCTACCGAATGTTGAAGCACCTCCAAGGTATTATAACTTATTTTTCATGGCTCCAAAATATCCACACAACCTAAGGGAATCATCTACACACCTTACACATGCTTAAAAACATTTTCATCAACCACCTTCATCATGAAATACACCAAGTTACAAGCAAGCACAACTACGCCTTCAACACTTGAAAATCACCTTTCAAGACCGAATGACTTAGCATGCCAAAAATTATCATCATGACACATGTGACACATAAAAAGAATTATTTGATGTCACCTATTCCATGAAACTTATTATACTCTTCATAGCATGACACAAGATCCCAAAATGAATCTTTTTCTAACACTACTCAATTTTGCTTCAAGGGCACAAAACAAGGTCTTAAAAACTAAGTTGGTTCAAAGACCAAAACACCTCAAAAGGCACAAACCATATATAAACCAAAATATTATGATATGTACTATCTAAAATCATTGATTCGAATCTTCAGCTTAGAAGCTTAAGGCATCTAAACATACCAATCACAAGAACAACTCATTCAGACTTTAGGGACTCAAGAACCAATATTGAGGAATCAATCTCTAAACATCTATAAAACCACTTCCAAGATAAACCAAAGAATGGAACACATCAATGACACTTTTATTAACATGCTCAAGAACTAAGAATCATATTCTATGTGGATAAATTTGATCCAACACACATGTTTCTTAACTCCTCTTTGAGAATCCAACTAGGGCTTTCTAGGCCATTAGACCTTTAACAGAACAACACTTCATATAATGAAACCAAATGCTCCAAAACATATTATCAGGTGTATAAAAATTTTCATGACCAAAAACAATAGCTTTGTGATGCAAAATCAATAAACTCAACTCAAACCAAAAGACTAGCATTTTAGCCCTTAAGGCCAAATTTGGTAGTGTTATTTTAAGAACCTATATCTTCAATTTTCTCCAAGTAACCTATATAAAAAATTTCATGGTTTGTTATTACATCTCCCAAATATTCTAGAATAGTTCACTTTTCATCCTGAAGCTTTCATCTCAGCCTCGAAACTGTAAATTTCCTCAAAACTAGGGTTTTTCTCTCTCTTCCTAAAATAAATGGAACACCAAACCACCACCAAAATTATATTTGAGGAATCCTATATAACCTTGATACATAAATTTTTATTTCTAAGTTCATTTGGAGTCCATATAAATCAAATCTTCCAAGTATCTTTGTTATGAGGTTTTAACTAGGGTTTTAGAGAACTTTACCGTCTTAGCAATTTTTCATAAAAGTATAACAATAAAATCACCTAATTATTTTTTCAAAACACTCTTATATCAATTAAAAACCATACCTTAAAACCTCTAGGTCCAATTCAAAGTGTGTGTGAGTAGGTGGTCATAACAAGTTGCCAATTTGAGCTAGTTTTTCCTTCTTCAAAACTTGTTTTTACCAAAACATCATAACTTGACTTTCCTTTAATATTCTGATCTGAAATGTGTCATGATGCATCATGAATACCTCCTCTATGCATTACAACTCTCATCCAATATCAAATACTTATGAATATCTCCATCCATAGCTACTTACTCGTGTCATCCCGACTAGTCTACACTATCTTGCTCCATAAGGACCATAAAACAACTGAAAACAAACTAGAAACTCCTCTTGTACCTTATATATAATGTCACAATTCTCAATCCATACTTTACCATGACTTCCATACTCCAAATATCATGCCACCATACCAAACCACATGTTCGGGTCTAGGAACAGGCCTAGATTGACTTGTCTCAAGCCATACAACCCATGAATTGACCATGATAACTCATTTTAGACACATTGACACCTATAACACCTCTCTAACCATGATGAACCTCATACCAACCTTCAACCAACATTGGAGAGCTCATATGACACCCTTTTCCATCAATGAAATTTGACATCAATGACAACACCTAGACACAATGCTTAACATGGTTGATACCACATCCTATAAGTTGAACTAGATTATGTCATTGGTAAAAATTTTGATTATGGTATGCATGACCTTGGGATTATCCCCAAATATGGTAACTTTGTGATCATCTCTATATATTTTTTTAGCAATGATTATTTTACCATTAGTTCACCTCTCATCACCTTTTTTCACTACTATCCTTTCTTCTTTCCATAATAGTTCAACCCTTACTTGTAGATCATAATGTGGCAGATCACTCCATTTGGTCTTCTAGAGAATCACATTAATGCACATGTCCTCTTTTACACATCCCTAAAATGTAATAACTTGATATCTTTCTCCTCCATCATTCCCTAGACTAAAGGTTTGATTAGTCATGTAAATGGATCTAGCATCTTTGGTAGTGCGATTTGAATCTATTTTAATCTAAATATTGAAATCTATAGTGAATTTATATTTGGTATTTTTCTTTCCTTATCATTTCTATGATCACAACCTTAATTGTAAAAAAAAATTAATTTCCCACATGCCCACTTTTAACAATTTCCTCCCTCTATCTTCTCACACATGTTTAGTCCCTTTTCTAGCCATTGGATTTCCTTCCTTTAGTGTACTTATCTATTGGGCCACTTTTATTTTGTTCCATTTACTTACTTATTTACTGTACTTGCTATGAAAAATGTTGGATCTTATATTTCTCTCGTTGGAACAAAATCACCTTTTTGAATTATTTTAATTTTTCCCTCGCCTTATATTTTTGCATTGGATCTTATGTTTCTCCCATTGGTAACATTTTAGTTCATACAAAATCACCTTTTTGAATTATTTTAATCTTTCCCTCACCTTGTTTTTTTGCACTATGTAATGTTCCTAGAATTAATTGATTAGCTTTGAATTATTCAAATCTTCTAGCATATTTGATTAAGTTTTAAGTTTCAAATCTATGGAGTTTCAAAAAAATTGGTTTTTTTTTACAAATTCATACTCCTATGCACACTTAATTGAAAACCAATAAATTTACAAAAACTTCCATCTATAATGCGGTGCATGGAATTGAAATCTGTTCTTAAATTTTGTTGAAGGCACTTATTTATTTAGTTTTCTTCACACATTCATGAATTGTAGGCTTTTAGCCTACTGTCATTTATCCTTTTTTGGGATATCATTTCCCTATAAATTACACAATATGATTGTCATTTGTTAATCATGTAGTTTATGATATATGGACCTTTCCATTGAATGCATAATTTTATTGGATGTTCTTTGAACCTACTTTCATATATTAGGAATATCTATTTTGTCTTAAATTATTTAGAGAAAAAAATCATATCATGATAAGATTTTTTTCTATGCTTGTGTGCTTCCTGATCCCATTACATTTTCATTTATTTTCCTCTATTTTGGTCTATTCCATTAATCTACTTTCAATATACTCTTTCTCCCTAATTTGGTTATCACGAAATTGCACAAAGTTGGTACAATATATTACATTGGCATGACTACTTATATGACGTATATCAACTAAAAGGGAGTGTATTTTTATTATGGTTGTAATTTTTCTTATTTTCTCAAAGTATCATTGGTATTCTATCTTCCCAATCATCTCTTTGAACATTACAAATTTTAGTAATCATACACTGCAAAACCTTATTAGTTGTTTCTACCTTCCAATTAACCTATGGATGGTATGTAGTAATTTGATGATGCATAATCATGAATTATTCCATTAAGATCTTGATTGTGTTTTTATGTAGTGTGTACTTATGTTAGTTATAATATTTTATGTAAATATATATCTTGTGATGATATTTTCATATAATAAATTTGCAATGTCTTTTGTTACGCAATTTATGGTTGTTGCGGCCTCTACACATTTAGTTAAATAATATATTGTAGTGATAATTTACCTAGCCTTTGGTATTCTATGTGGTGGATGGATGGGAACAAAAAAATAAATTCCCCATTTCTCAAAAGGTTACTGTTATCCAAATATCTCTCCTAGCAATTTGGATAACTTGCATACACATTCTAGCTTTGACTTATTCATTGCAGTGTTATGCGTACTCAAAGTCACTTGGCACATTCCCTTGGTCACACTTTTCCTGCACAACCCTTTCCTTTCTCTCCTTCCACTCCTCCCTTATGCCCACCTTCCACGTGTTCACCTCTTCCTAATCAATTTATTCCTTTCCCGCGTGCCTCGCACTTGCTTAAATCGGCTAAGTCCTCGGCCCTCTGGTGCATCGTGCCCATTACTTTGTAATATTTACGTCTTCACCATATATTCTCTACTCACCAGCTTTTCCTCATTTCACTATATGCATCGTGTGCGCTCCTCTCGCTTCGTCCTCTATTTTCTATGTGGCCTTCCCTCACACTCTTCTGCTCCAGTCATCTTTTACATGCTTAAATGTGCCATGCGTAACCATTCAAGTGTGCCAAAAGGTGCCAAATCCTTGCAATAAATCAGCAAGTGACAAGTGGTAGAAACGACAAGTATTTACACAGTTGGCCATCATTTCATCCAATCTGTACATGGCAAGTGTTTTGTGTATGTTGACGACTCGGACATCTTCTAAAAACCATATATTTTTCTACATAGCTTAGATCATCATGCACCTAGAATTGTCAGAAAGATGCTTACATTAGCTATAGTGCTAGAAATTCAAATTCAAATTCTTGGTAGTTTTGGTAGGTGAGAAATGGGAAAATGTCTTTCTGAGCATTGATGAGTAGATCTGATTGCTCCAACCACTAGATTTGATATGATCCACCCTCCTTTCTTCTTCAACATGCCAAATAGGCATGGGGAAGCATATGTCACAGATCCCTAGGAGGATTTACAGGCATTGAATGCTTCTTATTGGTGGTTATGTTTCAAATTTGAGTTTTCCCTCCTTTTTCCCTTCTTCCTCCATGGATTCATCTATAAATGTAAGAGCAAGGCTCATTTGTTATGTTGGACACTCTCGATCCTTATGTGTTTTACTAAGGACTTCACATTTTATGTATTTTGAGTTACAAACCTCTAGAGTTGGCTCTTACATGTGGATATTGGCCTCCTTCATCATTGTAACAGCTCTGGCATTTCTCGGAAGTAATAGAAGAGATGTTTTGTGACTATTCTATGTCCTAACGTGTTTACATTCTTTCTTCTTTCCTTTTCTTTTACATTGTGTGTTGGTTGTGTTATTTCAAATCCCTTGTAGTTCCATATTTAGTTGTGTTCCATGAGAACAGTCTGGTGAATACATGCTTTGTTTTTCTACTCATGCCTAGCCTCCTTTCACACATTCCATGTCATTCTCACTCGGAAAAAATAGTGTTCATCCCTCTTTTCTGGTGCTATCACCTTTTAGTGTAATTTCCTTTCATGTTATCCTTCTATCTCTAGTCCTTGGCATCATTAGCTTAGTTTTCCTTCCAGCACTAGGAGTAGTAGTAGTAGTAGAACTAGATAGAGGAACCACTTTACAGCTGGAGATTTGTTTTAAGCACACAAGGTCCCACAACTTGGGGATGGTTCCATTGTTGTCTCAAACACATCATCCCTTCTGAGATCCGAGACACGGGTGCACGTTTGAGGAACCAACCATTTCTGGACACGACCGGTGGGACTAGCATTGAAATCTCAAATTTCATATCTCTAAGTTCTAGTGTGTGGACTTAGTGTTTCAGCCTTTGGAGGCTCATTTCAACACATCAGAAACTCTCAATATTTTAAGATCTTTGTTTCAAAGCAATCTGAGCTCCTTTCATGAGAAAAATACACACAAGAAGAAGTGTAGGAGTTGAATATTCTTTTGAATACCTCCAATTATCCCCGATAATATTTCATTCCAAAAAGTCTACGCATGCATCTCCATCTCTATCATGTCATGTCCATTCAACTCATCCTCAAAATAGACAACTTACGCACCTGTAATGGAGCATCATCCACCTCCTCCACTTAGGAACTTTGCAAACTTTTTTAGAGGGATTCCCTTACTACTGGATGTACAACATGATATGCCAAATGGTGTGCTCAAGAGTATTCCATACTTTATTGGTGAGAATCAAGTCACCCCTCAGGATCATATCTAGGATATAGCAAATGTGTGTTCACTCTATCTGATCACACATGATGATGTAGCAAATCGGGTTGTTTACTGACCTCTTTCAAAGGTAAAGCACTTCAATGGTACTAAGGATTGAGACTTGGATCAATTACCACACGGATGAGTAGAACAGCTATTTGCAATTACTTTAAAGATAAGTCAAATCACCTATCTCTAGTGGAGTAACTGACAACAACAAGGAGGGCACCCAATGAGTAGATGGTTGATTTCAACATCAGATTTCAGAAGACTTGGGACAAAATCCCTCTCATGGTAAGACCTACAACCTAGCATGCTTTCCTATAATACTTAAGGTGCTTAACATTGACATTTCAGTTATGATCCAATCTATGGGAGGTAGGACTTTACCAGTTGCTTATAGTATTGCAGTAAGGGAAGAAAATAGTCTTATTCAAGCTAGAAAGCTGGCTCCTAGACCACTTATGCCCTTGTTCCCATAAATTTCACAAGCATCCCAGCCTTTTGTGGCCCCTATTCATATCCCTGAGCAAAGCGCATGTCCAATTGCCTCAACATCCTACTCTCCATTGCCATAAAAGGAATATTAATAATTGAAGACATTGATTAGAAATTTATCAAGCAAGGTCATATTATTAGAAAAGCAACAAGTGCAAACCTATAGAGGTAATTATAATCAAGTGCATGGCCGAGCAATCAGCCTTAGTGGAATCAATATGGAAATCAAAGATACACACCCAACTAGCAGAATGATAGATGGCATCCCAATGCACATATCCCCTTGCAATTTGTTCCTCCTGCACCTTCTTTTCCAGGTACTCCATGTGATTCGGGCACTTGTTCAAGTTCAAAACAATTTGGCACAATATTCATAATGGTGCTTCCCTTGTAACATGCCTCATATTCAATATCATTGTGATAATTTCATGCACCCCCAATCCTTTATGATCTAAAATTCTTCACCCTATGAGCCTTGAACAAGCGCCCTAAAGCGATAACCTAGAAAGACTAGAAGCTCCTCCAGAGACAAATTTTATGTTCTTTGGTTTGGAGGACATCATCCAATAAACCAAGTTGGAGAAGATACAAATAGACTGTGCACCAAAGTTACAGACAACACAAGATATAAGAAGAGAATGTTAGAAATAGACACGCAGGTCACAATCCCAACAACACAAGCATATCTTCAGAAGAAGAAAGAATCAAAAAGGCATCTTACAGAAAAGGTGCTCAAATCCCTATGCATGAGGCCCCACCTAAATCTCCTTCGAGTCAACACACGCTCCTCCTTTAGTAGGCCAAGCCTCTGCTCTCCAGCTAAAGATCAAGATTTTTTGCTCGAATATCCAAGAAGGGATGTTGTTCCCTAAATGCACAAGATGGGGGCCTTCCATTTAGCATTGTGGACCATATGAAGAGAACAAACATAAATGTCACAATATGGGATGCGCTGACCATTCCATCTTAGTGAGATCTATTACATGAAGCTCTTGCATAACTCCTACATGTTGATCTAGCTATGTAGAATCCATGCACTTTTATCAACATCTACCAAGAAGAGGAGAAACAATTAATTAAAGTTTTAAAACGCCACCCTTCTATATGTCCTTAATCGGGAAAACACCTAGTGCATAACCGCATGATTGACTCAGCACTAGTACTTCTTTTATGCCTAAGAAAATAGTTAATGTCTTAGGTCTGAAATATAGCCCTTTTTATAAAGGATTCATGCAACTTGATGGCTCAATTGTCCCTACCTTAGGAGTCATCAAGGATCTTGAGTTAACCCTCCATGCATGTCCAAGCCTAACAATTACTCAAGATTTTTCAATCATTTATCTACCTCCTTTGTTTTTTGCTATGCTTGTCAAGAGAATTTACTACTAAAGTGGGTGGTTACTTGTCTTCTAATTGGCCTCATATGTTACTCAATACAAGGTATGGTACCTGGTTTACCATACAAGTTGAGACTATATTTTCCTATCATGTAGAGTCATATGTCCCATCCCCTCTCCAAGCCAACTATTTAATCCAAAAGAACAAGCTTTAGTTTCTAAAGAGCAGTCTCTTCCACCCCCTGTTCCTAACCTAGTGCTTGATGAATGGGTGGAAAGACACCATAAATTTTATCCCTATGCTAAAGAATTACAATTTTATGAAACTGGGATTGGTACTTATTGCATTCTAGAAGAAGATGGTATTCGCCATATGCACTCAAGAAAGACAAAGTTCAACCTGGTCTATGGAAGTTGCACTTTGATGTATTCGAAGAAGAAATGGCGTGGGATTAGGAGTGGTTCTCATTTCCCCTAAGGATGAGAAATTATTCTTTACGCACAGGCTGTAATTTTCATGCTCTAACAATGTGGCGAGAATATGAAGAGATGGTGCATGGCTTGCTCCTTGCTGAGGAGAAGAAAATTAAAGCACTACGATCTTTGTGGACACAAAATTGATCATCCACTAGGTTACCAATAAGTTCTAGACAAATAATAAGCTTCTCAAAGCTTATAAATACAGAGTTTGGGACCTCCTTGAGAGATTTTATGTTCTTAATCTGTAGGTGGTGTTGTGTAGAATGAACAAAGAAGCTGACCAGATGGTCGTACTAGGTTCATAGTTCTCTCCTGCTAAGGACTTTATCAAAGGAAACACTCAGCACATCAAGATGGTGATCAGACCATCCATTCCAGATAACAACACCAGCTGGCAAGTGTTTGATAGTGACGTACAGATCGTCTAGTTTATCCAGAATGAAGTTGAGTTCTCATCAAGCATGCAAGCTAACTTGCATGACAACTATGGTGACCAAGTAATATAGCTAAATACAAACAAGTTTCCTAAAGGGCTTTTCACCTTAGAGAAAATGTTCAGCCCTGATGATGATTTCAAGGGTGAAGAAAGATACATGCATGTCATGCAAGAGGATTTCTCCTCAGTCACTGTTACACATAGGAAAGAGTTGCTGCTCAGCAGAACTTGTGTGCGTGAATAGAAAAATGCCTTCATCTCTCTCTGTCAAAAATATAGTGATATCTTCTCATGGGAGTATGAAGACCTTAAAGGTTTTGATCCAAGTGTTTCCTAACACTCCATTGACCTTGATCCTGGTATTAATCCCGTCAAGAAGAAGCGGTGGCCAGTCAATCCAAAGATAGAGCCCCTCATGAGGAAGGAATTATCCAAAATCATTGAGGAAAAAATTATTTTTCCCATCAAATACTCTACTTGGGTCACAAATCTAGTTCCAGTACGTAAGAAGAATGGTGAAATTAGACTTTGTGTTGATTTCAAGATATTTGAATAAAGCATCTCTAAAGGATCATTATCATTTTCCTTGATGGAGCAGATTCTACGGACTATGGCCGGTGCAACAAAGATTCTTCGTGCTAGACGGATACTCAAGTTTCAACCAGATCTTGGTCAAGGAAGAGGATCAATTTAAAATAGAATTTACAACCAAGTGGGGAACATATGCATATTAGAAGATTCCCTTTAGTCTCACAAATGTGGGCACCATATTCAAGCGTCTATGGATGTTGCCTTCAAAGGATACATTAATGAGTTCATCTTGGTTTACCTTGATGATATAATTGTCTTCTCAAAGAAGAGCATGGATCACATGGCACACCTGGAGAAGGTCTTTGAGAGATGTAGAGAATTTGGGGTGTCTCTTAACCCCAAGAAGTGAAATTTTGTGGTGGCGCAGGGAAAGCTCTTGGGCCATGTGGTTTCAAAGGATGGCATCACAATTGATCCTGAGTGTGTTTCATCCATCCTAGCTCTTTCCCTATTGGCGCACAAAAAGTCCCTACACTCCTTCCTTGGCAAGATCAATTTTGTTAGGCATTTTATCCCTAACTTTGTGGGACTGGTTTGGCCCATCACCTTGATGCTCAAGAAGGACATAGCCTTCAGATGGATAGTAGAAGGAAGAGAAAGCTTCAACAAGATCAAGCAAGATATTTCTTTCACGCCAACACTTATTAATCTGAATTATTCAAAGGATTTCATCCCTTATAATTATGGTGTTGATGTGAGTATGAATGTTTTCCTAACACAAGAGAATGAATAAGGGTTGGAACAACTAAAATCCTTCTTCATCTAGACACTCAAGGATTATGAACTGAAGTACAGTCACATAGAGAAGCAGGTCTTCGCCATCATGCATGTGCTCAAGAAATTCAAGAGTATGCTCACCACCAATCATATCAAGGTGTTAGTCTCCCACTCTTCGGTCAGAGACTTCATCATGGGAGCAGAAATTAGTGAGAAAAGAACATTATGGGTAACCAAAATCATGGAATATTATGTGACTATCAAGGCCACAAAGCTGGTAAGAGGTAGTGTGCTCTATAGGTAGATTGTTGAGGATGTGCAGAGTGAACATGAGGCTTTATTATTTCGAATGAAGGTCTTCCGTGCATAGATCTTGAGCATAATATAGACCATGACATGTGTGACTGGATGAAGGACATGATCACATTCCTTTCCCAGGGTGCGTACCCTCCTATTTAAAAAAATGCACAGAGAATACATCTAAGGTTACAATCTATCCCTTATGTGTTGATTGATGGAATTCTCTTCAAAATAAATCTTGATGGCATGTTGTTAAGATGTATCAATGGCGCGTAGACTGATAAAGTGTTAGTATAATTTCATGATGGATTCTCTAGTGGACACTTATCTGTGAAAACTACAGCAATCAAGATCATAATGGTAGGTATCTTCTAGCCTACCCTGTTTGTAGATGCACACAAGTGTGTCACAAAATGTAAGGAATGTGTTTTCTTTGTAGGAAAGAAAAAAAAATTGGCGGTGCGCTTCCCCCTCCAATCCAAGCAGAGCAGCCTTTTTTGTAATGGGGTTTCAACTTCATAAGCATGATCAATCCACCTTCAAGTTCTGGAAATAAATGGGTGTTAACAACTATAGATTACTTCACTAGATGGACAGAAGTTGTCGCACTTAAGGAATCAACCAAGGTATTCATCCTTGACTTTCTCGAAGGTATAGTCACAAGGTTTGGTGTTCCTCAAACCATTATCTCTGATAATGCAAAGGCCTTCCTTAGTACTAAAATCACTAATTGGGCTCTAAGTCTAAGCATTTACCTAAAGAATTCTTCCAACTATTACCCTCAGGAAAATGGTCTAGAAAAATCAACAAACAAGAACCTAATCAAAATCATGAAGCGCACAATGAACATCAGCCAAAGACAATGGCATACAAAGGTCTCGTGCATGCTCTGGGCAGATAGAATCACATTTTAAAAGGTAATAGGAAATTCACCTTACAAGTTTGTCTATGGCAACGAAGCTACCCTTCCTTTGACACTAGAGCTAAATTCGTTAGCACTTGCCCGTTGCCTGGAATTTGAAGGTGCGGACAAGAGAAATCGAATGGAAAACTCAGTTAATCTTGAAGAACTCAAGAAATCTTCCATGATTAAGCTAGAATAGCATCAGAAGCAACAAAGAAATGGTTTGACAGAAAGTCTAGGCCTTAAGATTTCAAACATGGGGACTTGGTTCTAAAATGGGATGCTAATGAGCTAAACCAAGGCACCCATTAAAGTTTGATGCACTTTAGAGTGGCCCATACATCATCAGTTCCTACAAAGAGACTAACTCTTTTGAGTTAACTCATCTTGATGGAGACACACTACAAATCCCAGTAAATGGGATCTATCTCAAACCATTCCATTAAGTTTGTTGCATCATGTTGTATATATTAGAGTAGTTTCAATTCCTCTAAGTGTGCTCCACACACATTATTTATTTATACATAGTTATTTCCTCTCGTGTGCTTCCTACGCATGCTCTTTTTTTGCTTCCAGAATGTAGAGCTTCTTTTAGTAGTTGTAAGATTCATAACAGAGTCAAGAAATGATCCTCAAAGTGGTTACAAGGGAAATTTCATGATTGCATAAGTAGACTCCATGCCCAATAGATGCTCCAGGCTACTGATCTCCTTCATCTAGTAGGCAGATGGCCCTGAAAGTCACCAAAACTATTATCCAAATATCTCTCCTAGCAATTTGGATAACTTGCATACACATTCTAGCTCTAAGTTATTCATTGCAATGTTACACATGCTCAAGGTCACTTGGCACATTCCCTTGGTCGCAGTTTCCCTACGTGCCCCTTTCCTTTCTCTCCTTCCACTCCTCCCTTGCGCCCATCTTCCATGTGTTCACCTTCTTCCTAATTGGTTTCTTCCCTTCCCGCATGCCTCACACTTGCTTTAATCGTCTAAGTCCCTAGCCCTCTCACACGTTATGCCTATTACTTTGTAATAGTTACATCTTCACCATACATTCTCTACTCACCAGTTTTCCTCATTTCCCCACGTGCATCATGTGTGCTCCTCTATGCCTTCCTCTATTTTCTCTATGTGCCCTTCCCTCACACCCTTCTATGTTAGGTCATATTTTAACATGTTTGAATGTGCCATGCGCAAATCGTCAAGCACGCAAAAAGGGTGTTGAATCCTCGCAACAAATCGAAGAATGGCGTAAAACAACAATTATTCACACACGTTGGCCATCATTTCATCTAATCTGCACGTGTTTTGTGTTTTGCGATGTCGAAAACTTTGACATCTTCTGACAGCCATATCTTTTGCTACATAGCTCAAATTGGCACACACCTAGACTTGTTAGAAATATGCTGACATCAGCTACAGTGCTAGAAATTCAAATTCAATTTATTGGTAGTTTTAGTAGGTGAGAAATGGGAAAATGTCTTTCTAAGCATTGATGAGCATATCTGATTGCTCTAACTAGCATATTGCATATGAGCTACCCTCCTTTCTTCTTTAGCACGCCAAACAGACATGGGGAAGTGTATTTCACATATCTCCAGGAGGATTTGTAGGCATTGAATGCTTCTTATTGGTAGTTGTGTTTCAAATTCAAGTTTTCCCTCCTTCCCTTCTTCCTCCATGGATTCATCTATAAATGTAAGAGCAAGGCTCATTTTTAATGTTGGACACTCTCGATCCTTATGCTTTTGTCTAATGACTCCACATTTTATGTATTTTGAGTTTCAGACCTCTATATTTGGCTCTTACATGTGGATATCGGCCTCCTTCATCATTGTAACAGCTCTATGTATTTATGGAAGTAATAGAAGCATTTTTGTGACTATTCTCTATCCTAACATGTTTGCATTCTTTCTTCTTTCCTTTTCTTTTGTGTTGTGTGTTGGTTGTGCTATTTTAGGTCCCTTACAGTTCCATATTTAGTTGTGTTCCATGAAAACAATCTGGTGAATATGTGTTTCACTGTGCTACTCGTGCCTAGCCTCCTTTCATGCATTCCTGTCATTATCATTCGAATGCAGATAGTGTTCATCCCTCTTTTCTCAGTGCTATCACCTTTTAGTGGAGTTTCCTTTCATGTTATCCTTCTATCTCGTGGTCCTTGGCATCATTATCTTAGTTTTCCCTTAAAGCACTAGGATTAGTAGTAGCAATAGAAGTAGATAGAGGAACCAACCTTCTCCGGAGATCCGTCCTAAGCGCGCAAGTTCCCACAACTTGGGACAATTCCATTGTGGTCTCAAATACCTTAGCACTTCCAAGATCCAAGACGCAGTGCACGTTTGAGAAACCAAAAGTTACATAGCTAGTACTAGATTTAGAGTCATCTCATCTCTTTGGCTTGTCTTCCGTACTCCCAGGACATACATCGCAATGCTTTAAAATTTGGTGTGCATCCTAGAATATGGTTATCCATCAAGTTCCACTCTGTAATATATTTCTCCAAGAACTTTTATATCAAAATTTCCTCCTATTACCCTTTCATGTGTTTCTTTGAGTATGGTTTCTCATTCATGTTCTAGTGCTTCTTTGTGTAATACTTCATCCTTTCCTAGCTTGTACAAGAACTAGTTGATAACTATAAATGGAAGTGCTCTAGCCACTAACTGTTTTTTTTAATTTTATTTGTAATGGTCTAAAAATCCATATTATAGGAATTGTGAAATCTCTCCTAGATTCTATGGAAATGTGATGACTATAAACAAGTGTGTACCTAAAGAATCCCGCTTCAATTATTCTAGTTCTTCCCCCATAATAATTGTTATCAATTGATCCTATCCCACATGCTCTCTTCTTGGTTTGACATTGATTTTGAATTTATATTCTTAAAATAACATCATCCATATTTATATTCCTCCTCTCACTAATGGTTTATTGACTAGGTACTTTAATGCTTGATGTTATGTGAATAATTAAAATGTGTTTCCAATAGATATGGTCTAATTATTTATAATTTGAAGATCATTTCCAAGGCCTTCCTTTACGTGGTATTATATTTTTCTCTACACCTAATAATTTATGACTTGCAAAATGTATTCGGTGAATTCCACCTTCTCATGGTTAAGAAAGTATTTATCCTCTTATAGTTTATGAGGCACCCACATGAACATCGAAAAATAACTTTAATATTGAAATATCAATATGGGTGCAGAGACTAATGTATGTTTTAACTATGTGAATTTTTCTAATGTTCCATTTTCCATTTAAACTTGACACTGTTAAAAGGATTGTTTCCATTTTTGTGTAATGTCATAATATCCTCTTATGAATCTTATTTATTACCTTGTATGCCTCAAGACTGCTGGAATTTTGATGAATTTGTAGTAGGTTTGATCCCAATTATCAATGTGATTTTTATGATCTACAATAATCCCATCTGTCAGACATGACATGTCCCAACAACACTCCAAAGGGTGTGAAAAAGAAACATTTCTTTAAATTCAAAAATATATACAAATCTCTAAATAATTTTAGCATTACGTGTACCTTTGATGGGTGTTATTTGAATAGGGACAATATAATCAACTCATTGAGCTATACCTATAGAAAATCATAGATGAAGTCTTTTAATGTGGTTACCATAGTTCAAGAAAATAATGTTGGTGTATTCTTTATCTCCATTGAAAAATATTTCTTGGATTGATCTTCATGCACAATCAAAATTTGATGGTAGTCATTAAATACATCTATAAACAAGTACATTGTATTCTCTACAATTGATTCTAAAATATCATCTATAAAAGGAGTCAAAAGGGGTTCATTTATGCATGCATCATTAATTTCTCTATATTCTCCACAAATACATCTCTCCCATTTTCTTTGGTTGAGCCAATATTGGGCTTACCCAATCAAATTTCTCAATAGGATAGATTGATCCATCTTATATCAACCTTTCAAGATTTTCTTTCACCTTAACTTTCATGTTTGGGTTTAGCCTATATTATTTTTATTAGCGGGCTTCACACCTTCCTTTAGGTCAATGCATTTCCCTAAAGAAGGATCTGCGCCTTTAATTTCACTTAACTTGGTGGGGAATACATTCTCATAATCTCTCGGTAATTTCATGATATTTTTCATCTCTTGTTGCATCTATTAATACCTGTGGTTTCAAGTTTTACAATAATATCCTCTTACACATTGGTTCATCATACATATATTTTCCCTTGTCCCTAATATCCTTGAGCATCCTTGACCCTTCTTTCTATTCTATATTTAGATTTTACAATTTCTCATGTTATCCTTTTTGCACATTCTCCTTTTCTAGAAGTTGTTCAATGCATCCCGGTTCAAGCATTCCCTTTAGTTTTATGCCTTTGTCATTGGCTTAACGTGTACCTTCATCTTTTTGTATCATACTCTTTGGCATAGGTTTATTACATGTACTTGGTTTGCTTCCTTCTTGTTCAATTGATCTAATACTAGTATTTATAAAATTATGTATAGGTGGAAAGTTAATGTTTGTACATGTACTTGTACTTGCACAACTATATACAAGCTTCAAAGTTTTGAGAGTTATAGGAACTAGTACTAAATTCCGTAAATTCAAGATAGTGAACTCGGTATTTCAAAATCACTAAGTTGTTATTGTTATAGTCTCTACTTTTCACTAGCAGTAGGGGAAAAATATGCAGGAGTGTTTACCGGGGTTGACATCTAATTCTCTCGGAAGCTCTTCTATGTCTATGTTTGTTGGTGTTGAAGTCAATTTTGTTTGTTTAATGTATGTTTTACTTAACCCCTACCTTATTTCTCTCAACTTTCCTCACTGTACCTCAATTTCTCACAAAATCACGGTTTGTTCTAATTTATTCAAATTATCCCACGTAATTAATTCCCTATCTCACTCTAGGGATATATATATCCTACAAAAGGGGTATTATCATTTTCTTCAGGCTTGTATAGATCTCGTAGAAATTCCTTATTATAAACAAATTTCTCCCCATCTACGCAATACTAAAGTTTCTAAGATGGCTTCTTAGAGTTAAGTTCCAACTTCCTAAATCTATTCTCGAACTACTTCCAATTATTTATCCTTCTTTTTATCTTCATTTTCCATGTCCACTCATATCATTTCACTAATTCCACAATCAAGGTACATATCTCCTTGTGCACCTTTTCATTCATTTCCATCATCCTCATCATTTTCCTCTTCTAACATTTCTAGAGGTTCCTTTCCTTCTTCCCCGTCTATTCTACCTACTCTACTCCTACTCACATTTGTCTTGAATTTTTCCAATACAACACTATTGTTTCCCCATCTATTGCACTATTTTATATCCCTTTACAATATTTCTACTTTCCTCTTTTATTCTTTATTATCATTGTCGGACCTTTCATTGGTCCTCTTTCTTTATTGATATTTCCCCTCATCACCCTTCTTCTAGGACTACATCCCTATGTCACCTATCTGACTACTCTATGTCACGTCGAATTGGAATTATGGCCTTTTCCACTGCTAACATTTTTACCAAGAAGTGAAATTACATAATAAACTTTCCTTGCGGTCCACTCAAAACTATTCTTCAACAAAATCAAAAGAAAATATTTTTATAGCAATTTTGGCTACATACCCGTCAATTGTAGTTTACAACCAATAGTTCATAACTATGGTCCATTCATTATCTAGATTGAATATTTTTTCTATCTTTTCTTCACTCCACACATACTCCTCTTTGGCTCCAAGTATAAAACAATGATATTCCAAAGTATAGATAAGCATGCAACTATTTGTTCTAGAATTTCACACCAAATGATCTCATTGATATCCCCATAGATTTGTTCTAGTTTGATCATTTTTACAATAATTCTTGTTCCAACCTCTTCATCTTCCATAGATCAATTCATCTTCCCTTTTCTTAATCTCTCCACGTCATGTTGTCTTGGTATCCATCTTAACATTTTCAGTCCTCGAAAACAAAAACATTGTTAGCAACAATCACTCGGAATCACTCATCAAGACATGATACAATTGTAACCTAGAGAATTTATAGATGCAATCCATTTACAACCCTTAAAACAAGTGTATTAATCTAGGATAACACAACTTACAATTACGCAATAGCTACGCATAAGGAAAGTAGTTGATGAAAACATAGAAGTTAGAGAGATATAAATCACATAAACTGAAATCATATTACTGTAATAGCCAAATGAATATCACCTATCTTCAAATTATAAATCAATAAAAATAGTTAACTTTATGTGCAATGCACTTAATATTGCTTTATGCAAACCAAGGTGACTATCAGCTTTTCAATCCCTTCGTCTTCCCTTTATGGGCTAAAATATTGTTTCACATTCCTTTCCTTAGCTAGAGAAGCTTTATATTGCTTATATTGTGTTATCTAGGCTATACACATTTATTGAATATTGTGTAACATACAAATTTATACAAAATAAATTAAATTGACTCTTTATCCTTAATAAACTTTCAACACTTACTAGCCACATTAACATAGTCCTTGTGAGAAAAGTTTCACTAAAGGGAATATTATTGAGGAATTAACTTAGGCATAAAATTTAATAATCAATCTTTCTTGATAGCTAATAGAAGCATACGTATATGTGAATTGGGCTCTTGGGTGTACTTAATATTTCATAGGCTCTTGTGAATGGTCTATACATTGAGATCAAGATGCCTTGATTGAATACAAAAACAAATTTTGATTGAATGTGGTAGATATCTCTAAAAACATTAGTGAATCTATAAGTACTATACATATAATATAATAAACTAAGAGCATGATGAATTGAGCATGTTCTAGTGGGAGATCATGTTCTGACATCACTCATATGGATAAGTCCTACAACATAAAACCTGGGATGGTGGTTGGGAAATTGAGTTATTCATTTAAGTGACTCAAAGAATATTCCTCTAAAGTGACTTGAAGGTGTCAAGCAGTTGAGAGAAATTTACACAACTAAAGACCTTGGAAGTAGGACCTTAACTTACAAAAATTAAGAGTGATCTAAAGACCAAATTAAGATTGAAAACTAAATTGAAATATTATTAGTTTAAAATAGTTTGAACTAAATATTGTTAAGATAAAAAAATTGAGTTTTGGTTAGTTAATGCTCACTCTTACCAAGTTAATTGACAATGGTCACAAAAAAACTACCCTATTATGATTCATGGAAAAGAGGATAGTTGTAATACCCTTGAGAAATAGCCTTATTTTGGTGTCATAAGTTACACATAATAATAATAGTAATAGCCAATTCAAAATTTGGTGCAAGAGTAAAAGAACCATTAAAAATAAGAAACATGAGTAACATTGAAGCAATTGGAAAGACATTCTAAGTAAAACTTTGTTGTAGAATATGAGATGTATGAGGAAGCATCGACATGTTTGAAATAATTTGAAAAGAAAAACATGTTTAAAAGGATAAAAATCATCTTGATAAATATGAAAAAAATATAAAAAGAGACAAGATTAGAAGAAAGAAGAGTTTTAGTGTGAATTTGTTTAGAAGTAAGGTGAGAAATGATTGCATGATGAAGCATATATTGCAATCCATTACACAAGTTCTTGATCTACATTATGAACTCACATATATATTGTCTACGTTGTAGGTTACCTATTGAATTGTAGACCTCCCTCAAGTATCCTTATTTGAATTTTCTTGCAAATTATTTCAATACTTTCATCAATCCAATACTCATTAAGGTTATTCATGATATGTTTTCCAAAATATGCAATATTTTCAATTCCATTTTTCACCAACACAAACTTGCTTAGTATGATCAACACCAAGTACAAAGGCACATAATTGACTATAAATCACAACTTTATTCAACTTTAAATCCAATCACATAATTGGCAATGAAAACAAAAATTTTAAAGCAACACTAACCATTTCAAATTCTTGTTTTTAACAATAAGACCTAGAACTAACCAAGTGAATTTCCAAAAACTCAATAGATTCATGATTAATCCTAGCACTCTTTATATTTGGATTTTTATGTATAATCATTTTTGGTATCATAAAATAGGATCATACATTTAGCATTCATGTCATTTAAGTTCCCTAATATTTGGAATAACAGTGATGCAACCGGATATAGGAAAAAACAATAGAAACGAACCCTAGAAATATAAAAATTAAACATGTTTATCCCGAGGAGTAAAACCTTACCCTAAAGAGGTGTTAGAGGATAGGTTACCAATATAAATATTATAGATAATAATTTTGTAATGAAATTAATTGTATAAATCTAAATATCATCAACAATAACACACACAAAGAACATAAGATTATAGATAAATAATCATAATATGCAAGTAGAAACGACTTAGCCACTTCGGAGGGGTAACTTGCAAACCATAAAAAAAGACTCAAATGCTCAATATGATGATTAAATACTCCTCACTACCAATCCTATGTTATGGCCAACACCAAGGTCGACACACTAAACATATGAAAGCATAAATGAATAACATATAACAAGAAAAAAGATTATGTAAGCCACAAGTCAACACTATATATCCAATATAAGCTATGGGACTAAGGGAGTATCATGCCCCTCCCAAAAAAAAATCCCCAATGTTTGCAAGCCTTGGATGTTGCTGCAGAAATGCTTCACATTCCCATGTTGTATCCTCATTATTCATATTCTTCCACATGATCAAATACTCGTTAATGAGTCTGTTCATCAATATTTTGGTACATTTCTCAAGAATACCTTCATGTTCCAATATAATCCTTCCTCGTCTAGTTTAGGAAGCATTGACTGGGTGGAAATGTGTTTCCTGATGACTTTCTTCAAGCAAGAAACATGGAAAAATGAATGTATTTTACTTCTGGAGGGAGCTCTAGCTTATATGCCAGATAACCAAATTTCGAAAACACTCAGTAAGGACCATAGTGTTTATGTGCAAGATCATTATCCTTCTTCTATTGTTTTAAATATAACTTCTTATATGTTTGCAACCATACAAAAATAAATTCAGCCTCTTCAAAGTGTTGCTCACGATGATGTTGATCGACATGTTACTTCATGTAGTTTTGTGCCCTTTCCGAATTCTCTCTAAGACTATAGAGTACCTCGTGTTGGTGTTGAATATGATATTTGATTTCTCTCACATTTAGTTTGACCTTCAAGATAGAGATGAGTGATGGAGGATGGTACCCATAAAGTGCCAAAAATGGAGACATTTTGGAGCAAGTATGGAATGAAGTATTATACCACCATTCTGCAAGTGGTAACCATTACACCTAATGTTCTTGTTTATCTTAAGTAAAACATCGAATATATCCCTCCAAAAATTTATTTACCATATTAGTCTTCCCATATGATTGAGGATGAAAAGATGAAATTTGGGCCAACTGGGTACCCAAATAAGAGAACAAATCAGTCCAAAAAATTCTTTTAAATATCAGATCATAATCACTTACTATAATTTTCCGTGTGTCATAGATATTTTGAACTATGTCCATAAATGAGATGGAAAATATACTAGCTTTGAAAGGATGAGCCATGGCACAAAATGAGAATGTTTGGTAATTATATCCACCATGACCATGATAATGCTTTTCCCTTCTCCGATTTAGGCAATCCTATGATGAAATCCGTCAATACCTCTTCCCATCTCTTGCTAGGAATATACAAGGGTTGTAGGAGACCTAGTGTCTTAATGGTCTCACCCTTATTACGTTGACAAGCCAAACATTCTCGCCAAAAATTTAGAACATATCTTTTAAACCCCTAAAATAAATCTTTCTTAACTCTATGATAGGTTTTCAAGAACCTGCACGGGCCACCTAGTAGAGAAGGATGGATCTCTCGAGAAAGAACATGGTGTTGAAGTGTAGAGTTCTTACACAAATATAACCTATCTTTATACCACAATGTATTCCCTTCCATATAAAGTGTTTATATATGGTTCGATCTTTCTGGAGATTTTGAACGATATTATTAGTTGTTACATCTTTCTGTCATTTTTCCCCTTGCTTTATCTACCCAATCTTCCTTTAGTATAGAGATGGCACATAACAATGCTTCAATGGACTCATCCCTCCTAGATAGAAAATCAATGACCACATTTTCCTTCCATTTCTTATAAATGATCTCAAAGTCATAACCCAACATCTTTGTGACCCATTTTTGTTGCTCTTTTGAAGGTATTTGGTTCTCCAAGAAGTATTTCAAATTATCATGATCATTTTTTACCTTGAAGTTTCTACCCATCATGTATGGTCTTCATTGTTTGACTTTATGTAATATTCCCATAATTTCCTTTTCATATGCGGGATTCAACAATTTCTTTCCTTTTCTTTTTCAGATCTCAAATGTTATGGGATGTCCTTCTTGCATGAGTATTTCCCTAATCCCATTTCTTGAAGCATCACATTCAACTATGAAGGTCTTGGAGAAATTTGGGGTTTTCAATACTAAGGAATGGTGCACATTGTCACCTTAAATTTTTCAAATGCCCTAGAAGCTTCCTCATTCCAATGAAAGGAGCCTTTCTTCACTAATTTTTGAGTGGTGTTGTTATACTACCATAGTTGTTTACAAATCTACGATAATACCTTGTGAGACTGAGAAATCTCATAAATGTTTGGAGTTCTTGTGACTTATCATTACACCATGGCCTCGAATCTTGTGAGGGTCCACCTTAACACCTTCATGAGAGACAATATGGCCTAAGTATTCCACTTCCTATACCCCAAAAGAAAATTTTGAATGATTGGCATATATTTGATGTTTCTCTAGGGATTCCAATACTATATTGACATGATGCAAATGTTTCTCCCAGGATTTGTTATAGATGAGGATATCATCAAAAAATACCAAGACAAACTTATGTAGGAATGGTTGAAATATTGAATTCATCGGCCTCTTAAATGTCGATGGTGCATTAAAAAGACTAAAAGGAATCACTAGAAATTCATAATGCCCTTGATGAGTTAGGAAGGTTGTCTTATGAATCTCTTCTTTCTTTACTCTAATTTGGTGATACTCATAATACAGATCTAGTTTTGTAAAATAAATGGCACCATGTAACTCATCTAAAAAATCATCAATGATAGGAATAGTAAACTTATCTTTTATAGTGTACTTGTTAAGTTCTTTGTAGTCTAGATAAATGTGTCACCTTCCATCCTTACGGTGCATTATCACTCTTTGGAGTAGAATAAGCACTTTGACTATGACGAATAATACCCATTTCCAACATTTCCTCCACCATATTCTTGATCTCACTCTTTTGCACATATGGGTATCTATAAGGCCTAATGTTGGGGGTTAGATTCCTGGAATTATTTGAATGACATGATCATGATCTCTTTCAAGAGGCAATCCTCTAGGATCCTCAAAGATAACTTAATGTTGATCAATAAGCTTTTGAAGATCAGGATGCACTACCATCATTGGTGGTTAAACTTCCATGGAGAGAAATCATGATAAAATCCTTCATCCCCATTTTTAAGAATCTTCTACATTTGGTGAGAACTAACCACTGAGGATTTTTTTCCTGTAGTCCTTGAAGTTCAAATTGTCTACCATCATAATGAAAGTGCATGACCACTTCTTGGAAATTTAAATTTATGGTGCCCAAATTTGTGAGCCACTGAACACCTAAGACAATATCAGCTCCACCCATGGGAATATCAAACATCGTAGATTCCATTGTGTAGTAGTCCATCATAAGTATGATTTAATGTCATTTCCACTGAACATTAGACTTGTGTCACCATCTCGTAATCATTACTTGAAATTCGGTGTTAAGTAGATGAAAAATTCAACCTTGTTATCTTATGATTGATGAAATTATGCATTCTACCCTAATCAATAAATATTGTCACCTTTTGCTTCTTAAGATAACCCACGACACAGAAGGGTTTATGGAGTGCTAATACACGATAGGGAATGGCATGATATAGTAGGTTGGGGCTCTTCGAGTCTTCCTCTATTTTTTCCACTTACTCACTTGATTTTTCCTCATATTCTCCATCATCGCATGTCCCTTCAATGTAAAAAATATATTCTCATCGCATTTATGACTTGGTTCATATTTTTTTCGCAATTAAAACATAACTTTTTTGCTATTTTTTCTTCTATTTTTTGAGGTGTCAATTTAACTGCTCGAGGGTATGATGGTGGCAAGGTGTTATGATATTTTATGTTAGTGAATATCTACCTTTTGTTGGATAGAAATTTTTCCTCTACCCTACACGCCATGGTAATAGAATCAGAAACCTTGAGTGGATTAAACTTATGCACCTCATACTCAATTTGGTCCTTAACACCCCCAAGAAATAGGTCATTTAGATACTCTTCTATAATACCCTCCACATGCAAGGAAATATTTTGGAATTGATGGACATACTCCTTTACTGAACTTGTTTGTCGTAACTTTGCTAATTGGCTGAAATAATTCTTTGACACGCTAGAAATATAGTGTAATTAAATCTCCTCAGTGAAAATTATCCATGTGACACATGGTAAATTATTTTTCCTTTGAGAAAATAACCAATGATACCAGAAAAATTGGTCAGGTTCTAGATATAAGGATGTAATGGTCACCTTTTTTCCTGATGGCGCCCGATGGAGATCAGATAAATTCTCCATTTGGGTAATCCAATTGAGAAAATCATTTCCATCAAATTTATTCATTTCCACTTTTGGAATAATTCAACACCATTGGTGAGGAGATCCACCTAAATGTGTAAAGGATCCAACCGGATTGGAGTGATTTGGACTGTGTGTGTATTACTAGAGGAATAGATATGACTGGAATGTGGATTTGTTTTTGAAAGAGGGAGAAATAGATCTTGCTTCATTAATTCAAAATCCATCTGCAATTCACCCCTAAGGCTGGATTTTAGATGAAGAAGCTCATTGTTGAGGTTAACCTTACCATATTATTTACCCTTTTAAAAGTTGGTTCACTACCTTAGATACTCTGAATCAAAATATTATAAATCCGTATCTTTATTATTTGGGGTCATTCCAAGAGTTTCTTGAACTTTCCCTTAGCCTTGAGTTGATCTACCGGTCATGATGTGGGGTTTGAGACTTGAGGTAAAACTTTGGGGTTTGTGGTTTCGTTAACTTCTTTGGTTGAATAGAGGAAATAATAAAGAAGAAACCCTAACTAATTTTTGGAAATATTTCCAAAAATATAATATACTTATAAAATTTCCAAAACTTGCAACCTCGATAGCCGATTTATGAAAAAACATAAAACTGATATAAATTTTACAAAACAAGTCCAAAATGTTCGAAATTTGGAGAGGATCTTACTTGACTGATTTCGCCAAACCTCAAAAAAATTGCTACCAATTTTGAGATTTAGTCAAACCTTTAAAATTATGTTTTTGACACAGCTCTAGCCGAGATAAGGATCCAATACCACTTATAATTAGATTACTTTTATAAAGATGAATATCATAAACAATAAAACGCCAAAAAAACACAAGATTATAGATAAATGATCACAATATGCAAGTATAATAGCTTATCCCCTTCAAGGGGGAAACCTCCAAACTATAAAATAAGACTTAAATTCTCAATATGATGATTAACTAATCCTCACTACCACCTATATATGTCAATCATATGATATGGCCAACACCAAGGCTGACCTACTAAATATATGAAAACATACATGAATAGCATATGATAAGAATAGAGATTGTGTAAGCCATAAGTTGGCACTACATATCCAATATAAGCTATAGGACTAAGGGTGTAGCACAAATTTTACATTGAACATGCAAATAAACACTCATAACACACGAAAATGAATCAATCAAGTCAAAAACAAATATTAATCTATAAATCAAACCTAATCAATTATGCCAAGAGGCATTCCTACAATGGCATCCAAGTTTCTATTGACATGCAAAGTTCAATTTTATTCTTAATTTTAAATTTGATGTTGATTTGACTATCAAAATGATACCTATCTTGTATTTGATATTCAAAATATTAAACATTTTTATTGTTGGTGGAGAATTCATTAGTAAAGTAGGTGTCTTTGAAAAAATGAATTAGGTTCAAAAAGAAAATTTGAAAATGGAATCTATATATTGAATGTGAATTTTTTAAGTTCTTATTTAAAACATGGCCAAAATATGGAATTTGAGATTTATAGATTTAAGTTATTATCATGTCAATGTAAAATACATTGAAACATTAAAAACATATTCATATTAATTTTTTATTGACTCTAAAATCATTTTTATTGGTAGCTTACTTTCTAAAATTAATTGATGTATGACAAATTAATTGTTGTATATTTTATATATGAAGTGTCTAATAACTAATGATATAATTTAAACCACTAGAAGTCAACCTAGTTTTAAGAAACCCTTATCGAGATAATTACTCATTTCTCCCTCCCATTTTTCCTTCACCATATGTATTAAATGAAATAAATTTTATAGAATAAAGATTTGTTTTGCTATTAATACCTATGGAAAGAGCTCTATCCCAAAAAAATAAAGTAATCTCTCCAAGATAGATACAACTCATCTTGGCTTACATTTAAAAATCACCTTATCATGCATAGAAGAACTTAGGATATTAAAACCAACAACAATTTGATCTCATTATCATAACAACTTCAAAATCCAAGTCATCTTAAGTGATATCAAAATCAACCCATCTACTACTATTTTTTATTAGATAAGGTAAAAACAAGGATCGGCTCCCAGGGCCTTACAAAAGGAGGAACAAAAACCAATGAGCAAGAAAGAAACAGAAAAGTCCTCAAAAGGAGTTAAACATGCTTAACTCACATAATGAAGATCGGGACTTTAACCAAAAAGGACAGAGAGTAAAACAAAGAAAAGAAAACCAGCCCTAAAACATCAAACTGCAAAAGTTCGCCAAAATTCTGCCAATAATCCAGAAAACCCAGCTAATTTTTAGGAAAAACTTCACTACTTCCAGCATGACTTTCTTTGATCACAGCACCCTCAGCACCCTTTTCATTCATGTCTTCCTCCAGCTCGTCCTCGGAACTACTGATGCACAAATTGAAATTCCTCCTTTTAGTGCCTTCCTCCATCCCTTCCAACCTATCACTCAACTTTTTGACCTAAAACTCCAGCTCCAGAACCTTTTGTTTGGACTTCACTTGGGCTGAGACAATTTTCTTTGAAACATTAATGACATCCAACATGGTTTCCCTTTGACCAACATTGGTTTCCTCCATCACTTGAAGCACCCCCTCTAAATACTTTGCACCTTTCTACTCCACTCCTTGAAGCCCTTAAAATTTCCATCACAACCCCTCTTTCTCAAGGTTCTCGCTTCACCACGACCTTCCTCACTCTTCTCCTTTTCAGAATCCTCCCCCACATTTTTACATTTCCCAGCCTTCATCTTAGTAAGGCATTCTGCAAGAGTAAGATCATCCTCCTCCACCTTATCTTTCAGAGAAGAGTTCAGAATAGGTTTCCCATTTTCAAACAACAAGAGGATGAGCCCTTCATGCAAAGGCATCTCTTCCTTCTCCTGCTGGAACGTCGTCAAATAATTTTTCAAAGACATAAATAGAAAAAGGAATGCTCACCATGACCTTATGGTGAAACATATTCAGAAGGGTCATATGATGAGTATATATTTTTGGTATTTTCCTTCCAGAGTGATATACTTCATAATTTGAAGGCACACTTCTCTCCATATTCTCGAGATACATGACCTAGAAATACCATCGAAAGAAAGAGCACATTTCCTTACACATCTACTACTATGGTTCTATACATATTATCATCATTTAGATTACATTTCGATATCAAAATAAGACACAAAAGTATTAAACCATGCGACATCCAAGATGACCATCTCTAGATTGAAAAACAAATCCTCATTAGGCTAGCAATATAGGAATTCCACCTTGGCTTTAGGAGGAAGGGTGACCCCCACAAATTTATCCAATGTCTCCTTATCGATAACCAAATCCTTCACCACCTTTATCACTTGATGAAGATGCTGAAAATATTGTCCTCAAAACCTGCAAGGATGACTTCCATAGCAGATGATCCTGATGAAGAAGGAATTACTCAAGAGAATTTGAAAATATATTAGCACAGCTCGGACCTTACGCCACTTCAAAAACATTACTCTTTCCCAGGTGATTTCTTTGGATCCATCATCATATCCGAGAAAATGGGTATGAAACTCAAAACTCTCCACATCATTCCATTCCTTCACCAAAGGTGACCACGCACATCCAAGCCAAGCCCATATTTTAGGGTTTTTATCTCATCATTCAACCAATGTGAATGAAGCTTGTACTACAACACCAATCACCAAATCTTTCCTTCCACCACGATTCGCCATGATCCCTAAACCGATAACCACAACACAAGTATGAGGGAAGAACAGGGTGGGAAATCTCAACCCGCTCCGGGTATTTAAGGATGAAAATCCACGAATTTTCATGAGCACCCACAATGATTATTGGGAATGGAAATTAACTAACTTCATGTCATATGTTCTAAATGGATTTTAATCCCCCTTTTACTATTCATTAATGAATGTTACATCTAGCCTACACCTTATACATCAAATCCTTAATTACTAAGGATCGGATATCACTTGGAAAATTATGCCTCCATTCTCATAGAATCACTCCTGCATGGGAAAATATTCCAACACACAAGTTAGCAAACCCATCTATTACTCAATTACCTTGTCTCTTTATGTGAGTAAAGAAAATACTAGAAATGTGTTCCTTTAAAAAAATGGCCTCTGAATTAATGCATCCAAAAACCTAGCTCTAGCTAATCCTCCGAAGACAACATCAATCATAATGTTGGATTCTCCTTCAACTTGTAGATCACATAACCCCAAATCCTTGGATTTCTAAAGTCCTTTGATTAGATAAATTCCTTCACTGATGATTAGAAATATTTCCATAGTCAAAGGCTATCATGAACAAAGGTTGACCTTGTGAATCCCGTAAAATACATCCACCACCACCGCTCCAAGGTTTCCCTTAAAAGCACCATCAAAGTTAAATTTGATCAATCACAAGGAAGTGGTCTCCATAATAATGAATCCAATTTCCCAACCCCATTATCATAGAAACCAAACTTGAATGTCTAAGGCATTAAATATCATCTACTGCAAATACATCTTTATTTAAGACCCTGCATAACTAAATCCCCTTTCTAGGATTTTACTGAGACTTTCGAGATAACAATGACTTCCATTTTTTCCCAAACAAGACAATGTTCCTCCTTAAATATTTTTCTATTCCTTTTTAGCCATATTCCCCATATAAAAAAGGAGGGTAAAAATTCCCGAGAGAATTCATCCCATGATTCTTAGAGATCGTATTCTAATCACGATCAAATCTTTGACGGTTTCAAGGAGAAACCATACTAATTCACATTTACTCATTATCTTACTCCACAAATGTCGAGAGAATGATAATTTACTCGTGAGCCAGCCATCCAACACAACATGATCAAAAATCACATACCTAAAAAAGGAAGAAAGTTCACTGAAGGCACCTCAGTTCTACACTTTTAGTTTTTACTATTAATGGTGGTTAAGATCTACGAGAGGGGTGTTGTCATTCCCTATCCAATTTTGAAGCTTATCAAATTTCACTCCAATATTTGCACACAAATCAACAACCTTATTTCCTTCTCTAGAAGGTGTGAGAGATTTCATAGCTTGAGAAATTCTTTAGAATGATGATGGAGTCTTCAATGATTTTGTTGATTGTCCAACTTGGGGGATTTTCTTTGCAAACAATTCAGAATGTTCATGGAATCCCTTTCAACCGAGAGGTTTGAAATATTTAGAGATTTGGAGATTTGAATTTCCCATGAAGTTGTTAAAGCCTCGGCATAATGATTAGTTTGAAAAACCATATTTCCAACGTAGGCCATTATGAGGTCACCTTTATCATTTCTAATGACTCCTCCCCAGTACTTCTAGGTTACGTTTGGCCACCCCCTCAAATTTTAACTTTTTTAACCTTCTTGAGGATTCTTCCAGATAGTCTCACTCCTAGAAATTTTATGAATGTGTTGCTTAGAGACTTAGATGAGCTTTAAATGCCATTTTTTTGGAAATTTTATGTCTAAATCCTTCAGCTTCCTCTTCTACATTTAATGGAAGTTTTTAAATTCTCGTAATCATCCTAATCAGATGTTTGAATATAATTTCCACCTTTAAAATTTTCCCTTCAAAAATTATCTTATTCCTTTCTTTCCATATAGCCCAAATCATGTGGGGAAGGGTGAGGTCCCATAAAAGTCTAACTGAGACATTTTTAGTATGATAATACCAGTTCTCTTTCAGGTCTTGCACTAAATTGGGGTGGACCCATTTCAATCCAATTTTGTCAAGAATGAGACCCCAAAGAGTGTAAGTGAAATTACAATGTATGAAGAGGTGATCAACAGTTTCTTCCGCCTCTTTACAAAGGATGCACTTGTTGATAAGAATATGTCCTTTCTTTCTTAGGTTGTCAACTAGTGAGGATCTTGTTTTGTATCGTGAGCCACCAAAAGAAGTTAACCTTAGGTATTATCTCTTTGCACCAAAATTTTTTTATAGCAATTCTAAGGAATGGGTGGCTAATTCTCGACTATTGTATCCAAATTTGACACTGTAATTCCATCCTCCGAATCTTGCCATATTAGTTCATCCTCAACCTTTTCATTCGGAATATAAATTTTTGCAATATTTTTTTGAATTAAAGAAAGGTTTTCTCTTTCCAATTCGTTTAATTCCTCAAGTGATAGTTTTCTCTAAGTGTTTTTCCCATTTCTATTTTCAATATATTCACTTGTCTTCTCTCCATAATGTTTTTTTGATTATCGGTAACGAAAGGTGAAGGGGACCCTACCCCGTACAAAGAATCAGCTCAAAATATCAAAAAACCCAGGCCAAAGGTATACCCATTGAATCCCTCAAAGTAACAACAAGTACATAATAAATAGAAAAACAATCAAACTAATAACCATATAAAAAAGCACTAACAACCAGCATAGGAGCAAAAACATGTACCAAAACCAAAACAACCTACATGCACTTCATCAAACCAAATTTAATCCTTTACAATTTCATCCATGGTGTGCATGTTTTCGGTCCATTCTTTAGCAAGATCAGCTATGGTCACTCTCCACCTCTCATAATCAGGTTCAATCATCTCTTTCTTGGGGATAGTACCATCCTTTTCCATTTGTTTTTCTCTTTGCATCGGTGCACATGAATTAGTTAATAAAGCAAAGGAAATCAAAGCTAACACCGAATAGCTTCAATACAATTCTAACTAGATCAATATACCATCATGCTTAGAGCTTAAGCAAAGTTAATCTATTAACATATTTGCATTGGAACATGAAATGAAGATTCAAACTAACATGCTAAATAAATTAGCCTCTATCTCTAATTGAATTCTGATGAAATGAACCTATTTAGATCCTTAACAATCAAAAGGTTTGATTGTATGCTTGAATCTCAAGGTTTCAAATAATGGAGTCTTATAATTCCATGGTTACAAGACCATTTGACATATCTCCATATGACTTCAAACTTGGAAGAATGAATGCAAGAAATAAAAATAACTAGCTCCTTGAATGAAGAATGCTCTAAGATGATAAAATGGCTATAGCTTAGGCTTTATGCTCATTTAGGTATGTAGGAGTAAATAGAAAGATAAGAGGGCTCCTTATATAGCCCAATGGATAAAATAATATCTACATCCCTTTACATGTAGGATAATAGGCGGAGTTGAGTTAGTTGTGGATAAGAATGGTTGAAAGGGGGTTGAGTCAACCTTAGGAGAGTTTATTTGGTCTTTTAGTGACTCATGGGGTTTGAGGGGGATTTATTAATTAATCCAAGTGATTAATTAATAGGTTTACAAGCTTATACAAGTTTTTAGAAGAATAGTTAGTATGATTTATGTTATGAAATAATTTTAATCAAATAAATGATGATTTATTGATTAAATAGAAGAGATAATTAATTAATTAATTAAGAATAATTAATTAATCTAGATAGAAAGGGGTATTAATTAATTAGAAATAATTAATTAATCTAGATAGAAACGGGAGCTTAATTAATTAGAAATAATTAATTAATCTAGATAGAAAGGGGAGTTGATTAACAAAAGGTCGTTAATTGACGTCGTTGTTGGATAGAAGAGTTAATTAACTAACGTAATGTAATTAATTAATGACGATAGCAGAGAAAATGTGTGATATTGATGATATGTCATCAATTTACGGAAATGGTATAATTAGCACAATTTAAGTATTTAAATTGCTCAAGATAAATTATAGGTGTCTACATTTTCCCCTCTTTGGGATGGCGTAAGTGACACCACTTCAAAGATAGTAGACAGATAAAATTTTGAAGGCGTAGAAGAAAAATTAGTAGAAGTGAGAGACGCCCCTCGAGTGTGGATGGGGTGATGAAAGAAAAGGATCGACGATCGAAAAAGGTGAGAGAAATGGATAGAAGAATGGGTAGGGGAAGGATGCCCAGGTGAATCAAAAGAATAGTGTTGATAGGAGAATGATGTAGAAGAGGAATGAATACGGAAATAAAAGAGCAAGATTTCATCCAGTGTATTAAAACAACTTGAGTGTCATCATATTGTCAAAGATCTACGCTCATCGGTCCTTATTAAAAATATATGTATACGACAAAAAGTAGAGTGACATGAAAATCCATAATACGAACAATTGTCCATTGCTAAAAATACCAAATCCATGCAACATACAAAATGTAATGCAATACAAGAAAATAAAATATGTCTAACTCCTTTCAACATACATAATGCAATGAAATATGAGAAATTAGACAAACTATCCTAATAGAGAAACATAATGCAATGTTGTTGTTATCAAGTTTTGATTCTCGACTGCAAATTAACGATAATGGTTAAAAGATGGTGCCCCAAGCAAGGATACATGCAAGGTAAATAACGGAGGACACTTGGGTCCTATGAAAAGTAATCATGTACTATTAAGCAATACGAAGCAACTCGGTTTTCCCTAGAGTACTGAGACATAGTAAGCAAACCAGATTTGTTGATAGAGGTAGATCAAGATGATCCACGAGTCACGCATAAGAACATGCGAGAACCAAAGAGTGATGTTTTGTAAGATGATATTTTTGTTTTTGATTTTTAGAAACATATTTGAATGTTTTTATTTTGAAAGTTTTCTGAAACTATGTACAGAAGAAGAAAAAGAAGTGTGGATTCCCCAACGATAGATGGGATGTACAAGGGTAGAATTCCATGTGTATGCGCAAGAAAGTGAAGATGCAAAAAATCCCAGTGATTAGGTGGGAGTATTCAAAGGAAAACTATTCACACACTGAAGGGGGATCAAGGCCAATATAAAATAGGTTCAATCATGAGGGAGCAAGGATGCCCCCAGCGTAAGCTAGCCAATAAACACATGAGAGAAAAGAAGTAGAAAATTGTCTTATTAAAAGGGGACAAAAGTGCCTACAAACATGGCAAAGAGGACATCTGATACACATGGATGTTCTAAATGATTTTCAAGAACAAAGGATGCTATGAAAATATTTAGAAGGTGGTCGATGAAAAAGTGATTAGCCCAAGGTACAAATCATGAGACAAGACATGCGCTAAAGCAAGAGTTTGAACAAGGTCCAAAAAGTAACACTTGATAACATACTAATCATGTTTACTCATCAAGATCTCGTGTGTACATGTGGAAATGAATTACCTCTTGAAGGAAAGAGTTGATAGATAGTAAGTGAAGACACTAGCCAATGTGTAGGAATGATTTAGTTTGAAAGGTGATTTTTGAATGGATTATGGAAGGAGAGCCATACATTACTCCCCTGCCAGCTAGACGTCCATAGCCCCAACGGAGATGCATATTATTTTAATCACAACATTTTTCTATTGTCGATTAGGAATCTATAACCCGGTAGAGATTATTGGAAATACCCCAAGAGAGAGTTATATATCAATTTGCTTTTACTTTTTGATTGATTGATTTTGATTCTTTTGCTTCCTGAAAACTTATTTCAGCTCTCTTGTTTAACAAGGGGTTAAGAACCATTGATGGCTTGATGGAAGGATGTGGAAGTGATTTTGATGACGACATTGTCTAGTGTCAACAAATACGCCCAAAAATTCTTCCCAAAAATTTATTATATGTAGATAGTGATAGGATCTCTAAGAGGTCAATCGTTCTTTAATTTACCAAGGTTATGAAAGACCAAGGTCAAATGGATACCATAGAGATAAATGTCGAAAATGTGTACGAAATAAGCTAACCAAAATATCATTGAAGGGATGAAAATGGTGGATGACTTGTAGAGGAATATGAAAGAAAGGGAAGAAAGAACATCCATGTGTACACAATACCTGATTGCAATGTTTGATCTTTGTACCTTTGATTTTGTTTTTGTAATGTTTTAATGTTTTCTCTTTTTTTGTATTTTTGAACTATTTTATGATTTTTTTTTTTTTGATGGTTATCGGAATGAAACATGTCACTCTACATGATAGGATCCAACAATGATGTTCATGATTTCTTTGATAAGAGATACTAAGTGTGTTTGTCTATCAAGTGTAATATTATCCCCGATCTCGATGATCATGGTGAGCTCACACTCAACAAATGATTGTGATTTGTTTTGAAACATGGGTTTCGTATGTGGGAGCTTGAGTTCCCTATCCATAGGTTTCTACACTTTGTACCATACTTGATGGGTACGTTGGTGTGTATTATAGAATCATGTTTGATTTTGAATTTTATAATTGTTTGAGTTATTGGGAGATTTGGAGCTCTTCGGTGTTTTGGTCTTAGCTTGGTAAAAAACTTGTCTAGGTTTCTTATAAGCTAATGCTTGACTTTTCTAATCCCGAGAAGTGGGAGGAGAATGTGGACATTTAGAATTGATATGAGAAATGACGATGGGATTGCCATAATCATTGGTAAAAGGAGAATGTGATGGACAAAAAGATATGGTCCAAGAATTGAAGAAGATGGGCTACCAAGAGGTGAGCCACAGATAGAAGATGGAAGGCTACTTGGATGTAGCCCATATAGAGGAAGAAGGGCTACTAGGAGGTGAATCGTAGATAAAAGATGATGGGCTACTAGGATGTGGCCCAAGAATCGAAGATGATGGACTGCTCAGGGGTGACCCATACATAGAAGACAAGGGGCTAGTTAGACGTGCCCCAAGAATAGAGGATAGTGGACAACAAGAAAATGACCCACAAATAGCAAAGGGAGGGCTACTAGAAGGTGACCCACACCTAGATGAAGATGAAGGGCTACTTAGCATTGACCCCATAAGAGATTGTGATTAAGGAATTGTGATAGACAAAGAGTGATTGGGTGATGAGAAGATAGGTCATGGATTAATACAAGACCCAGGAGTTTCATCACGTAATGAAGAATGTGAAGATGGAAAGATAAAAGGAGGATCAAGTTGCATGATCTAAGGCTCTTCCTCTGTTTCTTGATCAAAGGAATCAACCTTTTCCTCACAATACACTAGCACATCGAGCTCTAAAGAGAATCCTTATTCATAATTTGCTAGAGGAATATCTTTGTGTGCCCCTATAAATGCCATGATTGCTCCTTCATTCTTAAAGAAATCAATTGGTATGGGTTGTTGATCGACCACCGAGGTTGATTCGAAGAAAGAGGTTCAATTGGTGTGGAAGACTTAAAAAAAATTTGATGATGCTTGATAGAAGAAGATGACTCAAGAGACGAAGTAGACTTAGGGCTAGATGTCTTGTGAGCAAAAGATAATTTGGAATTGGTTGGTATAGATTTCCCTATAAGACAAAAGCATGGAGGAAGAATAGGAGGATTTCATATCTAATATTCTATAGATTGCGACATAGGAGTCGACTTAGACAATTGACTAGAAGTAATTTGAGTTGCACGAATCTTCGAGGAGGAAGAGTTCATTGAGGTGATTGATAAAAGAGGTCTTGCGAAGAAGGGTAGGACCGTGACTTAGAAGTCAAATTAGATGAATTTGAATAGTAGTTTGGATCTGAATCATCAGAAGAATCGAAGTAAATATTTGGATTGGAATCCTCTAAAGAAGAGGAAATATTTGGATTAGAATCAGAACAAGAGTGGGGGAACCCGAATAATAATTTGGATCAAAATTTTCCAAACCATACCACCAACTATGAAATGAAGGTGGGGAACGAGTTACCCGAATGGGTTCTCTAGCGTGCAAAACCAAATAAGGTTTGGTCATGATGGGAATATTTTGATGTGAACACTTAAACTTTTATTCCTTATTGTCATATGTATAATGGACCTTGCGATAATCAGTCATTTTTGGCATGTATTGGGTTCAAAGTTCTAGACCTATATTGTATGATCAAATTTCTTCAAAGTGAAGAAGGTTTCATGTTGATTTGGGTAGCATAACGACAACCAACTAGACATTTCGTAAAGATGGGGATGCTTGTGTGATTTTCCAAAAGGGAAGCTAAGGAAAACATACATCGTGATGACTCAAGATTGATAATCTAACAAGGTTTAGACGTGTAAATGTTGAAGGATTGGTCAAAATTTTAGCAACATAAAGGATACAAAGGATGAGATTTCTTATGTTTGATACAAAATTTACTTAATAGGGATTGTTTTTGCCAAGGATTGAAAGATGTGTTACAAATGATCATGAACTTAGAAAAAACAAGAAGATCAAGTGGATCAAAGGCCCAAATGATTGTCCTAGGAATGAGTTTATAAGATGGATAAACACAAGGAACAATCACACAAGTTCAAAACACGGCCAAATTAACGACCAAATAATAATGAATGATAAAAAATAAATGGATCAAATTGATTATCCAAAATGGATAAGTCAATGTGACAAATGAGACACAATCATGCAAAGTTATTGGTAAACCAATTAGTCAAATGGTAGTTGGTGCTTAAGATGATTAACAAAATGTCACCACTTATGTCAAGTTCAAAGAGATGAAAAAGGTGTAAGTAATAACAAAAATTAATATGATCCCCAAACAAAGTATACTAAAAGCGAGCTTGAATCCAATCAAGACCTATATCTCAAAAAGTGGTAGTTACGATTGTGAGTGACACAACAATACCACTAAGATATATTAACCAAACTTTTTGAAAAAGTAAGGTATTAATATCAAAATGATATTGATATAACATGCACAAATGGTAACACTCAACACTTTTCAAAATTGAGGTAGTGATTGAAAAGAAAACTAAGGCTAGAGTATACCAAGGAATTGTTAGAGTGTGTATAGCGTAACGTCACAATATAGACACTTAGGCCAAGTTTACAAGAAACAAGACATAAGTACCAAAATTGTAGCGACTCGATATAAACAAGATAACAATTCAAAGGAGAATCAAGATGATGAATCAAGCCTAACTATGATTGACGATCTTGACTTGGGTGTCAAGATAAAAAAGGCTACCAATGATATAAAAATATTTCCACGTCTAAAAACTTAGCCACAAACATGGATGAGTGTAAATGGACACAAAATTGGTGAATACAATCAATTAACAACACAAAGGTAGTCACTCTTCTTGTTAGGAAATAAGAGATAAAATATGCGGAATAATCCCTCACAGAATCGCAACAGTAGAAACTAATATGCAGAAATTATTACAGATCTGAAATAAAATTGTAGAATAAAATAACACAACACAAGGAGACAATATTTAATGTGGTTCACCTAATTTGGGCTACGTCCACCAAGAATCACTTGCTCAGATTTTATTACAAGCCACCGCTCTCTCAATACAATACCTAGATCCATTTGGAGCTATGCTCAACAAACTCTACAAAATTCACACCCGAATTTAAAACACATCTGCAATACATTTGCTTGTACATCTATCATATCCATAAGACCATATAAATAGACAACCGCTAAGCAGCTTTTACAAAACCGTGGGTATCAAAACCATGGGCAAAACTCACATCTCATAAACCTATGGGTCAAAAAAATCACCCATATGAGAAGAGCACGTTTCCCGATATGTCGGGTGCATTTACCCCGCGAGGATACATGAAAAGTGTACAAAATACTCAGTGTATGCATGAAGGTTTCAACACTTTCACACATGAAAACAGGCTCCACAACCTAACAATCTTCCACTTGAGACTAGTTTTCCTCCGAGAAAGCTTCTCAACCCTTCACTAGTTTCGTGAAGACCAACCAAAGTTGAACACAACTTTAGTTTTTCCTTGTGACCACCTTGGTCACCATGTCCTGAGGATTCTCGACTGGTATGAATCTTCTCCAACTTTAACTTCTCTTCCTCCAAAGTTGTCCTAATAAAATGGTACCTTAACGGTATATGCTTCGTCCCGGAGTGGAAAGCGAGTTCTTAGCTAGGTGTATAGCACTTTGACTATCACTATGCGCAGCTTACATTCCTCCCGCTTATGCTCCAACTCCTCAAGCAATTGTTGTAACCAAATCATCTCTTTGTTTGCCTCTATGCAGCAACATACTCACCTCTCGTGGTTGACAAAGCCACCAACTTCTGTAGTCGTGAAATCCAGCTCACTGTTATCCCACCTACAAAGTGTAAATATAACCTGTCATGCTCCTCCAGGTTGTCTACATATCCAGCCATGTTTGAATCTACATAACCATGTAAAGTGGTGTCTGATCCACTTTGTAGCACAAAACTCGCCCCCATGGTTCCTCTCAAATACCGAAGGATCTACTTTACTTGCTTGCCCAATGCTCTTTACTCGGATCACTCATAAATCTACTCATAGCTCCCACCGTATGGGCAATATCGAGCCTAGTGCACACCATAGCATACATCAAACTGCCAACTGTGATGAGTAAGGTACCTTGGACATCTCGGTTTCTTACCTACTCGTCTTAGGACACTACTCCTTTGATAACTTAAAATGGCCGGCCAAAGGAGTCCCAACCGGTTTAGCATCCCGCATGTTAAATCTATCAAATACCTTCTTAATGTACTCTTTCTCGAGATAAAGTCAAACTTAGCTCCTTCCTATCCCGAGTTATCCTCACACCAAGGATTTGTCTGGCTGCCCCCAAATCCTTCATATCAAAGGATTCACTTAGTTGTTTCTTGAGTACTTTTATTTCTGCGCATGTTTTTACCTGCAACCAACATGTCATCTACATACAAATACAGGATAATATAACTTCCATCCTCAAATTTCTTTGTATACACGCAATGGTTAGAATGACATCTAATATAACCTTGCTCAATAATGAAGCTATCAAACTTCTTATACCATTAACGTGGAGCTTGTTTCTGTGCCATACAAGCTCTTCTTCGCTTACACACCATCTCCTCTTTAACTTTGACTTCATATCCTTCTCTGCTGATGCATATATAGCTCCTCCTCCAAATCACCATGGAGAAATGCGCCTTTACATCTAACTGTTCTAAGTGCAAGTCTTTTGTTGCCACTATTCCAAGAATAGTTCTGATTGAAGTCATTTTTACTACAGAGAAAAAATATCATCAAAATCTATACCTTGTTTCTCAGCAAACCCTTGACCACCAATTGGGCCTTATATCTTTTCTTTCCTCCTTCATCTTTAACTCTTTACACCCACTTGTTCTGCAATGCTCTTTTGCCTTCCGGTAGCTTCACCAAATCCCAAGTCTGGTTCTCCATGAGAGACTTATGATCCTCATCCATGGCTTGCTCCCACTTCTTCTTGGCATCTACTTGCATTGCTTCATCAAAGTTCTCTCGGCTCTCCACTATCAAGGTGAGTAATAAATAATAAAGAGAAGGAGAAAAACATTCAGTTCTTTTACTTACCTTAGAAGACCTCCTCACTTTGTAGGAGTTTGGGGTTCTGTTGAGTAGGTTCCCGAACCGATTCATGGGCACTTTCCCATCCGTAAGATCCTCTACCACTACATATTCTTTCTTGGATTCTTCCATGTTTTCCTACAACAATCTTGCTTATACATGACTTTCTCATTAAAGACCACATCCCTAGACCGAATAATTTTCTTGTCCTTAATACTCCAACATTTAAATCCAAAGTCATCACCGTCATAACCAATGAAAGTACATTTTTCTCGATTTATCCTCTAGCTTGGTCTTATTATCCTTGTCTATATGAACAAACACCTCACATCCAAAGACTCTAAGAAATGAATAATCAACTTTCTTACCATACCATGCCTCCTCGGGTATGCCTCCATCCAAGGCACTTGAGGGTCCTTTGTTTATCAAGTACACACCGTGTGCTCACCGCTTCGCCCAAAAATAAAAAGGTAGTCCCGCATGTAACCTTATGCTCCTAAAGACGCTTCCATTATTATTCTCGCTCATCCTTTCCGATACCCCATTCTCACATGGAGTTCCTGGAACCGTCTTTTCCTCATGGATTCCATTCTTAGAACAATAATTAAATTCATTGTTGCAATACTCCCCTCCATTATCTCGACTTCGAGACATTTTAGCTTAAGACCTATTTCATTCTCTATCAAGGTTTTCCATTTAACAAAAGTGTCAAATACATCGATTTGTTTCTAATACAATAAACCCAAACTTTCCTTGTTGCATTATCAATAAAAGTAACATAATAACTTGAACCCCCAAGAGATGATACATGAGTCGGCCCCCACACATAAAAATGTACCAACTCTAACTTACTCTCTTTTCTTCGGTCCAACCTTGAGAAACCTTACTTGCTTTTGTTTCTCATATATGCAGCTTCTCACATAAATCCAAACATGTTTCTATATATACAGGCAAATTTTTCTTTATGATGTTCATGCCCTTATGGCTCATATGACTGAGCCTATAGTGTCATAATGTTGTATCGCATCTCAAGCCACAAAATTACAATCATTAGTACTATCAAGGTTAAATACAAGGTTCCAACATTCTTACCTCTTACCACCACAAGAGCACCCTTGGTAACCTTCCAAGAGTTAGTCAGAAATATCACAAGACAACCATCACTTCCTAACTTCCCTGCCAATATCAAATTTCATCTTAATGTAGGCACATATCCGACATCCTTCAATAGCCAAGTATTCTCATTCGCATCTTAACCCGAATAGAACCTTTTCCAACTATGTTAAGGCTCATCATCACCAAGAAAAACATGCCCAAAATCTCCTCGAACATAATCAACAAAATAATGCCTATGTGGAGAAGCATGGAAAGAAGCCCCTGAATCTAAAACCCAAGATTTAGTAACATTGTGCAAAGAAAGAATCAAAGCATCCTAACATACATTACCCGTTGCCACATTTGCCTCCTTGTTTTCTTCCTATTGTTTCTTCTTATCCCGAAGCTCCCAACAAATTCTTCTTTGCATGCCCAAAGCTTTCCACAATTTCAGCATACAATCTTGTTCTTAGATTTTGACCTTGCTCGATCTTTCGATTTTCCACGCTTTCTCTATTCTTCTGTCTCCCTCTAGTTTCCACTCACAAAGCATTACCTCAAGTAGAAGATTTCCTAGAGCTTTTCTTCACATTTCCTCGCTTAGAATCACCCCTACAACATCCTCAAACTTCAACTTCGAGTTAGGTGAACCGAGTTACTTACCGCCATTACCGTGCTATTCCAACTCTCGGGTAAAAGCACAGAATTAATAAAGCCCTAACTTCTTCATCAAATTCTATTGTAACCAAAGCTAGCATATTCACAACCAGTATTGAAATCATTTAAATGATCTCACATCAACTATTCTCGACATCTTCATATTAAACAACTTTTTCATTAAAAATATCTTATTAGAGGCAAAGGGTTTTTCATACAACTTCTCTAATGCATCCATTAGATCTTTTGTAGTCTTTTCCTTTGAAACATTAAATAATACCGAAGATGCAAGACAAAACCGAATAGTTCCAAGTGCATTCCGATCCAACAAATCCATTCTTCATCTCATCCGTCATACTCGAGGATTTGTTCACCTTCTCAGACAGCAAAGTATAAAGATCCTTTTGATAAAGGTAATCTTCCATCCGCATCTTCCAAAGACTAAAATTATGCCCGTTGAATTTATCAACCCTAGATCTTCCATCATCTGCCATAGCTCCCACTCAAGATAAAACTTTCCCGTATTCAACACTTCAAAGAAACCAAACCAGCTCGATACCAATTGTTAGGAAATAAGAGATAAAATATGCGGAATAATCCCTCACAGAATGCAATAGTAGAAACTAATATGCGAAATTATTACAGATCTGAAATAAAATTACAAAATAAAATAACACAACACAAGGAGACAAGATTTAACGTGGTTCACCCAATTTGGGCTACGTCCACCAAGAATCACTTGCTCAAATTTTATTACAAGCCACCACTCTCTCAATACAATACCCAGATCCGTTTGGAACTATGCTCAACAAACTCTACAAAATTCACACCTGAATTCAAAACACATCTCAATACATTTGCTTGTATATATATCATATGCATAAGACCATATAAATAGATAACTACTTAAGCGCTTTTACAAAACCGTGGGTATCAAAACCATGGGCAAAACTCATCCCATAAACCTATGGGTCAAAAAAACTCGCCCATATGAGAAGAGCACGTTTCCCAGATATGTCAGGTGCATTTACCCCAATGAGGATACATGAAAAGTATATAGTACTCACTGAGTGTCAACACTTTCACACATGACTTTCACAACCTAACACTTCCTCTAATCAATAAAGTGTCAAAAGAAAGTGAATGAAGTATATCAATCGGGGTGAAAAATGTTGGTCTCACTTCGGCAGAGTTTTGTCTCACCTTAGGGCGAGTGAAAAACTAAACAAAAGTAATGCTTCATACATTTCGTGATGAATAACGGCTTTCAACTCAAATTGGTTTTGAAATGGTCAAAGTTGGCTCTTGGTCGAAGATAACTTCCTAGGTGGTTCACTTAACTAGGTGTCAAAGTTATCTAAGAGCGAACTCGGTTGCGAGGTTTCCCAAGGATTATCTTAGCTTTACCTCACCCCTTCAAGCACAGTGAGCAATAAATGCATCTATCATGTACTCTCAATGGAGTCGCGATACGAATAACTTCGATGTTAAATTTCATGTGTATACTAGTCAAGTAGGTGTGCGGATCACTTCTCGGTTTATCCACAAGGTTCCCTCTTACGTGGACTACTTTGGGGTTCCTATGACCACCCTCGTTATAGTTTAAGGTTTATGTCAAATGGGTTATGTCCTAGTTTTAAGCGGATGGGCGTACCCTTATCCAAACCTGTAACAAATTTTTTTGAATGTGATGTATTTTTTTATCTTTTAGACTTAATGTGGTTTAGTCATTTGTCGCTTGGCAAACCGCAACACGCGTGTAGTTATAAAAGTTTGTTTCGAACTTCTTTCTTTGACAAGTGTTTTTAGGTCCTGCGTGATGATGCCTACTTTGGGGTTCCTATGACCACCCTCATTGTTGTAGTTTAAGGCTTATGCCAAAGGAGTTATGTCCTAGTTTTCAAATGACAAGGCGTACTTTTATCCGAACTCCGTAACAAATGTTTTAAATGTGGTGTATTTTTTTATCTTTAAGACTTAATGTGGTTTAGTCGTTTGTCGCTTGAAACCTACAACACACGTGTAGCTATAAAAATTTATTTCAAACTTCTTTCTTTGTGAAGTGTTTTTAGGTCCTGCACTCAAGTGTTAATAGTTCTTCAAGTAAATCACATTATTTGAAGAGGGATTAAGAGTTGTTTTTATTCTCAAGATCATCCAAGGATGAAAGAGAAGAGAAAACACAAAAATAATCCAACTAAAAAGTAAAAGAAAGTTTTATAATTAATTAATCATACAAAAAAAATTGATAAATGTTCATTCACTTAAGCCAAAAATAAAAGATGAAGTTTCCAATTAACCAAATGTTAGAAAATGAAGATTAAAGTTACTTTTGATTCTCAATATCACTCTAAGGTGAAAGAGAAGATCATACAAAAATTTTAGCCCAACTAGATAGAAATGGAAAACTTCAATCAAATGACCATAAAAATGTTTTGTAAAAGTTCATTTCCTTAAGCAAAATGAATAATCAAATTTTTAAGTTAATCCAAATGTTAAAAAGATAAAGATTAAAGTTGTTTTTAATTCTCAAGATCACCAAAGGGTGCAAGAGAAGAGCATACACAAGCTTTGGTCTAAATCAAATAAAGCATGGAAATACAACCTTCATCAAAACATTAGACATGTTAGAAAATGACCAGAGTTTTACAATAAGGAAAACCTCATGTAATTTCGGATTTTCATTACATAGTTCACTTCAATATCTTTCCAACGCAAAAAAAAATTAAGTTCGGGAGTAAAAGTTATGGCCTTCGGAAGATGAGTTACGTATATTCTTTTATGCTCACGGGTATGCACTTACCATGCACTCAAAAATGTCAAAAATATTCATTAATCATGCAAAATGGTCAATTTTTTCTAACCAAGATTCATTTTTGACAACAACCCATCACAATAATATATGAATAGAAGACTCAACGCTATCAAACATTAACATACATGCTCAAGAATTTAAAATTTTCAAGAAATTAACAAACTAGCATGTAGAATGTTGAAAAATTAAGTTCTAAAAATGAAAACATTGATAAATCTTAAAATTTTCTCACCAAGATTCAATTTTAAGAGTAACTCGCCATATTAATATGTAAATAGAAGACTTAGCACTATCAAACACTAACCTACATGCTCAAAAATTTAAGATTTTCAAGAAATTGATAAAATAGCATGTAGAATGTTGAAAAAATAAGCTCTCAAAATGAAAACATGGAGAAATCTTAAAATTTTCTAACAAAGATTCAATTTTAAGAGTAACTCACCACATTAATATATAAATAGAAAACTCAAAGCACTATCAAACACTAACATACATGCTCAAAAAATTAAAATTTTCAAGAAATTGACAAAACTAGTATGTAGAATGTTGAAAAAGTAAGCTCTAAAAATGAAAACATGGAGAAATCTTAAAATTTTTCCATCAAGATCCAATTTTGGCAGCATTTCACCTCATTTATACCTACAAGGAATACTCAAAACATGTAAACTCAACAAAACAAGTTAAGAAAAATAAGTTATGTCTATATATGCAAAAAGAGGGTTAGTAACTAAAATTAAAACTTAACAACAAAAACTTGAAATTAAATGCAAAGGACAATGGAGTAAGTCCCACTAGGCGTACTAAATGTGTATATGAATTAGTTAATAAAGTAAAAGAAATCAAAGAACACCTAATAGCTTCAATGCAATGCTAACTAGATCAATATATCACCATGCTTAGAGCTTAAGCAAAGTTAATCTATTAACATATTTGCATTAGAACTTGAAATGAAGCTTCAAACTACCATGTTAAACAAATTAACCTCTATCTCTAATTTAATGCTAATGAAATGAACTTATTTAGATCCTTAGCAATCAAAATGGTTGATCGTATGTTTGAGTTTCAAAGTTTTCAAGAGTGGATTCTTTTCAATCCATAGTTACTGAGACCATTTGACATATCTTCATATGACTTCAAACTTGGAAGAATGAATGCAAGAAATGAAAATAGCTAGCTCCTCCAATGAAGAATGCTCTAAGATGATAAAACTGCTATAACTTATGCTCTATGCTTATTTAGGTGTGTAGGTGTAAATAGAAAGGTAAGAGGGCTTCTTATATAGTCTAATAGATAAAAGAATATCTACATCCCTTTACATGTGGGATAATAGCTAGGTTGAGTTAGTTGTGGATAAGGATGGTTGAAAGGGGGCTGAGTCAACCTTAGGAGAATTTACTTTGTCTTTTAATGACTCATGAGGTTTGAGGAGATTTATTAATTAACCCAAGTGATTAATTAATAGGTGTGCAAGCTTATAGAAGTTTTTTAGAGGAATAGTTAGTATGATTTATGTTATGAGATAATTTTAATCAAATAAATGGCGATTTATTGATTAAATAAAAGAGAGAATTAATGGATCAAGAATAATTAATTAATCTAGATAGAGAGGAGTAATAATTAATTAGAAATAATTAATTAATCTAGATAGAAAGAGGAGCTTAATTAATTAGAAATAATTAATTAATCCAAATAGAAAGGGGAGTTGATTAACGGAAGGTCGTTAATTGGCGTCGTTGTTGGATAGAAGAGTTAATTAACGAACGTAATGTAATTAATTAACGACGATAGCAGAGAAAATGTTTGATATTGGCGATAGGTCATCAATTTGCAGGAAAGGGTATAATTAGCTCAATTTAGGTGTCTACAACATCGCATTAACTAACTCATCCAACATTTTCAGGTGCGCAAGAGTTGTTTTCATTATGAGGATTTGGATACTTTTAATTTGCACCATAGCCTCATTTATTCCCAGAACTTCTTTTTCTATGTTGTCACACCTCTTGCTAACAGTTTCATGTTGATCATTGACCAACAGAGAAGAGATTTTTTCCACTCTTTCCTTGACTTCTCTCAACTCTCCAAACACCATACTAATCCTATGTTTGTTTATATCAATATCCAAATCTGTAATAATCAAATTCCTTCCCGAAAGTGTTAACCTTCGCCGCTCCACCCTAGGCGTAAAAAGATCTCTTTTAGCCACTTTGAGCGAATTGAGATTGTCAATAGCTTCCTTTGTATTCAAGGTTTGAGTATCCATTTCCTCATCCATATCATGCCCTGTAGGAGAGCTCTCTCCCAACTTTTCGAATCATCCAATTCGGACTCTGCTTTCTTTTCTGATTTTCATTAGGCTTATCATTATTGTTATCTACAGTATCTTCCACCTGATCTTTCTCCCTAACTTTGGGATACATTTTACCATCCTTTTGGTCAAAACCCACTTCCTTTTACCTGTTGAGTTGAAACTCGCTATGTTAGACCCGGCACGTTTCCCCAAAGTCTTCGAAACCCCCGAGGGCCCTGGCTTCACCAAATTAGGGAAAATTTTCTCGGTTGTGCTAACATTTGTTAAGCCCAAACGAACCGAGCTTTGATAACGGCTTGATGGAACGGGGTAGTGAAAGTCTCCTTCTTCACCAGGTCAATTGATTTCAAAAGGGATCTAAAAAGAAAATTAGGAAAACATTATAGTTTCCCATCTCTGATGTGGTTTAGCATAGGAAATGATAGGCAAAACCACTTTAAACCTTCCCTCAAGTGTCACATATTGCATCAAAAGAAGAGCAATTTCATCAAAGGGCAATGGTAGAGAATCCCTATCAAAACCAACAAAATGTTGTTTCAAGGTTTCCTTACCGATTAAGAAACTAACAATTTCCAAATTGTTGTCGGTTTTAGGCTTGTAAATCATTCTCCCTCCATCAGGACCCTGTAACTTTGGCAATTAGCTTAGGAGTGATTGAAAACAAAAAAACCCTTAAAATGACCATGTCATCATTCCATGACTTTCAGAACATCCATACTTAAATTCTCATCGTGGCCTCTAAAATTTTTGAAGAAGTCAACCATACTTGCATGTTCAATTAACTCCTTAGCTTCCTTACTAATCTCCATCATTGTATTGGGCTCGGTTCTTACCAAGTCTCCTCCCATCCTTGTATCTTTTGGAATGTTTGTGTTGTCTCCACTCCAAATTTGCGGGTCGAATGTTGCTCGAAATTCTGCTCCTTCTTTGTTTACAATCCAATAAACCTTTTTCCCCCTCACAATTATTCCCACTATCCTTTGCATGCCTCAAATCTGGGAAGGGGTTGACAATATAATCATTCTTATGACTCCCTCTATCATTTCTTTTAATGATCATGTTAATCCACTTCTCATTATAGTTTTTAAAGGCCACCATGCTCCTTTTAGTGTTGAGGTTCATTAAGCCTTGGTTGGGGTCTAGTTTCCTTCTCAAGTAAAACCTTGATTTGATCATCCACCCCCTCTAAGTTCTCAACTATGTTTAAATCTGTGGCTAACACACCCATATTGGCAAACTTATTAACAATCACATTTTTTTCTCTGCAAATATGTTGGAAAGTAATAGAATTAAAGAAAGATAGACGTTGATTGGTACCTTTAATGAAATCCTCTATAGAAACTGAAACTAAATTTTTCCTCCATACTTAAGATAATATTTAGTGAGTCTCCTTCAACAATTAATGATTTAAACCCTCTCTCCATGGCTATCTTAACTCCCCAAAACATCATTTCTGCTTCCACCACATGGTTCATTTGGATCCCAAGGTTGAAGTAATACGCAAGCACAAAGTTGTCGTTAGAATCCCGAAAACCCCCTCTCCACCTGCCTTTCTAGGATTTCCTTTAGCTAGCCCCATCAAAGTTAAGTTTAATAAAACCTTCCATTGGTTGGCTCCACCTCACCCCTTCTCTTGGGTTCCCTTTCGAATAATCCCTTCATTTATCAACCCCCATCTCCTCGAGACAAAAACTTCTATTTCCAAAATCTCAACCTCTTTGTTTTTTAAAATAGAGAAATTGTTTCTCTCCATATTTCAATCTTAACTTGTTTATCTAGTTCAAGATCGTTCCTCTATTGTTGGTCGAGCTCCAAATTCCATCTATCTTCCCATAATTATCTTGTTGTCATTCTGAGTTCCCATCGGATGCCCTTAGTAATAATCTCTCTACTTTTTATTAGGGAGTTCCAGAAATGAGAACCTAAAGGTAAATCCATAGAAGTGAAGTTTTCAATAAAGTCCTCTTGTAAATATTTTTTTTACTATGTTGCACCAAGTCAAGTCTTCCTTGAGCAATCTCCAACCCATTTTAGCAAGGAGGACAGTATTCATTTGTCTAATGTTTCTTATTCCTAACCCCCATGAGATTTCGGCTTGCATACTTTATCCCAAACAACCAAATGAATTTTGTTGTGCTCTTCTACTCCTGCCCATAAGAATCTCTTCTAATCTTTTCAATCAAATCAATAATATTTTGGGGCATTTTGAAAAGAGAGAGAAGGTAAACAAGAAGATTTTGGAGAGTGCTTTTGATCAAAGTGACTTTGGCAACACTAGATAGCACAACCCCTTTCCAACTCGCGCCAGCTTTAGATCGAAACCTATCCAGAGTGGATTCCAAACAGAATTGGGAGGTTGCCTTTGAACATAGGCATCCCCAGATAAGTGGTTGATAGAGTTTTAATCACACAACCCAGGATTTTAGCAATTTTCTTCTGCCACTCTTCGAGAGTATTGCTGTAAAAACAAAACTCTTTCCATAATTAATGAGTTGTCCTGAAGCTTCCTCATAGCAATTTAATAAGAATTTGAATTGTTTTGCTTCCTTGATTGAAGCAATGGAGAGGAGAATGGTGTCATCCGCAAATTGCTGGTGAGAAACTAAGAGTTGCTTCGATGAGGTATTGAAACCATGTAAGTATCCTACTTCAGTGTAGTTACTTATTACTCGTTGAGGCTTTGTCATTATGATAAAGAGAATGGGTGAGATAGGGTCACCCTACCTTATTCCTCTTGTGCTGCCAAAAAATCCAATAGGAGTACCCTTTAGAAGAATGTAAAACATGGGGGTCAAATGCACTCTTTGATTATCTTCCTACAAAGGTGAATTAAAACCAATTTCCTCCAAAACTTTATCAAGGAATTCCCATGAAATATGCCTTCCATCTTTTTGCATAAATTTTTCATTTCAAAAACAAGTTTTTGGGAAAAGAGGGGGCTCACAAACTCCATCACATGGATATATTACATGCCATTCAAATGGAATTCAAATATAAGGTTGTAATTATCTTGTCATGGTCAAATAGATATCGAATTTGATTTCTAAAAACACCGAAAGGTATCATTCTCTATAAGTCTATTTCACTTATGTCTCAAATCAAGTATAGACACCTCAAAAATGATACCTCTTGATGTCTTTTATATAGATTTATCTAGGATAGGTATGCTAGTTTTATAAACTAGAATAAAATAACAACAAGAAATGGCTTATCTAGCACTTGAGGGAATCTCAAACATGTAAATCAACTTTTTAAGGGAGAGGAGTCGGTGGTTGTGCACCCTAAGTTTAGGGGTGTACAACACCCAAAAAATACCATAAAATTTGAAAAAAAAAAAAAAAACCCTTTAATAGATTTTGTTATTTTTAATCTAAATATTTTCTTTTGAACATTTATATTGTATGGAAAGTGGTTTTTTAAGGTATTTAAATAAATAGTTTTCCATTAAAAGAAATTTATGGTAGACCATTTGTAGGGAATTATGTCATGCATTTTTTTCCACTTATGCGGCATCATTTGATTGGGTGGTTGTTTGATGTGATTTAATGTGACTCATTTTATTGGCTACTTTTTTTTCGAATTTTAAGTGAGAAATAGACATGTACCACCCTTGTTTGGACAAACACTACTCTACTCTGAAATTTCTTTGACAACTAAATTTTTCTATATTTACTTTTAGGAATCCTCGCTCAATTATCTATAGCTTTGTTATGATAATTGAGAAGTCGGTCTTCTTACTCCATACACTAATTAGGCTTTTGAATTTAACGCCATCAAAATAACATAATATATTTTATCGCCAACATTGTGCCAACGAATAGTAGAGTTATCTTCATATTTGTCAAACCCTCAACACTATACAATAATAAAAACAACCAAGCAAATTGGTGCATTGCAATGTATCACTACAATGAATTTCAGTGTTGCAATGAATGTTTGATTATGTAAGATACTAATAAATGTTGCATTATTATTTTCTCTAACTTTCACTTTGAAATTGCTCGGATGCCTAGATAAAATAATGGATGTCTCTATAAATAAATAGATAATCGATAGATCTTCAAATGAGCTAGAGTGTTTGTGTATTTATAGACAATTTGAAATTCAACTTAAAATCTTATTCAAGATGACCTCCAACAATCATAAAGAAACAAAAATGGGATAAAAATCAAATGTTAGATGAGTTAAGGACCCAATGAAAATCTCCCAAGAATTTGGAATCCATTTTGTAAACATTAGACTATGGAGGTGAAATATGGGTTAATTGATGAGTTGCAACTATGGGGTGCACAAATATGATCATAAACTTCTTTTTATAAAGTAAACGCTTTTGACAGAGCTATGAACCAAAATACATACAACCAAAGATAGAAAACAAACAAAGCCCAATATGCAAATACCAAAAACGAACAAGTTTGAAAAAGGAGGCTCCAAACTACTACCGCTCTTCATGCAAAGAGTAGTAGCCGAGGAGGTTCGCATATCGCCCCTTTTTGCCTTTTTTCTTTTTGACATCTTACCACTAACCGGTTTCGATACTACCATTATTTGCTTACTGTTGGGGTCTGTGAAATTATCGGGTAGAGCTCATGATCAGAGTCCAATTTATCATAATTATTGGCTACATGGCCTCGTTTCACTTTGGTTGATGCCTTCTTTTTATCTTGTTGTTATGTTCTTTCTTTCAAGTCTGGTTGTCGGATTCCTCCTTGATCAATCTTAGTCGCATCTGCTCGATCTCAGCACCGGGAAGAACTATTCCATCCGTTGTTGGATGAGTTCTTTTTCCTTTGAGCGCTCTTCTTTTTGCCTATCGGGCAACCAACTCCGCAGATTGACCTAGGGTCTTGCATATATGGAACCAAAAGGTCATGTTCTCATAATCTAAGGATTGAACATGCTGTAGGTTCCCCACTTTCAAAAGAATCTTATTCGGCAGGTCTTACTTAGGTCAATTTTAGCGCATAACTGGAAAAAGTTCGATCCTTGACGCAACTCGGAGTGGTTTAACTGTAAAAATCTACCAAGTGAATTACCGATATCTTATAGGGCATACCAAAAGTGTAACAGAAGATTCGAAAGTCGAACCCATACAGGCATTTTGGTAACGGAAAGGGTGTTTGGATCGAATTCAGGGAACTAGCGAGTAAGGAACAATCCTGCATTACCCCAAAACCATGAACCATCAGAAATACATTTATGGTATTCCTCCGCCTCTTGAAACTGGACAACAAAAAAGCCCCTGGAACAGAAGGAGATTTCGTAGTTTTTGTTCCAGGTTTTAAACTCGCCGAGATAAGCTGGAGGCACCCAACCACATTCCATTAAATCTACCAATGATTGCCATCTGCGACAGGGATTTCAAATGGTCACCTACCATAGGGTTGTCCATGCCGAGCATCGATGTCTCCTCGCCTAGGTCCAAAATGTAGGCATGGGGGCACTTGAGATAGGGGAAGATTGTTGAACTACATCCTTGAAAGAATCAATTTTGGGGCAGACATGTTTGGAATGAGGCCCCATACTACCCTTACCACAAAGATCTGCCCGACTACCAACAAAAACACCCTCACCCAAGCCACCAAACTCATCCGGAAGAGGCTTTTGATGCCCTAGGTCTGGGAAACGACTAGGGAAAGACAAGCTTTGCTCCACTCTAGCCTTCAAATCTTCAACGAAGGCCACCCTAGAATCCTTGCTCAAGGTTTTGAATGCCCTAATAGTATCTGCATCCTTCCCACTGATGTTAATGTTGTTCCAAACCCTGATCGTGTTTGCTTCGTGGCCATCATTCTTTGCTTCACCTGGCTTCGAAGGAGTACCGCAAGGATTGCGACCCAAACTCTTTGCCATTTTCACCACTTCGCTCCAAGTTTCGAATATTGCTATCTCTTGAGCCATCCATCCTTCCGATCATTTGCATGTTTAATATGATCATAAACTATTATGGTCAAGAAATTGTACCAATAAAAACATAAGATAAACCCAAAATTGGTAAATACATAAACACTCTAGAAACATATTAGTTAGCAAATAATAAATGTCTTTGGACCATTTCTTGGTGTCTAAACAAGTCTCCATCCTTGTCACACGAATGTCATACAATGGTTATATCAAATATTTTGTGAAGATATCTTAAGGGTGATGAACTTATGCTCTTGAATGTTCAAATCCCAAAGGCGATAGTGTATGTACGCCTCATATTTATTAGTCACTCCTGTATAGTGGGAGAACAAGATAATTTTGTTAGTGCAGAATCACAACACCCCGAATGGCCCGTGTGTAGTGGGGCATTCGGTGTGATTGCACATCATGGGACCATGTCTCAAGTTGTGGGACTTGCAAAACTTGAGATGGACCTCTGAAGAAAGTCAGTTCTTGTTTCCTAATCTACCTGTCACAAGCTACTCCAAAGGTAGAACATATTCTATCCTAATCTAACCATTCCAAGGGGATAGAGAGAGGGGGTGAAAGAGCCTACGTTAATCGGTGATACACTAGAAAAGGAAGTGGATGATCACAGACCCGACTGCTGAAGCAGAGAGAGGTGAGTAGAGAAGAGGGTGGACAGAATGCACCACGATCCAGAGATAGATTTCACACAGAACACCACTTCAAAACCCATTAAACACAGCTCTCAGGGCCTGCAACAAACATCAGAATATGGACAAGATACCCCAGAACGAGAGAGGTAAGAAGAGACAACAAAATAAGCCAAGGATGTATAGATGCATCATGAAACAGATTCTATTGCTCTAAATGTTACACGGTACATCGTCAGTGGGCAAGAGGCAAGAAACGTCATTACAGAGCCATGGGAGGAGGCTTAGACTCCGCATTCTACCCTAAGGAAGAAAAAGAGAGGGGGGCAGGAGAGAAACAATGACCAACCCTTTGAATATGCCCCTCCTTTACAATATATAGGAAGAATAAGAGAGAGAGAGAGAGGAGGGAAAATTTGAATCTGCTTCAACCACCTTGAGATATGTGTTGAATCCTACTTTGAAAGCTCAACCACCATCAATCAATGCCCCTCCCAAATCCGCCTACAATCTGTTGATTCTAGTTCCCTCTATCTGCTCGACGTGTTGAAGAAGGAAGAACGGCAGATCGAATCGAATCAGATCTAGTAGTTGAAGAAATCAAATTCTGTATTCATGTCCTGGAAGATGTTTTCCCGTTTTTCACCCACCAAAGCCTGTTAAGAATGATATTTTATGTTTCCATGGCATAGAGGGTGTCGAGACGTTTCCAAAAAGTCTTCTCCCGCCCAAATTTGAGTTTCCAATCAAAAGATATGGCCATTTGAATATTTGGGTGGCAGACGCGCAATATTTAAAAAGTCTATCTCATACCGGGTCCACGTGGCAGCCTCACGCTTCTTGAAGATTCAGCCCCTTCCTTGCACTCCTGAAATTGTGTCGATTGACACGTGGTGGCTTCCGCAAGCTCCACGGTGTCCCTTTGTATTTTGCCTGAGTCCTTTGCTTGGCAAAGCCAAAAGTCTGACCCTGGACACGTGGCGGCTTGGCACTCATTTGAAAACAACCCCTAGATTTTACCTTTGAAGTTGCACGGTTGAGACATGTGGAGGCCTCCACTTGCTTTTGGACTTTTCAACGGCCGACTACACCTCTTTAGACTCTGGGACACGTGGCGGGTTGGCGCTCGTTTGGAAACCCGCCCCAAATTTTACTTTTGAAAGAGCATCGTGTTGACACTTGGCTCCTTCTGCTGGCTTGCTTTTGCTTTGACTATTCAACCCCGACTTTGTCCCTTTTTGGACTCTGGGACACGTGGAAGGCCCACGCTATTTTTGAAAACCCACTCAAAACTTTACCTTTGAAGGAGCGTCGTTAAGACACGTGACGCCTTCCACCTGCACTCTATACTTAGTCAATTTTAGGCCCACTCTGTCACATTTTTAACTTGGACTAGGTGGCAAGCCCGCGCTCATTTGAGTCTCCGCCCAGGGTCCCGCTTTTGAATGTGCACCGTGAAGACACTTAGCACCCTCCGCTGAGTCGAAGACTTTTCAACGGCCGGTGCAACTTTTGGGGCTCTGGACACGTGGAGGCTTGGCGCTTGTTTGAGAACTGCCTTTTGGATTTAACCTTTGGAGATGCGTCGTTTGGACACTTTGCAGCTTCCATTGTCTCCTCCATACTTAGCCAATTTTGAGGCTCGTTCTGAATCATTTGCAGAACCCGAAGACTTCGAACCTTCTCCGTTCTTTTTCTTTGAGTCTTTGGTTCTTTGACACCGCTTTCTTCTCCCCGACCCCGCTATTCTATTTTAGAGTCCGCTTTGTAACTTGTCTCTTGCATGGATTTGAAGCACGGGCTCGCTCGACAGGGCCGTTTATTAAACTTCTTGCACAGTCGTTCGTTTATTCTTTCGCAGACCCGCCACTCCATCGTAGAGTCCCTCTCGTTGCTGATTGTAGGATTTAAACGTGATTTCTCTGGTTTCTTTTGTGCTGCGCGGTCGTAAACTAATTTTACCCATATGGCAAAATTGGGATAACAATTTGGCAACTCATGGGAACATATGTCTCTAGATGAAGGGACCAGTAACCTTGAAGCATCCATTGGGTGTGGAGTCACAATTAATGGTCTGGATTGATCTTTCTTTCAAAATGGACTCTCTGGTTTGCCCATTTTTGGCTTTTCCTAACCCTAAGCTCCGCCTCCGTGGTCCGCACTCTCAATTTTCATAAAAATCTTGAAACAAGGCTTCGAGTGGAAAATTGTTTTGACCTGGGCTTTTCCATTTGTCCTTGAATGGATTGTTTCAATCCAATTTTAGTTGCTCTTGCATTTGTTTTATTTTGAACTTAGCAACTATTACAGACAACTATGGGTCTTTTGCCATGAATATTGAAGGGCCTAGCCTTGGTAGCTCTAGCAATGCGAACAAAACTTATGTACAAAGACAAAAAATCATACATGCCTCAAATGAGACATGCAGAGTGTGCACAAGCACTTCTTCTATTGAAAACACAAAGTCTACTCCTACTCCTATACTAACCAGAGAGAAAGAAAAGCTTAAACAAAGCTCTGCCACAAGCAGGAGAAATAGCTTCCTTTTCTCAAAAGGGGTAGCCATGCAAATGATTTGACACTGAATATGGCTGCCTGTATGAGTGAAAAACTGACTATAAATCGGTCCTCCACCCAAATCATCAAGGTATCTACATCAACCAAAAATACCTCCTCAAGTTGATTGGCATTGGACTCCTGAGGTGTTGATGATGACCCTTGGTACTTTGATACTCATCCTCATGCCCTGAAGTAGGTATGACTGGTTTTGGCTTCTCCCTTGGCTCCAATGAAGCCAAGTACCTGATTGGGCACGATCTGATCCTTTGGATGTGCCCATTGCTCTGAAATTTAACTCCAAAAATGGAGTATTTTTGTGGACCTTCTTGGATGGATGGTGTGAGAGGGATGATAGCCTCATACTCTTTCTCTTCCTCTGCAGCAGGTGTGACTTTTGGAAGATCAAAATCTTCCAACTTTGATTCAGGAGGCATGTTGCAAACTACAGGTTGTGCTTGCATGTTCTCTTCCATGGCAACAGTTCTTGTGGTTGAAGAATGAATGATGGGGAGAAAATATTGCAATTTCAAATAGCTCCTTTTATCAAAACATTCTTTTGAGTTTGATAGGAAATCAAACTCTTTATTGTCCTGTTGTAGCAAGGTCTCTCCCCTTGCATGGTGATCTTAAAATCTTCGTTATCTTCACCATATGAAGCTTCATCTTCAAACATGAAGCTAGTGAGTTCAAGCTCTTCCAAAAATTCAAGACTTTTGGAGAGGTTGAATGGGAGAGGGGTCTATATTTTCTTATGCAACTAGCTCATGATTCAATGCCTCTGAATCTGTCTTGGTCACCTCTATATGCTCCTCTTTAACTGGACTTAGAGCTAGTTGTTCTTCTTCCTTCTCTTGTGAAGAACATGGAAGACTCGTATCTTCCAACCTTGGTTCCAGAGGGCTGTTGTGAAATGCAAGTTGTTGTCCTTGAATGTCCTCCTTCATGGCAGCAGGCTCATATGCTTGGAAGGTGGGTGATAGAGGAGTAAATGATGTAATTTCCTTAGGCTCCTCTCTATCAAAGCAATCCTCCAAGTTAGACAGATAATGTATCTCCTTCTTGTCCTGTTGTATGTGCTCTACCTCCTCCTTGGTGTCCTCCTGATTTGAAACTTGCTCACCATGGTTTCCCTCTTCCTTAAACATGAAGTTTGAAAGTTCAAACTCTTCTTCAACATTAGAGCTTGAAGGGGATGAAGTGGGAGGAAGAATTGAAGGTTCTTTTGTAGCTTGCTCCACACTTGGAGCCTCTGAAACTGTATGGTCTTCCTCCATAGCCGGAATGCACTCCTCTTCTTTTGGATTTGAAGTAGCTCCTTGTTGTTCCTCCTTAACTAGTTGTGTAGCTTGGGTTAGATTAGCCTCCTCTTTAGACAAAGTGTCATCATGGATATTGTCTTCTTGTTATTTTTGCTCCTTTTCTGCTACAAACTCAGCCTCAGCCACCACCACTCTTCTTCAACCTTGACCTCCTCTATTGGCTTGACCATCAAGGGGATCTTTGTAAACCCAAATTTAGCAGCCCAACTCTTCAGATTGTCTATCATCTCTTCTTTGTTGGGCTCCCCTTCTTGTTGCCCTTGTCTGGTTGTTTGATTTTCATCTCCCCAACATGGATTTGGGGATGCAAGAGGAGTGGTAGGTTGGAATTCAGCCAGTTTTGGTTGTTTGTGGTGGAGAGGGAGGTGAAATTTCTTGTTTCTTTGGAGGGAATGACTACTTGGGAAGGAAAAGGGGAGAAGAATTGAAATGGGGTGGAAGATCAAGAGATGGAGAAGAGAAATCAACACTTGGGGCAGCAACTGAGGGGCTTGACTCTTGATCATGCTGAAATGATAAAGTTTGAGAAAGAGAAAATGAAGGACAGAGAGTTGGTGATTGACCTACCCATTGACAAGGTTGTTCCGCACTTTGCTCATAAGCATCAATGTCCTTAATCCATTGTGTAAGTTGAGATAGCACTTCAACCATGAAGTCAAGCTTCTCTTGAGGGTTGTAATGTCTTGGAAAAGGGCCTTCCCATGGACAAGGTGCCCTGCAACCAATCTTGAATGCCTTTATCTCGTATTATGACTCTTAACTAAACCATGACACCTCCATTTTTTAATCTTCTCCAACAGGTCAACATTCTCCATTTGATTGTCACCATTGTATGCATACCCTTGTTCTTGATAAGCTCCATGACCAAATTGGTTTTGGCAATGCTCATGTGGGTAAGCATGATTATTTTGGATCTGATAATAACGTTGATCTGGGGGAGTTGGGAAATGCATTAGAGGTGGATTGCATTGTTGCTATAAGTGTGAGTTCCATGAAGGGAATGAAGTCATGATTGCACAACCTTATGGAATGGGAGAAAATGAAAGAGATGGAAGAAGAAAATGGATAAAAATGAGTGGAAATGGATGGAAAAGGTCTGTAACTTAGAGGATGGGTTATTGACCAAATGGAGTTGCCAGATGTGCTTGCATGTGCCTCAAAAGGTTGAACCTTAACAAGAACACACCAACCTGCTAAGATGAAGTGGTAAGGTGCTTCAGACCTGTCCCACCAGGCGTGCCAAAATTGTTAGTGCGGTCGCACGGTGGCTTATAATTTGTTGTTTGTAATGAGACACCTTAGAAAGATGGAAGATTTAATCTCAGTGTCCCACCGGGCGTGCCAAAATAGTTAGTGCAGAATCACAGCACCCCCAAATGGCCTGAGTGTGCAGTGGGGCATTCAATGTGATTGCACAACATGGGACCATCTCTCAAGTTGTGGGACTTGCAAAACTTGAGATGGACCTCCGGAGAAAGTCGCTCTTGCTTCTTAATCTACTCCGCCAAAGATACTCTAGTGCGGGCAAAACCTAATTTAACCATTCCAAGGGGACAGAGAGAGAGAAGAGGGGTGAAAGAGACTACACTAAGCGGTGATACACCAAAAAGGAAATGGATGATCACAGACCCGACTGCCTGAAGTGGAGAGAGGTGAGCAGAGGAGAGGGTGGATATAATGCACCATGGTCCAGAGATAGATTTCACACAGAACACCACTTCAAAACCCATTAAACACAGCTCTCATGACCTGCGACAAACATCAGAATATGCACATTATACCCTGCAACGACGAGAGGTAAGAAGAGACAACAAAATAAGCCAAGGATGGACAGATGCATCACGAAACAGATTCTATTGCTCCAAAATGTTACACAGTACATCGTCAGTGGGCAAGAGGCAAGAAACGCCATTACAAAGCCATGGGAGGAGGCTTAGACTCCGCATTCTACCCTAAGGAAGAAAGAGAGAGGGGGCAAGAGAGAAACAACGACCAACCCTTTGAATATGCCCCTCCTTTACAATATATAGGAAGAATAAGAGAGAGAGGAGGGAAAATTTGAATCCTTCAACCACCTTGAGATATGCGTTGAATCCTGCTTTGAAAACTCAACCACCATCAATCAATGCCCCTTCCAAATCTGCCTACAATCTGTCGATTTTGGTTCCCTCTGTCTGCTCGGCGTGTTGAAGAAGGAAAAACGGTGGATCGAATCGAATCAGATCTGGTAGTTGAAGAAATCGGATTCTGTATTAATGGCCTAGAAAATGTTTTCCTATTTTTCACCCACCAAAGCCTATTAAGAATGATATTTTATGTTTCCATGGTGTAGAGGGTGTTGAGACGTTTCCAAAAAGTCTTCTCCGCCCAAATATGAGTTTCCAGTCAAAAGATATGGCCATTTGAATATTTGGGTCGCGAGCATGCAATATTTAAAAAGTCTGTCCGTACCAGGTCCACGTGGCAGCCTTGCACTTCTTGGAGATTCAACCCCGCCTTGCACTCCTAAAATTTTGCTGGATTGACACATGGTGGCTTCCACGGGCTCCACAGTGTCCCTTTGTATTTTTCCTGAGTCCTTTGCTTGCGGAGCCAAAAGTCTGAACTCGGTAGGTGGCGGCTTGGCGCTCGTTTGAAAACAGCCCCTAGATTTTACCTTTGAAGTTGCGCGGTTGAGACACGTGGAGGCCTCCGCTTGCTTTTGGACTTTTCAATGGCCGACTGCACCTCTTCGGACTCTAGGACACGTGGCAGGTTGGCGCTCGTTTGGAAACCTGCCCCAAATTTTACTTTTGAAAGAGCATCGTGTTGACACTTGGCTCCTTCCGCTGGCCTGCTTCGCTTTGACTATTCAACCTCGATTTTATCCATTTTTGGACTCGGGACACGTGGAAGGCCCGCGCTATTTTTGAAAACCCGCTCGTGGCTTTACCTTTAAAGGAGCGTCATTAAGACACATGGCGCCTTCCACACTGCACTCTATAATTAGTCAATTTTGGGCCCGCTCCGTCCCATTTTTTAACTTGGACTACGTGGCGAGCCCACGCTCATTTGAGTCTCCGCCCAGGGTCCCACTTTTGAATGTGTCGTTAAGACACTTGGCACCCTCCGCTGAGTCGAAGACTTTTCAACGACCAGTGCAACTTTTGGGTCTCTAGACACGTGGAGACTTGGCGCTTGTTTGAGGACCGCTTTTGGATTTAACCTTTGGAGATGCATCGCTTGGACACTTGGCAGCTTCCGTTGTCTCCTCCATACTTAGCCAATTTTGGGGCTCGTTCTGAATCATTTGCGGAGCCCGAAGACTTCAAACCTTCTCCGTTCTTTTTCTTTGAGCCTTCGGTTCTTTGACACCGTTTTCTCCCCACTGACCCTGCTATTCCATTTTAGAGCCTGCTTGTAACTTGTTTGTTGGATTTGAAGCACGGGCTCGTTCGACGGGGCCGTTTATTGAACTTCTTGCATGGGGTCGTTTATTCTTTCACAGGCCCCACCACTCCATCGTAGAGTCCCTCTATTGCCTGATTGTAGGATTTGAACATGATTTCTCTGGTTTCTTACGTGGGGGTCGTCGGCGACCAATTTTACCCAAAGGGCAAAATTGGGATAACAAATTCCTTATATTATAAGCCCCTTATAAACCCAAACCAAGGCATCTAGCATCCTAGGCTATAAAAAGACCTTTCCTCTCCTTTTTCTTTTCTATAAAGTGAGGAGGGCTTTACTCAAAATAGTTTCATAAAATAAAACAATAGACCAAGTGGCAAACAACAAAGACCACCTTTGACCGGTACTTACTTAGATATTTTATAACACTAAGATGGCAATCAGATTTCGGATATTTCTTTTAAATATTAAAATCACCCAACAGCTAACATTAAAAAAAAAAAAATTTACTATTGTTATAATGAATTGCTCTGCATCATGATCTGAGGTATTTGCAAATGTATGCTTGATCAAATGTTCTAATTTTTGGAGATATATATTTAAAATTCTAAGTCAACAAACTGATGGTAGGGATTCCTTTAAAGTAGAAAACAGTTCATATGTATTTTCAAATATTTTTACCCGAGTTTTCTCGGTGATTGGTTAAATTTATGAGGAGTGTGTGAGAATTATATAAATATATATATATATATATATATATCGCTTGACATTTGCTCTTGAGTGAGGCACGCATATGCAAGGGAGCCAACATATCAAGGATGCAAGTGTAGTCGCAAGATATGCATCCCAAGCTCAACAATTAACAAACACATAAGCCGACAACATGCTTGGCTCCCATTCAAAAATTTCTGCCGACAACTAATTTTGTAGGGTTCTCAAATTAATCTACATTATTTTATACAGGGAATACATAATGCTGAATACATTTGTTTCGCCCAATTTCATAATCTACTCTGTAAAAATCACCTGCTCTTGAAGTTTTAATGGGAAGCCCCTCTAAGCTATGCCGTCTGTCCAGCTTTTGATGACCATCCTGCTTGAGAGCAAGCTCAGCACCCTTTTCAGCTACAAATTTTGCAAAACGGGAACCTTTCCGCACAGCATCTGGGGATCTTTTCTCATTTTTCAAAGCATCAGGTAAAAAGGGCAGAGATGGTGGCGACCTTGGGGGCGCCGGAGGTACCAATGCCCACACAGCAGATAGTAACTCATTTGGCTTATCGATGTTGTATAATATGGACAGGTCCTTCATGTCTGCAAAGCCAATAGAAAGAAAATATTGATGTCCTCAAATAACTTAAGTAGCCAATGGGACTTGAAAATTCAGCAAGATACAATAGCAAGGAATGCTAAAAGGAAATCCACAAACAAAAAAATTAAAAATTAAAATACCAATGGATCCTAACCAGAAGTTGTGAACCCAAAACAGATAGACCCTATAAAAGTCAGAAAAACATCCATATGATACAAATAACCAGAAACTAGACTTATTAATAAGTTATTGCATCTTCATCTGGCATATACTTTAAAGATCTACAAGCTTCTGAAGGAAACAATTTTGCACTCACAGACTTGCTCAAATTACTTACCCCCATTAGCAAATGTAAATACCAACTTAAGCGCTGCACAAGGTATGCTGAAATTCAAATGAGGTATAACTGTTCCTCCACTATGTCTTGCATTACTGCAATAAAGTTTAAAAGTATAATACACTTTGGTCAATGTAAAATACATACATATATATTACTTTTTTACACAAAATTTCATGCAAATGTGATCTCCAGAAACATGCTGAAAGAATTTAAACATATACCTTGTCACCAACCCAATCATTCTTCCCTGGGCATTGACTACCACACCCCGCTGCCGCCAGGATGCACAGCAGCCGTTGTCTCAAGCATTGCAGGATACTCCTCACTTGACTCTTCTGATATCTTTCTAGTCTTAACAACTTTTGCCACAACCCCAGCACTGACAGAAGGACAGAGATCTACACCAAATATAAGTAAATCAGGAACAAATCTCTCACACTGGTGACCAAACTTATGGAAAAAGAATAAATTAGCATACATAATTAGTATGTTACCTGAACGGGCCCAAACAGGCCATGGCCAATTACAAATGCTTTAGAACCCGGATATGGGCAGTTTCCTTCAGTGACAATGGGGTTCAAATGATTTAGAACCGACTTAATATGCAATAGTGCAATGTCCAAAGGCCCTTTGAAACATACACAACCTTGGCATCATACCAAGAACGAGGATGCACGTGGTCCAGCCTCACCCGAATCCTTCTATAGCTTCGGTAACTCAAATCCAATGTTGAATGAGTGATAAGTTGGTCACTAGAAAATACATTTTCAACACAATCATTTACAGGTGCTGCAGAAGAAGATAAATCATTGACTTGATTGTCTCCATGAGCATTACATTCACCAGTCACTAGTCGTGACCTAGACCTCTCTGAGTATCTGTCAAATGGTCTTTGCTTAACATCTTCATGCTTATTTAAAGGAGGTGTTTTGCCAAATCGCCATGGCTCCAAAAGATGAGCATTGGTTAGTACCAGACCACTATCATTCAATACAATGCCTGATGCCCATGCTCCATCACCAACAGTAACAAGCACGATTGATGCCATGGCATGATCAATCTCAGAGGAAGCACTTCGAAAAGTGGATGCAAAGCGTTGAAGCCCTTCTTGGTCACTGCTACAAGACACAGCTTGAAACTGGTTGCTCTCTGTCTCACAAACTGGTGGACAAAGACGTACACTTTTTCCAGCATTCTGACTTTTTCTAAGTACATTAATTGAAGTTTTTCCGGCAATCTGAATTTTTCTGGATGAATTAATTGCAGTTCTCCTAGGGCTGGTGCTATGGCATCCCACGTTACCACAAGCTGCCACAAAAAATATGCCTTGTAATGCACTGAAATACCACCCCCAAATGCATTTCTTGTTTCCCAACAGGTTATATCCAAATGCAAAATGCAAAATTCAAAATAACCAAAGCCAGTGCCCTTGTAATGTACTGAAATACCACCCCCAAATGCATTTCTTGTTTCCGAACAGGTTATATCCAAATGCAAAATTCAAAATAACCAAAGCCAGTGCGGTCTTAGCTCTGAAAATGAAAACAATATGTAAATAAATAAAACAGTAAATATTTTGGCATGGGCAAGCATGGCCATTTGTTAACTTCCTATACTTGAAATGTACCCTAGGATTAACTGAGTGGGTCATACCACATATTTGACGGTACAACATTTAAGAAATGCTAACTCCTAAACCCGCACGAGTCTGGCTTAGCAGCTAAGATTATTACAGGTTACAGCAGTAGTGACCATAGAGAACATACACCCTAGAAGTTCAGATGTATGCTATTAGCAAACAGCCCATAGTGAACAAAGCATAAGATAAATAAGCTTTTGTCTTCCTTAGAACTGGCCATATATTTGTAAGCCTATGCCTTGTTAAACTACTGTACAATACAATCATTGATAAAAATTTGGTACTTGATAGTTACCTGAACTTCTGCACCACCACCTCGCTGTCGTAAAGGTCTAGTAAGGATCCCAATAAGATTTCCCTGCTCACTAAAAACAGGGCTACCTTCCATTCCTAGATCATATAGCCACACAGAAAATTAGCAATAACAGGATGATTTCTTGACTAGCATATGATTTAAGGATCCCATAGCCACCATATCTCACCAGGAAGGCAGCGAATATCAGCCATTAATAATGATGTTTGGCTAGAAGCTGGAGGCCAAGAATTAGCAACAATGCCCATTGACATGCTGATAATAATCAGTAGTATAAGATTAAAAAATTCAAGAAAATGGAATCTTATAATTGCCTTTGTTTTGCAGAGTATGCACTTAGTTGCCAAAGAATTGAAATGATATACATCTATTTTATTCACAAATCAGGAATGTAAAAGAAAGAAATAAACCTGTTATGAAAATGCAATGGAGATAAGGCCCCAAATGGAGAACCTATTACTAAGATAAAGTCCCCTCTCTTCCGAGGTTCTGATATGCTTATTTCAGGCATTATCTGCATCAACATGAACCCTGTGAGCATGCCTCCATAAAGCAAATAGATAGTAACTAGGAAGTCCAAACAAATATTTGCCAGTAAATACTAACATAGAGCAACTGGTAAAGATTTAAACATCGATGCCAATATCTTCAATGACCATTAAAAAAACATCTGACACTTAGCATGGTTTCCAATGCCAAAAGAGCTGCCACTTGCATTCTTGGGAATAGCCTAGTTAAACACATACTAGTTTTTTTATTAATAGAAAAACTCATCTTTATTCCAGTAAACTGTAATGTCTCTTTCCCCACTTAAGGACTTGAATTTGGACTTCTTGACAACCCCTTTTCCATGGCAACAAAGTAGGAGAGTTTGGAGAAGGAATTGAGCTTCTTTTGCATTTGTTTTTCTAATTTTTAATGTTTCTTTTTAGCATGTGTTTGCCTTTAGCAGGTCAGCTGGGTTTTAAGGCATTTAAGGAGGCATAATAAAAGAATATAATGACTTATAGGGGTCGGCCTTGCTCTTCCAAGCTTTGGCGCCAAGAGGAGGTTATAAAAGGAGACTTAGGAGCTCATTTGCAGTCATACATCTTTGGCACATTTACTCTACTTGAACCTTTGGGCTGGTGGCTCATTGTTCTTCCACTCTTGGACGAAAACCCAAGTGTGTGGCATCTTCCTAGAAGGACAAAAACCCTTCTAGTGGTTTATGGGGAGACGGAAACCCTCCTACCTTGTGTAAGCTAGAAGGATTTGTGAAGATTTGAGGGGAAAAAAATCACAATCATATTTTTATATGCATTGAGTGGCCTCTCCTAGGTGGAGCGACCTACCTTGGAGTGAAGTTTGGTGCCATCTAGGGCACGACAATCTGATTTGAATTCATATTTGGCTTCCTTACAATTTATAAAGCCGGAATCTCCATTTTGGTGATTTTTGGAGAAGTTTATCTATTTTTCCTAGCCCTCGGATTTGGCTAGTCTGCTGCTGATTTAAATAATTAATTCCAGCTGTGTAATCTAATATTCCGTCCATCTTTTGATGTATTTGTGATTTATAAATATTGCCGTGGATAGAATAATTGTTTTGTGGCATTATTCATTGATTTGCATAGTAAAGCACTATAACAGGAAACCTACACTAGTTCAACCCAAATCTGGCACCTTCTAAACCCAATGATGGAAATATCCTTATACAGGCATATTATAGGAGACGTTGTCTTATGCATCCTTAATATTAGCAACTTTTAGTAAATATTTTACCGTCAGCTTTTCTGAAGATGACAAAATAAGAACTGCAATCCTTGTTGTGGCCATAGCTACAAAGCCTGAGCTTGACTGAATTGAAGCATTTCTAGTTGGCTGTTGAACACTGCTTGAGTGCTGAATTTCTTTGGCATCCTAAATAAAAAAATTAATCATTTATCAGAAACAAAAAAACCCATGGGGTAATGTGACAAATATTGTTGATTATAAATAATAATAATTCACTGAATTTTACTTTCAATGTCTGCTTCCTTTCTATTCGGCTTTGAGAAATATCTCCACGCATTTGAGTGCCACTGTCTGCTGGAACTAAAGCCCAACCTACTTCCCAAGAACTTTGTTCAGATGTGCCCCCATGAGCTTCCAACAATGCTTTTAAAGCAACTGCAGCTCCTGGTACCTCCACCTTCAAAATAACTTATCAATTAAAAACCTGGATTATAAGCTTACAAGCCAGAAACAGGATTTCAACAAAATTTACCAATACACCAATTTTAATAACTATGGCAATCAAGGAATTTACATTAAAGACTTTATGTACTCTACCCTCTAGCCTCACAGAAACAATACAACCAATATGTTAAGCAGAGACCACTATTTATTGTATCTTATAAAACTACCCTTAAGTCTTAAGGTTAATGTTGTTTTTCTTAACATGTATAACATAGAGAAAGACACAGAAAGAAACCCACCCATAAAGAATCATGGAGAACTCACCAGAGCTAGAAGATGAGCTGATAACCAGGAAAGATTGTTACTACCATTAGGATATTCCACATCGGTGTCACCAGACCTTGTCACAAGCTGAATCATTAGGAGATAGTTAAGAATGCAGCTAGAATTGGATACTATATAGTTAAGCATTCAGCTAGATTTAGATACCATAAAGAAAAGTGCTGCCTTAATATACTTAACGTGCAATGTATTGAGGTCAAAATTGATTCAACTGCCATTTAAAAGGTTAATTTTACATTAATGTGTTGAGAAAGGACCGACCTCTGTCAAAACATCAATTTCTGCACCAGATATCAGTGATGGAGTTCCCTAAATGAAGAATATGGGCATGGATCAAATCCAGATTTTAAAAAACTAGATCCCCTGTTATTGTTGAATCAAGTAAAAGGAAATATTCATTAGTATTGCAAAAAAATGTGTTTTCTGAAACCTGTATGTTAAAACCACGTTCCTGTGAAGACAGGAAGGGCTCAATGATGGATGCACAGGTAACAACTATCAGTTCATGTGAATTATTCACATTCTTCAATCTGCTGGAGCAACTGGGCAACAACAGCCCTGAGGCAGAAAGAGTAGTGTCGCCAGATCTGAGATTCCAAACATATATATTAAAGGGTTTTCCTCCAAACCTTTTTTTTTTTTTTTTACTCGAAAAGCAAGCGATTGAAAATCTATAATTTATCGATGCCACTATCATAGCTGGTAGACAAACATGTTATTATAACTTGTAATGACATTTTAATTTTGGCGTTACGGAAATAATTTCGAAAGACAAAAGGAGGGTTTGTCAAGCCCAACAATAGATGCAATTTAGTGTGGTGAAGAATATAAGAGACAGACCAGAAATAGTAATTATAAACTTATGCAGTTGTAGAGAAGCAGAGCAGAAGCAAACCCTGGAAAGTGAATAAAAATGCATTGAAAAGGAGAAATAATTGGGCCATACTCGGAGTGATAGAAGGCGTGTCTTCGCATTTTTCTGCCCTTGGGATCCTGAATGAGTGCAATTGATTAATTAATAAGAATAAAGCAGAAAGGGAAAGGGAAAGGAGAAGGGTAATTAGTTAGTGACTTACAGGGCCATGCACTCGAACCATGACTGCTGCCCTACGGCAATCATCCTTCCAATTCGCATGACCCTGCTCCTGCTCCATCAATACTAGTTCTCGTACTACTCGTGTGGATTTTCACTCACTCTCCAATTGATTAGCAAGGACCAGTATCCCTAGTTATCAGTGGAGAGCCACCCCACCCTCCCAATAATTTTACCCATCGCCCTTATCTTATCCATCGTTAAAGAAAAAGAATTTGTTTGTATGTTCTGGATTTATACTGTGGCTCAAAGCCTAGTTTTTACAACTCGCATTGCCTTACTTGGATTACAAACCTGCGGATGTTCGGAACCGACCATTTTGGACTTTTCCTACATTTCATATGAATTCCAATATATCTTGATCCGAGTTTAATATGCAAGAATGTAGACACCGCTTTTTTCACCCCCTACCTACGTGACACTATCATTATTATCCTAAGCCCATTATTTCATATAGTTTATAAATTATCCTCTGGTTAGCATCCCATTTACCCTTCCTAACCTCTTCCTACCTAGATCCTTAACCCCTCACCGTTCTTGAACTAACTCAAGCCTCGGATGGCAAGTGGTTTCAACCATTTGACATCCTTCCTTACTTGTTTCTTAACAATCTTGACCCGATCGACGACGATTCGCAATCCACGACGATTGTTACGGTTATCGTCGATCTTATTTAGTCACCATTCTTCCCCATTCTTCAATTAAATTATATTCACTCTTGACAAATTACTAAAGTGTTGAGACCCTACTTGATTAAGCTAAAATGTAAATACACAAGCCTAATATGATGTTATAGTAGCAATAAATAAATGTAACAATGAAATATAAAAATATACCAAAGCAAACTAAGCAATAAATAATAAAACCCTAATGTGTAAAGAAAGGTAAGATGCCTTAGCTGATTCGTCGAGTTCTGAAAAGTGCACAAAGTTGGAAGATAGAGAAATGTGAAGCACTGATCGTTGCATTGGAGCTCGAAAAAATGGTAGAATGGAGAAATGGGTGACTGGGCGCTAGAGAGGGACAAGGGTGCCCATAGGTGCTTGGGTACGATTATGGGTGCCTGGGTCTGCGAAAATGCTCAAAAACCCAAATTCTCATGTTCGCAAGATGTTCGTTGATACTCACCTTTTGTCATTATGGATTCACACAATGATCATCAGGTCACAATAAACCTAAAATGAAGAATGAACTTGCAAAACCCTCAAATAAACATCAAATCCTAAAAAAGAAAGATGAAAAATGAGGGATCGATTGTCCTCAACTACCACAATGGTGGACTTACAACTGAGCGTTGCACTACATCTCAAACCCAATGTAGTTTTGTGTGTGTGTGTGCGGAATTGTGCCCTAGGTTGCTCTTGTTCAGTCACACTTAGATAGTGAGCAAGTAGCAGATGTAAAGAAGTGTAGTAAATGTATGCATAGAATAAAATGATCTTCTCTCTTATAAAGTGTGATGCAAAAAACTAACCCTTGTGTCCCTTGTGATGGAGCTAGATGAATGCAACCTTAGGTGGTGATAGTAGATGCTTAGTGCTTGGTCCTTTATTATGACTACATAACTTTATATTTATATGATTCCCTTACTTGAACTTCGTAATTAACCCCGAAAAGGCCGACTATGAAAAAAAGATAAGATGCTCAAATGGCTAGAAAGGACCTAAAAAGTGTGAGTAAAGTACAAAGAGGACAGGGGCCTATTGATGGAGGAGGACACCGGTGTTGGCGTCCCTAGTCTAGGCGTTGTGTCCAGGATGACAAATGCCAAAGTATGAAAAGACAGATTGAGCAAGCGAAGTATAAGACCAAGAAAAGTGACAAAAAGGAAAGCAATGTGGCCAAAGACATGGGTTAATTAGTATTGTTCTTACTTAGGAATCATATGAATAATAGTATGTAATCAAGACTAGATAATTACCCAAAGTGTGTGATTTTGTGTCTACATTTGCCCCCACTTTATGTTGGTGAGTGGAAAGCTCAGTAACATAAAGTGATAGAGATGCGTACCTAATAACCATGTAGATCATGATGCAAGCATGCAGAGGGACTAGATAAAGCATGGAGTGATAAAAATGTGAAGCATGGATGTTAAGGAGGAGAAAGTGTAAAACGTGATGATGAAAATTAACCTAGGGTGAAAACGCATGTGTAGATGTCATGATGTACCTATTATTGATGTCGATGTGTGTGATGTTGTTGTTGTTGACTACCTTCCCATACGGATGGACTTGCAAAAGAGAAGTCGAAAAGTAGTCAAATACGCATGTATATGTGTAAAAATTATGTAAAAAGTGTGTAAGGAAAGTATGTAAAATGAAAAAGTGTGAAAAAGGAACATGTGCACCTGATCTGTGATGAGAAAAGTTTGAAAGGATCTTGTAAATGATGTCAACGCAAGATTTTTTCAGTGATCTCACACTAGTGTAATGGAAGAAGTGTAGGGAGAATTATCTGGTGTCATCTGCCAACCTTTAACTACTTCCCACTATGTAAAACACCATTGTAGATGGTGTGTATGTGTTAAGGACTCTCTACCTTGTAAAATTCGTTGTGTAAATGCCTAGTGCTAAAGGACTCTTTGCCTGTAAAAAACTCTATGACATGTCAAAGAACTGTGTAATTGTCCCCTAGTTACTAGCACTCTAGGAAAGATCGTTATTCCCCTATTGTCCCATCCAGGGAAGGTCATTGTCGAGGACCCAAGTCATTGTCTTTCCGAAACTATGAAATGTGTGTATATTGGTACCGTGTTGTGTGTAACTTTGTATGGGGTGACTAATTCACCCATATGATGCCCCCTCATTTGGGGTGTATGATGTCGTTGAAGGAGTATGCGGCCCAAAAGAGGACCAACAACAGTTCAATTGTACCTTAGGGGGAAGGAATGTGCTTGGTAGAAACCAAGGCACACACAAACAAGTGGCTAGGAAAAATAAGTGTTAGTACAATCAAAGACAAACACTCATGTATAAGATGAAATATAAGCTACGTAGACAATGTGTAAACATGCAAGAAGATAATGTAGACTCATAAAAAGTAGGTTGCAAACATGTGACATCACTCACGATGTCGTAAGACAATCAAGGCCGTAATGGCCACAAACAAGTGTGCACACAAGACAAATGGTAAATCCCACAAACAAGAGCATACAATGACAACCAATAGAAAATAATGTATCAGAAAACCATAGAAGTAAATAATCCTACATAACAAATGGGGTACATGAAGCATCCGTTAGCATGTTAGAAAGATAAAAAGTATGTCAAAGCGTGTATAATTTGATAATGTAAAGTGATAAGTACAAAATGAAACAATATCACCTATAGTGTACGAAAGTGGATGCCCCCAGAGTTGTTGTGGGATCGGTACTAAGTACTGCACCAAGCATACATGCTACGTGTAATGGACCCGTGTAATCTGTAATCACAACTAGAAAGCAAGTGAGCGTGCATGTGTGTATGGAAAGATAATGACATACAAGATATCTATCTAGCATGTGTAATAAGATGTGCATGTAACAAGTAAATGTAAACAAGAGTAAATGCAACCAAGATATGTAGTATGTTGTGGATGAGATGAAATGGAATGCAATGTGAATGATAGAAGCAACGTGCCTCTCGAGTGGGTGGAAATGTATGTATTTATGTTCATTTATTTATGCCCCTCAGTAAATCAAGAATGAAACATAAACGAGAGTGCATCATCGGGAAAAATTTTAACATTATGTTGTCGTGTGAGGTGTAGGACAGAATGAGAAAAAGTAAAAGTGATGAGGTAGTAGAATGTGTGATGATTTAGCCTAAAGTGTATATCACTAGATGTATGAAAGAGATTATATAAAACATGATGATGCGGCACAAAGTGTATATCACCAAATGAGTTAGTAAGGTACTAGCTAGGAATGTCGCATGAGAAGATGATTGAATGATTGAACGTGTGAGTGTAATGGGGTCCATTTGATATGTATACCCTCAACAGTCAAGTATGGACCATGAGACTAGAGTGTATCATCGGGTAGTGAGTGCAGTGCATAGAAGTAGATGAGTAAATTGTGTAACATTTTTAGTAAATGTAGTGAGGAGAAAATGTCATGTAGTGTGTAATGTGGAATGTGTAATAAGCAATGCAAGTTGTATATATTATATAAGTGTGGAAGCACAAAGCGTGTATGATGGCGATGATGTAAAATGTATAATAGTGTAGTATGCATTATGTATATGATGTATGGGTGTATAAGACCAAAAGGGCGGATGGGATATAGGAGATGGAAGAGGAATATAGTGTATATGTACAAAGATGTGTGAGGATGTGCAATGTGTAGAAAGTATAAAGTGCATATAAGATGTAATAGAAATAAGAAGCTAACGTGTAGAACATATATCACAAATGTGGTGATGATGTAATGATGAAGACATGTGAGGAAGAGAATGATGTGTAATGTAGTGTGCAAAATGCAATGAGTGATGTGTAGTGTCTAATGTGCAGTGTGTGAGGTTCATGTGTATAGGATGCCCTCAATAGTCAAGTGTGAACCATATCACAAGAGTGCGTTAGAGGGTAATGACGATATAGGTGTGTATGTGAATATGTGCATGTGTCGTATGTGGAAGTCTAGATGTGAAGGAATGAAACAATGAGATGTTTGTTGATGTTAGGGGGAAGGAATAAGTGTGATGCCCCCAAGTGTGTAATAATGAAAGTGATCAAGTGAAGTCATCTAAAAGGTCATCATTGTCATGGTAAAAATCGTATGGTGATGTATATGAGACCTAATAAGCTATAGTGTCGGGTTGGTCGCATAAAGCATCGTCTAAGCATATTTTTACATGCCCATAACATAATATTCATTAGTGAATGGGGGTAGTGGACAACCATGTGCATACCAATGGGTGAGATTATGTGTATATCCAAGAAAGGAACTATTGCAAATGAACACACACCAAAGGGCATAGGAAATGATATATCAGTGTGGTCAGGGTCTAATGTTCCCCCGATGTAAGCAAGCCAAGATTGTCCTAATGTAAGTGGAGAAGAGTGAGGGGATCACGCAAGGTAGGCGGTGAGAAGAAACACACATATAGATAGTAGCGACATGATAGTGATGAATCCATAATAGAGATGAGGATCATGAGTTAGAGGATAAATATCCTCGAAAGCAAAGTCCTAGCTAAGTCAAACCATCATGTGAACATATAGTGACATCGCAAGTAGGATCAAATGGAATGTGCTCCCAATAAGATTCATTCATGAAAAGCATACATGTAAATGGTGGATGTGCTAATAGAGATGGTCTATGTGAAGATGTGGGGAATGGATCGAAATCCATGATGTAGGAACATACCCTTGATAAAGAATCATAGCAATAGTAGTAGAAGGGGGAGGTAGAGATGTGGTTGTGACATAATTTATCATGCAAATGACACCTTTGAGTGGTGGTAAATGTGGTAGCTCATCTATGGTTTCAGTCATCGGTGGTGTCGGACCATTGAGTAGGAAGTGTAGTATTGGGGTCATGGTCACAATATTTGTATGGATGATGGTCACGAAAGAATAGTATACTCGACACCTTCATGTAGAAATTTGACACAATGATGCACTATAGAGGAAACAACTTGCATGACATGGAGCCATGGCCTACCAAGTAAACAATTATATGAAACCAGAAATTCAATGACAAATAAGATTGTTGAGAGTTTTTGGCCCTATAGTGATAGGTAGAACAATGTGACCTATGCATGGATGAACAAAACCATCATATGCACAAAGGGAAGAGACTGATGGACTAACATTAGCAAAGACCTATCTTTTCAAGGAATGACATAGGACATAGATTGAGTTCAAATCCATTATCGATTAAAGTATGCTTGATACCCATATTGTATAGATGTGAATCATGATATGCAAAGGTGGATCATTGTCAAAAATAGAAAGATCAACATGAGGATTAGATGGGAAAGCTATATGTTGGGAAAATGCATCGAAAAATGAGTTATATACTGAATCTGGATGCATATCGCAAGAATGCGAGTAGTAGTGAGGAGATGTTGGACTCTATGTCTTAATTTAGGATTTCGAAAAAAAATTCATTAATTGAGATACTCATGATGATAAAGCAATAAAGATCCTAATAATGTGTAGATCGAGTCGAGTTCACCAAAATGATTAAGCTAAAATGTAAATACACAAGCCTAATCTGATGTTATAGTAGCAGTAAATAAATGCAATAATGAAATATAAAAATATACCAAAGAAAACTAAGCAATAAATAATGAAACCCTAATGTGCAAAGAAGGGTAAGATGCCTTAGCTGATTTGTCAAGTTCTGGAAAGTGCACAGAGCTAGAAGAAAGATAAATGCAAAGCACTTGAATTTCTCACTAGAGCTTAGATAGTTGCAAAATGGAGGAATGGGTCGGACTAGGGTGCCTGGAGAGGGACAGGGGCACCCATGGGCACCAGTACGATTTGGGCACTTGGGTTTGTAGAAATGCTTAGAAACCCAAATTCTCAGGGTCGTAAGATGTTTTCTGATACTCTCCTTTTGTCATTATGGATTCACACAATGATCGTCGAGGTCATAATAAACCTATAATGAAGAATGAACTTGTAAAACCCTCAAATAGACATCAAATCCTAAAAAATAAAGATGCAAAATGAGGGGTCGACTCTCCTCAACGAAGCCAAAATGGTGGACTTACAATTGAGCATTTCACTACATCTCAGACCCAATGTAGTTTTGTGTGGGTATGGAATTGTGCCCTAGGTTGCTCTTGTGTCAGGCGCACTTGGATAGTGAAAAGTAGTTAGATGTAAAGAAATGTAGTAATTGTGTTCATGGATTAAAATGAACTTCCCTCCTATGAAGTTTGATGTAGAAAAATATCCCTTGTGTCCTTTGTGATGGAGCTAGATGGATACAAATGATGCTCTTAGATGCTTAATGGATGCAACCTTAGGTGGCAATAGTAGATGTTTAGTGTTTGGTCCTTTATTATGACTACATAACTTTATATTTCTATAATTCCCTTGCTTGAACTTCTTAAGTAACCCCGAAAATGTCAAATATGAAAAAGATAAGATGCTCAAATGGCTAGAAAGGACCCAAAAAGTGTAACCAAGTTACAAAGAGGAAAGGGGTGCCCAGTTGAATGAGGATGCACAGCGTTGGCATCCTGGTCGTGGTGTTGGTGTCCATGATGACAAATGCCAAAGTGTGAAAAGACAGAATGAACAAACAAGTATAAGACAAGAAAAGTGACAGAAAGGAAAGCAACATGCAAAGACTTGGTTAATTAGTACAATTCTTACTTAGGAATCATATGAATAGTAGTATGTAATTAGGACTATATAATTACCCAAAGGGCGTGATTTTATGTCTACACCGGCTTGCATCTGGCGACGATGACATTAGGAAGATTGCTTGCAACTTGTTACCACCTCTTGGGAGTCCCTCTCAAACATCCAATCTGTTATTAGAGCTTTTCACTGTATTATCACTCAAAGAAGGTATAGTGCTCCCACTTGTGTTATTTTAGTCGAGTTTATAATAGCTACACTCTACATACACTCATCCTTATACATACACCTAGATATTCCCTACTTTGTCTTTTGTTCATCCATTTATCTAACTATTTAGAAAAATATCCCATTTACTAGGGATCGTCGCCGATCTCCAATCACCACCAATTTATTCGATTGACCCCCAATCCCTTCTCATTTAATTTATCCCTCTATACATATTATAATCCATGTTTTATGTATCCATCATGTTTCTACAACCTCTGTACCTCACCTTTGTATTATAAAAATCCATTGCATAAAAAATATGTTTTACCACCTTTTACTCAAACATAACCCTTTGCCCTTGATCATCGTCGACCCCAAATCGGTGTCGAACCCTATATTTTTTCCCATTAGGCCTCACAGGTGATTTTTATCAACTAATTTTGCTAAAAATCAGATTTAGAGGGATGTCTTGTCTTTAGATGATTATTTCATGATAGATACACCCCATAACAAGCATCCACGACCTTCTTATCGTCTCATAGTCTTTGTTGAGAGTAATATGACATAGCCCATGAGCTCAGTCTTTGTGCCAATCCACGACCCCAAACCTTAATGATATTAGAGATCAAATATAAATCATTAGGAAGGAAAGTTACATAGATGACCAAGATTACGTAGATTACTTCGATGACTTATGGTGCTTTGTGGCCCTTTCCTGCGCACTTTAGTACAATCAGTCGTACATCCAAGATTATATGGGAGAATAAAGTAATCTCTCTATAATATTGTTTATCTAAGTAAAAAGTGTATATTTCTATATACACAAAATCTATGCACTTGGGTACATTTCTAATTCCTAAAGCATACTAATGTATACATGATTCCTAAGCAAGAAAACTAGTGATCAACAACTCCATTTGGCTCTTTGATTGCTTTATCTCTTGCACTTTACTATTTCTGAGCATCCTTTTGGATTTACATATCTTACAACTCTATCAACACTTGTTTGATTTATCTTTTGATGGCCTCGGACACTAATGTCTAGTTAGGAAAAAAGTGCACTGCGTGCTCCTGTCCCTCCTAGGTGCTCATGTCCCTCTCTTTCTTCTTATTACTATTTTGGGTCTTTTTATCTTTTTGGTCACATTTTAGCACTTTGGGTTGGCCTTTCAATTGTCAATTATGAAATTCAAACAAAGGAATCATATATATACTTATTTACTTCTTCTAAATAAGGGGCCAAACACTATAAGCATTATCTATCATCACCTAAGCTTGCACAAAAGCACAAGAGCACTACTGAAGCATATATGTAGCACATGCATACAAGGACCAAGGCTACATTGATATGCATACACTACATAGGAGGGGAGTTCATTCTGTTCCATCACACACATTTTGGCACACTTGGAACAATCTATATCTATCCCGCTATTATTGTGCCACTTACACAAGTGCAACCTAGGGCATCATTTCACACACAAACACAGAGAGAACTATATGGAGTATGTGATGTAACACAACATTTAGTTGTAAGTTCACTCTTCACGTGACCACTTTGGGTGAGTACAAATCCCCATTCTTCATATTTTTTTAATTAGATTTGATGTGGGTTGTGGGCATGTGTAACTAGTCATCTATTTTTTAGGTTACAAGTGTGATCGGAAGCCTAACAACGAAGTCAAAGCAACAAAGCGAATATCCGAATGAAGACCTTTCGAACCGAGAAAATATCAAACCCCGAGCATCTAAGAGGACACTAACATTTGAGATGCTCTTGTCGTCCTTTGGGTGCTTTTGTCCTACATATTTCTATACTCTTGAATCTTCATCGACCCATTACGATGTTGTTCCCATCCTGTTCCTAGCAGATACACAGTCTTGATCACTCCCGAATCACACATAATCAACTAAGTCATATCCCTCTCTTATTTTCTTAGGGGTTTTCATCCTTTAATGTTTATTTCTTGTGCATAATGTACATAATTATCAAAATATCTTTTGTTACAGTAGTTACTCTAAAATAAGATTTAATTCAAATTATATTAAATCATTTGGTGAACCCGATCGATCAAACCCTACCTTCTACGCATGCATTATATTCTCTCTCCTTATTTTGAATTTATGGACCAATCCTCTTACCCATCCTATGCACCCACCGGGTTTCTTCTCAATCTATTTTGGATAATGATACACCCCTTTATATTGAAGTTCACATCCATAATATTGAGGTTAAACGAGCTTTAGTTGATAATGGATCTAGTCTCAACATTTGTAATCTATCATTCCTTCAACAAATTAGCCTTTCCAAATCCTCCTTAACTCCCTCATCTCTTTGTATTCACAGCTTTGATAATATTCATAAAATGGTCGTCTTAGGTATAATCAAACTTCCCATTATTATTGGGCCATGCACTTTTCCCATCTCATGCCATGTCATGCTTAATAATCTTAATTATAGTATTCTTCTCGAGAAAACCTTGGATTCATGCCATGCGTGTGGTCCTTTCAAACCCTTCCTACATGTCTTAAATTCCTATACCGGGTGTTTTCTATGAGGCCTTAGAATATCCATCCCCATTTGAATTTTGTAACACTATTGATCATTCACCCGAAGCTCCTACTTTGGCCACCTCTCCTCCTAATTTTACAAAGTATGACCCTAGGTATCAGTATATACTTTGTTACGGTTTCGGTGACACCGAATTAGGAAAATATGGATAGGGAGTCACAGAGCCTCCTTTTATTCAAACAAAATCTACCAAACTCATCATCTGATATCTCCCATCGCCTACTCCTTTTATTCCCATTACATCTTCTCTTGAGTTTTACACTACTTCACATACTCATAATCTTCCTCTACTATACCCTAAGCTTATTGGTGATCCCGCTTCTCCCACTTGGTCTAAATTGGATACATTCCTTAATGATGATGTTCTATTAGAATACATGGGAACTTATGACCATTTCCCCCTTACCATCACAAAAAAACATTTTCCATCTGTATTTAATATTATAGCTTAGTTTGGCGAATCTAGTCCTCCTAACACCAATATCGATACTCCTGACATATTGCCACATCCACTACCATGGCATAGTCTCTCTCCCATCATCGAATAGATATCCATCACTCGCATGCTTAGTGGGCATTGAACCTTCCCCCATAGATGGACATTCTAATCAACAATTTCCTATACATACTACTCACATACACACCTATATCTTACTTTTGCTTTGCACTTCAAGTTAATCTTTCTAACAACACTTTCTTATCTACACTATAAGCACACCTTATTACATCTATCTATTCTTATGGCTTCCCTTTCCACTCCTATGCCACTCCATACACGTTGTGGTCCTCATGTTTACTTACAAATGTTTTTATTCATGATACACATACTACTTTATATATACATCCTTTTGTTCACTATACATACTTTGGTTATTCTTTCTCATAATGATCACATCTATTTTCTAGCAACTCTTGATATACACACTTGGAGGGGGCATCATAATTCCCCCTCCTCACTTGCTTCTTATACCATTACTTCTTCCTATCTATACAACACAATGTTGTTACTACATATTCTACCTCGCTACCTAATGACACACTCTTGTTCTACGGTTCATACTTGACTATTGAGGGTGTAATTCCTCAATGAACCTCACTTGTCACATCCTACTGAGTCTCTCTCTATCTCTCATGTTTTTGATTCATGACTAGCTTTCCGAGCATTACCATATCTCTATTACACCTACTTTACCTTCATCACCCAATGATGCACTCTTTTTCTATGGATCATACTTGACATGTTGATGGTGTAATTCCTAAATGAGCCTCATTTCATACACATCCATTGGGAGGAAACATGGCCCCTCTCACCTACACATCTTGCATATCACAACACACCACCACTTTCACACGACATCTACATATCTTGGTTCCATTCCCTCTTGTTAAGCTTATACTATTTTCATGTTGTACTTTGTTTCCTATGCTAGTTGGATACTTAGTATGTCAACATCTTTTCTATACACACATACACATTCATGTGGTATCTTAAGGTGAATAATTTTTTTAAATATTCTTACACGATGTATGATGCTTGTCACTTTGGTCTTTACTAGTTTTGTCGAAGGATCCTAGGGGCATCTACCTTTACTATTCTCGTACTCCACATCACAGGTCCTATTGTTAAACAATACTTATTACTTCTCATCACTATCACTCACTTTTCATTGATATCTACATGCTTTGACATACTATTTATCTTTCTAACATGCTAACGGGTGCTTCACGTGTAGAATTTTCCTTACATGATAATATCTGACCATGGTTATATGTTATTTCTTGTTTGCTACTGTTTGCGGGCTATGCCTATGTATATATTTAATCTAAATTGAATTAAACCTTAATTTCAAATTAAATTATTGTTGATTTATTTAAATTGAATCAAACCTTAGATTTAGAGTAATTGTATTGCATCTAATGATATGAAAATGATAATATATAGTAATGGACAAACAAAAAAACATTTATCAATGTAAAAACCTAGTATATAATATACAAATGATGACTTAGCTGATCTTAAGTGATCTAGAAGTGAATGGAAGTGTTAGAAGGTTGGATATGGTAGGAAATAATGTCATTATGGCTTGTAAAGAGTTTTGGGACTGAATTGTGCTAGATAGAAGCACCAATAGAAAGACATGAGCATTTGGGTACTAGTGTCCTTTCTTGGCACTTGTGGTGAGTGAATATTCGGGATTTGATCTTTTAAGTGTCAAGGTATTTGCTCCAATATTTTATTTGTCTCTCTATTTTGTTTGTTAGGGTTTTGATAGCACTTATAACTTGTAAAACAAACACTAGCTATTTGTACAGAGTCCATAAACCGAGACCTAAATAAAATATGTAATATCTAAAGCCGAGATAACTCTTATAGTCACCCAATGAGTGAACTTAGTACCGAGCGTTGCACTACATTTTAGACTCTATGTAGTTTTGTTGTGTTTGTGTGTGAAATATTGTCCTTAGGTTTCCCTCGTGCCAATGATGCCAAGATAACGGGCTATAACTAGCTTTGATGCAAATGTGTGATATGGAATTCAACACTTCCCTTCTATGCAATGTATGCAACCCAAAATGCAGTCCCTTTGAATAGTAGTGGTAGTATGTAGATATGATAGCCCCTCTTGAATTACCGGCGAGAATAATAGTGAGCATGTTATGTATATATATGAATCTCTTGCTTGAATTTTGACATTAGTGACATAAAAGGTTGACTATGAAGGTGGAATAAGGATAAGAAAAGAAATAAGGCTAACCACAAATGATAAAATGTGAAAAAAGAATAAGGAGAAAAGGAGCACCTAGAAGGGACACAAATTCTTAGGTCTTATTGTCTGTAGACACTAAATCACACAATTGGGTACATTTGTAGGTCTTATTCACATCTTATTATTCATATGATTCATAAGTGAGAAAACTAGTAATTGACATCTATCTTTGGCCTCTTTTTGTCTTTCTGGTTTCCTCTTTGGTCTTTTACACCCTACTTTGCCCAATCTTATCTACATTTCTTTATCTTTCTTGACTCTAGACACCGGCGCTTTAGCGAGGATGTCGGCACCTAGATGACCTCGTCCTTCAGGCGCTCCCGACCTCTTTGTATTTTTCTCACCCCTTTTGGGCCTCTTTTATCTTTTGGGCATCTTGTTTTCTTATGGGACGACCTTTTAGTTGTCAACTACGAAATTCAAATAAGGGAATCATATAAATATATATATATATATGTGTGTGTGTGTGTGTGTGTGTGTGTGTGTGTGTGTGTGTGTGTGTGTGTGTGTGATCATAATAAAGGACCAAGCTCTAAACATCTACTATCACCACCTAAGGTTGCATCCAAAGGCATTCTAAGAGCATCAAAACATCCATCTAGCTATCGAGGACAAGTGACTTGTTGGGGTCGGTCGACTCCCCATTAGCATCTTTTTATTTTTAGGATTTGATGTGTTTTGTGGTTTTGTAGGAGATCATTTGTTTTGTAGGTTCTGAGAATTCTGTGGACATAGTGTGATACATATGCGATCAACAAAAAGGTTAGCGATATTGGTTTGATACAAGAAAATCATATTCGACCATTTTCACCGTCATAGCGCCCCATGAACAAACTCGATGCCTAGGTGCCCCTAACCTAGTCCGCCCTATTCAGTCAGCGCATGATTACTATTTATCCATTCAAGATCAATTTTGAAATCATATTCTACTCTCTCTCTCTCTTCAGTTATCATTAATTTATCAAGCATGATTCGACTCCAACCTTCTTTTCTAGGGTTTTTTTCTTATGCCCGCACCCATGTAGTGGTTTCATTTAGAGCTCTCTCTTTGTTAAATCTCAAAATTTTCCTCTCAAAAACATCAAAACATTCGATAAAGGAGCTGATCATAAAATGGGAGTGAAAGTGATGGTGGTGACCAAGCTAATTGGGAAACCTTATGTCTTTGACACGTAATAATGGAATCTGTGAATCTAATGCAAAGAATGCTCTCCTAACTTGAAGGGGTGTGATGGTAGGGTCTGATATAATAGCTACTTGGAGACTCCAATCGATGTCTAGCTCAGCCGAGATTCTATTGGTGGGTTGTGGAATACATGGAAAGTATCCTGCAGGTGCCTCATATGGGTTTCCAGACAAGGTCATGGAAATTGAGACAAGAGATGTAGCGGAGCTGCAGGAACTAAGGGTGATTCTCTGGTCTCGTCTAGAAAGTCTTAGCCTAATCGGCTACTATGTTCAACAATGAAAGTTGTGTGATAATATCAGGTGGAAGTGGTGAGGATATGAATACCTACGTGTGCGTAGGCTAGTGTCGATATCTAACTGACTAGTAGGTCCATTGTTGGGGACCTTGTGGGTCATAACCAAAGACTCGTTGAGGTTGAGGCCCTGGAATGGTCATACATGCAATCAAATCCTATTCCCAGGAGCAGTCCAAAAGTTCGTAGGCCTTGTTAGCAGCTATGTTTAAAGTCTCTAACTGTCTTATTTTCTCTGTGTATGTGGCGGGTGTGCGTAAGATTGTTAAGCATAGACTTGTGTCAATGTCAGTTACTAACTCTGGCCCATTGGGTTGTGGGACCAGAGGATCACAACCATAGGTCTTTTCCTACTGTGGACCATTGATGGTCATACAAAATGAATTTGATTCATTTTTGGTGAATAAACTATCTATCAAATGAAATCTAAACTATATTTTTGGTGTTTTCTCAATATATAAGAACAAAACAATAAAACAAGCTAATCTATGGAAATAAATATTTTTGTGCTTTTCTAACTTTTCAGAAAATGCATCTAATCTAACAAACAATTTAAAGAAAACAAATAGCTGGCCGGATGTAGCTAGCTATCTATGTAGATGTGTGAATCTAAATCTAAGATCTACTCTAATTCAAATAAAATCTCTCCAACTCTACCTCAAAAGTGAAGAATAAATCATGACTCTAACAGAGCTATCATTCACCCACTATTTCCTAAATATTGAAGAGAAAACTTCCTATTGACTTGATCTACTTGTAACTATCTGATTAATTGAAATGAATTGTTTCTCTACTCTATTTGATATGCAATTTGACAAAACAAAGCAAACAAATACACAACTCCAACCTGGAAGAGCAAGAGCTTTGGAAAATCCGGAAGTATGAGTATCTGTCCCCTCAGTTCTTTCCTTTCTTTCTCTGAGCGTTCATGTGAGTCCAAGGATGGGAATGCAAAGAACAACAACAAGAGGATGGCACTTGAGTGATGGCAGCTTGGAAGCAATATGGGCGTAATGCAGGTAGAAGAAAGATAGCACAAGAGATCTGAACTTGGCTATATGCAATTCCTAGCAAGATTATCAAACACAACAATGCAAGATACAAAAAATTCTCAGGCCCTTTTCTTGAATACAAGCATGGAATATATAGGAATGGAGGCTAGAAGGTTACTTCATGCACAAGGAATTGAAGAGGTAGTTCCACTCATTAAATCTATTTAAAAATAGAAGGAACTAGGAGAACCAAGCAAATGAAGCTATTTTTAGCAAATTCGACTCACGACACGTTCAAAAGATAAACTTAAGTGAATCATCACATGTAATTTCTCACATGAAGATTCTAGAAAAATCATCAGACCACCACCCTGTGCGTGGTGGTGGTTTTTAGACCACCCCCCGTCAGGGTGGTGGTTTGCAACCGCCACCTAGGCGGGGCGGTTTCTCAACATTGAAGGCCAAAACAAGCACATAATGAAAGGGGAAAAGGGAAAATGCAAGGAAAAGATAAGTAAGGCTATCTAGGCCACAAATATATACTACAAATGGGTTTTTGGAGCTCAAACACCTTCTCGAAAGGATTTTGAATCATCATTGGGACCTTTATAACCATTTTCCCACCAATGTAGCACATGCAATTTTGGGTGCGTACATATTTCCCCCTCGAGAAGCATCTTAGCCATGAAAGAGGCATAAAACGTAAAGTCCGAGTATGGATTCCCAAAATGGGGAGTTAGAGGCTATACCTACATGCCCATGTGTCAAAATCTCACCATCCAAGCTCCCTACTGCTAGAGAGAAAAAGAAGACTCAAGTGCAGATAGATAAAATATCAAAAATAAACACTAAATTAAAATGACAAGAGGACTTACCATTTGTGCGGGATGTAGAAATATACCTTGCACTGCGCTCCAGCCTTGTGAACACATATACTCAAGATGAGGTTAGAAAGACCATATATATATCAAAACAAATTCATTTTCTAATTCATTTGTGCATTGTTGATTTGGATTGTTTGATTGATTTGGAGCTCTGGATTTACGGTGACCATTTTTGATGAGAATATAGTCAATACATTCATGTGTCGAGATCATGATCATGCCTCCACATGTGGGAGATCGACCAACGTGCTCCCAGTTAGTTATTTCCTTCTTTGTCTTTTTGTACCCTAAAAGTTTAAATGTTGAAAACTTCACCTAGGGGGAGATTTTCAAAAAAATTGTCTTGAATAAGTCTTTAGGGGGGCACCCATAGGTCATGCTTTTGTTCTAGAAAAAATGGTCAATTTTATCATTTTTGGTCTTCCTTAGGGTTCACGGCGTGTTTTGAAATTTGTTCAGGACCACCACCCAAAGTAGGGTGGTGGTCACAGGACCACCACCCAACTCAAGGCGGGGTCCAGGAACCGCCGCCCTACACTAGGTGGCGGTTCTAGACAGAAATGTCAAAACATGCTCAAAACTTGACCTTTTTGGATTTTTGAGAGTTTACTATGTTTTTGATGAGCTTATTGTGTGGCGTGCTTTACTAACTTGCTCTTTTCTCATGTTTTGGTGGATGCAAAAAAAGGTGGAGTACATACGCTGGAGCAGAGAGAGAGAGAGAGTGTGATTGGCTCCCTGGGATTTTAGATCAGCTGACCCAGGCTGAGATGGATCTTCTACAATAGGTAGGCATCGGCGGATAGCATGGGTGCCCCATGTTTCTCCTACTAGTCATATTCTGTGTGACTTATTTTCTTACTTGGGATGCAGACCGGAACACTTTCTGGTTCCCAGGTGTCAGGGGGGAGTGGACCATCACTTTGGAGGATGTCTATCACATTCTTGGTCTCCCAGTACTTGGTAGGAAACTAACATTGGAGACAGCGGGGTCCAGAGCCATGATGAGACAACAGGCTACATACATGGGAGATGTTATTGTCTCTTCTAGCTCGAAGAAGGGAATAAAGGTTTGGTCTATTGCTACTTGCTCCCATTCCTACCCTCTGAAAGCCATCATGGGTATCCTATCCTCGAGACTAATCGGGGACAAGGGGGAGATACACTTTTGTACTTGTTGGGGCCCCATCATTGTGTAGATCAAGGCTCATGGCCATAGGTATGCCTGGGGAGTAGATATCTTGGGGACCACATACCATGATTTATACAGAGTCATGAGATTACAGGGGTAGTCATTGAGCCACCCCACTCTAGTTATGAGTTGGGTCTATGAGTGTTTCATCCCATATATGGTAGGGGGTGGAGGTGTCAGATCCAGGGCTATCGGGAGCTAGATGGATAGGCATGTCAGTGCTCTGACTCCACATCATTGGTGGCCTCTCTGACTACGGCCGACATGACCCCCACACCCTATCAGGATATGGCAGGGATATGGGGTGAGGAGACTATGATGATGGTAGCTTGCTCTTCCATGAGCAAGCTAGTTGATAGGGTGGGAGACTAGAGATTCATCCCTTTGACCGGGTACCTCAGCAGTTCGGTCTTCCATACCCTGTCATGCTTCCTCCAGTGACACCTATTTACAGGACTATCCAGGAGGCATGGAGAGGTCCTAGAGGGGATCTTGGCTGATAGTTGTTACTCTTGGTGTGCCTATTGTAGTTAGGTGTAGTTTAGGCTCGATGAGTAGTTGGTGCTCCTCAAGCACCTTTACTTCAGATTGGGGTGGCTCCTGCTCACAGTGGGGAGGAGGATGAGCCGATTGACTTGGACTCGATTCGAGGAGGAGGTGGGAGATGACACGGAGGGGGAGTTGGGTGGAGAGGAGGATGAGGGGGGAAGGACCTTCGGAGGGAGATGATAGTGACCCCACTAAGTGGCATGACACCCAGGAGATCCTCAGAGCAGCGCATGAGGAGGTGAGCACAGAGAGAGAGACTCTAGTCTCAGAGGAGACCCTTGGAGGAGATGATGAGTCCATGATGGGACAACACCATGCCTTTGGATTCGGGAGGCTCCATAACCACCACCAACACCTACCGTAGTAGCCCATTGATCCCACATGGATGCCCGAGACCCGAGTATGTTCAATACTCCTCTCTCTATTTTTGCTTATTGATTTTCATAGGTTTAGTTTAGTATTCTCTTTTGACTTGCATTTTGTGATTTTCTCTTTGCTCACTATCTCTTCTTTTTCCTTTTGTAGCATCCACACATGAGTGGTGAGAGCTCATTCGGTGGGTATGCATGTGTGGACACCCTGTTGATCCCCTCGGGAAGACTCGGGCCGAGTTAGCTGCTTGATTCAGGGCAGCCCTTAGCCATTGGCCGACATATCGATGTATTTTCTCCTATCTAGAAGATCACGGAGATGGTGACCTCCCTTCATGTGCCATAGTAGCTAGGTATGAGACCACCGAGCACTTGATGAGATGAAAGCCATTCTCATAGTGAGGCTATGGGTAGTGGGTGCCACCATGAGCACTCACACCATTCAGTCCATTCTCAGTGTCATCATAGTCATAATAGGAGCCCTAGGCATGGCCACACACCATCTGAGGGATCCCACAGGGATTGATAGGCCACTGAGCCTTTATTGCTTTGATACTATTTTTTTGACATTATACATTTTTTTTTGTGTGTTTCGGCTCATTGCAAGTGTTTTTGACCATGCCTAGCATGCATGATGACATTGTATACAAACTTGATCCATTATGATATACAGACTCTATTTTTGGTTCGGCATTCCATTGTATCCGAGTTGACTCTCTTTGGCTTATCTCTCATGTGTAATCTAGATGTTTAGAATTTCCACTTTCCTATGCTTTTTAGAATGTATGCAATGGATGTGAAATGATAACAAATGATTTCTTTTTGTATTTCATGATGCTGATATATGATGATGCAAACACAATGTGATCTTAAAACTTAGTTTCTTTTGCAATTTTCGGTACTTCATATTTGTCTTGACAAAACATGATGACATAATGATATGATGAATAGATATGCTTGCCCCACTCCTAACCCCACACAACTAGTAAGATGCGAGGGCTCAACACCGAGAGTTAGGAAGGGCACAAGCCATGAAATTTGTTGAATGGTAGTGGTGAGATGAAGACAGAGGTTTGACAGAGCCAAATTGGGATGCTACAACCTTACCCCACTAATGCTACCTCATAGTTTAGAATGTGAATTGCTCTGTAGTTTATCTAGACTTGGATCCATAGATGGCCACTTGGTTGACAAAATCTGGTTTTAAGGTTTTGAATTCTTCTTGGAATTTTGAACATCTAATCCACTTTGCTTTGACTTAAGATTTCCCAGTAATTGGTCTAATTGTTTATGACTTTCAGGTTTGTCAAAGAGACCCCCTATACCTTGCCCCATGCTACCAGTAGGAAGCACGGGCTCATCACCATGGAAAAAGCATAGGTGAGTAAGGGCATTTCCTTCCTTTCCCAACCCTACGTCACTAGTAAGAGACGCAGGCTCAACACCGAAGGTTGGTAGGGAAAAGAAATGTGTAAAATAAAATTTTTTGTTGATTTGTACTTGACTTACTTATTTGGGAAAAATCTTTAGAATGTTCTTATTTCCAAGGAGATGTATGTGGGATGGATGTGACACCATGAAGCTTCTAGAATAGACCATGAACAAAAGACACCTATCCTAAGAAGAAACCAAAAGTAGAACCAAGTATGCAGGCCTTGGTATGGTTACTGTCAAAACTTCATCTTATCCTACTGGAACTGATGAAATGATGCAAAAATAGTTGATGATACAATGAAGATTTGAAGAGACATGATTTGAATGTTTTGCCAATATTTTCAGAAGTTCTTGGGGATTGCTATAAGGATAAGCTCCTTGATCACACTTTTTACAAAATGAATGGAAAAATGAAAATGCAATGCAGATGTAATAATGTACATATGAGAATGTTGATGGATCATGCATAGTATCTCTTTAGGTGAAGGGAGTTCATGGATTCACTAAAATCCTCACCTTCTAGAGTACACAAATGGAATGCACCATTTTTATAATCTTCCACCACTCGATATGGACCTATCCACCTAGGTCTGAACTTTCTTCCCTCACCGGTCTTCTTGTCAATTTGGCTATCGAGTCTTAATACCAAATCTCCTTCATAGATCTCACATTCATACACCTTTTTATTGTATTTATTGAGCCATGCGGTCAGCATACACACTGTGTCATTGCTCAACATTCAATCTAACTTCATCGAGGCTTTCTAATTGGGAGAGATGAGCTTCTCGATAACCCTCTTCTCCTAGGATCCCATGTAATGAAATGCGGAGGCTTGGGTAGTTTGACCTCCAGTGGTAGAACTACCTCAACACCAAACACTAAAGAAAAGGGAGTTTCTCCCATTGGTGTTCTAACCGATGTTTGGTAGGCCCACAAGGCTGGAAAAATCTTCAGATGCCAATCTCATTTATTCTCCTTAACAATTTTTAGAAGAATGGACTTTAAAGTCTTATTGGTAGCCTCGGCTTGTCCATTAGCCTGAGGGTAATAGAGAGAAGTTGTGTGATGACTTATTTTGAACTTTGCACACAACTCACACACCTCATCATTTTTGAAAGACATGCCATTATCAAAAATAATGACCTGTGGCACCCCATACCTACAAATGATCTGGTTCAAGATGAACTTAGCGATTACAGAGCCAGGGATAGTGGTAAGGGGCATGGCCTCTACCCACTTGGTAAAGTACTCCATGGCTATAATTATGAAATTATGGCCATCCATTGATGAGGGAGAGAATTTCCCTATCAGATCTAGGCCCCACGTGGAGAAGGGCCATGGAGTTGTGATCGGTTGTAAAGCTTGTGCCGTATGTGGATTTCATGGGAAAACTCTTGACACTTGTGGCATCTACGCACACAAACTCTACCACATCATGTTCGAGGGTGGGCCAGAAATAGCCCATCCGATGTATCTTTTGGGTAGTAGCATGGCCACCAAGTGACCACCACATACCCCACTATGTGACTCATAAAGAATCTTTTCAGACTCTTCAGAATCAACACATCTCAATAGCATTCCATCAAAGGCTCTGCGATAAAGCACCTATTCCAGGATGACGTACTTGGTGGCAATTATGCATAACCACCTTCTTTGTTGTGACTTTCCCCTTCTGGTATGTGTGGTCCATGATGAAATTGATGATGTCAGTGTACCAAGGACATACAGAGATAGGGGGCCTGGTTTCAACGAAATATACGCACTCATCGGAAAGTCCAAATCTACCAAATCACCCCCATCTAATGGATTATCAACCAACCAATCTATGATGATTTGACCCTTAACTAATTTTTTATTTACAAACATTAGCTCAAACTCACCCATTAATGTAATGAAATGCCCAACCTTTTTAGACAAGGATCCTTGCATGAGGAATGTCCGTAAGTGGTCTGACTTGATGATGACCCTTGTCTCTTGATTAAGCATGTAATGTCTTAAGCACTTGGTTGTGAAAACTATGGCAAGGCATTCCTTTTCTACCTACATGTAGCATGTCTCATAATCAGTAACATCGAATGATAAAATAAACAGCCCATTCTCACTTTTCATCATCCTCTTGTGCCAACATACAAGGCTAGTGAAAATGTATAGCCCATGAATATAAGATCAAAGGGTGATCTGACCTTGGTGGCATTAGCGTGGGAGGGGATAACAAAAATCACTTAACTACCTTGAAGGCCTCATCACATTCCTCCATCCAATCCAGGCTATAATATTTCTTTAACAAATTGTTGATTGGATGAATGAAAAAGGTCAAGTCAGGGATGAACCTTTGGATTGCACCAAGTTTCCCAAGAAAATATCTAATACTAGACTCATCCGATGGTGGAACCATTTCTAACATAACCCGGATTTTGGCTAGGTCAACATCAATTCCTCATGAAGATATAATGTAACCCAGAGCTTTCCACTTTATTACACCGAATACACATTTCTCTAGATTCAATGTGACTCCATACTCAATCAAGCGCAGAGAGAATGATACGAAGCACCTCTGGTGATCGCAATCGCTTCTTGGCCTTGGCCAGTAGGTCATCCACGTAGGATTCCACAATCTTATGAATAAGATCATGGAATATGTAGGTCATTTCTCATTGGTATGTAGCACCAACATTCTTAAGACCAAATGGCATGATGACATAACAATAAGTTCCCCAAGGAGTTATAAACATAGTTTTAGCTTGATCCTCGGTAGAGATTTTGATTTGATTGTATCCCAAAAACCCATCCATGAGGGACAACAACTCAAATCCAGCCATTTGCATCAATGATAACATCAATGGATGGTAGCGGGAAATCATCCTTGGGACAAGCCTTGTTGATGTCCCGAAAGTCTATGCAAATACGGATCTTTCCATTTTTTTTTAGAATGGGGACAATGTTAGATACCCATTGTGAATAATCAACCGGCTTGATAAATCCTACTTGGAGAAGCTTCATTACTTCTTCTTTTACCATAAGGGCTACCTTTGGCTTCATAGGTCTTGATTTTTGCTTAATTGGTTTGGCATCCGGCTTAGTAACAAGATTGTGAACTACGATGTGTGGTGTAATTCCCATCATTTCCTTATAACTAAATGTGAAGGCTTTCTGATGTTCCTTAAGGACTTGGGTATGAATTTCTACTTCCTCTAGAGTTAAAGAGGACCCTAGTTTTAAGATTTTTGGTTCCTCCTCCATTCGATGTTTATATCAATCATTCCCTCAATTAAGGAGGCATTACCCTCCTCAAACTCAGGGGGGCTGGTGGTAAAACTCCAAGTCCCCTTCCTCTTCTACCTCATAAATTTCAAGATCTCTTCCCGGAGATGACTCAATCATTGGATTCCCAAAATAAGAGGAGGAACATGGAATTAGGGAAAAGTCTACCTCTTGACAAGTAAGATGTAATTCCACCAAAGCATTTTAAATAAGCTAAAGTTGACTCATCCCCATCGATAGGGTCTGAAGAGTCAAACTGGCCCTCAACTTCCATGTATGTCAACATTGACGCCACTGGCACTTTGCAAATCAAGGATTCAACGGAGTGAAACCATGAAGTTGGTGTCCTCTAAATCATTACTTGGGGTGAAGCGTGAGGTGGAAGTCACTATAGAGTCTTCCAGAAGGTTTTGTTCATGTGGAACTACCTCGATTGATATGAAATCAAACCCTTAGTTAGGTCCAACACGACAGTTTTATAGAGCTGTAAGTGTTCATCCCTAGTCTCGTATACCTCGGATACCTGATTTGTGACTAGTTGTGAATCACCCAACACCCTAATATTGAGGATGCCCATTCTCTTGGCTATAATGAGACCTAATAGAAGAGCTTCATACTCAGCCCCATTGTTTGTGCATTCAAAATTCAATTTGAAAGAAAAAGGTAAAACCCTTCCTTCGGGTGAGGTAAGGATTACACCTACCCCAGACACCAAAGCGACACTTGGCCCCATCAAAGTGGAGAGTCCAACAATTACTCGGAAAGATAGATGTTGAGTCATCCTTTGTAAGTTCTTCTTTTATTTTGGTTACATCTACCATGCAAACCTCATCTGTTGGAAGGGAACCAGGTCCCAAAGCATGTCCCATACCCATGGAATCGAAGGGAAGAAGGATAGGAAAATCCTTTTCTAATAGTTCAACAATATTTGTTGTAGTTCCTAGTGAAACTATCTCTACAACAACACTTTCATCCTTGAAGGCTAGAATACCCTCGATCAAACCTATAACCTCTAATTCCATCATGGGAACCAACTTTTCTTCTGGTAACATGCTTACTAGGTTTGTTTAACTGGTTGGTGGGAAGCTCAAATTTAGAGTGGACCCTGGCCTTTTCTTCAAGTTGGCCAGATGTATGTCAAAGGGCTTTGGATCACCCTGAGTGACAAAGACTTTCCCTAAATGTAGGAATCTGACTTCTTGGAATAGGGTGGATGGGATTGCTTTCATGCGGTGTATCCAAGGGTGACCAAGAATCATATTATAGTTGGTTTCCCGATCTATAATATAAAACTTAGTAAGCACCATCTTGGGTCCAAGAGTGACTAGTAATACTATGGTCCCGATCGAGGTCACCTTGAGACTATCATAGCCTCTTAATGTGTTTCACGAGGAGCAATTAGTCTCCCCATATCCTAACTTCTAAAGAAAAGAGAAGGGGATGATGTTAACTGTTGCCCCATCATCGATCATCACATGCTTCACATAGTTGTTATAGATCCAAACTTGCAAAAATAGGGTTGGATCACCTCTACGAGCTATTTCGGCATCCGTAGGCATCTTTCTTATGTCAAATACAAACCCAATATCCCTTTCGGGCTGCCTGGAGGGAAAACATCAAAGTCTATATGGTTTATCTATGCCTCTCGGTGGTGGGGTAATGTTAGCCAAATGGCCGAGACCAAGCACTTCCAAGAGAGTGGCTCGATGAGCGGGAGAATTCTTTAGTAGATCTAAGAAGGAAATGTGTGAAAAGGTCTTGGTTAGATCATTGATCAAGTCATAAGCCCCTACTTGGCTTGCTTAGCATGTCATGAGCATTATTCGAGACAACTAGGTAAATCGGATCGAGCTGCGATGAATAGTCTCTAGCTCTTGTTGCAGCGTTAATCTGGAGTTCAACATCCAACTCAACCAAACCTATGATCTTCATTTGTTGGTGACCATCCAAAGGAGGTGCCACCTGTGGGTTTGATGAAGTTGAGGCTTCATGATCATGAGTCCCTATTACAATGCCTTTATTCAAACCATTAGGATCTAGTCTTCCATCCTTTAGATGCGTGGGGAGAGGATCATTGAAGATTCCCAATGGCATGTGTTCTGTGGAGACACTAGGTCCCATATAGGTGTTTTGATTAGGCATAGTTGGGTTGGCTAGAAACATGTCAACAAACAACTATCTTTGGTCTTCTGGAAAATGTTGCAAAAACTTATTACAATCATGACAAGTTCTTGCGTCATGCCCATGGACCCTATGGAAACCACAATACAAGTCAGGATCATAATCCCAAGGCCTTTGGTTTGTTCCTTGTTGTGGTCCAAAACCACGGTTATTGTTTGGTTGTTGATTGTTATAGTTAACACTTTGGAACCCTTGCCCCTGGTTCTAGAATTGGTTGGGGTATTGACTAGGGCTTGGGGTCGGCATTTGTCTTTGTGGCTGAGGTTGTTGTTGTTGTTGGGGATGATTAAAATCCACAACATTTATTGAGGGTGAGAAATTGTTTCTCCTCTTATTGTTTCCATTGTTATTCCCATTGTTGTTGTTATTCATTGTACTGTATACTGGTGGGATTAACAACATTAGGATTTTTGGGCTGGTCAGTTACACCATCGGTCATGACTCCATGATTCTTGTTAAGGATCTTTGGTCCTTGATTTATTTTTATTGTTTTGGAGTAGTTGGGAGTGTTTTGAGAAGGGGTAACTAACTTCCCATTTTCTCTGTAGGTCTTACGACCACTGTCGATGGCCACTTGGTCGATCCAAAGAGCACCCTCTAGCACCTCTTCATAGCTCCTTAGTGGGAACTTTTGAACCTCTTCCTTCATCTCTCTTGTTGAGGGAGTGGAGGAACAAATCACAAAGTTCCATTTGGTCCATGTTTGGAGCACTTGCGGAAGAGTAGAGAACATGTCACCACCTCTGAATGAAGTGAGTTGCAGACTCATTATGTTCTTGTTTGATATGAAGAAATTCTCTGATTCCTATTTTCAAAAAGCTTGTTCATATCAAAGGCTTTGATAAACTCTGACACTAGTTTCTTGAACGAGTGTATCGAAGCCTCCGTATCCTATAATACCAGTCGAGAGCAATACCTTCAAGTGTCTTAGGGAAAATATTTGCAATGACTACATCCCATGGGAGCAGCTCTCGAATGGCCATTGCATAAGCTTTGATGTGGGCATTTGGATCACCCTCCCCCTTGAACTTTGGGAGATCAGGCAAGGGTCTCGGAGCATGACTTCCCGAATGGAGAAATCTAGGGGTTCTTTGAGATATTTAGAATAAGTCCCCATTGCATATGTTTCCACCATTGAAGACCCTTGTTGGGGAGGTGGGGGCTGCGTTGGCTACTGAAATGGGACAACATAAATATTTGGTGGGGGTATATGACATCCCTTGCATTTGTCCATATGGACCTGGGTAGGTGTACATGTCCCCTGTGGAGATTTGGAATACATGTGTATATATGGGGGTTGACTTCCTTGATATGGAGCTGAAGGCATGAAGCCAGGGAATGTCACATTTCTGGCTGGTATAGCATTTGAGAATGCACTTTTGGATGGTGCCTATTTGTAGATGACCATATGTGGCTTGAGGAGGCATACCCAAGGTACCCATCCCAGTTAACAAGTCTACATGGTTTGGAATATTCATGTAGACTTGGTGGGTTCTGGGCAGTCGGTATTTTCCCATGGTTTTGTGGGTAGGAAGGAGCCCACTTGCCCTGCGTATGAATTATGTGTATTCTGGGAAAGCTCTAACTCCTTGACCTTATCAACCAAAGCTGAAATGACATCACCCATTGATGGGGTCGGTGCCCTGCTTAGATTCCTTTGGTTGAACCCTTGAAGGTTGTTGAGGAATATGGTGTCCCACTATGAATTGTTCATGATGTTGCCACCCCTCATTGGTTGTATTGTCAGTTGGTGGTGGGGTAGCATTATTGTTTTGAAGTGGGACACTACCTTGCCCTTGTAACCTATCAAAATATTGGTTCATTTGTTGGAATTTCTGCTCACTCCTAGCATATCATGCTAGATACTCCTCATCAAGATGGGGGAGTGGATCGGATTACATGGTGATGGGTTTCAAACAATACCCGAGGAGATGAACTAGCTTCTCCAGTAAATGTCATGTTATTTGAACTTGATTGTTCAAGGGGTAAGTCTTGAGTGATCTGATCTAGTTCTTTGATGCACATAGAAGAACCAACATTGGTTCCCTAAAGCAGAGGGTTTTGAGTGGATGAGTGGTTGTCTACCCATGTTGAAAGTGAAGGTGACTATTGTGGTATGTTTGAGTGGTGTTGGTACAAGTCAAAACCTAGGATGGGTCGACCATACTCATCATATCTCGACATATTCGGGGGTATAAGAATACCCATAGAATAAAGGATGGATGAAAGTGGAAATGTTTAGAGACTAGCTCTTCACGTCGGGTTCACCAATTTGTATGATAAAAAATCAACACGTGACCTTCTTCGCACCCGACTTCTCCCGAGGTCATGCCGAGACAACCGGTGTGGAATTTGAAATGGGAGTGAAAGTGATGGTGATGACCAAGCTAATTGGGCAACCTTATGTCTTTGACACATGCAATAATGGAATCTATGAATCTAATGCAAAGAATGCTCTCCTAACTTGAAGGGGTGTGATGGTAGGGTCTGATATAATAGCTACTCGGAGACTCCAATCGATGTCTAGCTCAGTTGAGATTCTATTGGTGGGTTGTGGAATACGTGGAAAGTAGCCTGCAGTGCCTCATATGGGTTTCTAGACAAGGTCATGGAAATTGAGACAAGAGATGTAGCGGAGCTGCGGGACTAAGGGTGATTCTCTGGTCTCATCCAGAAAGTCTTAGCCTGATCGGCTGCTATGTTCAACAATGAAAGTTGTGTGATAATATCAGTGGAAGTGGTGAGGATATGAATACTTATGTGTAGGCTAGTGTCGATATCTAACTGACTAGTAGGTCCATTGGGTTGCGGGACCTTGTGGGTCACAACCAAAGACTCGTTGAGGTTGAGGCCCTGGAATGGTCATACATGCAGTCAAATCCTATTCCCAGAGTAGTCCAAAAGTCATAGGCCTTGTTAGCAGCTATGTTTAAAGTCTCTAACTATCTTATTTTCTCTGTGTATGTGGTGGGTGTGCGTAAGATTGTTAAGCGCAGACTTGTGTCAATGTCAGTTACTAACTCTGGCCCATTGGGTTGTGGGACCAGAGGATCACAACCATAGGTATTTTCCTATTATGGACCATTGATGGTCATACAAAATGAATTTGATTCATTTTCGGTGAATAAACTATCTATCAAATGAAATCTAAACTATATTTTTGGTGTTTTCTCAATATATAAGAACAAAACAATAAAACAAGCTAATCTATGGAAATAAATATTTTGTGCTTTTCTAACTTTTCAGACAATGCATCTAATCTAACAAACAATTTAAAGAAAACAAATAGTTGGCCGGATGTAGCTAGCTATCTATGCAGATGTGTGAATCTAAATCTAAGATCTACTCTAATTCAAATAAAATCTCTCCAACTCTACCTCAAAAGTGAAGAATAAATCATGACTCTAATAGAGCTATCATTCACCCACTATTTCCCTAGCAATATTGAAGAGAAAACTTCCTATTGACTTGATCTACTTGTAACTATCTGATTAATTGAAATGAATTGTTTCTCTACTCTATTTGATATGCAATTTGACAAAACAAAGCAAACAAATACACAACTCCAACCTAGAAGAGCAAGAGCTTTGGAAAATCCAAAGTATGAGTATCTATCCCCTCAGTTCTTTCCTTTCTTTCTCTGAGCATTCATGTGAGTCCAAGGATGGGAATGCAAAGAACAACAACAAGAGGATGGCACTTGAGTGATGGCAGCTTGGAAGCAATCTGGGTAATGTAGGTAGAAGAAAGATAACACAAGAGATCTAAACTTGGCTATGCAATTCCTAGCAAGATTATTGCAGCACAACAATGCAAGATACACAAAATTCTCAGGCCCTTTGCTTGAATACAAGCATGGAATATATAGGAATGGAGGCTAGAAGGTTACTTCATGCACAAGGAATTGAAGAGGTAGTTCCACTCATTAAATCTATTTAAAAATAGAAGGAACTAGGAGAACCAAGCAAAAAAGCTATTTTTAGCAAATTTGACTCATGGACGCGTTCAAAAGATAAACTTAAGTGAATCATCACATGTAATTTCTCACGTGAAGATTCTAGAAAAATCATCAAGGGGAAAAGGGACCACCACCCTCCAGCGTAGGTAGGTGAATGGTTTTGACTCGAAACCCCTCGGGGTGGTGGTTTTGAATCATCACGAACCACCACCTGAATGCCAGGTGGGGCGGTGGTCCTAGCATTGAAGGCCAAAACAAGCACATAATGAAAGGGGAAAAGGGAAAAATGCGAAAATAAGTAAAGGCTATCTAGGGATCTATTTTTCCAAAGTCTATTACCACCTCTGCAAGAGAGTATCATCTTTGAGACATCTCCATCATTTGATCATTTAGCTATGCGAAAACAAACTACTATCTATGGGAAAGATTAAATATAAGAATCGGGCTTCATCTTCTACTTGATTTCAATTAAAATATCCTTTCAAGCCATCTCCTAAGCCCACCGAATAAAAACTACTATCAAAATTATCTCTACTCTTGACAATATTCAATGGAAACCTACAAAGTTTACATTTACTAAATTTCCTTGTGCTCCACATATTTTATTACTGTAACTCATTGAGAGTAATCTTATTATGCTTCCTCCTCCACTTACCCAGGATCCATCTCGCCCTAAAGCATGCAATTATAACAAAATTTTCATATGTGACTATTATCAATGTGTTGTGCATTCCAAAGATTGATGTTGCAAACCTCAACATCTTATTCTAGATCTCATCGACAATAATGCAATAGAGCTTCAAGAGCCTTCGACATCTACATCGGCCAATGACAACAAAAATCTCAAAATTTTCAATGACCCATTGCCTAAGCATGACAAGCAAATGGTTTATTCTTTAGCTAATCATAAATATTGCATGGTGCCTCCTCCTTCATCGGGGCCCTTGATTTTCTAGTTGTGCATACTGAGGCATATCTACCATTCATCACATTATCTCGATTATGATTTTCATGTTCTTTTTCTTGATACATTACATGTCCCTACTTATATCAGATCTTTAGCTATACATAACACTACGGTCAACTCATTTTCCCCTCTTTGTGTGTGTTCTATCATGCTCCTAATTCTTATCAATTATCTACTCTTGCAAATTTCATATCCAATTCCTAAATTCTATCGTTATGTCAAGCTTCCAATCATAATCGGTCCCCTTACCCCGCTTATGCTATTCATTGTGGTACCTTCGGTTGAACGTTGTGACATGCTCTTAGGTCTTTCTTGGCTTTGTGCTACTCAGGATATATTTTCCATGACTCATTTGTGTCTTAAATTCATTCACAATAAGCAAGTTGTCTCTATCCAAGGTGTTCCATCATCCACTCCATTACCTCAACCTCCTCTTGAGGTTTCTATTGAACTTACTAGAGCTTCTAGATCCCTAGATCTCTCAAATCTAAAGTGTAATTTTCTGCTAGCTCTCGTATTCGTACTCAACCTACTCGGTCTCATCGGTCCACTAGTCCATCTCATTAGCCTAGGTCCACTACTCGGATGGATCCTTCACATCGGTGCATATCACCTCCTCGGTATCCTTCACATAGGTGCACATCACCTCTTTGGGCTACTTCACATAATTACACATCACCTCCTCCTCGGTATCCTTCACATAGGTGCACATCACCTCTTTGGGCTACTTCACATAATTCCACATCACCTCCTCAGTATCCTTTGCATAAGTGCTCATCACCTCCTAGGTCTCATTGTTGAGCCCCTAAGGAGACTCAAACTAGTGTGGGGTACTGCTGAGTCCCTACGGTTTTTTTCAGAGAAGCGCGGAAGATTTCCATGGGTAGTAATCAAACTAGTGTGGGGTAATGTTGAGCCCCTAAGAAGACTAGGTACCTAAGGCACAAAAGGTTTTGTCGTGTTCCAGTGAGGCCCAAAGGCTCATGTGGAAGTAACTTTGGGGAAAGCAAGGAGGTTCGCACCTAGGTAGAACATGCTCAGGACTTAGCCATACTTTGGACCACAGTAAAAGTTGCAATAAGGGACATGTGGAGATGTGACCAAATTTGATTGTGAATAAGGATAAAACATGGAGATTTACAACCCAAGGAAGGAATATTATAGGATATGGTTATCATGACAGGATTAGGAGCTGTAAAGTTGAGTTAGTTATGGTTAGTTAGTGACACTTACATTCTGAAGATACTTGAGTATGACAAGACATGATGACATTTGATAGGTAGTTCACTCTGAGTGATGAGTAGGTGGTAAAGAGAATATTCCTTCGAGTCCCTTGTTATGTATTGATTTTCATGACAAAGAGAGAAAAAGAAAAAAAGAGAGAGAGGCATGAGAGAATGGATGAGCAAAGGAGTGCATAATGTGTGAAGGAAGTGTGTGTAAGAATGTAGAGGGAGCTAAGAGAGATATGTGTGATCACTGTTGTAACTTTTGTAATGGAGCCATCATAGGAAAATATTGAAACTTTGTTGATGTATCTAGGTCTATTTATGGAACTCTTGATGTATTTGGCTACTTGTAAAAATTGTGAATCAATATATGATGGATTGTTATGAATATCTATGTTTATGGGTTCAAACCCTAGTGTTCTTCATATTTTCATGATTCAAATCTAATTCCTCTATGTTGATATAATGTTTTCATTCATACTATGGTGCATCTGTGTTTGGATCTAGTTTCTTTATTTATGTTATAGAATGTATGTATGTATGTTTATGCACTATTCCTCCATTAATGGTGATCATTCTTACAAATCTCACATAAAGGAGGGGCTCGGAACCTACATGCACCTTGGGTGAGTGCTCGAGTTTAGGATTGGGTGATATGTCGGTGTGCCTAGGAGTTAAAGGGTTAGGAAAAGTGACTACATCTTGGTTTTGTTATCGGGACCAATTTTTAATTTGTTGTAAGAAGGGTGTGTGATGGTAGAATGCTTGACCTTGGATAGTGTGAAAACTTGGATTAAGAATAAGGAGGATGATTTTGCACAAAGATTCAACACTGGACCTGAGTTTGATTCATGTGCATGGGTGGAGGAGCATTTATATCATGAGCTTTATGAGACATTCTTTTGTTCTTTTCCATTAGAACTGTATGGATGGTTGTTGGCATATGCATCAAGGAAGAGTTGGTATTATAGAGCCCATGTTTAGACCCAAGAAGACTACCAGTGGCTTCATGATGTCGATTTGATCTAGACTCATGTTGTTGATCATTGGTGGAGTGGTGTGTTGACTAGCTACATGTTGGAGTACGTGGTGTCTATTTATTCTTTCCCAGAGGTTGCTAATTTCAAGTTCTTACGAGAACCGAGAGGATATTTCTTGCATGCTATACCGTTAGCCATTAAGATCCTAATCATCACTTTGAGTTTAGAAGCATTTCCTATGGCTATCTAAACTCCCACTAGGCATGAGGCAGAAAGTGTGCGATGAGAGATGGGGGATCCTATGGTAGAAGTGGAAATAGAGGAAAGATGACTCAATTATAATGAAGCATAAGATAGGGAATTGACGAGACAACACAATATTTTGAGAGTGATGGATGTATGGAGGTAGACGTTATGTGAAGGATTTGAGGTTCATGTGGATGGTGTGGAATCGGATCGATCATGTGCTACCCCATCTTGGAAATCATTGGATAAAACCCCCAAGTTCGATGAGAGCTTATTAGATGAAGAAAGGAGGACCGTAGGTGCGCATCTAAACCCACTTAGTGACCTAGCCATTGTGCTTAGTTTCCCAACTTCTGAGACAAGTATTTCTAGTTTCGTTAGTGTTGGTGAGTGAGTAACATCAGGTAGATATCATTTTTCATTAAATTCATCTATGGCGACAAAAAAATGTCCCGTGTCCTGGATGAATTCGATTTAGGTGCATCGTTTGGACAAAGTGTGGATGCACAGAGCGTGGGAATCACATCTCTGCAAGCAATTCAACTTCATAGACTATTGGATCCTAGTTTAGTAAAATGGTGGGAATGTAGAGTAGCACTACTTCAGGCCTTGTACCTGCTACAGGAGGAGGATCCAAAGGATCTAGTGGATTTGGAGGGTTAGGAGTTAGTGGAACTAGTGGATCTAGTGGTGGAGGCAACACAAGAGGAAATCAAAGTTCTGGATCTAGTGGACAAGGACCATAACCCCATCAATAGGTATTTTATGAGATGTCTCTTCATTTTCCGATTATAAAGGTGTTGAGGATGTTGCAGAGTATGTACATAAGTGTGAATTGCTATGACGTGTGAAGGGGATCACTATCTTGGAGTGAAAGGTAAGCTAGTTTGTAATTATGTTGCAGGGGCACGTGTATAGATGGTACTAGAAATATGACCCACATCAAATGGCGATGGATTATAATGTGTTGCATGATGCCCTCTTGGTGGAGTTTCATATTTCTGAATTTGAGCAAAAGAGCATCAATGTCCTTAAAGAGATTCAACAGGGTATGCCGAAGAGAGTGTGCAGGAGTATGATGCACGCTTTGAGACTCTCTTGTCAAAGCTATCTTATGATATTCACCCCTCTTAACATGCTTAGTGATTCATTGGAGGGTTGATAACACCTTTCAGATGAGAACTTTCACATTATACTTTCATGGATCTCGAGGCCCTAGAGAATACTTTACATGCCGAGGACATCGAAGCATTATTATTGGGGTAAGTCCCTTTTGGAGGCATAGATTGCTTCCATGGTAAAACAACTTGAGAATTTATCTGCAAATTTAACACATGAGACTCGCAAGCTTTAATGTGTATGAATTGTGAAGTAGAAGGACACACCAAGGATAGTTTCCCTCAAAAGTTGGTGCGCACCATAATAGTAGACTATGAAATATGTCACAGGGATCATGATCCAAGTAGATGCCCTTTGTTATAATGTGTGCTCCATAAGAATGTTTCCTACTATTGTAAGATTGATACCTCTACTACGCATGATACAAAGAATTGTCGGTTGATAAACCAAATTCATGATGCAATCGACATTGGTGTATGCTTTAGGCCAACATTAGGAACAATTCTAAGAATGAGGGGCATCAACATGAAGGGCATGAAGATGGTGGAGGAAGAGGAAGAATATTTCATGGAGGATTCAGAGGCCATAGTGGTTATGGTAGAGGAAGAGGTGAATTTCCCTATGGAACTTGTTTCAATTGTGGATCTATGGATCACTATAAGTGCGAATGCTCAGATTTGTTAAATGCCATGGTGTGGAAAGAAACACAAGTATGAGGAGTTCCTTGACTTGTATAATCACATGAGATAGAACCAGAAGAAGGAAAAGGGTGTGGGAATGGTTAGTGTAAAACACGTTGAACCTTTGTTCATGCCTACGGTAGCATCTAATTCGAGTTGGAGCCTCAGTATTTGTGACTACACTCGCTGAAGCTACATGTGATAGAGACATACCAAAGGAAAGGCATCTTATTACAAGAGAAGAGGTATTACATGGAAGTACCCTGATCCGACTTATTTGAAGGAGGTTTACTAGAGACCATAGAGGTGATTAGGAGTTTGCAAGGAGAGATCCAGTGCTTGAAAGAGTAGTCGTAGAAGTTGGAATAGGTGAAGAATGTTGAGATCCCTCAGAATGATGTTGATGATGTTAAAGAGGTATGTAAGATGTTGTACTAGGAAAATATCATTCCCCTATTAGGATAATGGTTGAGAGATAAGGTACCGCACCGGGGTGTGAGTGTGAGAGGAAGATATTGCATGCTAATTTGCCCCCTCATAGTCTTGATTATGACAAAGATATCACATTGAATGTGGTAGTTGATGGATGGATTCTAAGAAACATACTAATTGACACAAGTGCAGAGGTTAATGTTCTTACTTTGGATGCATGGAATCAGATGGGGAGACCACCATTACATCCATCTTTGAATGTGTTTTATATGGTGAATAAAACTAAAGCTACACCTATTAGAGTCTTGAAGGATGCTTCTATAACCATTCAAGAGGCTAAGTTCACTAGGGAATTTGAAGTCTTAGTGCTTGTTGAGGTAGATAATTTCCCAACATTACTCGACACCCCTTGGTGTTATGCGAATAATGTTGAGCTATGCTTCAAAAAGGATACATTAACTTTGAGAACAATAAGGAGCATGTAATTATTCCATTAATAGATTGAAGATTTGCACCTTATGTTAATCATTTGGGGAAGAAGACATCAAAAAAATTTATGTGTGCATTATCGTGATCCAAAGGTTATTGAGCCATCAAGAGAAGGAGTCATTCAATGGACGTTGATCGATCCATGAGTGATATGAATAGAATTACATGTGATAATTTGGTGCACATGAGACTTATGATTTGATTGGGAGATAAATGAAGGGCAATGTGACTCGTGTTGTTAAGGTGCATTTGATTAGGCACCTGAGAGGAAGACAATTACCAAATTATACTAGAGAAGGTAACCCAAATGTCTATTTGTGTGTTATGGAAGTCCAGTGGACATGTGTTATGGATCGGAGGAATAGGATTATTTATACCTTACGTGGGATAGCGGCTTGTTGGTGGATGACAACCCATCGAGATAATATTATGGAGTGGCACAAAGTAAGAATCATGTTCTCTATTAGATTTCTCTCGGAGTAATGAACCTTCAAAGATACATGACTATCATGGGAAGGAATCAACCTTGTACCATGTTCAAACATGTGAGAAGGCCTAGATAGAAGGATCGAAGCTTTACCCCCTTCACTCAGGTGCATAAGTTCTATTCCACCTTACAGGGTTGTGAGTGTGCATGGCATATCCATTCAAAGTTACATCATCAGACATGAAATTAACAAGAGTTGATGACAAGTATTATTCATACATTTGAGTATCTCTCTTCTAAATCCCCAAAGTGAATGAATCCTTACATGTAGTCAAGCACCTTACTCTTGGAGATAGTGCCAAATTTGAGGACCTCATTCTAGATTTGCTAGGGGAGCTTGAATTGGAGGCACGCTTCAAGGAGAAGAAGAAACATATGAAGTATAATTTGAGTGTGCTTGCCTAGAAAAAGAGAAAGGAAAGATGGTGTACCTAATAGATGATGAGGAAGTAAAGAACCTAGATGTTGATCATACCAAAGGTATGTGCGAAGTCTTAGATAGTGTGGATGAGGAGGTGTGACTTACCATAAGCCTTTAAAGACAAAGAAGATCAACATTGGCACAGAAGTAGAACCAAAAGAAGCAATCATTAGTGATTACTAGACATACCAAGAGGTCTCAAAGATAATTGAGTTGCTGCATGATTTCTAGGATTTTTTCCCACGTGGATACCATGAATTAAAGGGAGTTCATCCCTCATTGGGAGAGATGTGGATTAATTTGAAGGAAGGTGCGCACCCGATTAGGAAGAGACCCTATAAGATGAATCCTAATCTATGCGTGAAGGTTAAAGAAGAGATTGAAAAAATGTTGGAATCTGGGATCATTGAGGCTATTGAAGAGTCTAAATGGGTTAGCCCAATGGTGATTAGTATCAAGAAGGATGGAAGGATAAGGATATGTGTGGACTACAGAGACTTGAATGTTGCATGTGTGATAGATCCTTTTCCAACACCTTTTATTGAGGAAATTTTGGAAGGTGTAGTAGGGTGTGAGATCTACTCTTTTACAGATGGATTTTCAGGTATCACTAGGTAAGGATTGCAAAAGAAGACCAGAGAAGACTAATTTCACCACGGAATGGGGAAGTTTTTCTTATATAGTTATGCCCTTTGGACTTAAGAATGCACTTGCTGTGTTTTAACACATTATGGTGCAAGAATTTCAAAATATATTCATATTTTTCTACAAGTTTACCTGGATGATTGGACAATGTATGGATTGGTGAAATATCATTGTGATAACTTGAGGCTTGGTGTTTGAGAGATACAAACAGGTTGAGTATCTATCTAAATATTAAAAAATGTGTCTTTGCTACTCCCTTTGGCACATTGCTAGGTCATATCATTTGTAAGAAAGGATTATTGGTGGATCCTACTAAAATCACTATTATCTTGGGTCCGGAGGAGCCCACCAATCAAAGCGCAGTGCATGATTCTTGGGGCATATGGGTTACTATAGGAAATTCATAAAAGGGAATGCCAGATCATCGCACCCTTATAATAATTATTAAGGCATAACGAAAGGTTTCACTATGATGAGACACAACAGATGGATTTTGATACATTAGAGGAGAATATTATTATTGTGCCCATTTTGCACTTTCCTACTTGGGACAAGCCCTTTCATGTGCATGTGGATGCATCAGGTATGAAAATTGGGGTAGTTTGACACAACTTGGAGAAGGGATTGTTGATCACCCCTTGTGTTTTGCAAGATGAAAGTTAACTCTAGTGAGAAAAATTACACAACAATGGAGCACGAAGCATTGTCTATGATTTATGCACTTGCATAAGTTTAGGTAGTACTTGTTGGCTACTCCATTTATCTTTTACATAGATCATATGACACTTAAGTATTTGGTGAATAAGCCTATTTTGTAAGGGTGCATATGCCAGTGGATCTTTTTATTTCAGGAATTCGACTTTTCGGTGGTAGTCAAACCAGGAAGTGTAATTTAGGACCTAACCATCTTTCAAGAATTAATTCAGGTGAGGATGCGTAAAGCATTGAAGACACAATTCCGGATGCATAATTGTTCGATTACATTGCATGCCCTAATATGGAGGTTATTGCTATCTTTTTATGAATAGGTGTGGTGCTTGATGAGATGAAGATTATAGAAAAGAAATAACTTTCCATTCGTGAAGCACCTTACATGTTGATAGGTGGAGACCTATACAAACTTATTCGAGATGAGGTTTTGTGCCGATGTGTACTAAAGCATGAGCACGTGGGTATTATGGAGGAAGCTCATGGAGGGATTACTTGTGGACATTATGCAGGTTGAGCCACCACGTGCAAGATTCTGATGGTTGGCTTGTGGTGGGAAACATTATACAAGGATTACAAAGAATATGCCAAGGGCATGATCATTGCCAACACCTTGGGAAGCCTAGGCATAGAGATGAAATTTTGTTGAGGCCTATAACAAGCACATAACCATTTTAAAATGGGAAATTAACTTCATGGGCCATATTTCCCACCAGCGCACATGATAGGTTTGCGCTATATTATTACTTGTACATATTATCTTACACGGTGGGTGGAAGCAACGCCTATGAAGGATTGCATTGCAACTACTATAGCAAGGTTCCTTTGGGAGAATATAATAAGCAAGTATATATGTCCATTAATTTTAACAAGTGATAGGGGTACCCATTTTTTTAATGATATTGTTAGGATACTATTGGCGATTTATGGTATCCCATCATAAGACTACACCCTATCACCCACAAGCTAATGGAATTGCTGAAGCTTTCAACAAGATTTTGAGCCACACATTGACAAATATTTGTGATGTTGGAAGGAAATATTGGGATGATAAGGTTTCTATTGTACTTTGGTCATATAGACTACCTATAAGAGGCTAAATAAGGCAACACCCTTTCAATTGGTGTTTGGTGTAGAGGTGGTATTACCATTTGAGTTCATGTTACCATCCCTACGTATTACACGCGCAAGAGGATTGGAAGATGAGAAAGCACTTGAAGAGCGCATAGACAAGCTAATACAGTTGGTTGAGAGGCACACTATAACTCAATGTATCCGTAAGACAGAAAAAGTAAGATAGAAGGCCAAACATGATCGACACATTAAGAACAAGAATCTTGAATTTGAATAGATGGTTCTTCTATATGACTCCAAGTTCTTGTGCCACCCTAGAAAGTTCCAAGTGCATTGGTTGGGACCATATGTTGTGACCTATATACTTGAATCGGGAACTTTCTAGTTAGAATCTTTGGATGACACATGGTTTCCTGGTTACTTTAACAAGATTAGGTTGAAGCCCTACTATAAATAAGTCTTCTTGGTGTTTGTAGTAAGGAAATGTTACCAATTAGCTTAGGGTTTCCTTTAATAAATTTTCCTTTATATTTTTTTCCTTTCATTATCGCTATGATTTGTCTTTTTAGTTTGGTGTTGTGTCACACGTTGGTGCACTAGTAGCTAATTACATTTTAAGTGATTCCATGTGCGAGGACCATGCATACCTTTAGTGAAGGGTGGATTGGGGTATAAATTTAGAAAATAGTGGCACATTTATAAGAAGGTTGGATTGATCTTAAAATCATTTTGGATTGATCGATGCAAAGGAAGAAGAATGATTTGTGTGGTATATAAGGTGTTTAGATTTGTGTTGTAGTAGAGGTGTTTTTAGAAAAGTTGAGTGGATGAAAACCACGCAAGAGAGGAAAAAGATCACGCAGTATAACATGAGGTAGGTAGCGGGATGATAAATTACTTAGTAGATGGATCATACGTTAACTACTTCGGTGTAATAGGGCACGCATAGGAAGTATGTGGTAAGGAAGTAATGGTAGCATACTAGAAGGTTATGACTGTAGTGCGTGAGGTGGAGTCGTGGAAGTTCATTTAAACGGAAAAGGTACTTTATTAAAAAGTAACATTAAGATGCATGGGTCGGAGGGACATTGAGGTCTTAGAAAAGTATAAACAAGGGGTGAGGGTACTCATTCTAACTACCTTGAATTTGAAATTTTTTATGCTCCTGAGTGATTGAAGTGTGACGAAGGTGTGATAAAGATGTGAGGTATTTTCTATGAGCCAGTGACATTGTGTAAACTTTAATAAGATCTTACGGGGTAGCATGAGGAAAAGAAAATAGTAGGGCAGTAAGGGGTTCTATTAAAGTGAAGCTACTCAAGTCAAAAGCTCGGACATATAAGGAAGAGTTGAAACAAATATGACATGGAGTAAAGAAACAAAGATGGCACCAAAGAAGGCACGAACCAAGAAACCAGTGGTGGAGAAGGAGGAACCTATTGAGGTATACTCGAAATGCAATACCTCATTGGGTGTGATTAAGGTAGAGAAGTGGTGTTTAAATCTTTATAGATGCAAAATTAGTGAATTCAACCATAGAATGACGAACATGACAAGTTGATGTGGGAGGATCTAGAAAAAGACATTCCGGGGTTAGACAAGCTCAAAAACCCTAAAGTGGATGACTCAATGCAAAAAGAGTTACAAAAGAGTGGGGTTTTATAGCTTTGAGAGCTACCCTTCTTCACTAAACCTATCTCTCTCTTTTGGTTGTTAATGTTGCAAGTGCTTGATAAATTATTCTACTTTGCAGGGAGAAGAATGAGATTTACAGGTCAATTGATTAGAAGAGTAACAGGGCATGTGAAATAATGGCGAAGACATGGCACTCAATTTATGTGCCATTGTAAAAATTAAGGAATCGGCGAAGCACTTGAACTATGAGATGGAGGAAGGGCCCAGGTTATATCAAAAATTAGTGACCTGACATTAAGGGTCATGCAAATTCGACTCATCACCGTAAATTAGGTGCATCAGAATGGTGGATAGATATAAATAAGAGATTCCTATACATTACATATAGGGTATCTAAATAGGCACACTACAACTTCATGCAATTTTTTGTGAATAGTATCATTAAAAAGGCGCAGGTGCAAAATGAGGTTAGATCAAAGATCACAGGGGGATATATACTACTGTTGATTGTATTCTTGGAAATTAGTGTCCCTGATGGGCCAGATGGAAATGTGTGGGTCTACTCACCAAGTGCACTCATCTCTTGCAATGTAATTTTTGTAGTTCACTTGCGATGAAACCATTTCTAACACCTAAAAGGCCCGAATGAACAAGTGGTATGAGAGAATGCGTGAAGCTTTTGAGAATTAATGACATATCCCACATGAGTTACCACAAGTTTTTGGGACTAGGTGAAGTTTGTAGTTACGTAACACTTCGCTTAGAAAAAAATTCATGATGGCCAAAGGAGAAATGAGGCCGTGGTGCAAGATCCCATTTGTATTCACTTTGCTAAATACATGAAGCGTGTCATTAATTGGTTAAAGGCCACACATAATATGACCTTCGATGCTTTGATAAAGTGGACGCCGATGTTCACACCATTCATGCAACCTATAAATATGATACAAGGCCAACGTACGTTGAAACCTTGGAGCCTGATTTCCGTGATCTGCATTCGTAGGTCAATGTTACTATTAAGGGATTCATCCACCAAGTGTTTGTTTAACTATGCCCTAAGACACAAGGAGGAGTTGAAGTGGAAATTACGAATCCACCTCTCTAAGGCCATGGGAGGTGCCAATCCCACCCATGAGAGTGGTCCAGGCGGAAGAAGAGGAAGAAAGAGAAGATGATGAAGAAGAAGAAGCGAGGAAATGTTGGTCACTTCATGAGAGAGGAAGTATTATACACGTTGGAATAATAGTGGGGAAAAGTTACATCACAACAAGGCAACACCGTAGCTTCACAATCGGGTGCGAGGAAGTTAACTAATTAGAAGGGCAAGAGCCGAGTATAAAAAGCACAAAGTACGTGATGTCTCTAGTTCAGTAATGGAGATAGGTTCAAAAGAAGATCACACAACATTCGGGGGGAAATCAAGGTAGAAATTGAGGAGGAGGAGAAGAGAAGGGCTGAGGTGGATACCATGGTAGTAGTTTGTTGCGCGCGAGGAGAAAGCACATTATGCAAAGGGGCTCAGTAAAGAGTCCAAAGTGCGTGGGAATTCACCTATCTAACCCACTATCCCGAGAAGAGAAAAGTAAAGGAGACTCCTTTGTGATCAAGGAGGATAAAGGGTTCACTGCAGGACAAGCACCCCAAGAAAACAATGCTCAAAGTGTAAGGCAAAGAGGAAGAAGTGGACACTTATGTCCCCTCACATGGAATTCATGTATAATCCTACAAAGGTGTTGCACACGAGATTCCAGTACCCTTTCCTCAGAGAAGCTACATGCTCAAGATATTTTAGACCAAGATGGGGGCATAACAAGGATGAAGAAGATGATAAGATGGAATCTGCATTGTCATGTAGAGGAGCCCAAATTTGAGGTCAACAATCATGTGGTCAAGACCATTCACTTGAAGAAGAAGAAAGGAGCAACCTATAAGGTGGTGGATCCAAGCCACCTCACTTTGGTGAGAAAATGTGTAACACACTACGTAAGATGTATTCAAAGGTTGTAAGGTGAAGTTTGGATGTAGGGGTGACTTTTTGAACTTTGGTCATAGCTAAGAAGGAAAAGGAAAATGATATAAAGAGGTTTCACCATGGGTTGAAGGGTGAGCATGCGTGGACCAAGGAGGTATATGATCAAGTTTGCACCTTTGTTAAGAAGTTCCCGGGACAATGTGTGGTCTTTGGTAAGCCAAGCCAGGATAGATTACAATGATGAAATGGAGTACCTAGAAGACTTAGTGGGGATGTTGCTGACCAACATCAAGGATGGCATGGGGCCTACACACCAAGATATCGCTAAGGAGAGGGAAAACACCAAGATCATTATGGAGGCCAATTACGAGTTGGAGGATTTTTGACCCAACTCAAGGAAGAAAGTATATTAGCAAACAAAGGCTTAAATAATTGTCATAAATGTGAGCCAATTATTGATGCTTGGTTAATAGATGAAGATGCCATCCTCAAGGCCTTACAGGAGAAGGTACGAGATGAATAAAAATGAGCATTCCTAGCTAGTAATTGAGACCACAATACATAAGGACAAGATAAAAACCAAGCATGAGAAATTATTATTCTGGATTGGTGAACTCCAAGATTGTATTATAAAATGTTTAGATGAATTTGAAGGAGTCTACATGATGCTAGTGGTGGTCATAGGGGAACTCAAGGGGAAGGTTGAGAGGTTACACCAAACCAAGTAACCAACATAGTAGGGGAGGCATTGGGAAAATATTTAGTAGAGTTGGAATCATGGAAGAAGTTGAAGGGTGAGATAGATGTGGAGTTCCCTGAACTCCTCTAGTTAGTCATCTAGACTATTGTGTCATGTAAGATTTTTTTCCTCAACCAATTTTTGTAATGGTGGTGTTTTACTTGGAGAAGTGTGGAAAATTTCCAAGGGAAGTAATCAAACTAGTGTGGGGTAATGTTGAGCCCCTAAGGAGACTAGGAACCTAAGGCACGAAAGGTTTTATCGCATTCCAGTGAGGCACAAAGGCTCACGTGGAAGTAACTTTGGGGAAATTTCGGAGGTTCGCACTCAGGTAGAACAAGCTCAAGAATTAGCTTTACCTTGGACCACAATCAAATTTTCAATAAGGGACATGTGGAGATGTAGCTAGATCTGATTACAGATAAGGCTAGAACATGGAGACTTGTAACCCAAGGAAGGAATATTCTAGGATATGGTTATCATGACAGGATTAGGAGTCATGAAGTGGAGATAGTTACGGTTATCTAGAACTTGCATGCTAAATATGCTTTAGTATGGCAAGACATGATGAGATTTTACAGGGCGATTCACTCTAAGTGATGAGTAGGCGGTAAAGAGAAGATTCCTTTGAGTCCCTTGTTATGTATTGATTTTCATGATAAAAGTAAGAGAGAGAGAGAGATGATATAATGGATGAGAAGAGGAGTGTGTAATGTGTGAAGGAAGTATGTGCAATAACATAGAGGGAGCTAAGAGAGATATGTGTGATCACTTTTGTAACTTCTGTAATGGAGCCATCATAGGAGAATATTGAAACACTGTTGATGTATCTGGTCCATTTATGGAACTCTTGATGTATTTGGCTACTATAAACAATTGTGAATCAATATATGATGGATTGTTCTAAATATCTATGTTTATGGGTTCAAACCCTAGTGTTCTTCATATTTTTCATGGTTTAGATCTGATTCCTCTATGTTGATATAATGTTTTCATTCATACTATGGTGCATCTGTGTTTGGATCTAGCTTCTTTATTTCTATTATAGAATATATGTATGTATGTCCATACACTATTCCTCCATTAATGGTGATCATTATTGCAAAGCTCACATAAAGGAGGGGCTTGGCAACTATGCACGCCTCGTGTGATCCCCGATTCGTGCTAAGTGATATGTTGTCGCCCACAGGAGTTAAAAGGTTAGGAAAAGTGACTACACTCATGCACTTAGGTGTCATTCACTCGATACATCATCTCTCCTCATACATCACCGATGTCGAGCATGGTCACACACCTCTATCTCCACAAGTAGTTGGTGGAGGACCCTTTCCGTTCACTTTTTTGAATAAATTACTAATCATCATACATTTGGGGGTCATCATGGTTAATCTCATGCCCCCTTCTAAACTATCGTATCTCACATTTTTGCTATTTCACAACATGTTTCACATCTAATCTTCCTTATTCATCTTATACACATTGATACAAATAACTTGTATTGTCATTATCGTATAATGTACTCTCATCCTACTGTTCACACTTGACCGTGAGGGCATGCTACATACATGAACCTCACACACTACACATTTCCACACTCGGTGTATTCATGACACATATTTCTAACATCACATTCTCACACAACACAATACCTTATGATGCACTCTAGTTCCATGGTTAATACTCAACTACCGAGGGTCTAATTATGAAATGAACCTCACCCATTCATTATTCACAATTTATGCTTCATTGATCTACCTTTCTATTGCATAGTTCAAATCATTTCCCAATGACACACTCTAGTTCCACGGTTCATACTCAACTCGATGAGGGTCTATATTTGAAATGAACCTCACCCCATTCCCTCTTCATGCTCTATACATCATTGATCTATCTTTCCAAAGGCACAATTCAAACCATTTCCCAATGACATTGTCTTATTCTATGATTCATTCTTGACCGTTGAGGGGTATTTTATAAATAAACCTCATATCACTCATACATACACATCTTCTCGGGGACACATTACTCCTATCACATTGAAATTACATACCTTTCCATCTCACTCATTCACAACATATTTCATACCTTGGTCATGCTTACTCTTTCTTACTTATGTTAACATGTACACTTTGTTTCACATGCTTTAGACATATACTTTGTATGTCATTATATTTTCTATATACACATGCACATTCACTTGTTCTCTAGCTGGTAAAAGGAATGATAAACAAATCATACCAAGCCAAAAATAACTCGATGCTAATTAAACACCACACTCAATAAGATGAAAACTATTTTCCGAATAACCTTACAAAAAACTTTGCAAACAAATGAGTAATAATACCATATATTATTATGGAACTCTATGAAGTACAATGCGAAAGCACCTTACTTATATAGGTAAAGAAGATCAATCTAAGAACTAGTCAAGGTCGTAGATCAAGCCATAAATCAATGTTATGTTGTGGATCCTGTTTTCATGTGTGGAAGTTTTGAAGACTGTACACTCTCTAAATTTTTCTCACCGGGGTTCGGGGCCTGGCTTGGCCTTGAGAGAGTGTGCAGGGTAGGTAACACTCACTAACAGGGGTTCAGGGGTATAACCCTCTAGAATTTTTAACCTCAAAAAATGTGCTTAATATCTCGGGAAACATGATTTTCTCATATGGGCGTGGATTTTTGACCCTTAGGTTTATGGGGAGGTTTTGGTACCTGATAATATTATAAAACTACTTAAGTAGTTTCTATTGATGTGCCTTTGGGCTTTTGATAGGGTAGATATATCATTGTAGATGTGTGTGAGTTCAACTGTGAATTCATGAGAGTTTTTTGAGCACAACTCCAAACATATCTATGTATTATATTGAGAGAAAGAGGTGGCTTGTAATAAAAATATGAGCAAGTGATTCTTGGTAGACGTATCCGAAATTAGATAAACCACATTAAATATTGTCATTCTGTTGTGTTTTTATTATTCTCGCATATTAGTTTATTCTATTCCGATTTTGTGTGGGATTGTTCTACATATTTTTTCCCTTATTTCCTAACAATCAAGAAAAGAACTAGTCATCAAATAACTAGTCAAGACCATAGATTTAGGAAAGAAATAGTCATGACAACTAGATAATATCTTCCTAATATCTAAATAAGATATAAGAAATATCCACACACATAAGTGGGTTAGGATAAATATAAGAAAGGTAAATAAAACACCTAGGTGAACATGAGCTAAGGTAAATACCTACTCTCACACCACCCTCATGTAAATCTAGGGGCCCAAAATAAAAGTGGCATGCTTGGGGTTTGAAGTTGTTCATGGGGGTGTTTGTGAGAACACCTTCCTTCTTCTTCTTCTTCTTCTTTCTCTTTCCTTCTAGCAGGATTATTTCCTACTTTTAGATTATTTAGAGGATATTTCCACATAGTTTGGCATGATATATCTTGGGTTATTGCATTATTTCCTTAGTTTGCAGAGATAGATTCAAGGATTCTTTTGAGTTAGCAAAAGTACACCCATGATATTCTTCAACATTTTGATATGGTTGATTATAAGCCAAGTCCATCTCCTTTTCAGTCTGGGGTTACTCTTACTTCCACATGTACCACTCCACTTTGTGATCCTACATTGTATATGTAGTTGGTTGGAAGTCTCATGTACTTGACCCATACTTTTCCTGATATTTCATTTATAGTAGGGCTTATATCTTGGTTTGCATATTCTCCTCATGGTAGCCACTGGAAGGCTACTAAAAGGATTTTGTTCTATTTGCAGGGTAATTCCCACTTTGGACTACACTACACTAGGGGTTCTACTCAGTTGGTTAGATATACAAATTCATATTGGATAGGTTCTATTGATGATAGGAGTTCCACTTATGGCTAACTTTTTTCTCTTGGTTCTTCTCCGAGCTTACTTGGTCCTATAAAAATAAACAAGCTATTACACTTTCATCTTCAGAGGCAAAGTACAAGAAAACATTTACAACGAGTCAACAAATTCTTTAGCTTTGATAATTATTGACAGAGTTTGGATTCCCATAGGATTCATTGGTTGTACTTTGGTGTGACAACCAAAGTGCAATTCACATTTCTCACAACCCTGTTGAGCACCAACAGACCAAGCATATTGAGATTCACATCCACCTCATTCATTAGTACATTTAGAATGGATTTCTTTTCTTGGAGTACATTCCAACTCAGGAGTAGGTTTCAGACATCTTTAGGGTAAGTGTAGGAAGTTGATGGACAAATATAGGGTCATTCGTGGATGTCATATTGTAAAAAACAGTGAAATCTCAACTTGTAGGGATTATTAGCTATACATGCACTCTAAATTAGAAAAATTTATATAAATATGAATCGTAGCATTTGGAATCTAGTTTCTAAAATACTAATTTTTGTAAAAAACGGACAAGTTTAGCTATATTAAACACTTAAAATTATATGACTTATTTTTTTTTTTTGAAAAAACTTATAAGATTGTAGTCCATTTGCCCGCATTTTGGATGACCAAATCTTGTTATTTTTTTTTTCCTTTGGTGAAACGTTAGATGTAGTTGTCTATCTTGGGATGGATTTTATTTTGTATTTTTTTTAGGAATATTTTTTTTTTTATGATTTTTTCCGTGAAAGTGGTCTGAAAATATTTAGAAAATGGAGTGCTTTCCGTTTGCCCGCCATAACTATATCAAAAACTATCGAAATCAATTTTTTTTTTTTTTTTAAGGTGTATAGAATTTGTCCACGCTTGGGATGGTATAATTTTATCATATTTTGATAAGCAAACAAAAGTTACAGTCTTAAACGTAGACATGAACATTCACGGAAAAAATGTCTTAAGGACCTATTGTTAGTAATAAATTATAAAATGATATTTATCTTATTCTATTCACTTTAAAAACAATATTTTTACAAAGCTAAGAGTCTACCCTACGTGATGGCACCATTTTTGTGAAATGTTTTCAGTTTTTTAGCATGGTTCAAGTCTTTGGAAGAGCAGATTTGAGGTTTTTTGACCTTTTGCACTTCATAATGACCTTCTATAGCTTTGGTTGGGGAAAAACAAAGATTTTCCGAGGCTTAGGTTCGGCAAATAGATCCGCGATCGCGGTTTTTGTAAAAATACATGAACGCGCTTTATAAAGCGTGCTCGTGGTTTATAAAGCGTGCTCGCGGTTTATAAATCATATTTACACACATCCCAATGTCTAAATTACCATGTGATTTTTACTCTCTGACCTTACCATACGAATTACTTGAAATTCTGTCTTTTTCCAGGCACGTTTTTTATCACCGAAAGCAAAACATCATGGGAGACAAAAAACGAAGTCAAAAAAGGAAGTCATTAAGTAAAAAAACACCAGACGAATTAGAGGCCAACAAAATTGAAAATGCTGAGCGAATGCGGAAACTTCATGAATCTAGAAGAGGTTCATCTTCAATCCCAACTATTGTAAGCAATGAAGAACTAGGTAATGTTTCTACTGTCAATGTTGAAGTTGAATTAAATACTCGTGATGAAGAAGTTTTTACTGTCAATGTTGAAGAAGAATTAAATACTCATGATGTAGCAAATGTTGAAATTGAAGGAGACAATGAAAATGTGAATAAGGAAATTCATGTTGAAACTATAGACAAGCAAAATTTGACAAAAACACCTCCTAGGATTTTACATAAGAAACCTAATTTTTTTATTGAAATTGATGAAAACATTTTGAAACCAATGTCTGACAAACTTTCTGAACGACAAATCAGAAGAAAAGCCACTAAAATTTGGGATAATCATTTTGAAATTTTAAATGATTCCTAAAGATGTCAGTTGTTGGTTAGTTTGATGAAATTGATTAAAATGAGACCTACATTAAACACCTTAGGATTGACAACATCTAACATACGTGGTCAAACCTCTACAATTGTTGAAAACCTTCATGATGCATATCACACTGTTGGTGTCAAGAGACGCACTAGGGATAGTAATATTGTGCGTCGTGTACTTTGCTTACTAGTGTTGTAAGTGAATCAATAAAAAACAACGTTTGATTACGCAAACAAGTCGAATGTTGCAAGTTAATCGAAAAACTCTAATGAAAGCAATTGAAAGACGTAATATCCTTTAATCACTCAATAATGTCGATTTTTGGGTATTTTCTGCTAGAGCACCGCGTAAGGACAAAAATAATTATGATGCTATAAGAGAAGTTGTTATTAAATTTTGGCATGATAACACTAGAGTTTCACCTAATACAAGAGATGTTATAAAACGGAGAGTTAGTTCTACTAATCGTGAACCACATCCAAAGCATTTCTTAGATATGACTCAAACTCAATTTTTTCGTAAGTTTGAACAAGAGAATCTAGAAATTAAAATTAATCAACGTTTTTTTGAAATGTTGAAACCATTCTATGTGAAAATCAACCATGCTCGCACCACTTGTTGTTGTAGGCAACATGTTGAATTTGCGATGCATTATGCTAAATTTTTACGTATTCGTTCTATTTTTCATTCTGAAACTATGTTATCTGAATGTGGTGTTCAAGTTCCACCAATATCTTCTAGGGATTTCATTCCTACTATATTTTGTGAAAAAGAAGTTGGACAATTTTTTTATAGTCAGGATTGTTTAGATGGAAGTTGTAGTACATGCGGCGGATTACCTAAATTGGAAAGTTGCATCCATGAGCAAATTGAAGGTACAATAGGACATAATTTAGTTGAATTTGATAAATATAAATCAGTTGCATACTAGTTGAAAGATGGAAAAGAGTCGAAACGGTGTGAGCTAGTTACAGAACAAATGCCCATTTTTCAATTTATGAGAAAATTTAAGGATGAAATTGTTTATGAGTATGCGAGGCATACACATAGAGCTCGATGGTTGGATGAACAATTCAAGCTATGCAAAGACACATTTTCTATTGGTACTATTGTTTCAGTGGTCGATTTTGCAGAGAATTACACATTACAACCACAAATGGATGTTCAATCGCAATATTACAACTCAGTACAAGTTGCCATTTTTGTGCATATAGCATTTCTACATTCTCCTGACAGTACAGAGAATGATCGAAAATTTTTAAGAGAGTACCACTTTTATATCAGTGATGATCGTACTCATTCTACTGAATTTGTGCAAGGGTGTTTCCAGTTATTTTATGGAAACTTGTCTGATAGGGACATCCACTTCAAACAACATTATATATGGTCATATAATTGCACGTCTCAGTTTAAGAATGCACGAATGTTTTATTGGATGAGCAGAATGCATGTCAAGATGGGTGTGCAACATATTTGGAGTTTCACTGAGGCTGGACATGGAAAAGGAGAGCATGACGGTGCAGGGGCATGTGTGAAAAGAGCTCTTGCAAGAGAAGAGTTGAAGTACAAAGATGGTGCTAAATTAAAAGATGCAAAGAGCATAGTGGAATGGTGTCTTGTGACATGGCCCGAGGTTCTCAAGAAAATTCCACAGTTTGCAGATATTTTTGGTTGATAGAGGAAAAACATATTGCTAACTACGAGGATTGTATGACACTCACTGGGTCCAGTGATATGCACTCATTTTGTAGCTCAGACGCTACTTCGTGGGCCGTATGGACAAGAAAGTTGACATGTTTTTGTGCATCTTGTATCGAATTTGTCACTGCTGAGTGTGATTCACAAGAATGGGTGGAAGGATGGATTTGTAGGCCTCTAACTCCGCTTCCTAGTTATCAACCTCCACAAGCATTACAACTTGTTTCTGCAGATGAAGTTACAACATCCAAGGACTTTGACGAAATTTCGATTTTGGTGCGACAAGGTATTTATCCAGTTATTTATTTAATTTTTGTATTGAGTTATGTCCATTGAAATTTTAATATGTAATTTAAATTTGAGTTTTTCAACCTTGGTTATTTTTTTGTAGGACATGTGTTTGCAGTAATTGCGACAGAAGACAATGAAGAAGGAACAGACTATTTCTTATGTCGTTGCATCGAGGAAAGAAAGAAGTTGACTTCTCCTATTATAGATGGCGAAGAGATTGAGTATCCTACAGGGTCAGTGGTAGTTACTGGAACTTGGCTTCGACGGTATCCATTAAAAAACTCCTCTGTTTGGGTGTTTGAAGACTTTGAGACACACAGGAAAATACTCCTATATTCACATCTAGTTCTAGCGAAAAATATTCAGTTGTATAGATATCGAGGAAGACCTAATAACAAGATTCTTTGGAAGGTTCGAGAGTCAGATCATGAAGCAATCTTGTCTGCTATTCAGAGTAGATCCGATCCTGATGGTTCATTGGAATGAATTTACAATGCTCATGTCTGGTATATATTTAATTTCAAGTTTCAATTTATATAGCGTATATATATATATATATATATATATATATATATATATATATATATATAATTTTTTTAGTTTAAAGATCTAGATTTAAGTTTGAATATATTTTATTTTAAATTTGTGTATTTTGTGTGTCATGTATATAGATCTAGTATATGGTTTTGATTTGAAACTTAAATTTCTTTGACTAACAATTTTATGTTTAGGTTAGTGGTGCCAGAAAAGCTTCCACCTTCACGTGGTTGGTATCGTTAGTAGAGAATTTTAAATTCTCGAAGCTAAGAGAAGCTTGAACATTGTTTGAAAAATTTGTAAATTTTGAAAAAGTCAAGTTTGTAAATTTTGAAAATGTTGTAAATTTTGAAAAAGTTGTAAATTTTGAAAATGACTCCTCTAGGTGCCATGAGTCCGAGTAGTCACCTGTCGAATTTGAACGATATTTTGGTCTCAGGGCTCTTAAGGGACTACGCCCGAACAAAGTAGCCCGGAAGCAACGACCCTTTCGCGCACCGAAACACCACCTCCTCTAGCATTCACTTGGCCACCGGCCGTGCAAAGACAGTTGAACCGCCCACCGTTTGCAAAATACAGATTTGATAACCTTACACTGGCTCCAACTGCACTATTTCACGCGTTTGCAAACATTAGGACAGCGAGAGCACCGAAATGAGAAGGAAAAAAATGAGAGAGGCTATTGTAGAGGGTCCGTATGCCGAGGTGCCGGATCAGACGAGGCCTCTCTAGGTGCCACAGAGTCCGAGTAGTCACCCATCGAATTTGAACGATATTTTGGTCTCAGGGCTCTTAAGGGACTACGCCCGAACGAAGTAGCCCGGAAGCAACGACCCTTTCACGCACCGAAACACCACCTCCTCTAGCATTCACCTGGCCACTCAGATGTGCCGGCATAGGCGGTTCAAAGGCCATGGCCCACCATTAGCAAAATATAGTATTTGACAACCTTACATTGGCTCCAACTGCACTATTTCACGTTTGCAAACATTAAGACAGCGAGAGCACCGAAATGAGAAGGAAAAAAATGAGAGAGGCTATTGTAGAGGGTCCATATGCCAGGTGTCCCGGATCAGACGAGGCCTCTCTAGGTGCCACGGAGTCCGAGTAGTCACCCGTCGAATTTGAACGATATTTTGGTCTCAGGGCTCTTAAGGGACTACGCCCGAACGAAGTAGCCCGGAAGCAACGACCCTTTCGCGCACCGAAACACCACCTCCTCTAGCGTTCACCTGGCCACCCGGATGTGCCGGCGTAGGCGGTTCGGTGCCACGGCCCACCGTTTGCAAAATACAGCGTTTCCTTATTTATTTAAATTAAATTACAATGACTTGGTTGTTATGTTATCTCTTGTTGTCATCTTGTCCTTGGTAGGATGATATACATCCAGGGCTCATGAATCTTATTTTCTTCCCATCCTCAATGAGGTCTTCAATAAAGTTTCTCATTTTTAAACATTTATCTGGTTTTTTTCCCTTGACACGATGAAAATCACAGTAGTCATGTGATCTCTATACCATCATGGTTTGGGTGCATCTTGTGCATAAGGAACTTTGGTTGGATATTGAACCATTTTCACTGCCTCTAATTGTCTCAAAATCATGGATACTTTGTCTTTGACTTGAAAAAAGTGTAATTTGGTTTGGACTACCTCCTCACACCCCCATTAATTTTATGAGTTTTTTTATGTATACCACTAAGTTATGGAGGGATAAAATACTTATATTTCTCCAAACATATGTTGGGATATAGAAAAATATAGAATAGAAAATTATCTCTTGATTCATCCCTCAACTTGACAAAATGAGCTTTAAACTTTTGTACTTTAAAATTCATAAACTTGTGTACTTTGAAATTCAGCTCTATGAGTGTGATCTAGGATGTGGTTAGTTGTATTCAGATGTGTATATGATGTGCTGGACAAGTAAAGTGAAGTATTGTTTACAAGATTCCTAGATGCCCCTAATAGGTTAGTGTGTGTTTATATTTATAGGAGACCTTTGTGAGTTTTCTCTCTCAACTAACCTAAATGTATAATCTAATTCAACTAATCCAAATGAAACTTTTGAAAAATTGGCCATTAAAATGCAATGGCATTGGTTAATATGATGTAGATAGACCTTCATATCCATACATTTCTAGGACCTATTAATGTGTCTAGAGTATGACAAAAATTAGGTATGAGTATTTTAGAGGTCTAGATTGATGTTCAATAACATGTGCAGTGATTTTAGAGGGTTGAGCTAGAGATTGGTTTTTATCTAGTGGATATACGGTGCGAGATAGATCAAGAAGGCGCCTATGGTTGTTAAAACAATGCATAAATGAAGTGTATATCAAAATAAGTACAAAATTCTATATTTCCAAGTTCCCAAACCAAATTTTGGGTACTAAACATTTATATCTTAATGAATTCAACACTACATGACACTTTTACTATTGCATGCACCAATTAAATTACAACCCTTTTGATCAGAATATTTTAGTGAATTTTATATATTAAAGATATCCTAAAAATTGACACAAATACACATTATATCCAGCATGGTGTTCTATATGGCATGGCATGGTGTTATATCCTAAGTAAATTGTTTCTCTCATATTTGTTTATCAGATCAAATTTATAGCCTTACATCAACACCACTTTTTTGTTAACATAGTAATATAATTGGTTCATTGAGCATCCAATATTATAAATAAGGTGTGGAAGTTATGGAATCAATATAATAATTCATATTTTTAGAAGTGACATGTAAACAAAATAAAAAACTAGAGAAAAATAATGAGATGCTTAGAGAGAAAGTAATCAACCTACAAAAAATATCCAACATGTAAAACTACAAATGATTGAAGAGAGGGAGAGAAGCAATATGCTAGCCAATATAATTATTAAGGAAGTCAAAAACTATAAATAAAATGAAGATATACTAATTTAACCTAGTAAGACGATTCCTAGAGGATGAAATTTTATGAAAAGGAAAATTATTCCAAGTTTGCAAGCCAAGAAAGGTGAGAAAAAAAGAAGAGCCAAAAATATGCATGTAATTACAAAATGCAAAGATGAAAAGATGCAAATTATAAGAGGGATATTAAAAGGATCTCACACTTTTACTTAGACAAGGATCTAACGAAGATATGTAATAAGAAGAAAATAGAAGTAAACAGTAAAAGTGAGATTACGTGGGTCAAAAGGTGAATAGGCATGGTCTAAAAATATAAAATCATGCACTTAAAAATTATATGTGAAAAATAGGATGATGGGGCCCACCTAAATCACTTTGTAATAACTATAAATCAGTCATATGGGACTTGGAAATAATACAAGTTATCTTATTATTATCCTATTTACACATTTATTGACTATGCTTAAAGCATCTTTCTCACTCCCAAATTCTAAGTCCGCCATTTCATTACTTTTTCTTCATATTGGTACCTCAAGAATCAATGCACGTTATACATAGCACATCTCTAGACTCTCAGCAATCCACTTTCTCAGAGTTAGCAATAATACCAAAATAACCAAAATAAATATGATTTAACCAACACACATGGATATATATATATATATATATATATATATATATATATATATATATATATATATATATATAAGAATCAAATAAAGTGTGCTCCAGACGCGCACGTCTCTGAAAATATATATGTACATGTATAAGTTCATAATGTATGTATACATCTCGAACTAAGCACGTGTCATAATGTACATATGGGACCACATGCGGTCGCAAAAGGCTATATATATATACAATGGACTGTGAATAGATACTCATGACCACATATATGTGGCATCCAAGTGGACTATAAATCTACTCATGAAACATCTTCCCTCTCTTCGCCCTGCTAGAAGTAGCACGTCCACGACCTGGGGATGTAGTGGAGGGAGATGCCACTACGGATTTCATCCGTGTGGTCCTAGGTGTCTCTAAGCATGCCTGCAACCTAACCTGCACATTCATAAACAACAAGTTTTTAACACCCAAAATTTTAAAATACCTTCAAAATTTAGAAACTTGTACAATTTAGTTAAAATGCATGTGCAATCTTACCGCAATGTCATGATCCCTATCGATTTGTTGTTGACGCGTCGCAGGGACAACAATAGACTCACGAGGGGTAAGCTACATACAAATAATTAATTTTCAAATTAAATATTTCACACATATATATACCTACAAAATTTGATATTGTAGATTTAAGTTTAATAAGAAATAATGAACCTCCAAAATTTAACAAATTTAAAAAATTGTGTACCTCGGTTAGTGGATTTGCAGATGCTATGGCAGTATCTACAGCAGCCTCCACAGTCTGCATATGTGGAGGAGTCTCTCTAGCAGTCATAAGCTATACAAAAAACATGTACAAATCAATTTATTAAAATCTACTTAAGAGCTATACAAAAAACATGTACAAATCAATATTTAGTTACTCAAGAAAGAATAAAAATGTTATTAAATTTTATCTTCTATTTAGGCTAAATACATAGGATCTATAAATGTTAGCACGGAGGCCATCTATCTTCATAAGATTTTGACAAACTTTTGTATTTAATCAAGGTAACCCATAGTCATCTTCTATGACAATTAGAGCATCATTCAAATTTGAAGGACTTTTAAATCTAACATCACCAGACCAAACATATAGATCAGACGAAGAGTAGACTAGAGTTGTATATCCTTGGTGGGCAAGTGTGTTGCAAATATATAGATTATAATGCACTATTTATATGTATTTGTGTCCAAAGGTAGCTGAGTTTGAGTTTTGGTGCACGAGCCTAGAGGATCTTACTTGTGACATTATCCCTTTGGAAATAAAGATTTTGATGGTAGAACTGGATTTAGAGAGGCTACCCATGGCTAGCTAAACCCCCACCACACGTAGGGGTAGGAGAAAGTGTGATGAAATATGGTGGAATCTCAGGAAGAAGATATATATATATATATATATATATATATATATATATAGAGAGAGAGAGAGAAATATATGCTTGAGTATATAATTTGAAGTGCGTGAATGGGAAATTACACAAGTGTGGGATGCTGAGGAGTCAATAGAGTTGTGGAGGATGATGGTTTACAAATGTTTTGAAGCTCTTATGGAAGATGAGGAGCCACAACATCAGGATCTCCCAACTTTTAGAAATCATAGTAGATATCGCCTTCAGGTTTGGATAAGAGTGCATTAGGTGAAAGAGTGAGGACCAAAGGCACACATCTGATCCCGGGCTAGCCACCTAGCCCTTACACATGGTGTTACATATCTAGAGGTAGTTATTGAGAATCAAGATATAGTCTAGGTAAATAAGTAGATATGGGAAGATATCATTTTACATTGGATTGAGAAGTTCATCATACAAATAATATACCTATGACAGTGCAGTACGTGTCATTATTTTGGATGTTGGGAACATGTAGACCATGTGTATCCAGTTTAGTACTACAAACGAGACATAAGGGAATTTATCAACTGGCCCGAGAGGATCAAGAAGATCAAGAGGATTGGGTCAGTAACCACCTAGAAAAAATACTTATGAGATTTCTATTTCTGGATCTAGAGGATAGGGTCCACATCCATAATAATCACTTAATAATCCTCTTCACCTAAAGTAAGCACCTCAAGTCTATTATGACATGTATCTCCAATTACAAAAATTATAGAGGTATTGAAAATGCAGCAGAGCATGTGTACAAGTGTGAGATACTATGGTATTCTAAGCAAATTACAACTTTAGATAGGAAGGAAAGTCAATTTTCTACTACTCTTCAAGGGAGTGTACATAGCTAGTATAGAAAGTATGACCCACATAAGAATGTAGTGTACTATAGTGCTTTGTGAACTATGTTTTTGGATGAGTTTCACATCCCATAGTTTAAAAAAAAGCATCATCACGCTCAATAAAATCAAGCAGGGATTATCAGAACGCATGAGGGAGCATGACATGTATTTTAATAATTTATTGTCCAAACTATCTTATGATGCTCATATGAGTTAGCATGCACAGTGGTTTATTGGAGGATTTCTGACCCCATTCAGGAGGGATTTATCTCATAAGATGTATGTGGATCCACACGAGGCTATAGAAGTAGTTTTTTATGATTATACGGTTGGAATTGTTGATACATAAGTGATCCCATTCTTGGAGGAGAAAATCACAGTCATGGCGAAGTAATTAGATAATTTATATGTAAACTCAACACATGAGATGTGTAGTGTAATATGGTACATAGATTGTGAGGTTGAGGGACATACTAAGGACAGTTGTCCATGCAAGTTAGTGCTTGCGTTTTTATGTAGCTGTTGTATGTATTTTATATACGTTGAGTATAAGAAAGTGAAACTCATGTACAGAGGTCCAAGAATTAGAAACAAAGTGTAAAGAGATTTGTAACTAACCTGCGTAAAACTCATGCGAGGCATGCCAGTAGCTTCAGTTCCCTGAGCAGATGATGACCCGCCAGGCTCCTATGTATAAAAGAGAAAAATATTAATACATGTACAACATACACGTGAAACAAATTATAATAATAATCTAGTGCAATTAAATGATTTATTAAAAATGTAAGTTTGTACAACTTGAAACTTACATTTGAAACACGCCCAACCGCAGTAGCTAGCATGTCGACACCGGATGTTTCCTTCACCGGCTCTTGCTATTTAAAATAAAATAAAAAATTAGTTTTTTACATGTATGTACATGACGTACAATATATATATTAATATCTCAAACATGTGAATTAAACTATTGTACATATATATATTATTTAAATTTATTTAAAATTTACCTGTGAAAGACCAATATCAGTGGCTCCAGTTCCAAAAACATTCCCCAGCATCTCATCTATAGAAAAAAAATCCTGTGAACCAGCAAATGATGTCTCACCTGCAGTGCATACGGCACCACATGATCCACAGTGGTGTGGTGCACTAGAACTGGCACCTCCACCAACATCACCGGATGCAATCTGGGTGCTATGCTGGGTGAGAGTGTCAGTGAGCTCCTCAATGCATGTAATGTATCAATCTCCACAACCTCCTTCACTGTAGGAGGGATAACTGAAGGTAGTGGGGGTTTTGGGGCATGGGGGATCCTAGGCTGACCTACGCGTGCACCAGGTCTGCTCTGTGCAGAGCCACCTCCTCGACCAAAAAAGTCTGAAAAGTCAAAATAATTCGGGACCTCATTGAGCACGAACTCACAATATAATTTCTTCAAAAAATAAAGAGGAACCTCATTGTTGTTGCATGGTGGATAATCAAAAACCATCCACCATCGGTCCCAAAAATTGTTTTTGATTCTATCATCATGGCACCAATGGATTGGGAACCGTTTGCAAGTAACTGCAGGGGGGGCATTGGTTCTAGGGTCGGTAAATAATGCACAAATGAGGTCTTTTCCAATTTTTTTGTCTTTGACGGCCGCATGAGATAGTTTATCCGCATACCACCACCTACAGTCACTTCTAAAGGTGTTCCATCTATGTATTTGGTTGGTTGCAGACTCGACTTCGCCAATCAATGTTTGCAATGTATTGGCTAAAGTCATGCGGGATGGATTTGTAGCATGATTTTGTCTTATAGTTTGAATTAGGTTCTCAATGACAATTTTATTTTCTTGGATTCTTCCAATGATATTATCTTGCGTTCCTGTTGGCTCAGTGGGGACAGAAGGAGCCACAGGGGGCGGATCTATGTTTGGAGGAGGGTTTTGAGGAATGTTCGGAGGGTTTTGAGGAATGTTCGGTGGGTTTTGAGGAATGTTTTGACGGTTTGCACGAGCCCGAGCTTGCCGACCAACTGATAAAACAATAAAATTGTATACATAAACAAACAATTCACAAAACCCATGAAAATGCCAAAAAAAACCTAAAATGCAAAAAAAAAAAAACCTAAAATGCAAAAAAATGATTACAATCGGGGACTTACCTCCTCGTCTTGGCGGCATGGTTGAATCTATCGCTATCCAGAAGTCCGATGAGCAATTTTGAGATAGTATTGAAAGTGCGAGTGAAAAACGTTTAGGAAAAGTCGCGGTTCGAAATGAAAAATGAGGAAAATAACGAGTCGCGGGACTGTTAAATTTTGTCTCAGAGTTCCGCGATCGCGGTTTATAACCATGCTCGCGGTTATAAACCACGATCGCGGAACTAGGTTCGGTAATTACCGAACCTAGAATTCAATAACCGCGATCGCGGTACCTTTATTTCGGGTTTTTATGTCCACGGAATTGTCCACCAACTTCGTGCACTTACCGTTTATGAAGCCTTTTACATCATCTCAATACCTTGAGTTGCGTGGCATGCTTTGGGTTTCAGAATTTGTTCTTGGGGGTGTTCATGAGGAAATCTTCCTTCTTCTTCTTCTTTCTCTTTCCTTCTAGCATGATTATTTCCTACTTTTGGTTCAATATTTCTTCATGGATATATTTTACATGAGTACTTGATCATGCCTAGTTGTTGGGACTCATACTATAGATATGCCACTTTTATTTTGGGCCCCTAGCTTCACTTGAGGGGGTGTTAGAGTAGTTATTTACCTTAGCTCATGTTCACCTAGGTAATTTATTTACCTTTCTTTTATTTATCCTCACTCCTTATGTGTGTGGATATTTATTTTGTCTTATTTAGATATTAGGAAGATATTATCTAGTTGTCATGGTTAGTTATTTCCTTAATTTATGGCTTGATGTACAACCTTGAATGATTCTTATATTGATCTTCCTTGCCTATATAAGCAAGGCCATTTCTTATTGTACTTCATAGAGTTCCATAATAATATATGATATTGCTGCTCATTTGTTTGCAAAGATTTTTGTAAAGTTATTATGGCAAATTACTTTCATCTTATTGAGTGTGGTGTTTAATTGACATATGAGTTATTTGTGGCTTGGTATGATCTTTTATCATTCCTACAAATAGTGTAAAATCCTTTTAGCAACTTACTAGTGACTCTTTGTGAGGAGAATGTGCATTCTAAGATACAAGCCCTACTACAAATGAAATATCAGGGTGAGTATGGGTCAAGTACATGATAATTCCAGCCAACTTCCTATATCACAAAGTGGAGTGGTACATGTGGAAGTAAGAGTAACCCCAGATTGAAAAGGAGATGGAATTGGCTTACAATTAGCCATATCAAAATGTTGAAGAAGATCATGGGTGTAATTTTGTTGACTCAAATGAATCCTTGAATCTATCTGAGAAATATGCAAACTAAGGAAATAATGTAATAACCCAAGATCTTTCATGTCAAACTCTAGGGAAAGAGCCCTCTGAATAATCTAAACATTGTGGGAAGAAGATATTTCAATAAGTAAGAAATCATCAACATACAAGACAAGTATCACAACATCCTCACCAACATGTTGGAGATATCTTTGTATGATCAAAGTGAAAATGAAAAAACTAGTAGATACAAGAAAATAATCCATATTCTAATACCAAGCTGAGGGGCCTACTTGAGACCATAGAGAGACCTTTGGAGTTTATAAAAAGAGAAGAGTCATGAAAAATCTAGTAGGTTGTTCCATGTAATTTCCTCTTGTAAATATCCATATAAGAAGGCACTCTTCATGTCCATATGGTATATAAGCCACCCCGTGATGTAATAATACTAAGTATAAGGCATAAAAAATCCATCTTGGTAATGGGTGCAAAAGTCTCGAGTAACCAATACCTTTAACTTGTGAAAAACCCTTTGCAACAAGATGATCCTTACACTTGTCAATGGACCCATCAACTACATATTTGGTTTGGTATACCCATTTACACCTAGCCATATTTATTCCTTTAGGAAGAGATACCAAATCCTAAGTATTATTCTTCATCAAAGAAGAATACTCAACTTCCATTGCATCATCCCACTCCTATATCCCATGAGCCCGTGTAAAGACTACGAGAGCCTCGAAACTACCCGAGACAAAATTCCAGGCTGGTAGAACATGCATGATGATTCGAGTGGGTGGAATATCCCATATGAATGGCGATGCCTTAGAAACTATAGTATGAGCTCACTTAGGCATAGTGAAAATATTAATGGGAATAGGATCCTCGTCTGCATCTATAACCTCCTCAAACCTCCTTAAAGAATGGATCCTCAAGATGAAATAAAGAAGAAGAAGAATAAGGAATGGATGAAGATGAAGAATCACGAGGAGAGAAGCGCTCATCAAATTAAACACGTGTTCGAAAATAATCCTCATGAGTATTGGGATCTAAAAGTTGATAAGCTCTCATGTCATCACAATACCCCATAAAGATCAAGGGTTTTATCTTCTTATCCAAGGATTTCCTTTTCTTCTTTGGCACCAAGGCCCAAACATGGCTCCTAAAGACTTAAAAAAATGAGGCATCCATATTAGTTTTGGACCAAGCTTCCTTTGGAGTGAAATGCTCAAGTGCTCTATGTGGTGTGTGATTCTGAATATAGTTAACACAATTAACTTCTTCTACCCAATATATAGGAGGTAAATATCTAGAATGCATCATGTAGTTAGCCATTTCCTTCAATTTTGGTTCTTTTGTTATACTAAGCCATTCTTTTGTGGAGTATGAGGAACAAAATGCTGGTGAATAATTCCATGAGTTGCCAAAAATTAGAAAACTCTTTACTGAAGTACTCCCCCAATTATCAATGCAAAGGTTCTTTATGAAACTAGAAGATTATTTCTCGACCAAAGCCTTAAATACTTGAAAGTGTGAAAAATATCACTTTTGTACTTGAGAAAATAAACTGAAGTATGCCTCAAGAAATTATTAATAAAGGTGTGTGCATACATAGCTCCATTGAAAGAGGGGGTAAGAAAAACCATTAAGTCACTATGCACAAGCTCGAATGGTAAAGAAGCTCTCTTGGAAATTTTTTAGGGAATCCATCTTGGTGTTGTTTCCTAATGCACATTGAGGCAAAACTCCTTCAAGGCATGAAAATATAGTAAGATCGTCAACAATACCATGAGTGATCAACTCCTTCAAATATATGTAATTGAGATGTACAAATCTCTCGTGCCAAAGATTACTCTCTAAATCACGCATGAGAAACCAATCTTGTCCCTATAGAGGAAGTGTCAAAAAAACCCTCAAAGTGATATAGTCTAGAACTATGATAAAAATACCTTGAGCAAACAAAGTGAATTTGGATCCAAAAAGTTTGTACTTCTGCCCCATGTGGTGTAAAAGTCACTTTTTTTCCTTGACCAGAATGAAAAATTTGATATATAGAAAGAAAATTTGTAGTGATGTTAAGAACATACAATGCATCTTGAATACTACCACCATCAAGGTATATGTTACATTTTCCCTTAATACAAAGAAAGGAAGAATATCTAACCTCAATTTTGGAACTAGAACTCAAACCTAGAGATACAAAAATCCTCGGAAGAAGTCATGTGTTGAGAAGCACCGTAATCTATAACCCAACTATCCGAAAGTGGTGACTAATATCTCTCAGCAACATTAAGTGCTTTTCCATGCTAATTATAAGGAAGTGGAGTAGAGATAGACATTTTGTGTTTCTTTATTTCATCCTCTAAGGATTGCATTCGTTTGTAACACCTATGTTCTTCATGATCAATACCCCCACAAAAAGAGCATGAAAAAGGCTAGACGTATTCTTGGATTTATAATATTCCTTGAGTTTAGAGTTGTTTTATTTGGGTTTAGGAGAAATTTTAGATGGAGAAGGGGTGAACTTGGATTTACCTTTTGGTTTTCCCTTTCCTTTAGGATTAGATGCTACTAATGCATTTTGAGAGGTGGAAGAATCAAGGTTAGATAATTTGGATTCTTCCCTAGTAAGTCTTTCAAAAAATGTTTCTAAGGTAGGCATTTAGAATGTGTCACCTAAGGAATCCATGATATAGAAAAATGTAGAATAAAATATTTGGAATGGACCTCTTAACTTGGATAGAATTAAGTAAACACACTCTTCATCTTTCTTATCTCTTCCACTCCCCTTAAATTGTGTCAACAAATGCTTGAACTTAGTAAGATAGTCTATAATTAATGGAAAATATTCAGGATTAAGAGAGGTGATCTCAATTTCAAGTTGCATGGCTCTCATGTGATCCACCTTACCAAATAAACCCTCTAATTTCTCCCATATTTTGAAAGGAGAGTCACATTTTTCCAAATGAAACAAAATACTATCACTTACATAAGTTCCTATCAAACCCATACACTCATCAAATTTGCATTGGTACTAAAATTTCTCATATTCTCTAGTGAACACTTTGGTTGTTCGAAGAAGTTAAAGCCCATAATCCTTTGCATTTAATGATTGTTTCCATTCTTGGTTTCCATGTATGGTAATTATGTGTTGTTAATGGCTCAACTTGATCTAGTGTAGAAGTAGATAAAGACACCATTCTCAAAAATCACCAAAAATGCAAGAATCAAGAAATGTAATAAGACACCCTAGATTTGGCACTTTATAATTAAGTGCATGTAACAATATGACACTTTATAATTTTAGTGCATTTCTCAAAATAAACACTTCAAGCACAAAAAAAAACACTTTTGAAAAAAACAATACTCAAATCCAACTTACCAATAAAAGATACAATATTTTCAAGTTTGTGCTATAATATTTATTTTAAAAACATAAAATACCATACACTCTTAAATTTGATTTTCTAGAAAAAAATTCCAAATCTATGTCTCGCAAAACAGGGGTGAAGAAAAAAATCGGTAGTAAACGTGAAAAACCCGGAATCATTTTTCTCGAATTTTTTCCCCACACAGATTTTTAAAATCCCTTGACCTTTGCAAGAATTTCCAAGATCTTCAAATCCTTGCAAAATATGAACTCTGCAAATTAAAAGAAAAAACCCAAAATCGGGTGTACAAAACCTAGAAAAACCCAGAAATGATTTTTCTTACCCTTTTGCCTCTAACACGATTTTCCAAACACCTCAAAGCTCTTCATATTCTTGGAAAATGGGAACTCTAGAAAATAGAAGAAAAACACCTAGAACAAAATGCGTAAAACCAAGAAAAACCTAGAAATGTTTTTCTTGCAATTTTTGCCCCACCGACACGGATTTTTGAAGACTTCGATACAATTTTAATTTTTTTTTAGATCCTCGCCAAATAGAAGCTCAGAAACAGAAGAAAAAAACCTATAACCAAACACACAAAACCTAGAAATGATTTTTATTCCCCTTGTGCCTCACGAACAAATTTCTAAGTGGATTTGAATGTGCATCCACTTCTATATTACAAAGAAAACTAAAAACAAACTATCTCCATAATAGGCCGAGTTTATAGTTGTTTTTGGGGTTTGCACACCTTCTGAATCCAATGGAGCCCTCTATTTTGCATAAAAATGCATGCTGCAACAAAATACTAAGAATTTCCAAATATATGAATATAAAACTCCTTGTTTGTAAATAAAACTCACAAACATATGTCAACAACAATCTCCTACTCGATATCATAAAAGAAACGATAAATAGATCGTACCAAGCCATAAAGAACTTATATGCTAATTAAACACCAAAATTAATAAGATGAAATTAATTCACCATAATAACTTAAAAAAACCTTTACAAAAAAATGAACGACAATATCATATATTATTATGGAACTCTATGAAGTATAATGAGAAAGGGCCTTGCTTATATAGGAAATGGAAGATCAATCTAAGAACTAGTCAAGGTCATAGTTCAAGCCATAAATCAAGGAAAGAACTAGTCATCAAAGAAATAGTGAAGACCATATATTTAGGAAATAACTAGCCATAAAAGAAATAATCAAGACCATAGATTTAGGAAAGAACTAGTCATGACAACTAGAAAATATCTTCCTAATATCTGAATAAGATAAAAGAAATATCCACACACATAAGTGGGTGATCATAAATAAAAGAAAAGTAAATAAAGTACCTAGGTGAACAGAGATAAGGTAAATACATATTATAACAGATGTGAATATAGAATTTACATATATATTTACACGCAACATGAATGTTTGGCAATGTACCTCTTACCAATCCCATTAGGGATTTTGGGGCATATACTTTTGTATACATCACATGTGTTATTGTTTTGTTTTATACCACTTCCTATTATTCCTAACACACCACTCTATCGATATATACACATCTTGACATGCATTTTATTTTTCTTCCATGCTAATGGGTGCTTCATGTGCAACATTTACTTTGCAGAACTATTTTCCACCATGGTTGTCGATAATTTATTTTCTATTGTTTATCATTATATGTCATTGTTTACATGAGCTTTACCCTATGTCTTTCTTGTTCATTTCTTGTGTACTTTTGGCCGCTTTGGCATTGATTGTATTATGACATTGTGAGTGATGTACCATATTTGTAACCTATTTTTCACATTCTACATTGTCTTCTTGCTTGCTAGATTACAAATTGTCTTTTATATGCGTATTTGTCTTATTTGCACTAAGACATGTCTTAGCCACTTTGTTTACATGTGCCTTTGTTTCTACCATGCACATTCCCTCCCCTTGCAGGGTATCAATTTCAAATCAGTGTTCAGTCCTCTCCTTTTGGCCACATCCTCTTAGTGATGTTACATGCACCGCAAATGAAGGGGCCATATATTGGGTGAATCATTCACCCCATTCAGTAGTACATTGTCACAATTCAGACTTGCACAATACAGAATAAAACAAACTTTAGTTACAGAAATGACCCAGAATCTGACTTGGGTCCTCATCATAGCACAAATGCCAATTCCCGAGATACATACATGAGTGTTTGGGTGCTCTGACCTTTCTTGGGCACCTATGACTAGGGGGAATTTACATAATTTTCTCGAGATCAACACAGTCTTCAAGATTGCATAGAGAAGTTTTACACAATACATGCATATTCCTCCATCAATCAAAATTCATTTTATCTCTATTTTTATTCTATTTGTTTGATCAAACTGGATAAAATTATAACAAAGTAGGATCACACCATCTATAATGGTGTATAAATTTTAGGAAGTAATTAGGAATGGAGAATAACACTAGAAATTTTTCCCCAACACTTCTTTTTTCGTGGCGTGAGATCGCCCAAAAAATTTCTCTTCTACAACATCTTTAGGACACTTTCTATTCTTTTCATTCGTCATAGATTAGGTGCACATGTTCCTTTTACTAATTTTTCACATTTTTACACACTTTTTACATATTTGGATTGAATTTTTCATATACACATATTTGACTACTCTTTTTCTCTTATTTTTACGGTATGTCCTTATGAGAAGAAATAGTCACATCAGTGAACACATCAAGTACAATTAATAATGACAATAGGTACAACATATAAAGTACAACATCATACACTTCACCCTTAGAGTAACCTCCTCTTCCTTAGTCTCCATGCTTCATTTAATTTACTCCACACTTTTTCTTGATTCCTCGACATGCTTTCTCCATCGATCTACATGGTTATCACGTGTGCATCTCTTATCTACTTTATGTTATTGAGAATTTTTCAACAACATAAATTGGGGGCAAATGTAGACACTAAATCACACACTTGGGTACATTTCTAGGTGTTACTCACATACTTGTTGTTCATATGATTCCTAAGTAAGAAAACTAGCAATTGACATCTATCTTTGGCCTATTTATTTCATCTTTCTGGTTTCCTCTTTGGTCTTCTACACCCTACTTCCCGCTTTATCTACATTTCTTTATCTTTATTGACTCTAGACACCAGGGCCTAGCCAGACACCAACACCTTGGTAGGATACCCGTGCTCATGCGACCATGTCCTTCAGGGAACCCTCAACCTCTATGTATCTTTATCACCCCCTTTTGGGCCTCTTTTATCTTTTAGGCATATTATTTTCTTATGGGTTGGCCTTTTAGTTGTCAATACAAAATTCAAACAAGGGAATCATATACATACAAAGCTATGTGATCATAATAAAGAACCAAGCTCCAAGCATCTATTATCACCACCTAAGGTTACATCCAAAGGTATCTTACGATCATCAAAACATCCATATATCTATCATTCAAGAGACAAAGGTCTACATTTTTCTCGCATACAGTTCATAGGAGGGGAAGTTCATTTTTCCATACACACATCTCCTAACATTACTACATCTAGATTTATGTTATTTGAATGAAATTCAAGTACTATAAAGGATGTAAGAAACATACATGTATAGGGTCCATAGAATCCATATTGCAGAGTGCATAAAACATAGAAACTTGTTGTGTGGTGAACCATAGACCAGTGTTTTGACCCATGTGGCATAAAAGGATATAAAAACCATCGTAAGGAGCAACTTAGAGAATCAGTTGTGATGATATTGGTAATTTTGGATTATTATCAAAGATGATAGAATAGGTAGGGAGTGATCAACTCCCAACCCAATTTGTTGATAATTGAAGGATTTGGGTGTCCTACCACTAGAGGAAGAGCATTGGAGAGAGGTTTGTTTTTATCTCCTTCCACGAGGCTTCCCAAAAGGTCCAACTACTATAGATAGATAAAGAATAGATTGTTACCATTTTGTTCCTATTGAAATTTTTTTGTTCGATTTAAGAACCCACATAGAAGAAATTTAGGAAAGGAAATGATGTCATATTTCCCGTACTCCTATAAGTAACGAGTGTTCCCAATTTAATAGTATTAGATGGATTCCAAGTTAGGTCATATGGAAGTGATGGTGATGTAATGCATTTAAAAGTTAGGTCATTTGGGAATGATAATAGCTAGTGATTATTGTGTTCATTTATTGATTTGAATGATAGTTGGTTGAATGGGATGTATTTGTAAAATTACTCACAAAGAGATTTTTGTTTTTCCCCATATTAGGTCACTTTGGGAAATGGATTTAAAATAGTAAGAGTGTTGATTTCCATATAGAATAAATGTAATTGTATTTGAATGAATTTAGAGAAAATGTGACAATAATGTGCTAGTAGTGTCGATTTATTGTGTTGTATCTTGAGAGGGATTATAAAGTGATTCTAATTGTATACCCCCTTTTAGTGAAAGGGTGAGGGGTAGATAAATGAGCACTTTGAGATGAAATTAATAATGGTAAGGGTTATAATAGTAGTTGAGAGATAGTATAGGTGATATAGTAATGGAGATAAAGTAGGAGTTGATGTTGAATAGGGTGTGGAAGAATTAAACATAGAGTGCATGAAATTGTATAGTATGGTGCTAGAGGAAGTCGTAATTCAAATTCAGTAAATGGGAGGAGAAAAACATAATAACGAGGCTCAATATATGATTTAAATTGTATGCACCGTATTGGTTGTAAGGATGATAGCAAAAGATGACTATAGTATAGTAAAATTGAATTACGATTTACATTAATATTAAAAAGGTAATAAGTAACTTCATTTGAACTGAGAGTTAGTGTGATTCGATCTTTGACTTCCAAGGATTCCATGTGTCGTGAGGCTATTCAAACATAATTTGAGAGGGTAGTGGAATTTGTAGCTATGCATATGATTGGGAGAGTGGTATGTATGACCAAATTTGGAAATTCGTGTCAAATATGTTTGTTAATAGAATTTTAGAAAAATTTGATCTTTTGTAAAAATTGAGCATTTTGACCTAGAAAGGAAGAAGACATGGCATTTTTGTCCTTTGGAGCACTAGCACCCAGCTTCTTAGCGCGCTAGTGACCTATTATATGGTGCTAGTGTCCAAGGGATGAGTTTTACTACTATTTGAGTGATGAAGTTGATTGTGATGTTGGTAGTAGTGATTTTGAATTATGAAAGTGTGCTAATATTACACTTTGTGTTGGTTATTCGTGTTGTGCATAGAGATATACAATCAAGGTATTTCCGTGTAGAACATCATTTGAGCATATTTCTTGGTTTAGGTTTGACCGATGATGAGTGAGATATATTGGATTGTGTTGGCTTTTGGAACATCACTAGATTGCGAGAGATACCTCATAATATGCCATTATTGAAATTTTTAAGTGAGATATGGTGTGTAGATACATGTATATTATGGTTTTCAATAGGAGATATGATAGTAACATTAGATGATGTATATAGGATTTTGAGGTTATCTCGTAGTCGAGAGAGAGGTCAGTAGATTATGGTAGTGGTAGATGCCCGTGGTTAGATGAGAGTGGAACGACAATACTTTAAAGGGTATCGAGTGCATAGAGAGACATATATCAGTTTGGATGCCATTATGAGATAATTGTGATAGCTTCTTCGGTTTACGTGGAGGGTGGTGGGGTTGAAATTTTATATAAAATGTATGAGATATGTCGAGTATAGAGGATCATGGTACTAGATATGCGTGGAAACAACGTGTATCAACCCATCTATACATAGATTTTATCAAGTTACACAGGAGGATCACGGTGGTGGAGTAGGAGCTACCACTCTATTACATGTATGTACATATGAGCATATAACTATAGTGAGGCCACTTAGTGGGCCACGAGCCGAGTGGGTTTGACCAAAGATATTTGTAGCTAGATAGGTGGGGAATCGGAGTAGGAGGATAAACATGACAAAATATAAATTGATGTTAGATTAGATGGGCCTTGAGGAAATTATATTGAGGATGTATAGATATTATGGAGGATGGGTGGAGCAGGATGTTGAGCTATGGTGCATTAAAAACATCTTATGGTTAGAGGATCAAATTTCAGGAGTAGCGGAACTTTTCCAAGGTGAACGGGTATTACGAAGTTTGGGATGGCGAGATGTTTCCCTAGAGCCATATGTATGGTGTTGATATAATAGGGTTTTGAGATGACCCAGATGGAGACTAGGGCCCATAGGAGCACATTTAGTACCCCTAGGTCTAGATGAGGTAAATCTAGCCATAAGGCCATTACAAATGGATGTCACAGTGCATAGAGGCATATAGCGGTGATGCATGACAAACTGATGGGTGTTTTTGTTTTCAATGGTCATGGATGCATTAAGTAGAGCACCGTGTGGAGGATTCGGGTGTCGGGCACCCATTCTCAAGGTAGACAATGTAAGCGAGTGGCATCGAAAAAAGTAAGTATCATACATTGTGATTTACTTATTTTTGAATTAGGTTGATGGTTATGACAATATGTGGTTGCTAATATGAGGTGTGTGACATGTAGTTACATGCGATGGTTATTAGATGATGATTGTGGATACCTCCATATGCATGTTGACTTAAAACGTGCCCCTATATGTACTCGTGGGTGGAGGGATGATAAAGCGAGTTGATTCAATCACAAACGAGCATGCCCATTTGTTTGAGCTAGTTGGGATAACAACTACCACATGTATAATGTTGTTGAGTAAGCGTGATGAGGATCATAAAGAGATAAATAAAGTCAGACAAGCCATGAGAGGGGGTGGCCTAGCTTAGGATGTATTTGCACAATATGTGGAGATCCAGTGTCCGATATGTATATTAGAAGACACAAAATGCCATATTGTGGAGCTAGCTAGAGAGATCTAGGGCCCGAGATCGATGACGTAGGGTTAGCGGTGAAGCTTAAAGTTCTAGAGCTCTCGTGATTGTAGATAGTGATAACAAAGATGATATATGATGCATTGTATAGTATGTATTTGAGGCATTAGGGCTTGGCCCTAAGCGATTGCATTTTGTAAATATTATTTTTATGACACACACACACACATGTGCACGCGCACACACACACACATGTGTATGTCATATTTGTTGTTGATGTTCATTGTATACTATGTGATGATTGTGATTTTCACTTGGTAGTGATTGTATAGTTTTTAGATTCTATATGCATTGTTGGTATGTGTGATTTGACACACACACACACATATTATTGTTGAAATTTGTTACGATGTGGAAAGAATTGCTAAGTGAGGAATTGAATAGGAATTGCATTTGAATAATAGTGAATAGTATAACATATGATAAATAGAGATGTATATATGTGATGTGGTAGATAAATAGAAATGGTAATGTGATTAGATAATGTAGGAGAATAAAATAATGATGCCTTGATAATTATATAATAATGAGATGTGGAATGACATATATAATTAAGTGTGATGGGGATAAAGGGGGAAAATAACAATTGCCCCCAATGTGAGAGTGAGGTTCATTTAAGTAAAAATTTACTCAATAGTCATGTATGAGCCTTGAGAACATGGGTGCATCATTTGGTAATGATATGAAAATTCGAATCATCTACCATAGGTGGAGGGGTCAAATGACGTGCATCAAGAACATGTGAAATAATGAAATCATGTGGGTAGGAACCAAAATAAATGTTGGAGTAAATTGTGCCAAAAATAAGAAGTGTGGTGGTGGGAGATGCAAGAGTGGGCTACGTAGGAATCCAAGGTGGGGTGATGAAAACAAGGGTTTCTTGAGAGGATGTGGAAGAGGTAGGGAAAATGGAGGAGATAGATGAAGGATAACCTTGGGAGGTGATTATGCTAAAATGTAAATACACAAGCCTAATATGAATGCAACATTGTAGTAAATGAATGATAAATTCATCATAGTAAAGATAAACAAGTAAACTAAGCAATAAAATGTAAAATCCTAAGTGTAAAGAGAGGGTATGAATCCTTAGATGATTTCCGAGTTTTGGAGAATGCACAAAGTTAGAAATTTGGAAAGGAAGAAGCATTGAATGTCATACTTAAGCTCATAAATGCACATAAAACATCCTCTAAGGTGTTTCCTTTAGTCACCTTTGGTCACTCCGAGGTTGAACTAAGATCATTGAGCTCACCGTAAATCTGCAATGAAGAATGAACCTACAAAACCCTCAAATAGACATCGAATCCTAAAAAATAAAGATGCATAATAAGGGGTCGAATGTCCTTAGCTGTCATAATAGTGAACGTACAAATAATTATTACACTACATCTCGGACCCAATACGAGTTATGTGTGTGTGTGTGTAGAATTATGCCTTAGGTTGCTCTTGTACCGATCACACTTCGATAGTGAGCAAATATCTAGATGTAAAATGTAATGAATGTGTAAATGGAATAAAATGAACTTCCCGCCTATGAAGTGTGATGTAGAAAACAAGCCCTTGTGTCCCTTATGGAGTTAGATGGATGTAATGGAGTTCTTGGATGCCTTGATGGATGTAACCTTAGGTGGTGATAGATAGTACTTAGTGCTTGGTCCTTTATTATGATCACATAGCTTTATATTTATATGATTCCCTTACTTGAATTTCATAATTAACCTTGAAAATTCTGACTACCAAAAAGATAAGATGCTCAAATGGCTAGAAAGGACCCAAAAAGTGTGAGTAAAGTACAAAGAGGACAAGGTCACCTAGAGGGTACAAGGGCACCCGACGTTGATGTTTTGGCTGGGCATTGGTATCCGTGATGATAAATTCCAAAGTATAAAAAGACACATTGAGAAAGTAAAAGTGCAAGACTAGAAGGAGTAACAAAAGACAAAGAAAGGTGGCCAAATATATGGGTTAATTAATAATTTTCTTACTTAGGAATCATATGAATAATAGTATGCAATCAAAACTAGATAATTACCCAAAGTGTGTGATTTTGTGTCTACATTTTCTCAAACTTTATATTGGTGAGTGGAAATATTAGCAACATAAAGTAGAGAGATATGCATACACGATAACCATGTAGATCAATGATGCAAGCATACCGAGGGACTAGACAAAGCCTGGAGTGATAAAAATGTGAATCATGGATGTTAAGGAGGAGAAATAGAAAAAGTGATGATGAAAATGATCCTAGGGAGGAAAAGCATGTGTATATGTACCTATTGTTGGTGTCGATGTTTTTTTGTTGTTGATGTGAATGATTTGGATGATGTTGACTATCGCTTCCCATACCGAAAAATGTATAAATGAGAAGATGAACAAGTAGTCGAATACACACGTATATGTGTCAAAAATATGTTAAGAAGTATGTAAAAATGCTAAAAATGTGAAAAAGGAACATGTGCACTTGATCTATGATGAGGAAAAGAGTGTAGAAAAGGATCCTATAGATGATGTTGACATGCGAGTTTTTGGGCAATCTGATGCCAATGAAATGGAAGAAGTTTTAGAAGAATAGTCTGGTGTCATCCTCCAACCTTTAACTACTTTCTGCTGTGTAGAACACCACTGCAGATGGTGTGTATAAATGCATGTGATAAGGACCCAAGTATGATTTTGAGCCTGCAAAATCCTTTTGTGTAAATGCCCAATGCTAAAGGACTCTTTACCCTATCAAAAGCATATATGTCTAAGATATGTGTGATATCCCCATGGTATTAAGCATCCAGAAATACCACCGTGTAAGTGCCCCTTAGTTTCAGGCATCCATGAAAGGTCATTGTGCTAAGGACCCAAGTATGATTCTAATCCTTGTCAAAAACTGAAAAATGTTTTATACCAATACTATGCTTTGTATAACATTATATGGGGTGATTTATTCACCCATATGATGCCCCCCTCATTTGAGGTGCACGTGACATCACTAAAGGAGTATGCATCACAAAAGAGGACCGACCATTGTGCTAAAACCGTGCCTCAAGGGGGAGGGGAATGTAATTGGTAGAAACCAAGGAAAAAGTAAACAAGTGGCTAGGAAAATAAGTTTGAGTAAAAACAAAGAAAAACACTCATGTAAAATATGAAATGTAAGCTAAAGCGAGACATGAAGACAATGTGTAATCTAAGATGCAAGTAAACACGTAAGAATAAAATGTGGATTGCAAAATTCAGGTTGTAAAAATGGGACACCACTCACAACGTCGCAAGATAATCAAGGCCATAATGGTCATAGTCAATCATATAACAACCAAGACATAGGGAAAACCCATAAACAATGATAAGCAAAGGAAAAAAACATACACAACCATGGAAGCAAATAGTACTACATAAAAAATGTTGCATATGAAGCACCCGTTAGCATGTTAGAAAGATAAAAAGTATGTCAAAGTGTGTATAATATTATATTGTAATGTGCTATGAAACATAATGAAATAATATCACTTGTAATGTACAAAATTGGATGCCCCCAGGATCATCTGTGGGACTGGTACTAGGTACTGCACCAAGTATCCATGCTGCATGTAATAGATCTGTATAGTTTTTTATCACAACTAGAAATGCAAGTGAACGTGCATATGAGTATGATAAAGATAATGACATACATGATATATATCTAGCATGTGTAATAATATGAACATGTAACAAACAAATGTAAGAAAGAATAAATGCTACTAAGATATGTAGTATGTTGTGGATGAGATGGAATGAAATGCAAAGTGAATGATAGGGGCAGCGTGCTCCCCCAAGTGGATGTATATGTATGCAATGAGGTTTATTTATTTATACCCCCTCACTAGTCAAGAATGAACCGTAAACGAGAGTGCATCATTGGGAAATGGTTTGATTAATGCGTTGTATGGTTTGAATGTGACATAAGGATGATTGTAATTGCATATGGGTGTGCTAGGATGTGATGATTTATCCTAAAGTGTATATCAAGAAATGAATAATAAGGACAAAAAGTGATAATTTAGCACAAAGGGTATATCACAAGATGAATGAAGAAAAAGTCACACGGGCGTGATGATTTAGTACAAAGAGTATATCACAAAATGTGTATAGAAGAGAATAACAAGCGTGATGATTTAACATAAGGCATATATTGCAAGATGTGTGAATGAGGTGGTGGATAAGAATGTCACATATTGTGTTGGAAGGATTAATTGAACATGTGAGTTTTAGGAGGTCCATTTGATATGTATACCCTCGTGAATGAGTATGGAGCATGGAACTAAAGTGTGTCATCGGGTAATGAGTGTAGTGCTTAAAAGTAGATGTAATGTGAATGTATATGGTGATTAAGATGTAAAATGTGTGATAGGTGATGTAATAAGAGAATTTAAAATGTGTAGAACATGTGTTGTGTGAGATGTGTAATGTGTAGAGTGACTTAGCAAGATAGAGATATCTATGGTGAATGTTTTTAGTGGCAAATGTTTGATATGGTCAAGTGTATGAGAATGTGTGGCGTGTATAGTGTGCATTGTGTGACATTCATGTGTTTATTACACCCTCAATAGTTGAGTGTGAACCAAAGCACAAGAGTGTGTTATCGTGCAATTACGATATGAGCGTGTGTGAAAATGAATATGCTAGAAGTAAGGTGTTTGATAAGTTGAATGTAAGACACATGTTGATTATAGGGGAGAATAAGCATAATGCCCCCGAGTGTGTGTTGATGAACACACTATCCAATAAGAGTAAATGATGAAGGTACTCTACTTGATGCTTGTAGTGATGAAGGCATGTGACCATGACCTAAGAGTGGTGGTATATGAGATAAAGGCTACATAGGTGAGTGAAGTCTATATGCACGTGATTGATGAGTGTAATGTGGTAACCTTCATATAACAAAATGTGTAGGCGATGGAGACCTATGTGGAGAAAATCATGGTGGTGATGGAAACCTACATGGAATAAAATGAGGTGACAAAGTACATCTAGATGAAGGAGTTGTCCTAACAATGGGCCTATTGGTGGTCAAACTTGCACCCATGTCTCGGATCTGGAAGAACTAATTCATTTGAGTCAACAATGGGACTGTCTCCAAGTTATGGGACCTTGCGTGATTGAGATAGACTTATGGAGAAGGTCGGTTCCTCTACTTCTTCTACTACTACTACTCCTAATGCTGAAAGTGAAATCTAAGATAAACAAGCCAAGGGACTAGGGATAAAAGGATAACATAAAATGGAAAAATAAACTAAGGGAAGTGATAACACCATAAAAGTGGGATGAACACTATTTTTCTAAGTGAAAATGAAGGAGAAAGCATAAAGGGAGTGTAGGCATGTGTATCACAAACCAAGATGCATTCACACAATCAATTTAATGAGACACAACAAGAAAATGGAGCTACAAGAGATTTAAAATGACACAACAAGCACACAATACAAAAGGAAGGCAAGAAAGAAGAATATAGACACATTAAGGCAGATAATAGCCATAAAATGATGCTTCTATTACTTCTAGGTATGCATAATTGATTACAATGACATCTGAAGGTTGATATCTACATGCACAAACCAGATCTAGAGGTATGCGACTCCAAATGCAAAGATGTGGAGTCCTTAGCAAACGATAGAAGATACAAAATGTTCAACCCTTTATAATGATCAATGCTCTTACATTTATAGATGAATAATGAGGAAAAGGAGGGAAAACTCAAATTTGAAACACAAACACCAACAATGAGCATTAAATTCCTGTAAATCTACATGTAGATCTACAAAATATGCTTCCCCATGTCCATGTTTGGTGTGTAGGAGAAGGAAGGAGGTGAAATCCATATCAAATTGGGTGGTTGAGACAATAAGATCTACTCATTAATGGCCAAAAGATGTTTTCCCTTTTCTCACCTACCATATCCAGTTGAAATTTGAATTTAAATATCCTACACTATAGCCTATGTCAAGTACATTTTGAATGAGACTGGGTGAAAGTGTGTTATAGCTCTAGAGTAGAATTTATAATTATCGAAAGATGTTGGAGCTGCCTAAATATGAAAGACATGTGGCACGCACCGACTCGATCAAAATATGGCTAATCGTGTAAGTGATTTTTCATTTTTGCTACATGTCACTCATTGGTTTGTTGCAAGGATTAAACACCTAGCGACGTGCTTTGATTTGTTACATGTGGCACACTCAAGGTCTGATACATAACACATGGCATAGAAGGGCGCATAAGAAGATGTGAAGTCGGTGCATGCAAAGGTAACATGCGTGGGAGGAATGTGATAAACACATGCCGAAGGAACATATGGTCAAGGCATAATTATTAGAAAGTAATGTGCGGAAACAAGAAAATGGCGCGCAAGAGGACTAGGGACTTAGCTGATTTGGGAACCAAGTCTAGGGCACACACAGGTGCATGAACTACTTAGAGAAAGATGAAAGCATAGAAAGTGTGCGCGGGGAGAATGGAACAAAGAGGAAAAGGAAAATGAAATGAAGGAAAGAAAAGGAGATAAGCGAGCACACATGAGTGCGTAAGGAATTGTCATTAAGGAAATGTGACAAGAGATAGCTAAAGTGCGCACAACCAGTAATATGAAACCTTCAAAGCTAGAATGGGAATGTAAGTTATCCAAATAACTATGGGAGTTATTGTGGATAACTGCTTTGGAAAATTTTGGGGCCATCTACCTACTAGATGAAGGATATTGGTAGCCTAGAGCATCCATTGGGCGTGGATTCTCTTATGTAATCATGAATCTCTAATCTAGGATCTTGAAGAACTGCCCTTAAAGTCACTTTGACACATGTTATGAACTCTATATTGAACCCTACAAAATTGCTGACAACTACGAAAAGATGAATGGAACCCGAAAGTAATGTAGCCTAAAATTTACCAATAGAAGCCCAAATGCGCTAGCACATCACTCATCCTAGACTGAGTGCTCACCCAAAGCATGCAAAGGTACCAGGCCCCTCTTTAGGGTTGTTGTTGTAGGATGTTAGCATGATGAAGACTTAATGCATTCAAATCCATAACTAATATATCATTCTACAATGCATGTTCAAATCTAGATCTAGAGAATAACAAACTTAAATAATAACCATGATGAAATCAAGCATGCAAGAACTAATTATACTTAGGATTTGATACTTTGATTCAGCCAATACATTCCATTACATTAAACATGATAAATACACATAAGATTATTACAATAGATAATACCATAGTCTATGTGTGCATCAGATTTGGCAACATAACCTCACAATAACTCAATTCTCACATATCACTCCTCTACTACGTAGTTCATTACATATTTATAAGGGTGGGGAATTTCCCTTAACTACTTATACAATCCCAAAATAGGTCACATGCTATTATTAGCCACATTCCATTACAATAATAGCCACACATGCAAGTGTGCTAACAATAGACTTCTTCTAGTTAACTACCAGTAGTAAATCTATTCTCATCTTGTACCCATGCAAAGCGCTTCGTAGCCAATCCTCCAAAAATAGCCAATGCATGTCACGTAAGTCTTTAACCAGTTTGTGTGTTCAACATGCTATCTCCAAAAATAGCTTGTACACGTGAAAATGGCTAATTCCCAAATCTATCTCTCTTCTTCGCACGTGATTCTTTCCTGACCCTTCCGCACCTTTGAACATGCTCTATTCTTCCATGCGAACCTTATGTATGTTTTTTCCAAGTGACATATTTTCTTGACCAACATTACCCCACACTAATTGCCTTACTCGCCCCGAAATGGTTGTCTCCAAAATCAATAAAAGAATATGAATAGAATAATTGAAAGAATTTTTATGAAGAATCAATTTTGGATATTATTCTTTTATTTCCACATCTAAAGTCTTCTAATCATTGAGTATGACTGTTCCTTTTCTAGGATATATACGTAATTGAATCTATCTCATCTTGTGCAATCTATCCTTCCTCATTCTCGCAAGACCGAAACAATGTTGGGCATTGTAGTCATTCTTCCTTCTAATAAGTCCATATTTTATGCGATGTGTTTTCCAAGCTCATCTAGCCTTTCCTTATGTGGTTCTTGTGCTTATCAGAAGGGCCTCACGCTTATGCTTAACAAGCGTTAATCATTTTGCGTGGCCCAATATATCATCCTTCATGGATTTTAGGACTTCATTTTCCTCTACCATGGTCCTTATCCTAATGACCGCTTCCGGAGTTGTGCAAATGTTAAATTTCTGGTCTTATTTTCTCAGTTACTCCTACAAACTTTGGAGAAATGCCTCATATGATGAAATATTCCTCATCATAAAGCCTTTTCCCTCTCCACTTTTTGTGCTAGATCCTTTGGTGTTAGCATGCGCAAAGGTCCATCTTCAAGCACAAAGTCCACCAAGGTACGTACATAATGCATCACTAAAGGAAAATTTTCTGTACCTTGGATTCTAGGTGTGGTCTCGCCTTCAGGAACAAGGTCTCCAATTTCCTCTGCCATGCTTATAAATTCACTATTATTATTTTTCTCCAAGTCCTTTTCTTTCTTTAGGCATGCTATTTCTACATCCTTAGTTTTGATTTCTTCTCTTAGCACCCTAATTATTGTAACCTTATCCACATTTTGTCATGCCACCTCTATCGAGACTTTTACCAAAGCATTAATCACTTTTTCATTTGACATAATAGTAGGCTTTAGTATTATGTGCGTGGCCTGAGGTGTCTTCTTCAACCTCCTTGATACACATGAATCTTCACATACATCAAAGTCCGGTTCATCCATGTGCATGTGCATAGACCATGACAACTGCTTCCTTGTGTGCATGGTCACCATATCTTCATCCATCAGCTCCCACCCATACAAATCCTTTGGTGTCATTGTGATTTGAAAACGGGCATGGAAAATTTTACCTGTGTCCTCAACGCATAGCCCATGACCGTGCAACATATTCTCCACTTTTTCTTTTTGATCTTGGCCCCTTAGGAACTTGAGCATCAAGATTTGGAGCTTGTTCTACTATACCTTGAGTAGTCTCTTACACTATCTCATCTACCTCCTTTTCTCCTTCTCCATCCTTCATTTCTTCATCCTTCGGTTCTTCCACATCCTCTAGTGGTATAGGGGATTGATACGATTTCTATAGACCCCTCTACCTCCTCACCTAGTCTCAACTTTCTCCTTTTTCTTCCAACTATCTCATTCTAAGGTGAGAGTCGTGGTGACCTCCGAACTAATTGTGGAGTAGCACCTTAGGTCCTAGTTCTCCTAAAAACCCTTTTGAAATGATGCTCTCCTTGGACTGCATCTAAGTCCTCATCACCTTCCTCTTGTGGTTGGGGTAAAGTAGTCATGCGCTCAGTTTCTACCCTATCTGTAGGCTACCTCTTGCCTCTATGCTCCAAACCACCACTATCTTCATGCTCCTATTCTTCATCATCTACTTCTATTGTCTCTGTGGGCTTAGGTGTTGGAACATTTTCCATTGTATGCTTACCTTTTGGCAGCCATGGGAGTGTGAAATCATTCTCCACATACTTATTGTTCTCCAACTTGGGCTTGAGTTGAAGGTACACAAGTGTTGCTCCGTGTCCCCAACTACCAAGCTTACAAGCTTCATGCTTATAACATTTGAGACTAGCCTCTCAATATAGGCAATCCGTCCTGGATATACATATGTCTTTCTCAGTGTATGGTAGTCACAATCTACCTTGTCTACATTGAAGCTTAGGCAATGTGCATCCAAAAACCGTGAACTGATGCTTGGAAATATCGTGTTGTGAAGGCATATGGTAATTTACACCATGGGCTCCAAGCCCCATCTTTCATGGAAAACCACATGATGCAAAAGTGATGGTATACCACAAACTGCACTGCCTTCCCTACTACCAAGGAAACTCCTTGGGTATGCACCATTCTTCTTCGAATGTTGCATGAAGCCTATAATGCCACTTCTCCACCCTTTTCTTGAATGGTCCACTCATTGATCCTTCACATATGAACTTGATTCTTTTCACAAGTGACGTGTTCTCCATAGGATATTCCCAGATTTTCTGCTTTGGCCCATCGGGCACCCCGATTTCCATAAACACCAAAGACAATAGAACAACCCCGAAATTATTTTTCTCTCATGTGCGTGCTTCTTCAATGATAGTTTCGTGATGTAACTGGAGATGTTGTAATTCACTCCCTATGACATCTTCTTTGCAATGTGTAGCCACATTGTGTTTACTTGTGACCATCTTTCTTGGTCATTCAACTTTGTCACTAAGTGTGCAACTACTTGTATGATTGGGTACTTCTTTAGTTTATCAATGTCCATGCTTTGTAAGAACCCTTGGTATACCCCAAATCCTTCCTTGTCTCTAGGATTGTGGCCTTATTAGTTAAATCACCATCTAGATCTACCCCTATGCCTTTTAACCTCATTCATCGTTGAGATCAACGTGGGTGTGATTCTAACCCTCTCAGTATGGTGAAGTCCTCATGGACTCTACTCATCAACCATCGATAAAATGGTTCATACTTTCCAAAATATGGCAACTCGCACAACCGGTAGAATCCAATATGCTTTAGGAGCTTCTCACTAGTGTCATCGTACACGTGCATGCCTTCTACTATGCGCTTGTTCATTTTTGTGCTCAACAACGCATCTAGATCCTTCTTATTATCTGATGTACGATGGTTGTAATCACTGATTTTACATTTATGGATGTGGGAATCCCATTCTTGTCCCATGATCATGCCCTCTAGATACTACATTTTTGAGAAATTACTCTTGGGAGAAATTTCTTCTTCCCTTTACTCCCGTTGCAGTGCTTTCTTCGGTGCCATTTGAAAAATATCTCTTTTCTACCCTTTGTAACGAGCAAGTTAAAACCCTAGTTCAAATATCCATGCCCTAGTGGAAATTATGTCCTATCTCATTTGTAACATGTTTGCTTTGCTTAAACCCTTCACCTATGGGGATGTAAGCTTCTCTTGTGCACAAATCTTCTCTCCATGTTTGGTTTCACACTCTTCGCACCTTCACATAATTCTCTCGGCGCATTTGTACTTAACTCTTTTCAAATTCTTGCAATTGCAATGGTAAAAATGAAATCACATCCCATCCTTATATAGATTTTCAAAAATTTAATGCATTTATTGCTCCTTCACCTACCAATAATCCACTCATTAATCAACCATTTTTATTCTTTCCGCATGGTACATCTTCGTGCCCAAGCTATAACCTTCTAACACACCTTCCTACCTTCTAGCCACAAACATCTCTTTAATGCACCTCAATGTGCCTAAGTACCTCACCACCGCACCTTTCCTCGGTAGTTCCTATGGCCCTTGCTTACCTCATGTTATACTTGTTTCTTCATTCATCTCCCCTTATGGTCCTTGTTTCTAGAAGTTTTTTTTTCAATTCTCCAACTTGAATAAGCACCCGTAGCAGCTTTTTGTTCCTTCCAGTGGACTTATTTTCAACAGTCCTAAACTTGTATATCAATATCTACCCCACACTAATGGTATGTGCAGTCCTTTGTGCATAAAAATTATTCAAACAATAATTCACTTCTTACACGTAAACATGTTTATTACACGAAACACCAACTAAATTGACAAAGCATAGTGACGAAGAAGGAAATAAATTAAGGAAATAGAAAAGTGAAAACCTAATCTAAATGGCAATACTACCTTATTACAAACACCAAGAAGACTTCTTTATATTAGGGCTTTAGCATACTATCGATGAAGTAACCGGTAGGCATGTTCCATCAAGCACCTTTAACCGACAAGCACCCATTTCAAGTATGTGAGTGATAACATATGGCCCCAAAAATGAACCTTAAGTTTTCCTAGATGGTGGAAAAACTTAGAATCATAAAGGAACACCATTTATCTAATTTTAAACTTTTTATCCCTGATGTAACTATCATGCCATGCTTTCTACCTAGACTTCTCTTATTTTTTAATCCAACGTGCTATGGCTCGTCGCTCATCCATCTTGATTAACTTTTCAATACATTCTTCTAATGCTTGTTCATTAGCTAAACCTCTAATGCATGCAATACACAATGACGGTAACATGAATTCCATAGGAAGAAATGCTTCCACGCTAAACACTAACTGAAATGGTGTGGCTTTTTTCAACCTTTTATATGTTGTGTGATATGCCCAAAGCACTGGAGATACTTTATCATCCCAATCCTTTCTTCCAACGTCATAATTTTTTTTCAATGTTTGGCTCAAAATTTTATTAAAAACCTCAAAGCCAGCCCACTAGCTTTGAGGATGATAGGGTGTCGTCTTATGATGTGTAATCATGAATTCATCCAACAATATCTTGATTATCTCATTTAAAGAATGTGTACCCCTATCACTCATTAAACTTAATGGACATCCATACCTGTAAGAATATTTTCCCATAGAAACCTAGCTGCTATATACAATCCTTTGTAGGGGCTACTTTTGCTCACCTTGTCAGATAATCTGTGCAAGTTATGATATAGTATGATCCAGTCTTGCACGTGGTGGTGAAATAGGACCCAAAAAATCTATATCCCATTTCTCAAATGGTTCTCGCACTAGTAATAGGTCCGAGAGGTATTTCATCTCATTGATCGGGTTTTCCAAGACACTAACAAAGTGATCACAAGCCTTAAAATAATCCTTGTAATCTATATACGGGGTCTCCCACCATAATCCAACGAGTAAAATCTTGCGAGCAGTAACATCACCTGCATAGTGGCCACCTACAATACCACCATGAGCTTCCTCCATTATATCTATGCACTCATGTTCCAATACACAACAATGCAATACTTCATCCCGACCTAACTTGTACAGTCACCGTTAATCAACAAATAGGGTGTCTTGTGTGTATAGAAAGTTATTTATTCTTGAAGGATTTAATTCCTTCTAGTGCCATACTTGTTCATAGAAAGACAACAATGTCCTCTAATTCAGATGACACTCATTGTAACCTATATAATTGTGCATCAGACATGGTATATTCAATGGCATGTGCTTCTTCTCCTGACTATATTCTAGATAAATGGTTTGGTCCAGAATTACTTTTCCCTGGTTTTACCACAAATGTGAAATCAAATTCTTGAAATAAGAGTACCCATCTACATATGCACCCCTGTAAAATGAGATTTTTACCAAATACTTCAATGCCATGTGATCTGTATAAAATACAAATGGTGTAGCTAGTAGGTATTGTCTGAATTTATGTAGTGCATAGATCATTGACAAAGCTTCACGCTCTGTAGTGGTGTAATTTTTCTCTGTAGGAGTCAACTTTCTACTATCAAAATAGATAGGATGATCTATAATACCTTCTCCAGGATGAGCTAACACTACATTTATGACCATGCCAGAGGCATCCACATGTACATGAAATAATTGGTCCCACAAAGGAAAACGCAGAATAGGCGTAGTAGTAAGTTTCTCCTTTAATGTCTCGAATGCGCATTGCTGAAGTTCTCCCTAGTAGAACATTAATTTTCCTTTCAAGTAACTCCTTCAAAGGTGTAGAAACCTTGGCATATCCTTTTATGAAGTTTCTATAATACCCCATGTGGCCCAAGAATCCATGCACCTCACTCTGACTGGTAGGATCTTTTAGGCCTATAATGACTGCAACCTTAGCTGGATCAACCAACAAACCTTCCTTGCAGATTATGTGTCCCAACAATATTCCAAATGGTGTAGAAAATATGCACTTCTTGATGTTCAAATAGATACTTAACTGTCTACATATTTCAAACATTAAGTGAAAATTGTCACAATGATCTTTAACAAGTCCATACACCATCCAATCATCTAAATAAACCTGTAAGAAGTTGTGAATAAAATATTTAAATGCCTGAAAAACTATGCGTGAAAATACAATAGGTGCATTTTTAGTCCAAAAGGCATCATAGTATAGGTGAAGCTACCCCATTAAGTAGTAAAAGTAGTCTTTTCTTGATCCTCTTGGGCAATCCTAACTTGATGATACCCAAAGAACCCATCTGTAAATGAATAGATTTTGCGCCCGCAATGCCTTCTAGCATTTCCTCGGTGAATGGAATAGGAACAAGATTAGTCACACATGCAACATTTAGATCCTTATAGTCCACATAGATCCTAATCCAACCATCCTTCTTGACACTAATCACCAATGGACTAACCCATTCGACTCGTCGAGGGATCGATGATTCTAGACTTCAAATTTTTTTCAATCTCTTCCTTGACCTTTTTGTGCAAGTTGGGGTTCATCATGTAGGGTCTCTTTCTAACTAGGCACGCACCCTCTTTAAGATTTATCTTCATCTCCCCTAATGATTCATGCACACCTTTAAGTTCATGGTACCCTTGAGGGAATAAGTCCTGATAATCCCATAGTAACTCTATGATTTTTCCACTTCAGAGTATAACCAATAGTCCCCAATTATGGCCTCCTTAGGCTTAGTATTTGATCCAATATTCACTTTCTTTGTCTTCATAGGTTCATGATAGGCATGTGTGGTTTTATCTGCACTATCCAAAACCTCATGCCTACCTATTGAATGGTTTACATCTAGATTTTCTACTTCTTCATCATCCACTAAGTAGACCATTTTTCCTTTTTCTTTCTCAAGGCAAGTGCACTAAAGTAGTGTGGCATCGGCCTCTATTTCTTCAACAAAATGTGCTCCTGAATCTCCTTCATCCAATAAATCTTGTATGAGTTCTTCTTCCTTGGCACTATCCCCCATAGTTAAGCATTTTATAACCTTTAATGCTTCTTCTACCGAAGTCTTGGTAGAGAAGAAGTCAAATGTCTGGGTCATTCCTGCAACTAAATGCCGCAATTTCCATTCTCTCTATGGAGTTCTCGCATATATATACCAAACAAGTGCGTAACCTTGGAAAGTGGAATAAAACTTGTGCACCTAGAGAGAAGGTGGTAAATATTCCTTCCCCTCTTTCCGAGTCTCTCACACTTCGAATGTGGTGTTTGAATAGGTTGATTACTATGATAAGTATAGATTTGGGCAAGTGCATTGATCTTGAAGAACCTAGTAGCAAGAGCAATCCTAATTTCATTCCATCCTACAAGATTATCCTTGTGGACTACCCACCATCGAGCCGATGTCTGTAGGGGTATATGCTAGCATATTCCTCTTCTCCAACTGGTCTATCCACCGTTCTTCCATGGCGCGGAAGAATACAATAAGGTCTCCTTCTTTGGTGTAATGAGGTACCGAGTTGTTACCTATTCTCCTGATATAACGCAATTTGCTATCCTTAGAAAATATGTGCTTTACTTTGCACCCCACCAACTCATAAGTGCTATGAGCCCAGTTATCACAAGAAACACTTGTAGTATTGCCGATAGACTGTGCATCCTCCCATTAAATGATTCCTTCTTTTAAAATCTCAAAAACCTATGGATCCCAGACGGTGAGTACATAAATTCGATTCAAGTCTTCTTCACTCAAGGGATCAACATAGGGCGCAAATTTTCCATTTGTTAATGGGATAATAACCCTTTCCTCCTTATTTTCAAAGTTGATATAACCCTTGTTGAACCAAAGATCAACATTATTTACATAACACCATGGATGCCCTAGTAGAGTTGGGAAGCTATCTAGCCTCTGCTAGCGCTAAGACCTCAAAATCTCTAGTGAACTTGGCTCCTTGTATGGTAATAGATGCATCTTTTAAAACTCCGATGGGAGTGGCCTTAGTCCGATTAGCCATGAACAATACATTAGAGGATGACTGCAATGGGGATCTCCCCATTTGTACCCATGCATCTAAAGTAAGAACATTGAATTCCGTGCATGTATCAATTAGTATATTACTCAAAATCCACCCATCGAAAATGACATTCAAAGTGATTTCCTTATCATAATCTAGGCTATGAGGAGGAATATTCGTATGCAGATCTCGACATTGAGTCTTTGTACTTACACATGACGTGTTTCCTTTTAACCAATTCCCTAATAGTGGAATGATATTATCCTAACTCAACATCTTACACACCTCTCTTAAATCATCCATATCAGTTTGGACCATCTCTCATGCTTTATTTTTCTCCATCTTCCATGATTGCTCCTTTAAATACTGTATTTCACCCTAAAGATTCCTGAGTACCTCCATGGTTTCCTAGTAAACCTCCTTCTAATGGGCGAGATCTGGGTACCATGCATGTAGAACCTCCTCCTTAGTGATGGTAGGCTTCGTAAAAATGCTTCTTTGGTGCATACTACTTCAACATGGGTCGTGATTTTTACCTATAATACCTTGGATTCTCGCTTCTAACTTGGGAATCCACGTATTTTCCCCAATGTGCTATATCCTAACCATCCATGCACCTTTGTTTTCTTGTTTATAATGCTTACTAATATTATCATACAAGTCCTGACATTCCTCATAACTATGATTGTTTTTGCAGAAAAACATGTAATATTCTAAGGACATTCACACCTATAGTGGTCGGGGATCCACATGTATAACATGTTCCTCATGGGAAATCACCTCTTCCACCACCTCAACCACATACTCCAAATCCACGACAAGATCCTTGACCTCCGCCACGAACACCTTCAAAACACCATTCATTCTGATCATAGTGCACCCGATTGTGATCCTAATCATGATGCTCATTCTTGCCTTTAGATTTATCTCAAACTTTAATCTGTCGTACACCAATATCTATAGCATCATGGATCTAGCCAATCAAATTGACAGCTTCCATGTCATGAGTCGTGGACTGCAGATTTTACAATGAGCATGAAACATTCTTATCGCGCGTTGCGGTAATAGGAAATGACTAACATCATGGTTTAAATGGCATATCTCACACCCAACAATAATGAGTGCATTAACCTACGGGGACAACTATCCTTTATGTGACCTTCCACTTTCTAATCTATGCACCAAATACCCATGCACGTATCATGTGTTGAATTTGATGATAGTTTCTCTAATTGCTTTGCCATAGCTATGATCCGTGCTTCTAAACATGAGCTCACCCTAGTGTCTATACTTCCAATTTCCTTAGTGCGTAAGGCTATTTCAAGTGCTTTGAGTGGATCAGTGTATGTTTTATGTGATAGTTCCCTCCTAAAAGGTATAATAAGACTTCCAACAAACCATTATGCATGATAGATTGCATGAATATCATAAGAAAAATTAGATAACAATGTTTTGAAATGAACATCATACTCTCTGACGCTTTCAGTAGTACCTTGCTTAATATCCTTGAGTGCACTTATACTATTCTGTTCAAACTCAAGGATATGAAATTCTTTGAGGAAAACATATTTTATAGCTATATAGTCTACGCAAGTCTGATCATGGTCAAAATTTCTCTTAACCGTGTGTGCACCTTGTAATGTAGTATAAAATTTATTTTCCCTATGTTCGAATCCATGATTCTTTTCATGTGCCAACTATTTCACACATGTGCATGTGTTCAGAAACATCTTCTATGCCCCTATACTTTAGAAGATGAAGAGACATCTCCATGTAAATATTCCGGGGTTGGTTTGGACCTTGCCCACTCGATCCGAACCTCCCGTGTTTCCTCTGTGTCAAGAACCACCGGATCCACCGAAGCTAGAGCCACCTGTGCCTCTTGATCCCAAACCTATAGCCGGGTTGGACCGGAAGATGTAATTCTCTATGTCCCAATAATAGTATTGAACTGTACCACTCAAAGTCTCGTGAAGTGTTACTACTCCCAGAAGAGAGTCTAAAAATCATGTGCACGCCTAAATTCTGTGTGGATGATACACCTAAAAAGGTACTCCCATATAACAATGAATCCATTTGCACTTTCATAATTGTGATTCTTATATGACTCACTCATACTCTCCTACTGCTTGAATTAGCTTACTGACTATTTTTGTACTAGATACTAGAAGACCAAGTGCAAGGACAAAGTTTCCAAGTGGATTCAAATGCGCGTCGGCAGCCTAGGTCATTTTTGTTGGCATAATTCTACATGAGGTTGAGGAGGGTTCCCTATCATGCTTTCCTAAATGGGGGAGTTCCTGATGCTCGGGTTACACATCTTCTGTGAACTTCAAATTCTTCCCAAACTATCTCTCTCTACAATGTCATTCACTCTGCAACCTCCTACTACTTCTCTACCTCTCTCACGCACGCCTCATTATACTTAATTCACCTTTCCTCTCTCTACTACTATCTACCAATAGGTCTGCCATATTTGACCAAGCCTGCTCCTTCCCTCATGCGTGGTTGGGTTTAGTTAGCCATTGGCTTGCTCTCCAAGTTTAGGGTTACCATCAAAATTTTGATCGCCAGTGGAATGCCTTGCAGATAAGTTCCCCTTGGATATCGTAAAAACTAGAATTCATCTACCTCTGAGGCACGAATAAGTGGAAATTGAGTACTCCAAGATATAACTGTCTAAAACACCATGAAACCACGCATCCAAAATGTGAGTCCAAATCAGATCAACATCATACATGGTCTGAAATTCTTCATGCATCTAGATAAGTGTGCTATACCTCTGATTCAGTTTAGATGCATAAGAAACTAGCCACTCGTGCGATTCTATCGAGAAAGATAGTGAAGAAGCTTTCATACAAATAGTCATACAGATTCTACTCCACCCACGTGTGTGTGTTAAACTCAGATATAATGTTGAACCTTCGTGCGTATTCTTCTTCTATGTCGTGTATCCACTCCTCAACACTTGCTAGGGTCAACCTAAGATATCTTCAAAGAGAACCATCCTTAAAAAAATTGAAAAAGAGGTCCTAACAATGGAACCAATGATGAAACCTAGAATTTATCAGCAAAGCCTAGGTGCGCTTAACACATCACTCGGCTTTAGGCCGAGTGCTCACTCAAGCACACAAAGGTACTAAGCCCCTCTTTAGGGTTACTTTTGTAGGATGTTAGCATGATGAAGACTTGTTGCATTCATATCTATAACTAATATATCATTTTACAAAGGTGCATGTTCGAATCTAGATGTTTCACCTTATTCTTAGATCATTTCTTTGAAGTGTTGACGAAACAGATAGGGTAACAGAGCATAGGAGGAATACCTATTCAAATACTGGTTAATGGGTTGTTGCATGCGTATGACTTCCGAATCCACAACCGATCATGAGAGCTTCCTTTTGGCTAAGAGGAACTACCCGTAATGAAAATCAAGACCACCGAAGGAATTGAACAATATAGGTAGTGAAATTCCTAGCGTATGCTATATCCAAGAAGTGTTATACTTCCTAGATGGCTATCACCCATTGTTTCAAACAATTTAACGTCAGTAGAAAAAGTAAATCCTATTGTAATTTGAAATGATTTAGGTATCCCACTTAAAACACAATAAGAAATAGATATAATCTAAAATGCTAAGCTAGAATAGAATCTAAAGGTCAAATGATTGGTTCTGGGTTCTGTAGGTTTCTGCAGAGGTCTCGAATAGATCACAGGTGGATGAGGGTGAGATGAAATTTGGTGGGTAGGTCTCTATTCTGGGCTATATGGGCAAATACAAAGATCGATGTTGGTTAAGGGTAACGACGACGGTCAGTGCAATCGGGTGTCGTTCTTCGTGGAAATCTAAAATTACCATAGAACAAGCTTTGGGTCTTGTTTGTGATTGCACAAAGGACTTTGGTTGGTTAGGATGAGGTATTTGGTGATTGGGGTAGGATTTGGTGGGGTTTTAATGGGTATATGGAGGTGGAAATGTTGGAGAAGGTCAATAGGTGGCTAGGTAAAGAATAGATGATAAAATGATGATGAAATGAAATGAACCAGAAAAGTATGACATTATACTTACTTGGATTCCGGTCCTGAATTCTTGTGAGTGAGGGATGGAGGTGCTGATGAGGGGTTTGAAGGCTGCAAGTGATCACCAACTGAAGGAAATCTTCTGCATGGGTTGTATGTACATTCCTCTTTACTTGGTTAGATCAGATCATGGCTGGGATGGTTGTGCAGGAAAAGATGCTTGATCTCCTTCCTTGCATGCGGATTCTTGCTAGAATTCACTCTCTGAAGATGTGTTATCTCTCTGAGATCTATTTTTTCTCGCCAACCTTCTGCTTCTTGCTTCCAACTTCTAACTTCCAACCTTGAGAATAAGGTTGTTTTGGGGTTAAAACGGTAACCAATGGCGGTTCCAACTTAACCAACTATAGTTTGGGGTAACCGGCGTTGGTCAAGGTGGGATTTCCTAGGTTTACTAAAGTAGGGAGATCCTCTTGATTTCCTCGATTTCATGTCGTTAACCCATAGATTAGACTGAGATCTTCTTTTGAGCATGCGGGAATGTGGTTAGAGGGAATGTAGGCATTGATTTTTAGGGTTTGGGTAAGTCTTAGTTAGTTATGGCAACTTGCTAAGAATAGGTCTTAGGTTGAGTTGGCTTGGTGAGGTGTCTAATTGAACTATAATTGTGGATATTATTTAAAATAAGATATTTAAATAATAGATATAGTGAGGATAATGAATTAATTTAATTAAATTAATTAAAATAAATATTAGTGGGGTGAAGGGGCCATGGCTAGGTGAATGTGATGAAGGGTTTTTATTCGTCGAGGACCATAGGGAGTGTGACCTAATTTTAGTGTCTACATTTTTCCCCTTTTTTTTTTACGTAGCTGGTATTGGTTAACGACGCTAACAAAAATAAGATGTGGTTGCCCCATGTGTGGGTGAAGGTGATCCCCCTCAAACTAGGAGACAAATGAGGCCGAAGGCGAATCGGTAAGAGGTTTGATAAAAAGGTGAATGTGAGAAAGGGGAAGGTGGGGAACAGGGAAAAAGGGTGAAAGGTCTACATGGGAAATCGAGTTAATTGGTTTGGGTCAAAGGTAGCAACAATCAAACGCATGCATACGTATAAACTACAGCATGCTACTGGGTTGAAGAGCAATCAAACTCTACATTGTTTAAGGTCAATAGGTTTATCCAAACAAGGTTGAAGTGATTCCGGTATCCAAGGTATAGGATATGGTTAGGAAACACAACATAGGTTAGGTGCATGAATGTTTAGGTATGTTTGGTACACCAAAGGTAGGGTTAGGATAAATGGTCACGAAAATAGGCTAGGTAAGGTCATTAGGTAAATCAACACAGGTAACAAAGGTGCCGCAAGGTATAGTGAACACATGAGGTCAAAGGTCACTAGCGATGGTCCAAGTCCAAATAGCTAGGTCATGGCGCGGGTAAGGCCAAGGTAGGGTTAAAATAATGAGTCCCCAAAGGAGGACAAAGGGAGGTAGGAAATGATGAGGTCAGGAAAGGTAAGGTAAATGGGTTGGGTAAAGGTGGGGTTGGGTAAAGGATCAGGGTGAAGGGTGGGGTAAAAGGGAAAAAGGGAAGGCAATGTGTAGGTGAGGGTGACTGATGCGGTCATGGATAACTAACGTTGATATAGGAAACCGATGATGGTTTGGTAGGGCATGCGGCCGATGCCTTGGTCAATGGTAATCGACATCGCTAGTTAGTCGGGTTGGTTATAAAAACAAAAAATCCACAATTTTTGTTATTCATTTGTTATTTGTGAAATGAGAAAAAACAAAAAAGGGAGAAAAGAGAGAAAAGTGTCTAGACAAAATGGTATAGTTAGTTGATAGTGTGATTGGATGAGGGTTTAGTTGGTGAGCAGTGGGTCCACGAGATCAGGGTGAGAGATTTGATTGGTCGGAGGTTGCGAGTAGCTATTCGGTGATGGCGGAGGCCAGAGAGGGATCGGGTAGGCCACCAAAGTGCAGCTACTAGATGTTCCATCGAGACGATGGTAGCTTGAAGAGGTAAGCACCCTACTCTACATTGTGGATTTGATAGATTAGAGGAGTAGATTATTGTTATTTGTAGGTTTTTGTGGTTTTTGGTTTTTTGGTGGGTAAAAATTAAATTTGGGTATGGGGGAATAACAGGAAAAAAGAGGAAGGAGGAGGGTAGTAAATTGTATAGGTGGGGTGGGTAGAGGTCCGGGGTAGTTTAGGTCATTGTAGGTGGGGTAAAAGGGGCAAGGGGAGGGATTTTAGAAAAGGGGGTTTGGGAATTCGTGGTTTTTCCATGAAAGTTATCGGCGTTGGCCAAGTGTAGCCGCATCGGTTAGGTGGAACCAAGATATCGGTCACCGAAAGTGACCAAGGCTAGTTAAGGGGTAACCGTGGTCATGAAGGGTAACCGGTATCGATCCACTAAACAAGTCAGCGGTGCTTTGTTAATGGTTGACCGAGGTCGGTTAGGATGAGCCGGATTGGTCGAGCTTTTAGGAATAAAGGTGAAAAAGTTATGTAGGCTAGGTAGTTGAGATGGGTAGGGTGAAAATAGGGTGGAGGGTAATGATAATTGGTGAATATGGTCAAGGTAAATGTGGATTAACGTCGTGCTTAGATTAGATGTAGGGAGAGCACGCGATTACATATGCGAGATAGGGTTCCGCCGCTACTGGTGACAGAGTGTGGTGCAGTGACCTTGTTAGAGCTGCAACATGTGGAGGTAGTGGGCTTGAGTGGGGTTCATCGCTACAGACATGTTGTTCGACAACCCAGCTTGATGGTCATGCTCATCGATAGATGGGGTCCCACGACTAACACATTCCACCTGCCGACGAGTGAGATGACTATCACCCTGGAGGACGTGTTCCAGATTTTACGGTTACCCATATTGGGTGCCTAGGTTTACTCTATCTCCTCTGAGGCCTCATGAGGAGCTGATTGAGATAGTTTTTGGTGAGCGGGCAGCTGATCTGAGATTCCATAGCACAAGTTTGAGCTATGGATAGATGTACCTAGCCCATCTGGATGAGACGAGGCTAGTGTTCTATTGATGGATGCAATGTTCTCGCTGCAATGCCGATGCAGAGGGTGAATTATTTCCCTGATCACTGATGGGGGTACTCCATGATATGATGGTGCATGAGACACACTTTTCCTGGGCACCAACATTCTCGTGCAAATTATACAGAGAGCTATGGGCATATGGTCATTGCTATGCAGTTTAGCTTGTCTTTGTACATTTATACTACACTGCTAGGCATATGAGCACATAGTGTGCATGTGACCTATAGGGATGCCTCGAGTAGATGCATTCCCACCTAGATTTGTGTGGGTGGGATATAGGAGATGGGTGCCGGTGATAGGAGAGCAGAGATTGGATAGGCCGACACATGATGTGGCCCATTTTTGGTAGTTATTGGAGGGATTATGGAGTGGACATTATATGGAGGCCATATGTGGGATTCCCCTCATATAGGCATATGCATGAGGAGCTAGCTGAGCTCCAGCTAGAGAGGTGGATACAGGGTCACCATGCCGGGGAGGATGAGATGATCCTAGTAGATAGATTTTAACAGTAGTTCGGGCTCTTACAGGACATTCATCCACCCTTCCCATAGTATCAGAGAGATGACATAGAGAGGCCGCTACCTCTACCATAGCCGATAGTGCCGACAGGAGGAGGAGGAGCCGGTGGATTGCGATAGATGATGCCAAATGTACAAATAAGTACAAGAAAATCTTGGATGGCTTAGTTACAAGCCATACCACCTAGAACTAGGTCACTGGATCTAGCTACCATTATAGTGCAGAGAGAAGCTTTACAGGGGTAGGTAAATACATTAATTACCCAGGTTGGGTATACCGCAAAACAGTGGAGGGTTCGGAGGAAGAGGTAGTAGAGCTACACGTACAAGTGGCTAATCTACACGCCCAGATGGTGGATGGAGATGGTCGAGTGGTAGCCTTACTGAGCTCGGGTGTGGTAGGTTTACAGGGCCAGTTGGCCACAACCCAGGCATAGATTGGGGCCTTATAGGCCCAGATATAGGAATAGGGGTAGGGGGCACCACCACAGGCACCAGAAGCAGGTCCTAGTTCATAGGTAGGTGCAAGGTAGGTTGCTGCAGGGCAGGTAAAGGGGCTGAGACCTATGAGACCACCACAGACCGTGCCTATATCCAAGTTACGGGATGCCCTAGGTGAGGTGAGATACTTTTAGAACCAGCTTGTGGTGGCTAGGATAGATTTCATATCCTATGTCGAGTACATGGCACAATAGGCATCTAGTGAGAGGACGAGATCCCAAACTCATAGTGTGGATATCACAAGAGGTCAGTGAGCTCTGAGGCTTGATCAGGGAGAGGCCACCATCACATGAAAACTAGCTCTAGGTGAGGTGCAAGTAGGGACATAGGAGGCTGTAGGTACATGTAACAAAGAGATGAAGGACATCTGGCGAGATGCCCGATATGCGATCACACCGGTTTTTGATTTATACTAGTTATTGTTTGAGATATATATACTGGCCTGCGTGTCGAAGATAGTTGTATTTTTGATCACATACCAGCCTACTTGCCAAAGAGATTGAGGATGTATGAATGATTTGTATATTTCGAGCATATACCAACCTGCGTGCTGAAGAGATTTTGTATTGATTCATTCTTTTTGTATATATGAGACCGGCTTTGCATGCCGATGACATTTTGTATTGTATATCAGCCTACATGCCGACATTTTGAGATGATGGACATGATGAGATAGGCATGTATATTGAGATACACATTTATTGATTTATATGATGAGATACATGGTATTTTGTGATTTGTTGATGTGTTTATGAGATATTGGTTTATGGCTTGTGGTAGATGAGATATGGATTTGTTGTTTTGATATGGATGGAAATTAGGTGAGTTAGGCATGATGGAGTCAGGTCAGTTTAGGCATGGATCGAGTTAGGTTGGTTAGGCATGGTTGAGTTAGGTTTGGCTAGGCATGGATTGAGTTAGGTTATAGGCATGGATGAGTTAGGTTTGTTAGGCATGGATCAAGTCATATTGGTTAGGCATGGATTAAGTCAAGTTGGTTAGGCATGGAGGAGTTAGGTTGGTAGGCATGGTCGTGTTGAAATTAGGTGAAGTTGTGATTCATTATTATTATTATTTTGACAATGAATGATACTATGGGTCATATGTGAGATGTGGTATAATCTATGAATAGTGATGATAGAGAAATGGTAGGTATAATAAATGTATAAAATATGATGTAACTTGTTATGTATGTGGCTTAATTTCCAATTTTGTATATAAAAGGGAAACTAAGTGAGATGTGGTGTAAATGGTGGGGAACATGGAAGATGAATTGTTTAGGGTAGAGAAATGGCCGAGCTAACCTCCAAGGGCCCCATGCCCTTAGAGTGTTGCCTACATAGTCCTAGTGAAAAGGGACCTCAGGCCGATGTAGTTCTCCCATAAGCTAGGGAAGAAAATGAGGAGGTGTGAAAATGAGTTGGTAGGTTTTTGGGCATGTTGTGGGTTTAGATCTGCTAGGTGTGGGTAGATTATAGGTAAAATGATGTAGGTGGGGGTGATTGTGGTGAAAGAAGAAGATTACCCCAAAAGTAAGTGTCAAGGACCAAGTCCTATATAAGATAATCAAAACATAAACAAATATGGTTAAAATATGAAAGGGGGCGATAAAGCCACCGATTGGGTAGGATCATACTTGAGGAGATCATACCTTGGTGCAGTGATGAACATAAGACCCTAAAGACATTGCACGATTGAATGTTCTACGATGAAAAGTAGTCAAGATCACCAAATGTCTAAATGCTAAGATGTCCCTTAAGGCAATAAGGAAATGAGAGTGGGAATGGTAAGAAGGGTGAAAGGTAGTTAATTTTATACTTTATAAAATGTAACAGTTCCTTCGGGTAAGAGGTCCTAGGTCATAATGGGCAAGTCCATGACTAAATTTTTTTTTGATAGATTGATCGATGCGGGAAGTCTATATGGGATAAAATAAAATTGAACTCCTTGAGGTCTTCGTGAAGCCGATCGATGTGGGAAGCTTCGGTCGCTCTCGCTTTTTTTTGAAGAGCTTTACATAACTATCCTTCATGGGAGCAAATCTATATATAGTAGCAATTGTTGAGAGGAAGATGTCCTTTTGAGGGAGCTAGCTTTTTATTAGAAGTTTGACTCAAGGATTTTGGTCCCATTGTGAGGGTCTTTGCAGTCATGTAAAAGACCAAGGTGAAAGATAGGACTCTTGTTTAAATGGCAAGGTGAAATGACCATGGGATCTCATCTAAAGGTAGAAAAAAGTATCCATGAGAATCATGCTATGTGCAGTGTCGTGGTACACATATTTAAGAGAAGATGACTAGTGATAGGTTCTCACATGATTCTTGTTTAATCATTGGTGAGGTGTATGGAGTGAATGACACTCAAGGGATGAGCATGGAAAGAGAAAAAAGGGTGAGGTAGGACTAAAAGTCAACAATAGAATGGTCAAAGATGCAAGGCGTTAAGGGGCTCAGAGTTCGGTTTACCCTCAAGAGAAGATAAATGATAAGTACCTCATCCATAGGTATGAGTTATGATGTATGGTCCAAGCCAATTAGGAGAAAATTTGCCCCGTTTACTTTTTTTTGCTTTAGTTCCATGTTGATTTTATTTCAGACAAGGTCACCGACTTGGAAGGTTCGTTCATGAACACATTTTTCATAGGCACGTTTGATACGTTTTTGGTAAACTTGAAGGTGATCCAGAGCATTAAGATGACGTTCATCTAATAAATCTAGTTGTGCTAAACGATCATGACGAAAGTCATCGTCATTGAGTATGTCATGGAGAGAAATACAAAGTGAGGGAATCTAGACTTCAAGAGGTAGAACAGCCTTTATACCATAGACTAGAGAAACGGGTGTGGCTGCGGTGGAAGTGCGAATACTAGTGCAAAGTATGCCCATAGGGCAAAGGAATGTGCGTATACCAATCCTTCCCAATATTGTCAACCACTTTCTTAATAATTTTTTTTAGGGTTTTGTTAGTAGATTCGGCTTGGCCATTGGTTTGTGGGTAATAAGGTGATGAGAAACTAAGTTGAATGCCAAAGGCATCGCAAAGTTTTTGCAATGTTTTATTTTTGAATTATTTTCCATTGTCAGTGATGAGGCGATGAGGAACACCAAAGCAACAAATGATGTGGTGGTTAATGAACTCACATATTTTCTTAGCTTTCGTGGAGATGAGTGGTATGGCTTCCACCCATTTTGTGTAGTATTCGGTAGTAGTGATGATCCATTGATGGCGTTGGGAAGAATGAGGATTGATTTCTCTAACAAGATCCAAACCCCATTGAGAGAAGGGCCAAAGGTCACGAGTGACCTGTAAGGTATGACTGGGTGTATGATGAAGATTGGAATGTTGTTGGCATTTTACATAATATTTGACGTAGTCACAACAATCATGGTTAAGGGTTGGCTAGTAATAGCCTAGGTGAAGAATACGCTTAGCAACAACAAGGCCACTAAAGTGACCTCCACATATGCCATCATGAACCTCCTTAATGGTATAAGGAATTTCAGAACTCATGAGGCATCGTAAGAGAATACCATCAAAGCCACGCTTATAGAGGAGTCCCCTAGAATGACGTAATGAGAGACATTTTTAAGGAAGGCGTGTTGTCCGTTACGGGTGAGATCAGGAGGTAAGATGGAGAGAGAAAGGTAGTTGAAGTATTGTTTATACCAAAGGTCACTCGGTCAGGGGTAGTGGTTCTGATCGAGTAAACATCGTGAGGTAAATAAGAAGGTGATTGGAGTCATTGTATGGTGAAAAATATTGTAGAATCGATAGGTGAAGCGGGTATTTGGGAAGCTAAGTAGGCCATGGTATCTGTAAATTTATTGGTTGAATGTGGGATGGTTTGAAGGGTGTAATGATCAAAGGTGGTCAAAAGTATGTCTACATGATGTTTATACTTTTGAAGTATCTCGTTACGACATTGGTACATACCATTGACTTGGTTTACGACCAATTGAGAATCACAAAATATGTTGATTGATTTGACATCTAGGAATAGGTGGCTTAGAGACCTAGTATGAGCGCTTCGTATTCGACAATATTGTTGGTACATTCAAAATATAGTTTGAAATACTAAGGCATGGGTTCTTCATCAAGAGGAATGAGGATAATACCAGCTCCTCCCCCACGCTAACACTTGGAACCGTAAAAAGAGTGTCATTTGGTAAGGAGGTTCATCCAGGGAAAGGGTAGTAATCGACTCATTTGGAAAGTCAAAATTAGAGGGTTGATCCCTAGAAATAGGTGCGTCAGCTAGTTGGTTAGTGATAGCTTGGCCCTTGATGGAATTTTGATGAATGAATTCAAGGTCAAGATTAGCTAAAAGCATAAGCCATCACGCGGCATGCTGATTTTGATAAGGTTTGGCATACATGAAGTGTAAGGGGTCGGTGTTGGTCACAACATAGGTTTTGTGGTTGAGTAGGTAATGAAAAAGTTTGGTGGCAATGAAAACTAAGGCTAAGTAAAGTTTTTCGGGATGGTTGTATCAAGTTTCATAGTCTAAAAGCGTATGACTTATGTAATAAACCACCTACTTCCTGTGTTGTTCATCACGATGAGCGAGCATGGCTCCCAAGGAATGATTAGTAGTGGATATGTATAGGTAGAAAGGTTGATCGTATTTAGGTGGGATGAGTATAGGTGGTTGGAGAAGGTATTGTTTTAAGGCCTCAAAGGATTTGTGATAGTCATCATCCCATTTAAAGGAGACATCCTTCTTGAGTAGATGATGAAATGGTTGACACCAATCAGATAATTGTGAATTAAAATGGTGAATGGAATGTAACTTACCTTGTAGACTACGGAGTTTTCAAAGTTTAGTAGGAGTATGCATTTCAAAAATGGTCTTGACTTTAGCAGGGTCAACTTCTATACCATGGAGGAAATGATAAATCCCGGGAGCTTTCCCGAGAGAACCACAAAAATGCACTTCTTAGGTCAAGGAGGATGCAATATTTAATGAGGCGATTAAAGATGGTTTTCGAGGATAGCAAGGTGCTTGGAGTGATGCTTAGATTTTGCCAAGAGATCATCCACGTAATCTTCTAATATGCGATGCATGATATCATGGAAGATGTAAGTCATAACCTTTCTTGATATGTGGCACTAGTGTTTTTAAGGCCAAAAGGCATGACTTGATAGTAAAAGGTCCCTCAAGGGGTGATGAATGAGGTTGTGTGTTGATCCTCAGGGCAAGCGGGATTTGGTTATAACCCAAGAAGCCATCCATGAGTGATAACATCTCATGACCAGCGATGAGGTCAACCAATTGATCAATACCGGGTAAGGCAAAGTCATCCTTCGGGTAAGCTAGGTTCAGTCACAAAAGTCCATGCAAATGCGGAGTCCCCATGTCACTTTAGTGACATGGATAATGTTAGAAATCCAATGAGGATAATCAATGTGTAAGATGAAGGAAATGAAAAAAGGCACTTGAAGTTCTTCTTTGACGAGAAGAGCAATGCGAGGGGTGCATTTTCCTCGGCTTTTGTTTGATGGGTTTGACATCCGAAATGGTTACAATATGGTGGACCACTATGGTGGGGTCAATACCGGCATGTCTATGTAAGACCAAGCGAAAGCGTGGTTATGATCTCTAAGAAAATAAGTGATGGCTTCTGTTCAACAAAGCATCTAAAGATTTTCTGATCTTTAGGATGTGCGGGTCATCCTAAGTATGAATGTTGATCTCAATAGTCGATTCATTCAACATGGTTTGTGTCTCAGAGGGTAACGACCGATGAATATATGAGTCTTCTACACCAAGGTAGGTGAGTATGGATTCATCATCCTGACATTGAATGACATTAATTGTAGGTGTGTCAGTCATTGATCATTTTAGGATACAGGAAGGGAAGAGTGGAAGGGGCCTCGCCCTCGCATTGATAAGTCAGAGGCCCCAAGGAAATGGTGTTTATGAAAAAAAAAGTTAGGAGGGATAGATTTAGGATCCATCGACTCCATCGGTGAGGATGGCGATGAAGGCTGAGTGGTGAAGAAGGTGGAGAAGGGCTAATGTCCTTAATGAGTTCAATGCGGGCCTATTTAGTAGGTGGTTGGGGAAAGCCAATACCACTAAGGTCGTTATGTTTGTGGGTAGTACATGGAATAACGGTATGGTGGCCCTGCTCATAAAATCCAAAACCAACACCATTCCACACACATCGGTGTAGAAAGGTGTGGGTGAAATGACGATTGGTAAGGGATTGGAAGTCATGAAAAATGGGCGGGTTTGTGATGGAGGTTTGGGTGTGTAAGTGGTAGTATCGAGTCCCCCATAGGTGAGACTAGTATGAAGATGAGGAGGACCATAAAGGAGGTGTTCTCCTATATGGTGATCATAGCGAGGGTGTTGGTGAAGACTTCCATACTCTTGTGGAGTAAGAAATGTGTTGACACTATATAGGTGGTACTCCCCCAGAGTGAGGCATTGAAAAACACCTTCCAAGGGATCGGTGGTTGGTATGTAGGTAGCCGGTATGGATAATGTGTTAGAGGTCGATGCAGAGTGGAGTTAATGTAGATTGGAAAGGCGATGGGTCAACCGTGGAGGTCATGGTAGTAGTAGGAATAGAGGAGGTATGTGTGGTAGAAGCGTGGCCATTGTACTGGTAGGTGGAGGTGTAGGTGAAGTAGTAGTGGTCATGGAGGTAGATGGCTTGATAGGTATGAGCACATCATTGGGTCGGTAAAGCATGTTGCATGTTTTGAAAGGTGATGGGTCAGTTGGAATGGTATAAGTGTGTCCTTTATGTTCAAACTTTACACAACGATGTAAAGTGGAAGGAACGCAACCCATGACACGGATCCAAGGTCTGCCAAGAAACAAGTTATATTGGAATTCTCCCTCCAAAACATAAAAAATTATGGAATAGTGTGGGGACCCATGTAAATGTGGAGGATGACAGTGCCTAGTGTAGAGGTGATAGCATCATTGAATGACTGCAACATGACTGGATGTTTATGCATGCAATTTTCAGGTATGCGCATTTGAGTGAATGCATGGGATGAAATGATGTTAATGCTAGTACCCCTATCAATCATCACATGATGTACCCGTATGTCATCGATGTGGATAGAGATGAAGAGGATAGGTCTAGGTCATCTTTTTGGTGTGGCGTGATCTCTTCCTCCGAGAAGCTAAGAGCGAGCCACTTGGTGAACAGGGTGGGGTGAAGATGAAGGTGGTAATTTGGTGAGAGAGGCTACATGATGGGGTGTGATAATGGAGGCTATGGGTGTAGGGTCATTGGGTAAAACCTCAATAGATTGAAGAACCTCCATGAGAGCTTGATGATGGGATTCTAAGGTTTGAATGAGGTCATATAAGGACATTTTGAGGGGATATTGGTGTAATTGTTTGAGCATGGTGTGATGTGTGACACCATTAGAAATGGGGTACGTGGGGCCGCAGATAGTGATTTTAGGTATGGGTGCAGATGGTATGTTGGGTATAGGATTGGTTGGTGGGTTAGTTACCTTTTCTTTACCCTTCTGCGCACGTGTAGTGACGTGTATCATGTTGATTTGAGGAAGTTGGAAAATGGAGAAGGTGTAGGATGAGTGGTATAATGACATGAAGGGAAAAACCTACCGGAGGAGAAAAGCCTTGTGAGGTGAGCTAGGCACAAAGACATTGGGGTGGTGGCATGGCAAGTTCTCTAATGTAAACCATGTTAATTTAAAATCTTGGGGGTGGCTCTAGGAGCTATGATGGTGGAGGTTGTGGTTATTTAGTGGGAAGTGTGGGAATGGGTCTTTGGTGTAGTAGGATCCTCATCGGCAGATTGTGATTTTAGGTATGGGTGCGAGATGGTATGTTGGGTATAGGATTGGTTGGTGGGTTAGTTACCTTTTCTTTACACTTCGCCACGTGTAGTGGACGTGTATCATGTTGATTTGAGGGAAGTTGGAAAATGGAGAAGGTGTAGGATGAGTGGTATAACGACATGAAGGGAAAAATCTACCGAGGAGGAAAAGCCTTGTGAGGTGAGCTAGGCACAAAAAATTTGGGTCGTGGCATGGTAAGTTCTATGATGTGAACCATGTTAATTTAAAATTTTGGGGGTGGCTCTAGGAGCTATGAGGGTGGAGGTTGTGGTTGTTTAGTGGGAAGTGTGGGAATGGGTGTTGGTGTAGTAGGATCCTCATCGAGAAGGTCGTCATCGTCAAAGTTGGCCTCTGGAGGACACAACTAGATAAGGATTGTTTGCAAGGCCTTACATTTCTCCACATCGTGCCCTGGCACATGATGGTATGCGAAAATTTTAGTATCATCAAACCCTTTTGGCTTGGGTTTGAGGGGGTCGTATAGTCCGAGTGGCGGTAACGTGATGACAAAAGTCTCAAGGAGGTTGGCCAAAATTTTGGGATAAGACCTGCTAGTGGATCAAAATGGGAAGTGAATGTGGGTTTGGGTGTAGGCATGGTTGATTACCAAGGAACGGTTTTTGGAAGAGGTTTAGGTGTGTATCATGTTATGAGTTTTGGTGCGGGTGTTGTTTTAGGTGTTAGTCATTTTTGTTTAGGTAGGGGGATAATAGATGGACGGGTAGAAGGGTGTGTGGTTATTTTGACTACCTTATTGTGGGGTAGTGGAGTTTTGTTTTCAGTGTTGCACCTTCTTGGGTAAAGGTGATGTGGGTGTATGAGGTCCAGAAGGAAAAGCAAATGGAGAAATAGGGTGAGTTACCCACGGGGATAACTGGGTGCTTTATGAAGGTAGATGACTTGGGTCGTGCTTGAGGTGTGAGAGATAACGACTGAAGTGTAGTGGGTAGTGAAGTAATAGCTGAGGGTATTGGAGGTATGGGTGGTAAAGAGGCTATAGGTGTAGGTGTAAGTTGGGTTGGGCGTCTGGGTAGGTTAGAGGTTTGTGAGGAAGGAATGGGCTGTTGTGTTTTTGGTTTATTGGTGGGTGGAGGTTGCTTGACCATGTTGGGAAGCTGAGGTCCTAAGATAGACGGGACAAGTGCAGGTGTGATTGGTGTGGCCGGGGTATGAGTTCTATGGGTTTGGTGCTTGTTTGGGTGTCGAGTAGGTGTGGTGTTGAATTTGGAGGATGTAGCTAAATCCAGTTTAATAGGTGGATGAGTAAGGCTGGTGGTCGGGGTGACCCCTAAAGTGGTAATAGGTTTAGTTGAGGAAGATGTTGTATGTGTGGATTTGGGTTTAGATGTAGGTCGGGTTATGGGTAAGGGTGTGGTTTGAGCTATAATAGGTGTTGTGGAAGGGGTTGTGATAGAGGTGGTTATGTTTGGTTTGATTGGTCAAAATATTTTTGGGTAGATAGTGGAGGTATCAACAAGGGATCTCTGCATCTGTGTTGAGACGGGAAGTAAAAGGCACCCCCATAGTAAGGCTCTATCCACATAATCTAAGTGATTGGCCAAACATGAGAACAACATGTCTGTAGGTGGAGTTGGTGAGGACCTAATGGAAATTCTCGTAAAATGTGTCTTAGAGATGGGGAATTGGCTAGCTTCAGCTTTCGTGGGTAAGAGAGCTGAAAGTAGGTTTGTAGGATTTTGGGTAGCTGATGGAGAATGCTTGCCAAGAGGAAAAGGTATCTCAACTGGGTCTATGATGGGTGAAGGAGGTAATCGAGCTACTCTATAAGTGGAGGGATGGATAGGTGCTCCTCTATGGATGGAGAAGGTAATGAGTGCTCCTCTGTGGGTGGAGGAGGTAATGGGTGCTCCTCTATGGGTGGAGGAGGTACTGTGGGTAAAGGCTCTCTAAGTGGAGAAGCCAAGGGTGAGATGGTCTCAATGTTAGTGGAAGACTCCTCCGTAGGTGATGAAGGAGATGAAAGATGTTCCTCTATGGGTAAAGGAATAGGGGAGGTTGGTTCTGATGTGGAAGGAAGATTTCAGGCTAGGATTTCCTTTATGGAAGGAATATGGGGTAATTAGGAGGTGACAGTACGTCATTAAAGATAGCATGAACCTCACGGGTATGGGTATCATAAGTTGAGGCCTCACTTGGTTTGATCAAATGAAGGGACATGGTTGGGAAATGGTTTCTTGAAGATGTGTAGGTTTTGGTTGGCAGGTGCATTAGGATTATCCATGGTTAACTTGCATTTCTCAAGCATTTCTTGGACAATATTTTTAAAAGTAATGTAATTGCCGTTACTATGACCCTTTACTCGATGATAGTTACAAAAGTCATGTTATTTATACCATGCAGGCATGGGGTGAGTGAGTAGGTCAAAACTAGTGTGTTTTTTTATAGGTGGAAGAGTGATGGCTCTGGCTTTGATAAGCTTTTCTAAGACAGAAGATTAAGGTTCCCTAATTGGGGTATATTTCCGCTGCTCTCGTTTGAATTGAAAAGTCTTGATAGGTGAGAGATTAGATGAAGGGGTAGCCTGATTTGACGGATGTGCTGGGCTGGCCTTGAGTACCATTGTGTTAGCGGTGCCCTTAGCTTTTGAATAATTGGTTTGTGGTTTCGAAGAAGAAGAGGTATCATTTAACTTGAATGCTGAATTCTTATTGCATAATTGGATTTTCTTCTCTTCAATGGCCCGAATCTCTAACTTTCATGCCATAGTGAATGCTTCGTTGAATGTTAGGAAGGTTTGGACTTACAAGGTTGATGAGATATGTCTAGAACAAGCCCGTGTGAAGAGATCGATGAGTTCTATTTGTGGTTGTTGGAAGGTGAGTTGGTTGATCGGGCTATGCCGGCGAAAGTGACAAAATCTACGATAGATTCGTCCTCATCTTGTGACGCGTGGAGTATATATCGATCATGGTAATCTTCTTGATGGTATTGATAGAGAAATGATCCAAGAAGGCTTGGGATACCTAATTTAATGAGAATATAGAGTGTCTAGGTAACCCACTATACCAATCTAATGCAGGTCCAGTGAGGGACATGGGAAAGGTTCTCAAGAGCAAGGCATCATCATGAGCGATTAGATAACACCCATGTTTGAACAACTGCAAATGCTGCTGTAGGTCTTCTTTGCTATTGAAACGATTGAATTTAGGCATTTCCCAATCACCAACTCAAGGAAAGATTCTGCATGGGCTGTATGTACATTCCTCTTTGCTTGGTTAGATCAGATCATGGCTGGGATGGCTATGTAGGAAAAGATGCTTGATCTCCTTCCTTGCATGTGGATTTTAGTTGGAATTCACTCTCTAAAGATGTGTTATCTCTCCAAGATCTATTTTTTTCTTGCCAACCTTCCGATTCTTGCTTCCAACTTCCAACTTCCAACCTTGAGAATAAGGTTTTTGGGGGTTAAAAGGGTAACCAACGGTGGTTTCAGCTTAACCGGTGACGGTTAGGGGTAACTGGTGTCAATCAAGGCAAGATTTCCTAGGTCTAATAAACTAGGGATATCCTCTTGATTTCCTTTGATTTTGTGTCGTTAACTCGTGGATTAGGCCGGGAACTTCTTGTGAGCATGTGGGAATGTGGTTAGAGGGAATGTAGGCATTGATTTTTAGGGTTTGGGTAAGTCTTAGTTAGTTATGGCAACTTGCTAAGAATAGGTCTTAGGTTGAGTTAGCTTGGTGAGGTGTCTAAGTGAACTTTAAGTGTGGATATTATTTAAAATAAGATATTTAAATAATAGATATAGTGAGGATAATGAATTAATTTAATTTAATTTAAATATTTTACTTGATTCTTAGATCGTTTCTTTGAAGTGTTGATGAAACAGATAGGGTAACGGGCATAGGAAGAATACCGGTTCAAATGTTTGGTTGATGGGTTGTTGCCAGCACGCATATGACTTCCAATTCCAAAACCGATCATGAGAGCTTCATTTTGGCTAGGAGGAACTACCCGTAATGAAAAGTAAGACCACTAAAAGGAATCAAACAATATGGGCAATGAACTACCTAGCGTATGCTAGATCTGGGAAGTGTGATACTTCCTAGATGGCTGTCAGTCCACTATTTTAAAAAAATTAATGCTGTAAACAAAGTAAATCCTATCGTAATTTGAAATGATTTAGGTATCTCACTTAAAACACAATAAGAAATAGATCTATTCTAACAGGCTAAGCTAGAATAGAATCCAAAGATCAAATGATTGGTTCTCGGTTCTACAGGTTTGACAGAGGTCTTGGATAGATCACATGTGGATGAGGGTGAGATGGAATTTGGTGGGTAGGTCTCTGTTCTGGGTTGTATGGGAAAATACAAAGATTGATGTTGGTTAAGGGTAACCGATGATGTCAGTGTAACCGGTGCGATTCTTGTGGAAATCTGGAAATGACATAGAACGAGCTTTGGGTCTCATTTGTGATTACACAAAGGAATTTGGTTGGTCAGGATGAGGTATTGGGTGACTGGGGTAGGCTTTGGTGGGTTTTTAATGGGTATATGGAGGTGGAAATGTTGGATAAGGTTAATAGGTGGCTAGGTAAACAATAAATGATAAAATGATGAAATGAAATGAACCGAGAAAAGTATGACGTTATACTTACTTGCATTCCGGTCCTTAATGCATGTGAGTGAGGGATGGAGGTGCTTGATGAGGGTTTGGCGGTAAGTGATCACCAACTCGAAGGAAAATTTTTCATGGGCTGCATGTACATTCCTCTTTGCTTGGTTAGATCAGATCATGGCTAGGATGGTTGTGTAGGAAAAGATGCTTGATCTCCTTCCTTGCATGTGGATTCTCACTGGAATTCACTCTCTGAAGATGTGTTATCTCTCTGAGATCTATTTTTTCTCACCAACCTTCTCTTCTTTCTTCCAACTTCCAACTTCCAACCTTGAGAATAAGGTTGTTTTGGGGTTAAAAGGGTAACCGACGGTAGTTCCGGCTTAACCAGTGACGGTTAGGGGTAACCGGCGTCGGTCAAGGTAGGATTTCCTAGGTTTACTAAACTAGGGAGATCCTCTTGATTTCCTTGGATTTGTGTCATTAACCCATGGATTAGACTAGGAGCTTCTTGTGAGCATGTGGGAATGTGGTTAGAGGGAATGTAGGCATTGATTTTTAGGGTTTGGGTAAGTCTTAGTTAGTTATGGCAACTTGCTAAGAATAGGTCTTAGGTTGAGTTGGCTTGGTGAGGTGTCTAAGTGAATCAGTATGTGTGGATATTATTTAAAATAAGATATTTAAATAATAGATATAGTGAGGATAATGAATTAATTTAATTTAATTAATTAAATTAATATTAGTGGGGTGAAGGGGGCCATGGCTAGGTGAATGTGATGAAGGGTGTTTATTCGTCGAGGGACCAAAGGGGAGTGTGACCTACTTGTAGTGTCTAACTAGATATAGAGAATAACATACTTAAATGATAACCATGATGAAATCAAGTATGTAAGAGCCAATTATACTCAAGATTTGATACTCGATTTAGCCAATACATTCCATTAAATTAAATAGGATAAATATACGAATCTTATTACAATAGATAATACCACACATCTATGCGTGCATCGATTTGGTAGCATAACCTCACAATAACTTAGTTCTCACATATCACTCCTCTACTATGTAGTTCATTACATATTTATAAGGGTGGGTAATTTCCCTTCACCATTTATCTAATCCCAAAATAGGTCACATGCTATTATTAGCCACGCACCGTTACAATAATAGCCACACATGCAAGTGTGCTAATAATAGACTTCTTCTAGTTAATTGTCAATAGTAAATCTATTCTTAGCTTGTACCCATGCAAATTTCTTTATAGCCAATCCTCCAAAAATAGCCAATGCATGTTGCGTAAGTCTTTAACCGGTTTGTGTGTTCGACACGCTATCTCCAAAAATAGCTCATACACGTGAAAATGGCTAAGTCCCAAATCTATCTCTCTTCTTCACGCATGATTCTTTCATGGCCCTTCGCACCTTTGAACATGCCTTATTATTTCATGTGAACTTTATGTATGTTTTTCACTAAGTGCCATATTTTGACTGACCAATAAGAAGCAACAAAATAGCTTGTACAAGAAGCACATGAGAAGAAATAACTATGTACAAACAAGACAATGTACACGCAACACACTTGGAGGAATGGAAACTACTCTAATATATACAAAATGATGTAAAATATTTTATGGAAGGGTTTGAGATGGATCCCATTGATTGGGATTGATAGTGTTCCTCCACGAAGATGAGATAACTTGAAAGAGTTAGCCTCCTTGCAAGAAATGATAACACATGGGCCACTCCAAAGTGCATCAAAAATTGAATGACACCCTGGCTTAGCTCTGTCAGCATCCCATTTTAAAACCAAGTTCCCAACTTTGAAATTTTGAGGCCTATAATTTCTGTCAAACCACTTCTTTGTTGATTGTTGATGTTTTTCTAGCTTGATAATGGTAGAATTTATGAGCTCTTCAAGTTCAATCAACTATGTCATTCTAATTTCTCTTTGGTCCACACCTTCAAATTCTAGTTGTTGGGAAAGTGATAATGAATTTAACTCAAGTATCAAAGGAAGTGTAGCCTCCTTACCATAGATAAGATTATAAGGTGAAGTTCATATTACCTTATTCATTGTGATTTTGTCTACCTAGAGCACATGCAAGACCTTTGTATGCCACTTTGTCTTTGGCTGATGTTCATTTTGCGCTTCATGATCTTAATCAAGTTCTTATTTGTTGACTCTATTAAACCATTGCCTTGAGGGTAATAGTTAGAAGAATTTTTCAGATAAATACCAAGACTAAGAGCCCAATTAGTGATTTTAATACTAAGGAATTCTTTTACATTATCTGACATGATTGTCTGAGGAACACCAAACCTTGTTACAAGACCCTCGAGAAATTCAAGAATAACTGCCTTGGTTGATTCCTTAAGTACGAAAACTTTTTTCATCGGTGAAGTAATCCATAGCCATCAGCACCTACTTGTGGCCAGGGATTGAAGGAGGATTGATCATGCCTATGAAGTCAAGACCCCATTACACAAAAAGCTATTCTGCTTGGATTGGTTGGGGGAAGCACTTTGCCATTTTATTTTTCCTACAAAGAAAGTACATTATTTTCATTTCACAACCCACTTGTACACGTCTGTGAATAGGGTAGGCCAAAAGAGTCATGTCATTATGATATTTATTACTGTAGTATTGAAAATGAAGTTTCCACAGGAGAATCCATCGTGAAATCATGCTAACACTTTTTCGGTTTGCATGTTGTCGATAAACCTCAAAAACATACCATCAAGATTATTCTTGAAGAGAAGACCATCAATAACCATATATGGAATAGATTGTAGCATCATATGTCTCCTCTTTTCTTTGTTCAAACAAGGAGGGTATGCACCCTTAGAAAGGAATGTGATCATATCCTTCATCTAGCCATGCATGCCAGGTTTTTCATTCTATTAAGGTTCTGCGCATGAGAGATCTTCATCCATAAATAATGAAGTCTCAAGTTCATCCTACACATCCTTAGAAAGCTACTTGCAGAGTGTGCTACCTCTAACCAACTTTGTGGCTTTGATAGTCACATCATACTTTATGATTTTGGTCACCCATCATGCTCTCTTCTCACCGATCTATGCCCCCATGATAAAGTCTCGAAAACTTATGTATGAAACTAATACCTTGACATGGTTTGTGGAGAGCAGGATTTTGAACTTCTTGAGTGCGCACATGATGGAATAGACCTATTTTTCTGTGTGAATGTATTTTAACTCATAATCCTTTAGTGTTTGACTAAAGAAAGTAACTGGATTCTCTAGTCCTTGTTCATTCTTTTATGTCTATAAAAAAAAACATTCACATCTGCAACATAAGCATAAAGGAAGAAATCCTTTGAGTAATCCAGATTGATGAGTGTTGGCACACAAGTAATCTCTTGCTTGATCTTATTGAAGCTTTCTATTCCTTCTACTGTCCACCTGAAGGATGTGTACTTCTTGAGCATGAGGGTGATGGGCCTTACCAGTCCTACAACATTATGAATGAATATCCTAATAAAGTTGATTTTTCCAATGAAGGACTGCAAGAATTTCTTATGCACCCGATAGAGAAAGAGCCAAGATGGATGAAATGTGATCATGATCGATTGCGATGCCATATTATGAAACCACATGAACTAGTAGCTTGCCTTGCGCCACAACAAAATTACACTTCTTGGGGTTAAGAGATACCCCAAACTTCGACATCCTAAAAATACTTCTCCCAATATGCCACATAAACCATGCTCTACATTGAGAAAATAGTAATGTCATCTAGGTAAAATAATATGAACTCATTCATGTAATCTTTAAAAGTAATGTCCACAATGTGATGGAACATTGTGCTTGCATTTGAAAGACCATAAGGCATCTTCGATATGCATAAGTTCCCCACTTGGTTGTAAACACTTTCTTGAATTGATCCTCTTCCTTGACCAAGATCTGATTAAAACCAGAATACCCATCCAACATTGAAAATCTTTACATGCCAATAATAGTTTGCAGAATCTGCTGCATATAAGGAAAGAAAAGGATAATGATCTTTCAATTATGCCTTGTTTAAATCTCTGAAATCAACACAAAGTTTGATTTCACCATTCTTCTAATACACTAGAACTAGATTCACGACCCAAGTAGAATACTTGATTGGGAATATTATCTTTACCTCAATGAGTTTGGATAACTCCTTCCCCATGAAGGGATCTATCTTTGGATTGATTGGCCTCTATTTCTATCTAATGTGCTTGATGTTAGGATCAAGGTCAATGGAGTGTTAAGAAACACTTGGATCAAACATTTTGAGGTCTTCATACTCCCATGAGAAGATATCACTGTATTTTTGATAGAGAGAGATGAAGGCATGATTTTCTTCATGCATGCAAGATTTCTGAGTAACAACTCTTTTCCACATGTAATAATTAGTAGGTTATAGTCTTCTTGCCTTTGTGTGTATATTATTTTCTTTACCCTTGAATTCATCATTGGGGTTAAATATATGTTCTAAAGTGACCTTCCCTTTAGGAAACTTATTTGTCTTTAGTTGGATAAGTTGGTCACCATAGCTGTCATGCAAATCAACTTGCATGTTTTAAGAGACCTTAGCATCATTATGAATAAAATGGATGATCTATGTGTTTTTGTCAAACACTTTCTAGCTGGTGTTGTTATCTGGGATAGATGGTCCGATGACCATCTTGACATATGCGCATTCCCTTTGACAAAGTCCTCTACAGGAGATAACTACGATCCAAGTTTGACCGTCTAATCACCTTTTTTTCCTCTTGCATGACACCACTTACAGGTTTAGATAATTAAATATCTCAAGGAGGTACCAAAATCCGTGTTTATAAGATTTGAGGAGCTTATTATTTTCTATGCATTTATTCTGACCTAGTGAATAACCAATTCTATGTCCCCAAAGATCTACAATGCCTTGATATTTTTATTTTCCACAATTAGAAGGCCATGCACTAGCACCTCATATTCTGCTATGTTGTTGGAGTATGTGAACTATAACCTATGTGTGAAGAAGAATTTCTCATCCTTAGGAGAAATGAGAACAATACCTACACGTGCACCATTTCTACTTCTAGATCCATTGAAGTACAACTTCCACAGATCTGTGATTTCTTCATTTTGCTTCATCGCACGCGGCAATACAACTTATTCTTCAAGGATGAAATATGTATCAATCCTAGTTTCAAAGGCTTCAATCTCCTCAGCATATGGATCAAATTTATGGTGCCTTTCCACCCACTCATCTCATACTAAATAAGGTACAAGAGGTGGAACAAGATGCTCTTCAAAAACTGAAACTTGCTCCTCTTGGATTAAGTAGTTAGTTTAGAGAGGGGATGCATCATATGAAACAATATGATAGGAAAATATTGGCTCATCTTGTGTGGTAAACCGGGTACCATACCTTGTCTTGAGTAGCATATGGGACCAATCGGAAGAAAAGTAACCACCCAGGTTTAGCATTAAAATATCTTAACAGAGACATAGGGAAAATAAAGGAGGTAGGTCAATGATTACACATCTATAGTTATTGTGAGGCTTGAACATGCATGGAGGGTTAACTCAAGATCCTTGATGAATCCTAAGGTTGCAACAATTAAGTCATCAAGCTACAAGATTCCTTTGGAAAAAGGGATGTACTTCAGACCTAGGACATCAACTATTTTCTTTGGCATGACAGAAGTACTAACATCGAGTCAAATTATGCACAAGGTGTTTACTTATGATCAAGGACATATAGAAGGGTGGGTTTTTAGAAACATTACTTACTTGCTTATCCTCTACTTAACAAATATTAACAAAGGTGCGTGGTTTTGGACAACTAGATCAAAGCGCGGAGTTGGGATTGAGCTTCATACAATAGGTCACACCGAGATTGGATGGACATGGCATCCCAGTTGTGAAATTTACATTAGTCTTCTTCATCTAGTCCACAATATTGAATGGGAGGCCCATTGATTTATACATCTAGGGTACATTAACATCTCTTCTCGATCATTCAGTGCAAGAGAGGTATGGGCCTTAATTAGTGCAGATGCTTGACCTACTAAAGGAGGGGCACACACTATTTTAGGAGGAGCACTACATGGAGCCTCGCATGCGGGAGCTTGCACACCTTTATTACTAGATGCCTTAGTTGTAGATTTTTTATTTTAAGGATCTGTCTCATGCATTATAGGAATTGAGACTCATGCACTTGACTCGAGCATTCTCTTCTTAAACCTTATGTTGTGAGCAACCTAGGCACGTGATATGTCGATCCTCTGAACTTGATTGATTGCACATAATTCCTCAATGCTAAAGAGTATTAAGTTAGCTTCAGGAGGAACTTATGGATTTTCTTGATTCTCATCTTCACTTGTGCTGATGGAAGGCTCATAGTTAGAAGCATTCTGGATCATATAGGCATGTGTGCATGCATCATTAGTACAATGATATTGATTATGAGGCATGTTGTAAGGGAAGCACCATTCAGACTCTTGCACCATATTGTTTTAAACAGGGAAAAGTGCTTGACTTGTGCTAGGAACTAGAAGAGGTTACATTGGAGGGACAACTTGTAAGGGTAGATGCATGTTAGCATGCCATCTATCAATTTTCTAGTTTTTGCCATAACTATGGTTTTCATATTGATTTTGCCAGGGCTGGTTATTTAGATTATGCACCTAATTAGAATTGTTTCCAAAGGTTTGCACCTACTACTTTTCTAAGGATATAAATTTGTTGGATAGGTTCCTAATCATGGTCTTCATCTCTTCATCTTCTTTCATTGCACAAAAGAGTAGGATGTAGATGCAACATGTTACATTCTTTGCATGGGGACATAAGCAATAGAAGGTTGGGGCACTAGAGACATTTATGGGAATAACTACATGGGGGTCTAAGGCTAACTTTCTTGCTTGAATGAGACTATTCTCTACCCTTATCACAATGTTATATGTAATAGGTAAGGTTCTTACGCCCATGGATTGAATCATGATTGAAATGTCATTATTCAAATCCTTTAGATAATACAAGAAATCATGCTGTGTTGTAGGCGTCACCACTTTTGGAATTATATTCCAAGTCTTCTAGAATTTGATGTTGAAATCAATCATCTGCTCACTGGGCATCCTCTTTTTTATTGTCATTTGATCCATCAATGACATGTGATTTGAATTGTTATCAAAATAGTTGTAAAGAGTCTGTTCCCCAACTCATCCCAAGTGGCAAAAGATGCAGTCTCATACCTTGGTACCATTGAAGTGCTTTACCTTTGAATGAGGGTGTAAGCATCCTGACTACTAAATCATCATGTGTGATCAAATAGATAGAGCACATGTTTCCTACATCCTCGATGTGATCAACATGGGTGATTTGATTCTCACTGGTGAAGTATGGAATAATTTTGAGTGCAAATGTTGGTATATCATGTTGTACATTCAGAACAAGAGGACTGCCGCCAATGAAATTGGTAAAGTTCCTTGGAGGAGGGGCGGCTAGAATACCGTGGTACAATGTACAAGTCTATTTTGAGGAGTTGAATGTGCATGAAACACTAGAGATGGAGATGCACACACAGGTCTTCTACTTCATACTCTCCTTAGAGATAGCTAGAGATACTCAAAAGAATCTTTAACTATTATGATATGTCTTGTGTGCACTCTTCTCATGAACGACACTTAGGGATTCTAAAAGCAAAGATCCGGAAGTCTTGGGAGTCACCAGATGTGTTAAAATAAGCCTCCAAAGGGTGGAAATAACTAATTCACACACCAAAATTTAGTAACTATGAAATTTAAGATTTCAATTGATGGTCCCACTAGGTGTGCCGAAATAGTTAGTGGTTAAACTTGCACCCGCACCTCATATCTGAAAGAAGCTGAGTCATTTGAGTCAACAATGGGACTGTCTCCAAGTTGTGGGACCTTTTTGCGTTTGAGACAATCCCCTGGAGAAGACTGGTTCCTCTACTTCTCTATTTCTATTACTACTCCTAATGCTAAAAGTGAAATCTAAGCTAAACAAGCCAAGGGAAAAGGGATAGAAGGATGACATAAAATGGAAAACTAAACTAAGGGAGGTGATAGCACCAAGAAAAGTAGGATGAAAACTATATGTTCTAGGTGAAAATGAAGGAGAAATCATAAAGGGAGGCTAGGCACGCATATGAAAAACCAGGACACATTCAAACAATTGATTTCATGATACGCGCAGAAGAAAATGGAGTTGAAAGAGATTTAAAATGATAAAATAATCACGTAATGCAAAAGGAAGGTAAGAAAGAAGAATATAGACACGTTAAGGAAGATAATAACCAAAAATGATGCTTCTATTACTTTCGGTATACACAGTTGATTAAAATATCATCGAAGGCCGATATCTGCATGCGTGAACCAAATCTAGAGGTATGTGACTCAAAATTCAAAGATATAGAGTCCTTAGAAAATGATAAAAGATCAAAAATGTCCAATCCTTTACAATGAGAAATGCTCTTACATTTATAGATGAATAATGAGGGAAAGGAAGGAAAACTTTAATTTGAAACACAACCACCGACATCAAGAATTTAATTCCTATAAATCCACCTGTAGATCTACAAAATATGCTTCCCCATGTATGTTTGGCGTGTAGGAGAAGGAAGGAGGAGAAATCCATATCAAATCAGGTGGTTGAGGTAATCGTATCTTCTCATTAATGGACGTTTTCCCTTTTCTCACCTACTAGATCAAAAAGAAATTTGAATTTGAATATAGTTGTCATAGCCATCTTAATACACAAGACACACGACATGCACCTGACGATTGATTGAAAATATGACCAATCGCTGTGCAAGTGCTTTGTTGTTTCTACCACATGTCACTCATTGGTTTATTACAAGGATTTGACACCTAAATGGAATGATTTGATTTGTTATGTGTTGCACACTAAAGGTCTAATACATAACACTTAGCACAAAAGGGTGCAAAAGAAGGTACGAAGTCGGGCACGTAGAAGAGTGAAGTGCGAGAAAGAAAACATAGGAAGGCATGCGCAAAGGTAACACACTCAAGTGGAATGGGAAAAAAAACCTACTAGAGGAACATATGGTCAAGGAAAAATTATTACAAAGTAATGTGCAACAGATAAGTAGAGGGCGCATAAGAGGACTAGGGACTTAGCTAATTTGGGAAGAAAATATAGGGCATGTGCGGGGTGCATGAACTCATCGGGAGAAAGATGAATGCATAGAAAGTGAACGGCTGGGGAGAATGGATAAATGAGGAAAAGGAAAACAAAATGAAGGAAAGAAAAGGAGATAAGTAGAACGTGCATGAGCACACGAGGAATTTCCACCAAGGAAATGTTCCAAGAGATAGATGAAGTGCACACAACCTACAATATGAAACCTTCAAAGCCGAATGGGAATGTAAGTTATGAAAATAACGATGAGAGTTATTTTGGATAATAAGGACTAGACTGATTTACTAGACTAATAGAGCAATGAAATTGCGTAGGTGGTGTGTGTGAGAAGGTGATATATGAGTAGATTACACTTTTGGTTCTAGAGGACATGACATACTAGATGGACAAAGTGATACATTATCAACTGCAAGATGGGATTGTGACCATGGAGTAGATGGAGGCACACCATTGATAGAAATGACTTAATTATTGTGAATGAATTTTAGACAAAAATGATTCATGGAGATGATAGACTTAGACCTACGAGATCTAATTGAGGCCTAAGAGTATCTCACATATGTCAGCTATTTGTCCCATAAGGAAGGGTACAAACATAGTAAGAGGACTGAATGTAACATGAAGCTTAACAACACTATATGAATTGTTCATTGGATATTAAATTTGTGAAAGTGTATAGCTAATAATAGTAAGAAGTGGAATAGAACACACGCTAATGAGCCATGACAAATCAAAATTGGTGTTATTGATAAGGATAGATTCAATAGAGGCACTAATGTGTAAGTGATTAGAAGAGAATGCCGCATGATAATCATGGTCAGAGAAAGAAATGATTGGAGGATACATCTTTGTATTAGCAACTAAGAAATCAAGAGCCCATGATGTAAGAGGAGGTACTACGTGATGTGTATGATTAACTGAAGAGTCATTTGGTTTTTTGTTGTGTTTTATAAGTACATTATTAAATATCTTGAGCTTATGATTTTCATTGGCAGGCACAGAAGGTGTAGGCTTTGGAAGCTTAATTTTATTATTGTTGATAAAATCTTGAATGAGCATTTGAATTTCAAAACAATGATATATAGAATACCCTATGCATTGAAGATAGTCACAATGGTAGTTTTCATCATAATTGTAACCTATTGGATGAGATGGATCTAATAGAGCGGAGGAGGAAGTGTGATAAGATTAATTTTTATAAGATGTGGAAGGACAATTAACTTCATGTATGTATGCCGGGGTGGTTTCTATTGAATCTCTATATTGGTAGATACTGCATTGACAATGATTTTTATGTCAGTTGGTTTAGTTGGTTATGGTTTAAATGTTGAATTTGAAAATTTGTAGAAGATGATGCTTACTCTTGATATTTAATCTTACATATGGATAAGATCTTAGTTTAACAAATCTTAAGAGTATGATATAGTTGATCGAAGAAGGGAGATGTCTCAAAGAGAACACTCTCCTGGAGAGGTGGTAATAGAATCTGAATGAATAGGTCTTGAAGCTCAAAGTCCACAAGCACATTTGAAATATTAGCTAAGTTGTTTTTATATTGTAAGACATAGTATGCTAAGTTTTTATTAAATTGTTGCTTAAGTTGTACAAGTTGCGCATATGAGATCTTGGAGCTGATGTTGATAGAGAAGTGAATGAGAAAATCATCATGCAAATGCATGAAAGATGTTACTGAGTGAATAGGTAGGTCATAGAACCAATGCATCACATACTCTTGGAGACTATGAGGAAATAGATTTGCTAGGAGAGTGTGATCATCCGCATAATCAAGACATGCTACGTGAAAAGATCAAAGATGCTCTTGTGGGTCACCATGGCCTTTGAAGATAGGTAACTTAGGAGAAATGAAATTAGGTGGTAACGAATAGGTAGAAATGAAAGGTGAAAAAGGAGTATGAAGAAGTGAAGAAGAATCAAGAGATGGGGATGGACGAGAAGTGGCGAGTGTAGCTTGGTGAATTTGTGTCTACAGATCCTGATATAAAGAAGTTAAATCAGGAGTATTTGAAGAGGATCTAGGTTATGCATTATGAGTATTAGGTGGAATGATAGGAATAGTAGTGGTAGGAATGGAAAATGGAGAAAGAGGTTGAGTGGAAACCATGAGAGTTGAAGAATTAGTAATAAGAGGAGCCAAGGTAGCATTACGAGTATTTTTAGTGGTAATAAAAACATTTAGAATATGTAAAAGATGAGTGGGATTATTACGCAAAGCCTTTGTTGAAAATTTCTAAGTGTTTTTAATTGGTCTTGATTCACATTAGTATCCTTATCATATGGATTTTTACTATCTTATGTTTCTATTTCATTTAGGACAACATTGTGAGAATTAGTAAAGGGATTGTCGGTTGCGACCATTGATGTAGAGACTTCAACCATTGATTTGGAAACCCTACAAAAGGATGAAGGAAGCTCAAGATTCTCAAGAGACCTAAATCGACCACTACGAGTGACGAGCATAAGAAGAAAACCCTAGAAATAAGGTGGATTCGAGCGATGGGGTTCACCAAAATGATTAAGCTAAAATGTAAATACACAAGCCTAATTTGAATGCAAGATTGTAGTAAATGAATTATAAATTAAGTACAATAAAGATACACAAGAAAACTCGGTAATAAAATGTAAAACCCTAAGTGCAAAGAGAGGGTAAGAAGCATTAGATTATTTGTAGATTTATGAATAATGTACGAGTTGGAAATATGAAAAATACGAAGCACTAGATGTTGTAATGGAGCTCGAGAAAATTATTGAATGAGCAGGCTAGAATGGGGTTCTTGGAGTGGGACAGAGGCACCTGCAGGAACCCTAGGACTATTTATGGGCATTTGGGTCTATGGAAATTCACAAAAAACCTCCTCTACGGTGTTGCAATGTGTTCACCTTTATTCTTCTTTGCTCACTTTGAGGTCGCACCAAGATCATTGAGCTCATTGTAAACTTTCAATGAAGAATGAACATGCAAAACCCTCGGTAGACATCAAATCCCAAAAAGAAAGATGCGAGAATAAGGGGTTAGACTATCCTCAACTGTCACAATGGTGAAACTATGACCTGAGTGTTACACTATATCTTAGATCTAATGTAGTTTTACATGTGTGTGTGCAAAATTGTACACTAGGTTGCTCTTATGTCGATCACACTTGGATATAGAGAAAGTATCTAGATGTAGAATATAATGAATGTGTGTATGGAATAAAATAAACTTACCTCCTATGAAGTGTGCTGTAGAAAACCAACCCCCATGTTGTTTGTGATGGAGTTAGATTGATACAATGGAGCTCTTATATGTATTGATGGATGCAACCTTACGTGGTTATAGATAGTGCTTAATGCTTAGTCCTTTATTATGATCACATAGATTTATATTTATATGATTCCCTTACTTGAATTTTGTAATTAACCCCGAAAATTCAGATTACCAAAAATATAAGATGCTAAAAAAAAAGGAACCAAAATTTTTGAGTAAATTACAAAGAGGACAGGAGCGCGCCTGTAGGGGACAGGGCACCTAACACCGGCATTATAGTTGGGCGCTGTGTCCGTGGATGATAAATGTCAAAGTATAAAAAGACACACTAAGCAAGTAAGGGTGAAAGAATAGAAGGAGTAAAAATAGACAAATAAAAGTGGCCAAAGACATAGGTTGATTAATATTTTTCTTACTTAGGAACCATATGAATAGTAGTATGTAATCGGGACTAGATAATTACCCAAATTGCATGATTTTATGTGTACAGAGCATGACAGAGGATGACCTTAAGAGGTGGTGAATGAGACAAATTAATAGTTGTAGAGACTCACATATGTGGAAGAGGAGAGAGAGAGAGAGAGAGAGAGAGAGAGAGAGAGAGAGAGAGAGAGAGAGAGAGAGAGAGAGAGAGAGAGAGAGAGAGAGAGAGAGAGAGAGAGAGAGAGAGAGAGAGAGAGAGAGAGAGAGAGTGATCACAAGAATGGGTGTGGAAGGAAATAACACCCTTATCTTCTAATTGTTGGAGTCTATCATGAAGGGCATAACAATCATTGTCATGGTGGCCATTAATATGGTGAAAATTATAAAAATATGGTTATGATTTTGGTGTAGCTGGTGAGGGGAATGTCATTTATTTGAAGTCGATAGATTAGTCTCTTATCAAGTAAAGTACATAAGACATCATGTGGTCTAGCAACATGCGGTAAGTATAATGGTTCATGGGTGGAAGGTGGGGAAGGTCTAGGTAGATGTCGACATGTTGGTGGAGGGGAAGGATGCCTATGTGGAGGAGGAGATGGTGACCATGAAGGAGGTGCAATGGGTGGTAAAGGAGAGGTTTTTGTAGGTGGTGGAAGGGTAGAAGAAGTAGGAGTAGGTTTTATAACATGATCCACAATTAAATATTTTTCTAAATCAATAACCTTATAGCAAAGAAGAGTAAAGGAATCACATGTATTATACATCAAATTTTCTTTTAAAGGAGGAATTAAGCCACAACAAAAGATATATTGCATTTCTAAATCAATAGGCTGAAAAAGTAAATGGTGCATGCAAGAATTAAATCACAAAATATAATCTAAAATTGGTTGTCTTTCCCTGATGCAAAGAAGGTAAACACTCATATGTAACTTTAGGCCCATTATTAGAAATAAATTGTCTAAGGAATGCATCCTCCATATCATAATAAGTGCTAATAGAGCCACTAGGTAAATGGGTGTACCACTAAAGAGCAACATCTACAAGACTATGATGAAAAGATTTGAGTAACAACCTATCATTAGAATATGAAGCCATGGCTAATCGGAAAGCTTTAAGATGTAAATAAGGATTTCCCATGCCATCGAAACATGAGAAGGTAGGCATAATGAAACCCTTAGGGAAAATGGAATTGTGAATCTTCTTAGGAATGGGATTTCCAGAAGGGTATTATTGTCAAGGAAGCGTAATAGGCTCTACTTTCTAGGGTAAGGGTATAGACTTTTCTTTGTAAATCACCAACAACATGCATGAGGGAAAGGATATCTTGTAAAGGAATGGTTTGGGTAATAAGAGGCACATTGAGGGGTTGAATTTTTCCATTATGAGTGATCATGGGGACTTGAGGAGAGGGATGGGATGTAGAAGGAGGGGATGTATGTGAAGGATCTAAAGGTGTAGTAAGTGGGGAGTCAATGGGTGTATGATCAACATGAATAATAGGAGATACACTAAGATTATCATTAAGTTAAACTAGAAAATATTTGGAAAAAAATTAAAAATAGAAGAAGTATGAGGTGTAGATTCACATTCAACAATTTTAATGCAAGAAACATCATTATTAACATATGCATTATCATTATCATTCAAAGTCAATAATACATATAAAATAATTTACAAGAAACATCATTATTAACATGTGTATTATCATTATCATAATCAAAGTCATCTATAGGGATACATATTTTATCAAGAAGAATCTATTTTTGGAGGATTGGATATGAAGCACTTTGCATGGACACAAGCTGGAAATAGATCTGCTACTGTCAGTTAGCTAGTAGTAGTCTATTGTTAGCGCACTTGCATGTGTGGCTAGTTTTGTAAAGGCACGTGTGGCTAAGAATAGCATGTGACCTATTTTTGGAATGGATAAGTGGTGAAGGGAAAGTCCCCACCCTTATATATATGTAGTAAACTATGTAATAGATATACACACAGAGGGATCGAGATATACAGAGATATGTTGTTAAAAATGCTACGCACATACTACTGATATTGTAATGAAGCTTCTGTAAACTTATTGCATTGAATATAATGAAGGACATTGGCTGAATCTAAGTGTTAGTTCTATGTGTATCTGAATCTAGTATGTTTTTGATCTCATCATGGTTAGTACTTAATTCTGCTTTTCCTTAGATATAGATCTGGTATGCTCTGTAGAATGATGAGCTAGTAATAGAACTATATATGTTAAGTCTCCATCATGCTAACATCCTACTACAACAACCCTAAAGAGGGACCTGGTACCTTTGCATGCTGCTTTGGGTGAGTGCTCAGTTTAGGTTGAGTGATGTGCCAACGCATCTAGGGTTTTATTGGGTTTGTATCATTAAATTCTAGGCTGCATCATTGGTTCCATTGTCGGGACCTCTTTTTCAGTTGTTTTTAGGATGGTTCACAATGAAGACATACCGGTTGACCTTAGCAAGTATTGAAGAATGGATATGTGATCTGGAAGAAGAATACACATGGTGGTTCAACATTGGATCTGAGTTTAACACACACTTGGGTGGAACAAAATCTGTATGATAATTTATATGAGAGATTTTTATCTTTCTAGTAGAATTATATGAGTGGCTGGTTGCTTATGCATCTAAATGGAATTGGAGGTATCACACACTTGTCTAGATGCATGAGAAGAATTCTAGGCCCTTTATGATGCTGATCTGATTTGGACTCGAGCTTGTGGATACGTGGTTTCATGGTGTCTTGAATAGTTATATCTTGGAATACTCAATTTCCACTTATTCATGTCCAGAGGTAGCTGAATTCTAGTTCTTACGACATCCACGGGGAGCTTACCTATAAGGCATTCCACTGATCAAGATCCTGATGGTAACTTTGAACTTGGAGAGTAAACGATGGCTAACTAAACCCCACCATGCACGGGGGCGGGGACAGGATTGGTGAAGGATGGCGGACTTAGCAGTGGCAAGGCAGAGAGAAGAAAGGTGGCTTAAGTATAATGAGGCATGCGAGAGGGAGATAGAGAAGCAACGTGATGTTGCAAAAGTATGGAGTTGAGGAGAGAGATGGCTCATGAAGGATTTGGAGCTCACGTAGAAGATGTGGAGCTAGAGCATCAGAACTCCCCATCTGGGAAAGCATGATAGGGAACCCTCCTCGGCCTCACAAGGAAGCACACCAATAGAGATGACCTGGGCCATGGGCATGCATGCATCTGAATCCACTTGGTAACCTAGCCCTTGCACTTGGTTTTCTAGTATCTAGTATGATAAGTAATCAACAAGAAAGTTTGGGAAGTAAGAGAGAAGTACATCAATGGTAGGGAGATGACTTCATTGTTATTTGGAGGTGTGTTTTTAGGCATCATCCACATAGAATATGAGCGCACCAAATGTTGGATTCACTTCTAGAAGTGGAACTACTTCACAGACCAGGGGTTTAGTATAGTACTACTATTGGAGCATAGGGAGTACATCTACATGACCTATTCCAGCTACAGGTTTGGGATCAGGAGGCATGGGAAGTTCTGGTTCAGGTGGATCTGGAGGTTCTGGAGGTAGGGGGAACACTGGAGGTTCTGGATCAGGTGGGAAAGGTCCACACCAACCCCAGAATATTTATATGGAAATGTCTCTTCATCTTCCAGAGTATAGGGGCATAGAAGATGTTGTTGAACATGTGCATATGTGTGAAATATTGTGGCACACAAAAGGAATCACAACTTCTGAGCATAGGGAAAGCCAATTTTCTACTACGTTACAAGGGCATGCACACAAAGCTGGTATACAAAAAGTTTGACCTTGATCAGACTTGCATGGATTATGCAACATTGAAGGATGCATTCTTAAAAGAGTTTCATATCCCTGAATTTGAGTAGAAGAGTATAAGTGCACTCAAGGATATTAAGCAAGGCACTACTGAAAGTGTGTGTGAGTATGATGCCCATTTTAAAATGCTTTTGTCTAAAATTTCTTATGATATTCACACAAGCCAACATGCATAATGGTTTTTGGGGGATTGATTACACCATTTAGGAGGCACTTGTCACATAAGACATATATTGATCCATGTGAGGCATTGGAAGCAGCCCTACATGTGTGTTGAGGTAGTTGGGAGTATTGACACTGGCATTAGCCCATTCTTAGAGGCACAATTATAGCTATGGAAAAAAAATAGAGAGAAATTATCGGTGAATTCAGCCCATGAAACACACTCAGGAATTTGGTGTATAGATTGTGAAGTAGAGGGTCACACAAAGGATAGTTTCCTCATAAAATAGTACGCTCATTGCTGATGGATTGTGAGATATGCCACTTAAACCATGATGTTAGCCACTTCCCATTATTACAACACGCGATAAGGAAGAACATTTCAAGCTACTTGTAAAATCTGTAGGTCCACAACTCATGACACGGAGGACTACCAAATGATTGGATAGATCCATGATGCTATAGATATTGGTGTATGAAGAAGATAGAGTTTTAGATAACTCTAAAGGAAAGAATGAGCATCAGGACCGAGCACAATCAGGCATGCACTATGATCGAAATGAGGGGCATTTTGAAGGCAGTCATGGCAGAGGTCGAGGATACCATGGTGGATTCGAGGATGAGGCCATGGTGGTGGAAGAAGTGAGTTTCCTCACGGAACATGTTATACATGTGGATCTCCTGACCACTATAGGCATGAATGTCCTCAGAATATTACATGTTCTTTCTACGGAAAGAACCATAGCTATGAAGAGTGCCCATGGACTTATATGAGCATCTGAGTAAGCAACATAAACAAGAAAAAAAAGGCACATCGGGATGGTTAGGATACAACTGATGCTTGTGGACAATCAATGGATGCCCAAAATGGAAGTAGAGTCCGAGGCACTACAAGTGAGGATCACGACCCATGCTGAGGCAACACGTGCTAGGGAGGTATTACAACAAAAACCTACCATCACTAAAGATGAGGTTCTTCATGCACGGTACCCAGATCCTACCTATCAGAAGGAGGTTTATCAGGATACCATGGAAGTTCTAAGGAATCTTTAGGGTGAGATACAATATTTAAAGGAGTAGAAGAAAGCATCAGAGATGGTCCAAACTGATATAGATGACTTAAGAGAAGTGTGTAAAAATGTTGCACCAGGAGAACATCATTCCACTATTAGGGAGTTGGTTAAAGGGAACACTCCACGTGTAAGTATTGAGACCGGATGATAGATCCTGCATGCAAAATCTCCCTCCTCATAGCCTAGATTATGACAAGGAAATCACTCTAAATGTTGTTGTGGATGGGTGGTTGTTGAGTAATATATTGATTGATACAGGCGTGAAGTCAATGTTCTTACCTTGGATGCATGGGTACAAATGGGGAGACCCCCATTGCAGCCATCCTCTAATGTATTATTCATGGCTAATCGGACTAAGGCCACTCCCATAGGAGTTTTAAAAGATGCATCCATTACCATACAAGGAGCCAAGTTCACTGGAGACTTTGAAGTTTTAGTGATTGGTAGAATCAGATAGCTTCCCAGCTCTATTAGGGCATCCTTGGTGCTATGCAAATAATGTTGATCTTTGGTTCAACAAGGGCTATATCAGTTTTGAAAATAAAGAGGAAAGGGTCATTATCCCTTTAACAGATGGAAATTCCATGCCTTATGTTGAGCCTTTAAGTGAAGAAGATCTAAATAGGATTTATGTACATGCCATCCGAGATCCAGAGATGATTGAACCAACCAAAGAAGGACTAATTCAATGGGAGGATGCACAGTCTATTAGTGATACTACAAGTGTTTCTTGTGATAATTGGGCTCACAACACTTATGAGTTGGTAGGGCATGAAGTAAAGAGCATATTCCCTCGAGGCACAAAACCATGTTATGTCAGGAGGATAGGTAACAACTCGGTACCTTGTTACATAGGAGAAGGGGATCCCATGGTATTCCTATGTGTGCCATGGAAGAAAAATGGATAGACCCACTTGGAGAGGAGAAATATGCTAGCATATACACTACGTGGGACAACAACACACTGGTGGGTGGTCCACAGGGATAATCTGGTCGAATGGGATGAAATTGGGGTTGCTCTTACTACTAGGTTCTTTAGGAGCAATGCACCTACACAAATCTATGCAATTATCATGGTGATCAACCTATTCAACACCATGTTCAAAAGTGTGAGACTCTGGATAGAAGGGTAGGAAGCTTTACCACCTTCACTATGGGTGCACTAGTTTTATTCCACTTTACAAGGTTGCACACGTGTGCTTGGTATGTATATGTAGAACTCCATAGAGAAACTAGAAATTGGCAGAATTTAATTGCAGGAATGGCCCAGACATTTGACTTCTTCTCTACAAAACCTCGGTAGAAGAAGCATTGAAAGTTATCAAGTGCTTAACTATGGGGGATAGTGCCAAGGCTGAAGAACTCCTCCAGGAATTATTAGATAAAGAGGACTCAGAGCGCATCTTGATAAAGAACCAGGGGCCGATGCAACATTACTTCAACGTGCTTGCCTTGCCTTGAGAAAGAGAGAGGAAAAATGGTCTACCTAGTGGATGATGAAGAAGTAGATAATCTAGATGTAAACCATTCAACAGAAGGCGTGAGGTATTGGATAGTGTGGATAGGACCACACACGTATCATGAACCTATGAAGACAAAGTGGGTGAATATTGGAATAGATACTTGAGCCTAAGGAAGCCATAATTGGAGACTATTGGTCAGACTCTGAAGTGGAAAAAATCATAGAGTTACTAAGGGACTACCAGACCTATTTCCTAGGGGGTACCATGAACTCAAAGGCATGCATGAATCATTAGGGGAGATGAAGATAAATCTTAAAGGGTGTGTGCCCCTATTAGAAAGAGAGCCTTACAGAATGAACCCCAATTTGTGTGAAAAGGTCAAAGAAGAGATTGATAACATGTTGAAGTCTAGAATTATCAAGCCCCTTGATGAGTCAGAATGGGTTAGTCCAATGGTGATCAATATCAAGAAGGATGGATGGATTAGAATATGTGTGGACTACAGGGAGCTGAATGTTGCATGTGTAATGATCCATTCCCTACGCCATTTACTGAGGAAATACTAGAAGGAGTTGCAGGGCATGAAATATATTCATTTACAAGATGGGTTCTCTGGTATCATCAGGTTAGGATTTCCCAGGAGGATCAGGAAAAGACTACATTTACTACTTGAATGGGGTAGCTTCACCTATATTGTCATGCCTTTTGGTCTGAAAAATGCACTTTTGTATTTTCATGCATAGTTGTCCAAGCATTCAAGGAATTTATTCACAACTTCTTACAGTATATTTAGATGATTGGATGGTGTATGGATTAGTTAAGGACCATTGTGACAATCTGCGCTTAATGTTTGAATGGTGTAGGTAGTTGAGTATCTCTTTGAACATCAAGAAGTGCATATTTGCTACACCATTTGGGATACTTTTAGGACACATAATCTGCAAGGAGGGTTTGTTAGTTGACCCAGCAAAGGTTGCAGTCATTATAGGCCTAGGGGAGCCTACTAGTCAAAGTGAGGTGCGTGGATTTTTGGGACATACAGGATATTACAAAAAATTTATCAAAGGCTATGCCAAAGTTTCCACACCCTTAGAAGAGTTACTTGAAAAGGGAAAGGTACATTCTACTGGGGAGAACAACAAACAATGCGCATTCGAGACATTAAAGGAGAAACTTACTACCATGCCTATTCTGCATTTTCCTTCATGGGACAAACCATTTCATGTACATGTTGATGCCTCTGCATGGCCATTGGCATGGTGTTGGCTCAACCTGGAGAAGGTATTGTAGATCATCCTATCTTTTTTTCTAGTAGAAAGTGACTCTGCAAAAACAAAATTACACAACTACAGAGCGCGAAGCTTTGTCAATGATCTATGTGTTGCATAAATTTTCTAGTACCTACTAGCTACACCATTCATCTTTTATACAGATCACATGGCATTGAAGTATTTGGTAAATAAGCCTGTTTTACAAGGGCACATATGTCGATGGGTGCTCTTATTTCAAGAGTTTGATTTCACAGTTGTGGTAAAACCAGAAAAAGTAATTCTAGACCAGACCATTTATCAAGAATACAATCAGGAGAAGAAGCACATGAAATTGAGGATACCATGCCAGATGCACAGTTATATAGGTTACAATGTGCATCCATCAGAACTAGAGGACATTGTTGTCTTTTTACACACAGGGATGGCACCAGAAGGAATGAAATCATTGGAGAAGAAACAACTTGCTATATACGTTGCACCTTATATATTAATTAGTGGTGACTTGTACAAAATGGGTCGGGATGAAATATTGTGCCATTGTGTATTGGAACATGAGCACATGGGCATTATGGAAGAAGCTCATGGTGGAATTGTAGGAGGCCACTATGCAGGTGATGCCACAATGCGTAAGATTCTACTCATTGGATTATGGTGGGAGACCCTCTATAAAGATTGTAAGGAATTTTGTAAGGCATGTGATCATTGTCAACATCTTGGAAGACCAGGTCAGAGATGAAATGCCTCTGAGACCTATTGCTAGCAGAAACCATTTGAGAAATGGGCTATAGATTTTGTGGGTCCTATTTCACCAGTGCACACGTAGAAACTAGATCACGCTACATTATCACTTGCACAGACTATCTAACATGGTGGGTAAGAAGCAACACCTACCAAGGACTATACAGTGGCTACAACAACTCGGTTTCTATGGGAACATATTATTACAAGGTATGGATGTCCTTTGAGTTTGACCAGTGATAGGGGCACACATTTTCTTAATGAGACAATCAGAATTTTATTGGATGAGTTCATGATTGCACACCATAAGACTACACCCTATCATCCTCAGGAAAATGGAACTATTGAGGCTTTCAAAAAAATTTTGAGCCACACATTGACAAAAATATGTGATGTTGGAAGAAAGGATTGGGATGATAAAGTATCTGCAGTACTTTGGGCATATAGAACAACATATAAAAGGTTGAACAAAGCCACACCATTTCAGTTAGTGTTTGGCGTAGAAGCCATTCTTCCTATGGAATTTATGTTACCTTCTTTGCGTATGCATGCATGTTTGGAGGTCTAGCTGATGAGAAAGCTTTAGAAGAATGGATTGAAAAGATAATTCAATTGGATGAGTGATGAGCCATAGCACGTTGGAGTCAGAAAGCAAAAAAGGCTAGGCAGAAAGCATGGCATGACAAAAACATAAGGGATAAGAAGTTTGAGATTGGACAAATGGTACTTCTCTATGACTCTAAGTTCTTGTGCCATCCAGGAAAACTTAAGGTACATTGGTTAGGGCCATATGTTATCACTTACATCCTTGAAACAAGTGCTTTCTAGTTAGAAGCACTTGATGGAACATGGCTACCCGGTTACTTCAATGGGAGTAGGTTGAAGCCCTACTATAAATAAGTCTTCTTGGTGTTTGTAATAAGGTAGTATTTCCATTTAGATTAGGTTTTCAATTATGTATTTCCTTAATGTGTTTCCTTCTTTGTCATTATGCTTTTTCAATTTAGTTGGTGTGTTGTGAAATAAGCGCGCTTGCACTTGCGCGCATGAAGCTAATTACTATATGAAGCATGTTTATGCACAGAGGACTACACATACTTTTAGTGTGGGGTGGTTGTCGATATCTAGGTACAAGATTGTGGGAATTGAAAGGTGAAAGGAATAAGTTACTACATGGGTGCTCTTCAATTCAAAGGATTGCCTCTAAAAAGTGACCAAAGATGGAGATGAATGAAGGAACAATATAACATGAGGTAAGTAGAGGCCATAACAACTACCAGTAGAAGGTGCAGTGATGAGGTACTCGGGTGCAAGGAAGCACGCTTGAAGAGAAGTCTATGACCAGAGGGTAGGAAGGCACGCTAGAAGGTTATAGCTGAGGCGCGAAGATGTAACACATGGAAAGGATGGAATTGGTCAATTAATGAGAGGATATTTGGTAGGTGAAGGAGCAATGAATGCATCAAAAATTTGAAAATCTATATAAGGATGGGATGTGAGTTCATTTTTACCATTGTGATTAAGAGTATTTGAAAAGGAGCCAAGTGTGAAGAGTCGAGTGATCGTATTAGAGGTGTGAGGTGTGTAACCAATCGTGACAAAGAGATCTGATGCATGCAAAAAGAGCTTGTGTCCCCGGTGGTGAAGGGTTTGAGCGAAGCAAGGTGAAAGAGAGAGGAGAGGGCACGTGATTTCACCTAGGGCATGTTGAATCAAGCTAGGGTTTGATTCACACATTGCAAAATTCAAGAGGAAAGGATCTACAAAGGATTGCAAGGTAGAAATGGCACCCAAGAAAGTAGTTGTAGCAGAGTGAAGGGAAAGAAGAAGGTGGTAGAAGAAGAAGAGGAGATGGCTCCCAAAAGCAATTTTTTCAGAAATGCAATATCCAGAGGGGGTTATCGTTGGCCAGGAGTGGGATTCTCACATAAGGAAAAGTAAGGTGAGTGAGTACAATCACCATACCATAGAGAATAAGAAGGAGCTTGATGCATTGTTGAACACAAAGACAAATAAACACATGGCAGAAGACATGCCGGTGTATGATGATGTTGGCGAAGAAGCTCTTAAAGAAGATAGGAGTTTACCAACTATATGAACTCCCTTACTTTGGGAAATATGAGCCCTTGTACCAGTGGCTCATGAGCAGAGTGCATGAAGATTTTTCTACTTTGCAGGATGTCGAGCCAGAATTTCAGCCACGCTCATCTCCATGGTAATGGGGTTGAAAGGCACAGGAGAATATTTGAAAGATGATTTAATAGATAAGGCCACAATATTGGAGACCAAGAAAGGAGTTGGGGTACACAAAGGGTCCATGGCATGGACATCGATAAATTGAAGAAGTATCTAGTGGTGCAAGCAGCCACACATCTTGTTACAAAGCTAAATGACCAGAAAGGTGGTCACAAGTGAACACCATGTGGCTACACATTGCCAAAAAGATGTCTGAAGGGGTAGTCTACAACATTTCATGTTATATTGTAGAAAAAATCATTGAGGAAGCATGCACACGGGAGGAAAAGATCAGCTTTGGAGTTGTTTTATTATCACTTGGTGTTCATGGAGATCGGAGTACCTGATGGACCAAAGGAGAAGATATGGGAGTATCCCATGGAACACAAGTCACCTATAGAAAATGCTTCAAAAGTACTTGTGTGAGGATCCATGACAAAAAGGTCAAGAAAAGGGATGAGAAATGGTATGATAGGCTCCACGTGGCCTTTGAGAAGAATGGCGCATCCCCAAGGACTTGCCTTTGGTGGTTGGAAAGGTAGTTCAGTTCACTTTGTATACCAACATTTTGTATATAGCATGTGGTTCACCATGAAAGATGGAGCATGGAGCCCTTGGTGTAAGTTTCCATATGCCTTCACAACAAGGTACTTCCAGGCATGTCAGTACACAGGTTCTCAGATGCATGGTGACTGACATTCAATGTGGATAAGGTAGATTGTGACTACCACACACTAAGGAAGAAATATGTGTATCCAGGGTGGGGTGCATATATTGAAAGGCTCATTTCAGATGTATTAAGCATTAAACCAATAAGTTTGGTTGGGAGATATTGGAGCAGCATTGGTGTATCTTCAACTGAAGCCCAAGATGGAGAATAACAAGTATGTGGAAGATGAGTTCACACTTCCAACACCACCAAAGGGAAAGCATACAATGGAGAACATCCCAATGCCTAAGCCCACAGAGCCAATAGAAGTGGAGGATGAGGAGGATGAGCACGAGGATAGTGGTGGTTTGGAGCATAGAGGTAGAAGACATCCTATGAACAAGGATGAAGTGAGCATGCCACTACACCACCTCAACCACAAGAAGGGGATGATGAGGACTTGGATGCAGTCCAAGGAGAGCACATATTTAAGTGAGTATTCAGGAGAACAAGGACACAAGGTGCTACTCAAAAATAGTGTGCAAATCACCCAGACTCTCTCCACAAAAAGAGACAACCATGAAAAGGAGAAGGAAATTGAAGTTGAATGAGGAGGTGGAAGAGTCAGAGGAAAGTGTGCCTACTTCTCCTACACCTCTAGAGAATGTAGAACAAAAGATGAAGAAATGAAGCAAGGAGAAGAGGAGGAAAAGGGAACAGATGAGACAAGCTATAGAGACTACTCAAGACATGGAGACACAAGTCCCAAATTTGGAAGCTCAAGTTCCTAAGCAGCCTCGGTCTAGAAGAACAAGTGGAGAGCACATTCCACCAGCCATGGGTTATGCAGAGGATGCATAGGTAAAATTGTCCACGCCCATTTCTAGAGCACTCTATCACAAAAAGGAATTATATGGCTGGGAACTAATGGATGAAGATATGGCCACAATGTGCACAGAGGAAGTAGTTATCATGGTCCATGCACACACACATGGATGAGCCATATTTTGATGTGTGTGAGGAGTCATGCATATCAAGGAGGTTGAAGAAAACACCTCAGGCTAGACACATGATAGTAAAGCCTACTATCATGTCAGATGAACAAGGTGAGTAATGCATTGGTCAAAGTCTCAACAGAGGTGGCGAGGTGGAATATGGACAAGGCTGCCACAATTAGGGTGCTCAGGGAAGAGATCAAAACTAAGGATGGGGAAATAGCATGCCTAACACAAGAGAGAGACTTAGCACAGAAAAAAAGAATGTTGTATTTATCAACATCACAGAGGAAATTGGTGATAATGTCATAAGAGCTAGGCCACACTTGGAGCCAAAGGTACCACAGACATTTCCTTCAACAATACACTATGTAGGAAAGTTGGTGGACCTAGTGCTTGAAGATGAGCCTCTGCGCATGCCATGCACGCCAAAGGATCCAACACAAGAGGTAGAATGAGAGAAGGCTTCAGTGATGTGGAAGATTACATCCTATGAAGGACTATTGCAAGCAAGTCTGCAAGAAGAATTGAAGAAAGCAGACCAAGCCTTGAACATCTACACAGCTCTAGAGGTGCTCTCATCAACATAAAAACCCTTGGAGGAGAACAATGAGGTCTAGAAAGTGATGAAGGATGAAACATTGGGCCATGTAAAAAGATTATCAATGGTTAAACAGAAGCGTGAGGCCCTGGAAGTAGACAAAGAACCACACAAGACTTATTGGAAGAGCTTGGGAAGCTCATTGCGTAGAAGATGGATTTACTAGAGGGGAGGATGACTGCAATGTCCAACATTGTGTTGGTCTTGCAAAAATGAAAAAGGGAGATTGTGAGGGATGAATTGGAGTCCATTGTTGTGGACATTCTAGAAAAAGTAGAGGAAGCACTCACTGAAATGGCAGACCTTGGAGGCTGAAATAAAATAGGAATATCCTGAATTAGTTGTTCGAGTGAAGAAGAGACTATGGAGTAAAAATATTCTTTCATACATTCTTTCATTCTTTCCATTCTTTCCATTCTTCTATTCTTTACTTAAGTTTTTGGAGATGACCATTGTCGGGGTGAAAATGAAATTAGTGTGGGGTAATGTTGATCAAAGAACACTTGAAAAAAATCACACAAGAAGTCACGTGGGAAGTGAGTCATATTCAAAGGCACGAATGGATAGGAGAACACGTGCATGCGAAATAAAGTTCAGTTTTTGGACTTAGCCATTTTCACTCATTAAGGTCTATTTTTAGAGATGGCGTGCAGAGCACACAAAAATGAGGTAGAGACATGCATGCCACACATTGGCTATTTTTTGGAGGATTGGATACGAAGCACTTTGCATGGACACAAGCCGAAAATAGATCTGCTACTATCAGTTAGCTAGTAGTAGTCTATTGTTAGCGCACTTGCATGTGTGGCTAGTTTTGTAAAGGCACGTGGCTAAGAATAGCATGTGACCTATTTTTGGAATGGATAAGTGGTGAAGGGAAAGTCCCCACCCTTATATATATGTAGTAAACTATGTAATAGATATATAGAGATACTATAGAGATATATATAGAGATATGTGTTAAATCTATATGTACTACATACTACTATATATTGTAATGAAGCTTCTATAAACTTATTGCATTGCATATAATGATATAATGAAGGACATTGGCTGAATCTAAGTGTTAGTTCTATGTGTATCTAAATCTAGTATGTTTTTTTTATCTCATCATGGTTAGTACTTAATTCTTTTCCTTAGATATAGATCTAGGTATGCTTTGTAGAATGATGAGCTAGTAATAGAACTATATATGTTAACATATGCACAAGCTCAAAAACACACGAGACTTGAATAAAATCTGCAATATGTGAATTCGTAATGACCACATCGGTTAGTTGATGAGTGAACTTAGTACTGATCATTGTACTACATTTCATACACCATGTAGTTCTTTGTGTTTGTGTGTGAAATAATGTCCTTAGGTCTCCTTGTGCCAATAATGCTAATATAGTGGGCTATATCTAGCTTTGATGCAAATGTGTGATATGGAATTCAACACTTCCCTTCCTATGTAGTGTATGCAAACCAAAATGTAGTCCCTTTGAATAGTATTTATAGTATGTAGATATGATATCCCCTCTTAAATTACCATCTAGAATAATAGTGAGCATGTTATGTGTGTATATATATATATAATATCTATATATATGAATTTTGACATTGCTTGTGACATTCAAAAAAGGCCGACTAAGAATGTATAATAAGGATTAAAAAAGAAATAAATATGACCAAAATGATAGAATGTGCAAAAATAATAATGAAGACAAGAGCACCTGAGAGGGACATAAGCACCAAGACACTAGTGTCTAGAATGGGTGCTAATGTTCTAAGACCACAAATGATTGATGTGACAAAACAGATAGATAGATCCTTGTGACTCGCCAAAAGTGATCAGAGAATTAAAAAGTATAGAAGAGAGTCATAATGGAAATCAATCAAAGAACATACAATGACAAGGGAAAGTGTCACCAATGTGTACTTTTCTTATGTAATATTCATGCATATAACAACATACTGATGACATAGTAAAGTGTCGATACATGCATAATTTTGTGTCTACAACTCAGTAACTAATGATATTGAGGTAAATATATATAGTAGTGTGCAAGAAATAAGCATTCCAAGATGCAAAACTCTAAGAAAATGAGAGATGGAGATGCATTAGCTATTTCTATGCAACTTAGGAGTGATCAGGATTGAGTATTTGCTAGATCCCGATGAAAATAATGTCAAACATGCTCAATGAGGGTTCAGAACCCTAGGAATGTAAGGGACATAAGCACCCACATGAGGATAAAAGTGTTGATGAGATCATTAGCTGAATAAATAATGACATTGTATATATTTCCCCTTGTTTGAATTTGAACAAATTTTATGACTTTTTTAAAAATTTAAAGTAGATGTTGTGTGCATTTTGCTAGATTAGTACGTAAATCTATTCTATCCTAAAATTCTAACTAAAAATCCTTGAAAAACACTCAGTTTTGTGTACCTTGTTTAGTGAAAGAATAAATTTTGACTAGGATGTGGAGTTTTGGGCACAAAGTCTAAAAGGGGAGCTTGTTTTAGAGTACCTTAGCTCGCCTCGAGTACCTCAAATTTCTTCGAGTACCTCATATCATATTGCTTTAAAGTGTTCTATCATGGGTCACTTTAGAGTGTCTTGGATTGCTTTAGAGTATCTCAATTCACTTCAGATTGCTCTTTCTTGGCTAGATTCGAAGTGTTTTTATCTCACATGAGGTATCCCAACTCTCTTTGAAGTCTCTCTCGGATTTTACGAGTTTGATCTTAGATTTTAGGATATTTCCACTGTCACAACAAATTAAAAATCACATAATCTTGCTAGCTTAAAACATACATCCAGTTCATATGTGCACACACTAATTTTAAAATAAATCATCTAATCTATTTTGTCAATCGATTCCCTTAATCATATCCATTATTTCATCTTGAATATGGAGATGATTTGGAATCCCTATTTCTACTATCTAAATAAAGATTCTTCTTATAGTTAAAGTTGTCGACTGAGGATGCTATAAATTCACCGTCATCAACTATAATAAGTTAGATAGAAAAAGATATATTATTTTAATTCCATTGTATGATCTAAACTTTTGAAATCAATAGAGATTGCAGCTTTGGTGAATTAGTGTATAATCATCATTTTGATTAACCGGATAGCAAGGGCCTACTCACCCTAAGACTCAGAGATCTTTTGGTACCTTCTATATTGTTTGATTTGTGTTGAGTTCTATATCATTCATCCAAATAATTTTTTACATGTTCATTAGTTAATCTAATCCATATTTATTTCTTTTGTTCTATTAATTCATCTATGTCGATTTCATTCATCTAGAAATCGTTAAATATTCTAAGTTCTTTTCTCTTAGTAGTTTTATGTGTTCGAAATCGTATTAAATTTCATTTCAAAATCCTCATATTGTTTGAATTTCAATCCTTCAACTTGATTTTAGTAAGTGTATTTCCTTTGAAATCTTTGTGAATTTAATTTTCAAGAATTTAAATTACTTTAAAGTTGTGTGACTATTTAAATTATGCAAGTTAACTAGCTACATTTAATTCCATATAAAGGAACATCACCAAGTAATTTTTAATTTCCTAAAAATATCTTATTGCATATTAGCTTTGGATACTTCCCTGGTTATAATGAAATCAACAAAATTGCTCAAATATTGAACAACCAATGAGGCTCATCATTTTTGGCGCCATTTTTGGGGACAACAGTGTCAATAAGAATCATTCAATTGAAAATTTCCATAAGGATCTGCGTAGTAAAAAAATATATGAGTAAACTTATAGATTCAAAGGTTATATTCATACCAAAATGTCCTCAACCACAAATTGATCAGTCTTGGGATCAATTCACATGATTAAAAGAAAAATTATACTAATAAATTCAAGAGGACATAACCATTTCTTTACCACAACCCTCACAAAGGTATTATCCTGAAGTAGGGCATTCATATTTAAGAAAATCTAGGTCAAAAGATCTAGTTAATTTGAGCTATCAATCTCAAGTTAGTATCCTTCCTCCTACGCCTGCAATTCTCACTTGACAGATGATAGAATATAACATAAACTAGGAAAAAATGGAGTATGAAAAACCAAGAGGTGAGCATAACCCATGCAATAAAAAACGTAATGTAGAAGTCATTGTATTGTAAAGAAAATTTACTTATCCTATTATCATTGACGATATAAAAAGATAATCACATGAAAAACATATCCTTAACTCAGTATTGCCTACATTTCAGGGCATGGCCTATAAATATCTAGACTAGTTTCTCTTTGAATTTAAAGTAATTTACCAAACATACGACTATAGAAATGATAACCCAAAGTTGAAAATTTTTCCTTCCACACTTAAAGATTCAACCATGAGATGGTTTATGAGCTTGACACCTAAATCTATCTGCTCTTGGATAGAAATGGAGGAACATTTTTTAGATAAATATTAGGATTATTACAGAGGAAGAGATAGGAAAGAAGAATTTTTCCAGGTCAAGAAAAATGAAGATGAAAATTTGGAAGATTAATTTTATAGATTATTATTTCTTCATATAAAATGTGGTCATCATTTGAGAGAGGATTTAACTAAAACCATATTCTTAAAAGGATTAGATGAGGATTCAAGAGAATATCTAAATCTAATGGGAGAAGAAAATGTGAATCATTTTACCTTTCATAAACTTGAGCATGTCTATAGAAGTTACTCTAGAACTAGGGGAGACCCTAAGAAAAGGAGAATTAAGAAAAACAATCCTGATGTAAAGAAATTAATGGAAGAATTATCCAACTTCAAGACAAATATTTTGGTACACTTAAACACTACTCTAGATGGTATGCAAGAAAAGTAAAATCAAATACTGAACCAATAGAAATGTATTGTCTAAGATGTAGGAAAAAAATTCCCTTAGGGATTGTCCTCTTGATAAAATTGAAATATATGATATATGTGAAAAAGAACATGCTACTAAGGACTATCGAATTATAACAAACCTAAAAATTAACTTAAATAAACATCCACAGAGGAGATTATTTTTGTATAGAAACAGGGTAATGAACTACCTCAAACATCACCATAATTCATGCCAAGAAACAATCCTAATCCATGGATGATGCCATGAGATTCAAACATGTATCCACCAATCTGAACATCAATGCCATGGAGTCCATCTAAATGGATGTCCCAACCATGAATGCTAAATCAATCCCAATTTTGGACACCTTAACCATGGATGCCCCAACCTTATATCCAATCATGGACAAATACACCATGGACCTAGTATCCGAATCATCATACTCGGGTTATCCACAAAAATGATATTCACACCCCAATAATAAAAATATCCCCAATAATAATTAATTACAACACTTATTGTTCAACATCATCTACTAGAACCAATATTCCATTCATAGATGCTCGACAACCCGTGGCTAATATAAAGAATAGACAAACGAATACTATTTTTGGGGGTGAGAAGGAGTTAACGGGGTAAAAATATTGAATATAAGGATATCTAATTAATATTGGGGAAAATTGTGGGTGAGACACTAGGTGCGATCATATAAATACAAACCGAGAATCCAAAACTTGACAAAGGAAAGGAAAATGTATATGTAGAGAAAACAAATAAAACTCAAGAACAACTAGTAGTATCTCCATCAACTCCTTTTCCCAAGATACTCAAAGCAATTGTTCATAAAGAGTCTGATATACTTAGGGAAATAAATTAATTGAACATTGAGATACCGTTTCAGCAAGCCATTAAAGACATTCCATAAGTAAATAGATTGATAAAAATATATTTGTATTAGGACTCCAGGAAGAAAGAGATAGTATCTTAAAACCATCCCTATAGATGGGAAAATTTCCGATCTATTATCTAGAAAGTCATTTCTTCCTAAGTATGGAGACCTTGGTAGTTTGGTTATTACTATAACAATTGAAAAAAATGAGACACCAAATGTATTGATCGACCTAGGTGCATATATTAATGTCATGATAACAGAGACCTTAGAAAACTACCATTACATGGAATACAACCCACTGCTACTATTTTACAAATGGCAGATCAGTTTATGGCTAAACTTGAAGGGGTAATAGAAGATGTTATGGTAAAATAGAATCATGGGAGTACCCTATAGACTATATGATCCTCCAACCTAAAAAAATACAAGGGTTTCCCATTATTATAGGAAGACCATTTTTGGCTATTATTACTGCTTTAATAGACTACAGATATGGAGACATGACAATCTCAAATGGAATGTAGGAAATTTTATTCTTTATTTCCACCAACACAATCATTTTTTAGATGTTAAAAAATACATTTGGGTTGATTATTTTGAGTTAACTAATTATAGCTTATCTTCTTTGGATATGATTGCAATTAAAAATAATATTGAAGAGATTGAGGAAGAATCAACACGAACATTGGAAATGGATAGAAATGCTTTGGATTCTCCCCAAGTTACTTCGGAGTCTCCCAAAGTTACTTCGGATTCTCCACATGTTGCTTCAAAGTCTCCTCAGTTTCTTCTGAGTCTGTTGTAAAACCTTCTTGTTCAAATTCAAGACCAATAAATGAAAATTTTGAGATGATACTATCTAATGAAAGGTATAATTTTTTTCCCTTTTAACCACATGTTCAGAAATAGAAACATTTAAATCAAGATATTTCCACCTCAAGATTCATTTCTCCCTTAAAAATTTTAATTTCTCGAGGAAATACTTATTTTGGGGACATGAATGCATTTCATAGGTCATTAATGATGAATTTCCATTAAATTCATTATTGAATGATTTTAAATCTGTTAATTCACTCTATCCAGACACTAAACATACCCCCTTTATCTAGGAAAGGAAGTTAATATCAATAGTTGTATAGCTAATGATGAGAAAGCAATTTTTTTGATGTATTGAGAAACCATACTAAATATTTTGTATGGGAATACAATGATATGAAAGGAATTCATCCTAGCATATGTACTCATCACATCTACACAAATAATGTTAAGCTAGTCGATAACCACAAAGACAAATACCCAACTCTAAGAGACATGGTTAAAACAAAAATTGAACAATTATTACAAGTTGGCTTTATTTATCCTATTTCAAATAGTGAATGGGTTTCACCACTTGTAATAGTACCTAAGAAAAATGGGAAATGGAGAATTTTTGTTGACTATAGAGAGCTTAATAAAGCCACATTGAAAGACTATTTTCCCTTTCCATTCATTGACCAAGTCCTAGATAACCTTATAGGAAAGAAATTTTTCTTTTTCTTAGATGGGTTCAGTGGTTATAATCAGATAAGAGCAGTTGTAAAATATTAAGATAAAACAAAATTTACTTTCCCTTGGGTAACCTTTGCATATAGATTATTACCCTTTGGCTTGTGTAATGCACCAACTACTTTTCAACGAGCTGTTTTAGCCATATTTTTGATTTGATTAATGATTGTGTGGAGGTATATATGGATGATTTTACAGAGTATGGGAACTTCTTTGACGATGCTCTACATAATTTATATAAAGTGTTGACAAGGTGTGAACACAAAAACTTATCTCTTAGTGATGAAAAGTGTTTTGTGATGATGGATGAAGTGATTTTCCTTGGACATCACATTTCATCCCAGGGTATAAAAGTAGACCAAAATCATATTGAAGTGATCTTTAACCACCCCGTACTCCACAAATAAGACATGTTATAATTTTTATTGATATGCAAGGTACTATAGGAAATCCATTAAATATTTTAGTAAAATTGCTACTCTAATTTTTTCTTTGTTAGTAAAATACTGTGAGTTCATTTGGGATGAGAAATGTCAGGAATCCTTTGAACTAATCAAAGAAAAATTAACCTCAACTCCAATATTAAGAGGACCTAATTGGAAATAACCCTTCCACATTCATACTGATGCCTCTAACACTACTATAGGAGCTGTATTGGGACAAAAGGATGAACATGGTAAGATGTATGCCATTTATTATATCAATAAAAACCTCACTCCCACGTAAAATAATTACACCACTATTGAAAAATATTTTTTAGTCATTTGTCATGACATTAATAAATTTCTTCATTATATTATAGGGTATAAGAATTTTTTATATAATGACCATGCAACTATCAGGTACTTAATGAAAAAATCAAGTAGTGGGAGGAAAGGTTATCATAGGGTTACTAATTTTAGAAGAATTTGATATTACCATTATTGATAATCCAAGTAAATCTAACTTGGTTGCTGTATTCTTGTCAAGGTTAGAAAAATCCTGAAGAAGAGGAACCTATTGATTATAGTTTCCCATATGAAAAGTTGTTTTCATATCTACAAGTTCATCATGGTTTTTTGATATTGTAAACTATTTGGCAACAAGAAAATTTCCTCCAAATTTCACTAGTAGCCAAAAGAAATGGTTGATTAAAGAAATTATTACTTTTAAATGGGTAGATGGAATTTTATTGAAATTTAGATCTAACTTGGCTTTATGTAGGCATGTTGGAAGATGCAATATATGATATTATCCGAGCTTGTCATTATGTAACATCTTTGACCTGGATGTTATGGTCATGACTTCCACTCTTGACTTTGTAAATGTTGAAAGGTGATCTATTTTAGGAGGAAGTACTCTTATGATTTTAGGAAATCATGTTTGCAATGGATAATTCATTATTTGTTAAAAGATTCATTTCTGTTGTGAATTCTACTTACTTGAAAATAATGCCATTCATCTCTTTGCACAACTTAAAATTCACCTTTAGGAAGGTGATGAACATTTTCTATGTAAACAAAAAACCTTGGATCAATTCCATTGATCCAAGGTATGCCTCAATCTTTTATCTGCTCACCTTGTTGGCTTGGCATTCTGAAATAGAAGGTGTGCTTGACTGTGACTTGTCTTGTTTACTCGTGGTGAAGAACTCTTTATCTTAGAAATTCTTGACTAACATCAAAATTAAGGGAGATAGGCTCGACCACCTTGTATTTGTTTAAACGCTGTATAATGTATAGGAATCATAGACCTAATAATAAGACTACTAAGGTGGATACTCTAACCTAAGTTGTAATGTTCTATACTAAGTTGGATTATAACCTACGGTAATTGAGACCTACCTAGGAACTAAGGTTGATTTCTAACCTAATAAAAATCTAACCTAAACTATTGCTAACCTAACAAGACACCTATGGACCACTTGGTAAATGGCAAGGTTGGTGGTGTCAGGCCAAGGCATTAATGGGAATTCATTTTGGTTTTTAATAACATATGAATTCCAATTTTGGTGGAGGCATTGGGTTTTAGGGGATGTCTAGTTGGCATCACCACTAAATAGAAAATTGGATACAAATTTTGAATGGAAGGCTCACCAAATTTGGATGGCAATGGCGTGGAGAATTAGGAGGGAAAATGATAGTCCTTTGCATTAATTGATATCAGTTATGGTGAAGAAACCGCCAAGGAGAAAGGCATGGATGATTTTGGAAAGGTTGTTCAATATTTAATTTATTTCAATTTTTTCTCGCATGGGATTTTTGATTCTTCGAACTAGTAGTTCTATTTTTGATCTTGCTGTATTCTTGGCATACATGAGCTATTTTTGGATCCTGTGGAAGTTTAAGGAGAAGTAGAAAGATTTGGAGTTGTGGATGTCACTTGGAAAAAGAAGAAACTATTGAGGCTTGACTGGGAAATCATCTGCACATTACAAGGAAGATCTATCAGGCATGATAGGCTCTACCCATTAAGTTTGTTCTACTTTTTCCTAATTGTCTTTATTAAAACAACTATGTTCTTAGGAAACAAATGAGTTTGTATTTGGTTTAGTCTTTTTTTTGAAACTTATTTTTATTTTCATTTTATCTGTATGGATTGTACTAAAACTGGGTAGTATGATATACAAATATGCTAGAAAAATGTTTTGGGATTTGTTCTTATTTGAAAATAATAGTAAACATGTTTTACTTTTGCTAAGCTTGAGATGTTGTGAATTTTAGAGCTCTTGTTGGACTATACTGAAGCTAGATAGTAGAAGTCACTGCTATGAAAGAAATATGATTCAGGTTTTTTGTTCTTCCTTGCTAGAAAAATGATAGAAACATGTTTAGCTTCTTCCTAAACTTAAATGTAGTAGAATCTTTACTTACACCTGTAAAGTTGTAAGAAGTCTTGTTAGTGACTTGTCTAATTTCAGGACTGAATAAATCTCTTCGAATCAATCTACATGATAGCACGGTTGATAGTTATCATGTTGGCATGATCTATGTAAAGGTATAAAAAATGTATTTGCATCCTTCTAAAGTGAGTTTGAGTTCTTATAAGTTACCTTATTGGTTCATCTTGTTGGGATTAACTAGTTCTTTTCATTTAAATTTGATGTATAGTTGATACTATAGGAATGGGGTATCTAGGTTGAAATGTGGATTAACTCAATCTTGTCTATCTTAAGGAAAAGGGTTGAAATGTTTTTAGTTTGGCTATTCTTCCTTTGAGCTTGACTTCAAGCACCTGACTTGGGGTCTTTTCATTGTTCGTTGTTTCTCCTTGTGGTTGAATCTGGGTTAGTTTCTTTCTTCCTAACCAAGAGTCTGTTCCATTGATTCTTTTGAGGTATGTGGAACTAGGTAGGCTTGAATGGAAACTTCGACTATTAAATCTTGTTTTCACTTTATTTTCCATTTTACCATCAAGGGATGGGTAAGCTTGTGTGTGTTGACACTTGAAAGGAAATTGTGGCCGCATAAGGGTAATCTACTTCAATGTTACTCTGTCTCTCTTTGTTTGGGAAAACTAGAAGAACTTCTCAGTTGATGTTACTAACGTTTGGAATGATTTTTATGTTCTATTGTTGGTTTTGTTGGCTTTGATACTATTATTAATTGAAAGAATTGGAATAAAAATTTTCAATTTAGTATCCTTTGCGCTACAATTTATGTTATCGTTTGTATGTTAGAAAAAATTAATTTTTGGTTTCGACTTTCTTGTTCACCAGATATCGATTGTAATATCGAATAGTTCTTGGTGGTTATTGGAGTTGAATGTTTTTTTTGGTCGATATGTCTCAGTTCTTTTATATTCTGGTATGTATACCTCTTTATAAGAAAGAATAATGAGATCTTATCTCATCTTTATTTGTTGTCATCCTTTCTCTCTTTTCTGAGTTAAGATATTTTCAATACCATCCTTTTCGAACTTGGAAGGTAGATATAGGTTGATCCTTTCTCTCTTTTTGATCTTTATCTCATTTGTATTGATCTTGTGTATGGAGCTGACCTATTTGGTTAGTATTACATTGATGGTTTTGCAGGGTGGGTAGTTAGTGGATAAATCCCTACTTTCTTCTCCTTGACTGATACATTGGTAGGGATGTAATTATTTTCTTTGTGTGACTAATTCCGTGAGCATGTAAATTAAATCTATCATTTTTCAAACCTCATTGATGCTAATCCTAAATTTAGGCTAGAGTTTGACTTTGAAATTGGATTTAGTTTCTCAAATAAGAAAATCTTATTTTAAGATGTTGTTGGTTCATCCTAATTTTTGTCATAAATTTAATTGAGCAGGAATTAAATATCCTAGGATGGAGTAAGTTAATGCAAGTGTAATTTGAGTCATTGTTCCTTTAAGGTAATTCTATTTATATGAATTATTAGAGTTAGTATCGTTTTTTTGTTAATGAATCTAGACATGAATCATAAATAATAGTAGATGAAATGTGGTTGGTGATCTTGTCTAAAATAATTATTTTATAAAATCATAGGTCGAGCATTCATTTTGATTACTATTGTTGCAAATCAGCAAAGACCCACGGATGCAAATCAGGTTTCTAAGTTGATGTTTTAGGCATCCAGTGTGATTACACAACATTGAAACCTCTCTCCAAGTGTGGGACTTGTAAAATGAGAGAGGAATCTCTAGATTAGAGGCTGGTTCCTCAAACTCCTCTAATCAGATCTGTTATTTGCACAATTGCAGAGGTTTGAATCCTAATCCTACTCTAAATTCCAAGGAGACAGAGATAGAAAGTGCAAAAATTGAAACTAAACTAATAGGTGATACACCAAAGGAGTGGTGAACACTTCTTGTTCATGAAAATTGACACAATTTCATGAAATGCAACATGAAACATCATACATAGGCTGATAAGATGTAATTAGAGGTCTGAAATGAAGCAAGACAATACAAACAAAGGACTGAAAATTGATCACAGAGTTCCAGCACCGTCATTTTCACTATCAAAATCCTTGCATTTGCAACATCAAAGAGGCAGAAACCTGTTACAATCATGAAGAAGGTCTGATACTTGCAAAAATCACTTGTTGAAGGTGAAAGAAGAAGCTTGCTATCCAAAAAAATGTTCAACCTCAAAAATGAGCCAAAGTCAAGCTTTTACAATGCAATGGGTCCAACCCAGAGAGAGAAAACATGTAAAAACATGGGAGCCATTCCCATAGAATGAAGATGCATTAAAACAAAGATGGGTGTCCTTACTGCACCCATGCCCCGACATTTTTGGCCATGCTGAAGAAGAATGCGACCCATTTTGCATTAAAACTGGTTGTTGAAATGTCATTTCTGGCCATTACCACGTACCAGAGGTGTTTCTTGATTTTCTCTCTCAAAACTCAACCAAAATGAAAAATTGACCCCAGAATCATGTAGATAATTTCACCAACTTTCCATTGATATAAAGAACGTGAAAATCTGAGCTCTAGATCGAAAGATATGGCGATTTGAAAATTTAGGGCAAAAACAAGCCAAAATCGGATCGGCGGGCAAAAAGTTTGAATTTTTACCCGTTTGGTCTTTGGAATTTTTTTCAAATTTTCCCCATGCTCTGCCACTCCAGGTACCATGTGGCACATTCTGATTGGTCACGGTCCCTTCTTGCTCCATTTTACTTCATTTTTGCCTTTGGAAATTTTTTCAAAATTTCCCACGGCCGATGAGGTGAAGACACGTGGCATGATGTGATTGGCTCGAGCCTGCCTCTCCTAAATTTTCCGCAGGTCGCCTAATTTTTTTTTTGGCCTAGACACGTGTCAAAACCCCATTGGGTGTGGGTTTGACCCTCGAAAATATCCTCACGGGCTTGCTCTGAATTTTTTGCCCTACCTGGACACGTGGCGAGATTCCATTGACTCGCACTAAGGGGGCGGGCTTTCCCTTCTAAATTTTCCTCTATTTCCTCGGGAAAATTTCCCAAATATTTCCCACGCTCCACTCGGCCAGGACACATGGTGAGATTCCATTCGTTGGTGGGGGCAGCGGGCCAAAACTCACCATTTGGACTTTCGGCAAAACATTTTGCCAAAAATTCTAATTCTTCCCCCACTCCGCTGGTGTGGACCTCCTTAGACACGTGTCGCATTATGACTAGGCGACGGGAAAATGGGTGAAAATTTCCTTCTTTGAAATTTCAGCCAACACTTAGCCAAATTTCCAATTTTACCCCGTGCTCCACTTTCTCGATTCCTTATGACACGTGTCACGTTTTGATTGGCCGCGGGGCCATCTCTTCAAAATTTCCTTGCGCCAACACTTAGCCGATTTTCCCAAATTTTTTCCCTGGGACACGTGGCAGCTCCTGATTCATCGGCGGGCCCCGCGGGAAGAATTTTTCTTTTGAAACCTTTGCCAAAACACTTGGCAAAAAACCAAGTTCTCCTCCGACCCCCGCCACTTCCTGGACACGTGGCAGCATATCATTAGTTGCAGGCATTCTAGGGGAAAATTTCCCACAAAAACTCTGCCGAGCCATAACTTGAAAAATGTGAGGAGTTAGGAGGAAAAATTTACCTTTCTGGAAAGCTGAGAGAGAGCTCTATCCAATGGTGCCATTTTTAGAAAGATTTGAATACCTAAAAATAAACAATTTTGTGTCTGAGGCACAAGAGAAGGAAAGATGAAAGGAGTTAGCCAGAAAATGAGCAGGGGGCACATTTTGGGTAACAATTTTGGCGACTTAGAGGGGTCATCTACCTGCTAGATGAAGATACCAGTTGCTTAAAGCAGCCCATTGGGCATGGAGTCATCAAATTTTCTGTTCAGAACCCCAACTGACTTAGAATGTTGCAAGGAGGAAGATGGAATATCACATGGAAGCAAGGACTCAGAAACATCTCCGTGGATAGCAAGCCTGTGCTAAAGCACTTAGGGAAAGCAAAACAACCTACAACAAAACAATGTGCACAAGCACTTGGAGGAATGAAAGCCTAAGCTAATATTTACAAGGTGGAGAATTTCCCTTTAGTAACAATGCTTTAGATAGATTCCATTGACTGAAATCTACAGTTCTTCGCCATCCAATGAAGACAATTGGAAGGCATTGCTGTCCTTACACTTTATGACCATGTATGGGCCACTCCAAATGGCATCAAATTTTGAATGCCTTCCCGGTTTTGCTCTATCTGCATCCCATTTTAACACTAGATCTCCAACTTGGAAAGATCTACTCTTGGCCTTCCTATCAAAGGTCTTCTTGATCAAAGCTTGATCCTTCTCCATTGCTTGGGATGCCTGATCTTTGATCTCTTGGAGCTCCATCAACTCTGCATATCTCACCTCCATGGGCCCAAACTCTAGCAACTCTAACTGCTTCATGAGTTCCAATTTTGGCAACTCAAGTGACATGGGAAATATTGCCTCTCTTCCATAAACAATCATGAATGGAGAGTTACCTGTGGATCTCTTGGGAGTTATCCTATCAGCCCATAAGGCTGATTTCAGTTTGGTATGCCAAGACCTCTAATTCTCATCAAGAGTCCTCCTAATGATCCTTAACAAGTTCTTGTTTGTAGATTCAGCCTGGCCATTACCCTGAGGGTAGTAGTTTGATGAAGTACTTAGGTAGATCCCGTTCTTGACAGCCCACTCAGTCACCTTGGATCCAATGAATGCTAATGCATTATCTGAGATTATTGTAGTAGGTATGCCAAATCTGGTTACTATCCCCTCATAAGAGTCTAAGATGCTAGACTCATTTGCTTCCTTGAGTGCTACTTGCTTCACCCACTTGGTGAAGTAGTCTATGGTGTCACAAAATCCACTTATGCCCTTGCTTGAATTGGGATTAATGACTCTAATGAAGTCTAAACCCCATTGCATGAATGGCTGGTCAACTGAAATTGGATGCAATGGAAGGGCAGCAAGCCTCTCTTTACCTGTGAAGAATGCACAATTCTTGCACCTTTTGATCCACGCAAAGAAATCACCGAAAATCTTGGGCCAATAATAACCAGCCTTCACGATTTTTAGAGTTTGTCACTCTTAGTGCAAAATGACCACCAGCTGGTCCACCATGGAACTCTTCCAACACCCTATGAATCTGATTTGTGCTAATGCATCTCAGCAACACTCCATTCACATCTTTCTTGAACAAAACACCGTCTACTATGGCATATGGGACAGCCTACAATCAAGTGTCTTCTTTGGGTCTTGTTTATCTCTGGAGGGCATATGCCCGTGCTTAGGAAGTGCATTATACCTTGGGTCCAGCAAGGATTGGGGATAGCATTATCCTCTTCTTGAGTGCTACCTTGCACATGGCTGTCTTGAACTATCAAAACAACCTCTTCTTTATTGCATACTCCTTTTGCTTGCCCAAAATTAGCTGCTCACACAATCCTTTTCCTCTTACTAGCTTGATGACCTTGATCTCAATGTCATACTCCATGACACGAGTGATCCAACCTACCCTTTTCTCATTCAAATCCTTGTTGAGGAAGAAGTCCTTTACTCCCGCATGAGATACCAACAACTAAACCTTGTTGTTTGAGACTAGATGCTTGAATTTATTCAAGCTTCTGATTACTACAAGTACATGCTTCTCAATAAAAGAATATCTCACCTCATAGTCATCTAGGCTTTGGCTGAAGAAAGCAATTGGCTACTCATCATTGTCCTTGTTCTGCTGTACCAAAATGGTAGAAATAGTATCATTACCTCCAAATGCATAGAGGATAAAATCCTTGGAGAAATCTAGGATGATGAGAGTTGGTGCTTGGGAGATGGATTCTTTGATTACTTCAAAACTCTCCTTGCCTTCTGCTGTCCACTTAAAAGCTATGCTTTTCTTTAACATTTTGGTGATAGGTTTGACAAGGGCTGTAAAATCTGGGATAAACCTCCGAACAAAGTTTATTCTCCTCAAGAAATTCTCAAGGGCTTTCTTATGGCTTGGCAATGGTAGTGCTCTTATGGATTCAACTCTTTCTCGATCAATTTTCAATCCTTCTTTCGAGACAATGTGGCCAAGGAGCTTTCCTTCATGGGCTAGAAAAACACATTTCTTAGGATTCAAGGAGACTCCAAATCTTCTGCACCTTGTGAATACTTGTCTCAAATGAAAGAGGTGGTCTGCTACATATTTTGAAAAAACAGTGATATCATCAAGATATATCATCACCATGTTGTTAATCAAACCTTTAAACACCATGTCCATTGCTCTTTGGAAGGTAGCTCCAGCGTTGGATAACCCAAATGGCATTTTCTTGTATGCATAAGTTCCCCATTTGGTTGTGAAGGTCTGTCTTGAACCGATCTTCTTCCTTCACCATAATCTGATTGTACCCGAGTAGCCATCAAGCAATGAAAACCTTTCGAGAGCAAAGAACAACTTGAAAAATATGCTCCATAGAAGGAAGTGGGTAATGGTCCTTGAGAGATGCTCTATTCAAATATCTAAAGTCAACACACAATCTGATCTCTCCACTCTTCTTTCTCGATCGGAACTAAGTTGGCAACCCAACTAGAATGCTTGATTGGGAATATGAGTCTTGATCAATCAACTTGTTCAATTCCTTCCTCATGAGAGGTTCCATGTGTGGATTGACCGCCTTTGTTTCTACCGATGGGCTTAGTATTTGGATCCAACTCAATGGTGTGCTGAGCTAACTTGGGATTGAAACCTTTCAAATCTTCGTAGCTCCAAGCAAACACATCAGGGAACTCTTGACACAACCGTATGAACTCATACCTTTCTTGTTCAGTTGTCATCTTTCCAATTTGTAATGGTTTGTTCTCTTCCACCAAGATGGATACTGAATCTTCTCTCTTGACTCCGAATGTTTGATTTCTCTTTCCTAAACTGATCATTGGTATTGAAAATGGACTCCAAAGTGATAAGTCTCTTGGGTAGCTTGTTAGTTCTCAGCTGTACCACTTGATCACCATACTGCTGCTCTAACTTTTCCCGATTTTTAGTTGAGAACTCAGCCTCTTCTTGCAAGAAATGGATGATTTGCTGATCATTTTCAAACACTTGCCAGCTTACATTGTTGTCCGGCATTGAAGGCCTTACAATCATGTGGATGTTTGGCTATACCTTATCTTTTTGAATGTTCTCCACAACATCAAAGGCTTCCCCAACTCGCACGCAAGCCACACAAGAGCTTGTTCTCTTTCCTAGGAATTGATTTGATGCCAAAACCCTCAAAATATTCAATGAGGTCCCACACCCTTCGTTCTTGTAGCACTTGAGTAGATCATTCTTGACAACATGCTGCCCCTTGACCTGGTTGACAATCAACTCACTATCACCGAAGACTTGCAAGTTCTTTATTCCTCTCTTGATTGCCCAATGCAATCCTTGTATTAAGGCTTCATATTCAGCAGTGTTATTTGAGCACGCAAACTGAAACCTAAAAGCTGAATAATACCTTACTCCTTGAGGTGAAACCAGCATGGCTCCCCCTCCTACACCTTGTCTACTCCTTGATCCATCAAAGAACAACTGCCATACCTCATTTTCATCCTTGTGGTCTGGCTTGGTGATGCTAGGAATGGGCTGATCTTCTTCATGTATGCAATAAACTCCTAGCTCAGATTCTTCTACTTCTTGATAAGGATCAAAAACATGCACCTTGTTTTCCCATTCATCAAGAGTTAGATCTGGGATGCTTCCTACCTTGGTGTCAGCCTCATCAGTGCTTGGGTGATCTTCTTGATCAAACGCTGAACAATTGGCATTGATCTGACTTGGAGTGTAGGGCTCAATGTGAAAGTTTACAATAGGCTCGCACCTGATTGTGGTTTTGGTTCCATATCTTGTTCTAAACAACATGTGTGACCAATTAGCAGACAAGTATCCTCCAATCTTGGCTGTGAAATCTCTTGACAAACATAGGGCAAAGAGTGGTGGAAGGTCTATAACTGATACATCTTGTAAAACAACAACATTTGGACATGCATGCAAGGTAAGACTCAAGTTTCTAATCACCCCAACTGTTGTTACTGTTGTCCCATCCAACTGCACTACCCCTTTGGATATGGTTTCATATTGAAGTCCTAGCTAATCAGCTATTTGCTTGGGAATCACTGAGCTACTTGCCCTGGAATCAATCATGCAATTGTGCATCAATTGGTTTCCAATGATTAATGAGACATAAAAAGGAGGGGGCTTCAACATTTTACCTTGTTGTCCTCCATGATTCCCTTCAGGCAGCATTTGTGAGCACCTTCTCTTGCATTTGGACTTGCTGATTCGAAGTTGGCCAGTCCTTCATGGCAGCTTGTAGCAAATCTCTCGGCCTGGATAGATAGGGATTCCCACATTGATATATTTACATTTGTCTTCTTCATCTGATCAATGATACTAAATGGTGATGAAGGATCTCTTTGCTGTCCCTTGGTTTGCATATTCATCCCTTGCATGTAGGCAGCAACAACTGGCATTTGAGTTGGCTTAGGAGCTGTCCTTGGCTGCCCTTGTGCATTTGAAACTGGATTTTGTTTGCCAACCATTTGTGGAACCATAGAAGGTTGTGAATTGATTGGAGCTAATGGTTGTTCTTCCCCTAAATTCCTTCTTTTTGACCTTGTGTTGGCTGCAACATCTTGAGAGACTATTTGATTTATGCCACAAAAATCCTCTCTCGCCGCGCTCACAAGTGTGGTGTCATTTGGAGCTGATTGCTTTCTGCTGGAATGTTTCTTGTTGTTGGTTGTTTCCTTGACCGCCCTCACCCTCCACACCAAGATTTGTCACCATTAATGCTTGATTCAAGGCACCGTTGAAGCACATTGCATGGAAAACACCAATCATACTCTTGAGCAACGTTGTTTTGTGTTGGCACCAATGCCTTAGAGGCGATATAGCATTTGGATTATAGGGCTGAAATGGTCTGCACAGGCGGGAGGCCTTGCTTGATTTAGATTTGTAGCTAGATTGGGTGGTCTATGAGGTTGATATGGCTGCTGTTAGGCTGAGCTTGAGGCTGGAAGGAAGGTCTAAAATTTGGGCTTGTTGCCTCTTGAGAGTAACCAGCTCATTACCTAAATTTTGCAATTGCTTCATGACTTCTTGAAGCTCATTTGGGGCACTTGGAGATGAAGTAGAAGCTTCATTTGAACTCGATTTCTAGGAGTGGGAGAAGGAGCCAAATTAGGTGCTTGATTAGTGTTTGGGCTCTCTAAAATTGGAAATAATGGCATGGGAGGTCTAGGGGCTAGTTTGCCAAAGATGGATCAAACAATTTTCAGCCCTAATGGCAATGCTATAAGCCATAGGGATAGTTATGCCTCCCATGGACTGAATCAACATAGAAATATAAGAATTTAGAGCTTTGAGATAGTAAAGAAAAGCATCTTCTCTTGTTGGCTTGACCGCCACCGAATTCTCTCCCAAGTCCTTTGAAATCTGAAGTTAAAATTAGTCAGTTGCTCCAAAAGAGACAAGTTGTCTCCCTTCTCTCCAAATTGCTCATGAAGTGCTACACATAGCTGGTTCTAATTTTGAATAGAACCTGAGGCAAGGATTCTAAACCATTGCAAAGCCTTCCCTTGAATAAAGATGCCAGCAATTTAACAAAGAACTTGCATCTCATTGATTTCATGAATTGCACAAAGGTTGGCAATGTCTTTAACATGATCACCAGGAGTAGTCTGATTCTCTCCAGTGAAGTATGGAATGTTCTTCAAGGCTGTAATTGGAATTGGATTTTGTGCATTGAGAGCAAGTGGGCTGCTGCCAGTGAAATTGACATAGGGGTTGTTTTGTGCCATTCTAATTGGTCTTAGAACCCTTGTTGACTGAATGAAAGGCCTACTAGGTGGAGGAGTTGAGAGAGTTCTATTTGGTGGAGATGGAGACCTTTGAATCCTTCTTCCTCTTTGCCTTCTTCTTGGAGATAACTACAGATATTCAAACAACACCTCTTCTTCTCCAGCTCTTGACCTTGTAGTGATTCTTCTCATGAGTTTTCAGGTCTGCACTGCTAAAACCAGCTGATTCTTCCCCTTGGAGTCGCCAGATGTGCAATTTATAGCTCTTTTAAGCAAGAAAATTGCAGCAAATGCACATCAACTTTGTTGCAATGAAAATGAGACCTCTAAGGTCCCACCGGGTGTGCCAATTACTCCATGATCTTTTCTTAATGCAGATATGGATTATCTTTTATTTCTCCCTCTTATGTCTGCTATTTATTTGATGTGTCTTTCTTTACTACTTTAACTGTTTCATGAAAATAGAGTTCTTTTTATGAAATAGTTAGTTAAAAGCATATCATTTTAATGCTCGTTGCTTATCATGTTCAATTCACCGAAATGACCTATCTAGAAAATTTTGTAGATGGACTTCGTAAGTGGTAAAAAGGGAGACAAGATATTTTATGATGTTGCTATTGTTTACCAAAAGACTGGGCCTCTTATGGGAAATATGATTCAATATTAAAATGTATTTTTGGAAGGAAAAGTTGTAATTTTATAGAGCTTATTGTTTTTGTTTGACACTAAAGATGTCTGAAGTATTAGTACTTGCAATGTATGAATTCCTCCCTGATAAATGGAAAAGTTGTGGGTTTTTCTATACTTGATGTGTCATATTTTTATATATTCAATGATTATTAGTGATATTCTTAACTCTATTTTTTAAATATATACTTTCGAATTGAACCCCTTTTGGGTTGAAATAAAATGAACTAGGTGGTAAGGGAATTAGATACTTTATCCCCTTATTAAATGTAACTTATCAAGTTGGCATTCATGGTGATCATTTATTTAAATCACTATGGTTATTTAAAATTATGTTAATGGAAGAGAAATCCCATTATGATAACTTGTATAATGCTAAGAGGTTACAATGAACCCTAATTCTTAATAGAACAAGAACGATAACTATTAAAAAATGATAATCATTATGTTTAGGATCTTTCAATTTAAGCCTAATGTTGTCTTGGAAAGAGGAAGAGGTACTTACTCTTGACTAGTACCTTAATTTGACTAAAACTAAAGAAATATATATGCAAAAATATAATAGTAGACTTCATTTTAATGAAGTCTATTAAAAATAATCGACTCGGAACTTAATCAAGTTAAGTCATGGTTAAGTTAAGTAAGTGAACCATATGTTAGTATCTTTGTTTCTTTTTGTAAACTGTATCCTAAATTAGGAAATTAATGAATAAAAGGAAATCTTGATGTTTCTGCAAAGCATTTACAATCCATTTATTGCTAACAACCTTAATGGTTAATGAAATCGAGGATTCAACATGGTTGCTGTAATATGACTTTAATTAATGAAAACAATTAAGTAATTAACTTCTCTCTTGGGCATGTACATCTAGATGGGAAGGCTCTTGTCAGATGTTGACACACGCCAACCGCAACACCATACCTCCGTAAAGAATTGGCTCTTCATGAGGATACTATGTTGTGGTTGGCATGTTGCAACATCCTTTAGAATTGAATCATCTAGATCTACATAAACTTGGGCTTGATCTTAGTTGTACCTAGGTCGGGTTGGAAGTATGATATAGTTTTGAGGGAAACTCATGACGTCTTAGGATAATTAGACACATGTAATTGAATTAGGTCGGTTAAGTATGTCTATGTACCCTTAGTCACCATGAGTAGCCTTCTACACTAGACTATGTTGCTAACCTTGGTTAGGGTTAAAACTTGAACAAGTGGATTGACAGAGTCAGTAAAGACCATTCTAGATAACATATGAAGTGGGGTGAAGGATGAATTCTATTTGATGAGTATGCCATCTAGGAATATTAACATGAATAATATGTTGTAAATCTTTGGCCAAAGTATCACAAGTTATTGGTTGTGTTGTCCTATGTCACCTAGTTTTAAGAAGCAAGATTTTAGATGAATATTGGTAACAAATATTTAGATAGGCCTCTTAAATAGAACACTTAACACCCCAAAAAGGGTATGAGAACCAAGTATACCTAGTATACAATTCAATGAGTTAACATGAGAGATCGGTGTTTCACCGAGTCATGAAATGAGAGATCGGTGTTACACCGAGTCATTACAGTTGCATATGGTTATCTGTTATGAGATTGATTGGCATGGAATGTGTCTTCTAAATTATGGTTATTTCGAACAAAGAACATTATCGTATAATTTTTTTCCCCTTATTTCTAAATTCTTAAAATGGGAATGTTACAATCCGAGCTTGTAATTATGAACCATCGAAGGCCATTATTTGGTAAAAAGAACTATGCATAAGATTCTTGGAGCTAGATATTATTGGCCCTCCCTTCACAAAAGTGTGAAGAAATATATTTGGCATTGTGATGCATGCTAAAGGATGGGAAAACCTACCTTGTCCAATGAAATTCCTCTCCAACCTCAATTGGTTCTTAAACCATTTGAGAAGTGGGGGTTGGATTTTTTTGGACCTATAAACCCATCCTCCCAAGGAAAAGAATTCATTTTTGTTTACACTAAATATGTAACTAAATGGGATGAAGTGTAGGTTTTACTCCAACCTTAAGAAGAATCTATGGTAGAATTCCTATATTAGCAGAGCATGCACAAGTTTGTAGCACCAAGAAGCATCATTTCAGACCAAGGTCCTCAATTTATGTCAAACATGATTTAAGATTATATGTACATTTACTATCTCAATCAAAGAAAGAAATCACCCTACCACCCTCAATCTAATGGGAAAGTGGAAGTAACTAACAAGGAATTATAAAATATCTTGACCAAAATAGTTGATACTGACAGAAAATATTGTGTGAACAAGTTACCAAAGGCAGTGTGGTAATACAATATCACTTGGAAAACCACCATAGGGTTTTCTCCATATGAACTTGTGTATGGGAAAAATCCCATCTTACCTATTGAATTTGAATTGTAGTAATTAAGAACAACTATTCGATTGGAGTAGAGCTAGATGAAATTCAACAACAAAGGATACTTCAAGTTACTAAATTGGATGAGATGTGGCTGGAGGATTTGCATAGGATATAACTAATAAAATTTCAAAGGAAACATTATCATGATAGCCATATCAAGAGAAGAAAGTTCCAAGCGGGAGATTGGGCCCTATTATTTGACTCCAAATACCAAGATTTTTCAGGAAAACTAAGAACTAGATGGTGGGACCATTTGAGATTTAGAAGGTATTTGAAAATGGATCAATAAAATTACTTCCCATTAATGGGAATATTATCACACTATTGGTTAATGGAAACAAATGAAGATATATAATAATCCATTAAATAAACAAGAATTTTTACAACAATTCCAATAAGGTGAAGGACTCAGTTATGAGGAAGAACCCAGTTCTTCCCCCATAACAAATATTTGAAAAACAGAGGAAGGATAATAAAAAGAGAAGAATTGAAAACCAAAAATGACAGCTTCTTCCCTTAAAAAAATATTTTAAAATAGAAAATATGAACACCAAAATGGAGGCTTTTTCACCAAAGAAGGAAATCAAAACTAATAAAGTGTGAATTTTTACTATACTCATTAAATGATTATTTTTTTGGTAGGATACATGGAGGGGAAAACATCAATCACGTCATTACTAAGGTAAAGTGTTATAATCTCTATTTCTAGAATTACTAAAAGTATCAATGTTGTGATTATTCAAATATGTGAGAGATATTTAAATCATAAGTCATTATATTTTTAAAATCACCCCTTACTTTTAAATCATTGCATTAAATGGGGGTAAATTTTCACATGTGTGAAAGGATGGATGAAGTGAAAAGTCTCACAAATAAATTCAAGTGGGCTTCCCAAATAATTATGATTCACATGCTATGAGCCCATTCAATCAGAATCGGTTCAAGACATAATCTGAAGAAACACAAAATGGAAACCCATGTATTAAACTGTCTTCGGTGACTTCACTCTATATTTTTCTAATTTAATCTTGCTTCCGACTATAATCAATCACTCTTGATTCAGATGGTTCTTCATTATTTTTACTTCGCATTATTCCCTACTTCATATTACAAGGATGGGGAAAAAAGTGTTCAAATTCATAATCCACTTCACTCCTCTTGCAAGATTTACAAGTGGTGGCTCTATTTGAAAAATCGGGATGGTTGGAATTTATAAAGAAATTCCAAGGCTATAAGGAAGCAATAGTGGAATAATTCCTCAAAAATTTCAAAGGAAGCTCTTCAAAGATAAGGGGAACTAATATTCCTATTAATAGTAATGTGAAAAGAAAAGTATTTAGAATTCCTTATGAAGGGATGCAAATTGTAGGAAGGTCTATTTACAAAGACCTAATTCAAAATTTTTTGAGTATGGGGAACCTAAACTGGAATTAGTCTTTAAAAATTCCAAAAATTGAAAAGGAATTAGGAGGGAAACCCTTCCTGAACCATACAAAGTAGCTACATTTTTGGTAGTTAAGTATTTCACCTATGAAGGTGAATACAATATCCTAGGTGTGATACAATGAGGATAATGATTCATTTAAGGAAGGGTTTGCATAAAATAGGAATCAAATAAACCTACCCCGCTTTTGTGTGACAATATCCACACTTAATCCAAAAGATATAAGGAGAATAAAGGGATGATTAGGCACCACGACTGACCTCATTTACAGGTATTTCAACATTATATTATAGAATAGAAGGGTAAAAAGTACGGAAAACTTTGATAAAAGAGATGGACAATGTTCTAGAAAAGGAGATACATTTTCTCTCTGAATTAGTGGTGCCTAAGTCAACCCCATGCCTTGTTGGGGTTGATCAAAACAATTATACAAATATATATCAGATTTAAGCATACAAGAAATAAATATGGAAACAAAGAAAACAAATAATACACAATATATAACGTGGTTCACCCAAAGTGTGGGCTATGTCCACCAAGAAACAACTCATCTATTATTCAAATATTTACAGAGGATATAAAATGAAGATCTGTAATCTTCCACACATCCTGAATGTATAATAATTTCTTCCTCACAAGCTTCGTTTTCTCTCTCCAAGAATTCCTTCTTACAATTCTTCTAATTCTAGCTTCTAACCCTAGCTTTCTAGCTTATATAAGCATATACAAACTTAGGGAACTTATTTATGCAATTATAACCATTAGATCACCTTTATATCAAAGGTTATATCTAATTCCTATGACTTAAATAAAAGAAATCACGCACAATTAACCGATTCCAGTTACCCTAACCGATACTAGTTCCTACTTGCTTGATTGATGCCGGTGTTTAGGTGATCAACAAAAGCTACCCAAATGACGCCGGTTACTCTATATTCTACCAAGTTAATAAAGCATGCTATTTGTGAAGTAAGTGAGCTCCATAACTCAACATTTGTAACTCAACTTTGAAGAAAAATTTGAAGCACCTAGATTTGAGCAGGGGTTAGATACTTGCTACCACATTGGCTAAACCACTTACCAAAATAATAAGAAAATGTTGACACAAAATCATGCACTTTGAGTAATTATCTAGTCTTGATTGCATACTACTATTCATATGGTTCATAAGTAAGAAAATTACTAATTAACCCATGTCTTTGGCCACCTTTCTTTGCTTTATGCTTCTGCTTTCAATCTTGCACTCTTACTTTCTCAGTCTATCTTTTCACCTTTCAATATTTTTCATTTTAGACACTAGCACCTAGTGAGGACACCAACGCCAAGTGCCACCATCCCCTTTGGGTTCCCTTTTACTCTTTGTACTTTTTTCATACTTTCTGTGTCCTTTCAAGCCATTTGAGCATCTTATCTTTTTGGTAGTTGGCCTTTTCAGAGTTAATTACAAAATTAAAGCAAGGGAATCATATAAATATAGAGTTATCTTATCATAATAAAGGAAAAATCACTAAGCATCTACTATATATAGCTAAGGTTGCATCCATCAAAGGCATCTATAGGTCCATTTGCATATATCTAGATCCATCACAATGAACTAAGGATGGTTCATCTACATCAAACTTCATAGGAGGGGACTCTATTGTTTCTATACACACATTATTTACGTTATACATCCTGCTACTTTCTCGCTATTTCAAGTGTGATTGGTACAATAGGGAAAAATTCCACACAAAAACATAGAACTACATTAGGTCCGTGATGTAGTGTAGTGCTCAGTGATAATTCCATCATTTTGGTAGTTGAGGATAGTTTAACCCCTTCATTTGAATATTTAGTTTTGTATGGTATTGATGCTTTGTTTGGGATTTTTCAGGTGATTCATTCATTCCATATTTACAAAGACATTCTGTAGAATTCAATGATATACACATGACAAAATATGACCTAGTGCAAACCTCTTGCGACACCTCAGAGGAGGTTTTCTGAGCATCTACACAGACCAGGGAATCCATAATCCAAAATAGGGTTCCTAAAGGCACCCCTATCTCTCTCCAGGTGCCCCGGTCCAGTTAAATCTTTTGGATATGTATTTTTATAGAATTCTATGTGACATTCCTCCATATTTGTTTAGGTGGTCTCCATTATGACACATTCCATTAACCTCTTTGAATCAGCTAAGGCATCTTACCCTTCTTTACACATTAGGGTTTCATATTTTCTAGCTTAGTTTGCTTGGGTATTATTTTAGTATTTTATTATTCATTTATTTACTACAAACTTGCATTAGATTAGGCTATTATTTTACATTTTAGTATAATCATAAGATTGAGAAAATTAGTAGAAGAATCTATCATTGAACGTTTAACAAGAAAAAGAAAATTAATTCTTCTATAGGATGAAGGTCTTGAAGATGCCTAAAATATTTTGGGAAGCATAAATTCAACCAAAAATATTCTAAAGAATAACCCATACCTGGAGAAATCCAAGAGTTCACCAAACCTTTGACACAACCTTCTTCCTCCAATAAGGATACGAAAAAGGAAATCCTCAATTCCTAGAAGAAGATCTTATATCCCCTATTTCACTAGGTCAAGGTATTGAAGAAGAACAAATACAACATGACATCCTCCTCTCTAAGAAAGAAGAAATCATCAAGCAACAATAAGAAGAATTAGAGTTTCTGAAAATAAAGGTACAAACAAAAGAAACCCTTATCTCTTCTTTACAAGTAAAAATTGAGGAACTTAAGATGCAATGCAAAGAAAAAGAATAATTAGCTCTTTCTAACACTAAAGTAAAAGTTTATAAGTAAGTTTAAACTTCCTTAAATATAAAGGAAGTCAGAAATGTTTGCAGTGTATGATTTGTAACAATTTTGAAAAATTACATCTTCAGAATGAGACATTGAAAAATCAGTTGGAAGAAGAGAGAAATGAGAAAACAAACATATAAAACGATAAAGAAAAGATCAAAACTTACAAGCATGATACTTGTTTATTGGGGGGAAAAATTGCTTGCATGTAAAAGACATTCTTTAGTATATAGTACTTTCTTACAGAACAATTTTATGTGTGATTAAGCAAAATATGGAATATTATGCCTAATATGATGCTATAGTAGCAATAAATAAATGCAATAATGAAATATAAAAATATACCAAAGAAAACTAAGTAAAAATAACGAAACTCTAATGTGCAAAGAAGGGTAAAACACCTTACCTAGTTCACCGAGTTTTGGAAAGTTCAAAGAGCTATAAGATAGAGAAATGTGAAGCACTGACTGTCACACTGGAGCTTAGAAAATTTTAGAACTAGAGGGATGTGCTGGACTAGGGCACCTAGAGAGGGACAAGGGCATCCATGGGTACCAGTGCGGTCACTGATTCTGGGTGCTTGGGTCTATGGAAATGTTCAGAAACTTGAATTATAAAGGTCATAAGATGTTTGGTGATACTCACCTTTTGTTGCTATGGATTGAAACAATGATCTCTGAGGTCGTAATAAACTTGCAATGAAGAATGAACCTATTAAACCCTCAAATAGAAATCAAATCCTAAAAAATAAAGATGGAAAATAAGGGGTTGAACTTTCCTCATTAGCCACAATGGTGGAATTACAACTGAATGCTCCACTACATCTTAGACCCAATGTAGTTCTCTATGTGTGTGTGAAAAATTGTGCCCTAGGTTATTCTTGTGCTAGTCATACTCGGATAGCGAGAAAGTAGCTAGATGTAAAGAAATGTAGTAAATGTGTGCATGGAATAAAATTAAGTTCCCACTTATGAAGTGTGATGCAGAAAACCAACCCTTGTGTCCCTTGTGATGGAGCTAGATGGGTGCAAATGGAGTGCTTATATGTTTGATGGATGTAACCTTAGGTGGTGATAGTAGATGCTTAGTGCTTGGTCCTTTATTATGACTACATAACTTTATATTTATATGATTCCCTTTCTTGAATTTTTTAATTGACCATGAAAAGGCCTACTATGAAAAATATAAGATGCTCAAATAGATAGAAAGGACCAAAAAGTGTGACCAAATTATAAAGAGGATAGGGGCACCTAGAGTGGATGAGGGCGCATGGCATTAGTCTTGGTGGCTGGGTGTTGGTGTCCACAATGACAAATTCCAAAGTATAAAAAGACAAAATGAGAAAGTAGAAGTGTAATACTAAGAGAAGTGACAGAAAGGAAAGAAAGGTGGCCAAAGACATGGGTTAATTAGTAATATTCTTACTTAGGAATCATATGAATAGTAGTATGTAATCAAGACTAGATAATTACCCAAAGTGCATGATTTTGTGTCTACATTTTCCCCCACTTTATGTTGGTGAGTGGAAAGCTCGGTAATATAATGTAAACAAAGATATGTACACGATAACCATATAGATTGATGGTACAATTGTGTAGAGGGACTACATAAAGTGTGGAGTGATAAAAATGTGAAGTGTGGATGCTAAGGAGGAGAAAGTGTAAAAAGTGATGATGAAAATGAACCTAGGGCAGAAGTACATGTGTAGATGTCATGATGTACATGTTTTCTATGTTAATATCTATCTCGTTGTTTTTTTTTTTACTAGCACTTCCCATATGGATGGACTTGTAAAGGGAAGATGACAAGTACTAAATTACGTATGTTTATGATCAAAATATATAAAAAGTGTGTAACAATAGTATGTAAAGTGTGAAAATGAAAAATGAACATGAAAACCTGATTCGTGATGAGAAAAAGAGTGTAGAAAGGATCCTATAGATGATATCAATGCACAAGTTTTTTGAGTGATCTCACACCATTGTAATGGAGGAAGTGTAGGGAGAACTATCTGGTGTCATCCAATAACCTTTAACTACTTCCCATTGTGTAAAAACCACCGAGATGGTGTGTAATGTGCTAAGGACTCTCTGCCCGTAAAATATGTCTGTATAAATGCCTAGTGCTAAAAGAATCTCTACCCTAACAAAATCCTCTGTGACATGTCAAAGAACTGTGTAATTTTCCCATGGTTACTGGTAGTTTAGGAAAGACCGTTGTATTTCCCCTATTCTTGCAAGGACCAAATAAGGCTATTGTGCTAAAACTATAAACCTTGTTGTACCCAGTACCATGCTATGTGTAACTCTTTATGGGGTGACTGATTCACCCGTATGATGTAACCCTCATTTTGGGTGCATGTGACATCGCTAAAGGAGTATGTGGCCTAAATGATGATTGACCATTATACTAAAATGTTCCCTCCAGGGGGCCTTGGTAGAAACTAAGGCACACATAAACAATTGGCTAGGAAAAACAAGTGTTAGTACAATCAAAGAAAAACACTCATGTATAATAAAAATTTAAGCTATGCAGAAATGTGTAAACATGCCATAAGACAATGTAGGACACAAAAAAGGGTTACAAACATGGGACATGAATCATGATGTCACAAAACAATAAAGGACATAGTAGCCACAAAGAAAAAAGTGTGCACACAAGATAAAGGGAAAAGCCCGCAAAAGAGCATATAATAACAAGCAATGAAAAAATATGTAACGGATAACCATAGAAGAAAATATCCCTACATAACAAATGTTACACATGAATTACCTGTTAGCACATTAGAAAGATAAAAAGTATGTCAAAGTGTGTATAATATGATAATGTAAAGTGATATGTATAAAATGAAACAATATCACCCGTAGTGTATGAAATTTCATACCCCCGAAGCCACAATGTGGGATTGGTACTAGGTATTGCAAAAACATCCATGTTACGTGTAATGGACATGTGAGATCTATGATCACAACTAGAAATAAAGTGAACATGCATGTGAGTATGGAAAGAAAAAGACATACAAGATCTCTATCTAACATCTATAATAAGATGTGCATGTAACAAGTAAATGTAAGCAAGAGTAAATGCAACCAAGATATGTAGTATGTTGTGGATGAGGTGGAATGCAATTCAAAGGTGAATGACAGAAGCCACATGCCCCCGAGTGGATGCATATGTATGTAATGAGGTTCATTTGTTTATGCCCCCTCAGTAGTCAAAATTGAACCATAAATGAGAGTGCATCATTGAGAAATTTTTTGAGTGCTATGTTGTCATGTGAGGTGTAGGACGAGAACGCGACAAAGTAAAAGTGATGAGGTTGTAGAATGTGAAATGATTTAGCCTAAAGCATATATCACTAAATGTGCGAGGAAGATGCAAAAATAATGATGATGTAGCATAAAGCCTATATCACGAGATGTATGAAACAGATGATAAAAAATGATGATGTAGAAAAAGTGTATATCATTAAATATATGAAAGAGATGATAGAAAATGTGATGATACAAAAAAAATTGTATATCACGAAATGAGTGAGTAAGTTACTAGCTATGAATTTCATATGAGAAGATGAATGATTAAATGTGTGAGTGTAATCGGGTCCATTTGATGTGTATACCCTCAATAGTCGAGTATGGACCGTGAGGCTAGAGTGCGTCATCGAGTAGTGAGTGCAAGTGCATAGAAGTAGATGAGTAAAGTGTGTAACATATGTAGTGAGGAGAAAATATCATGCAATTTGTAATGGGTAGTGCAAGTTGTAAAGATTTTATAAGTGTGGAAGCACAAAGTGCATATGATGTCGATGATGTAAAATGTATAATAGTGTAGTATGTAGGATGTATGGGTGTATGAGACATAAAGTGCAGATGAGATATATGAGATGGAAGAGGAATATAGTGTATATGTACAAAGATGTGTGAGGATGTGCAATGTGTAGAGAGTATAAAGTGCATATAAGATGTAATAAAAATAAGAAGATGATGTGTAGAACATATGTCATAAATGTGGTGATGATGTAATGATGAAGTGGTGTGAGGAAGAGAATGATGTGTAATATAGTACGCAAAATGCAATGAGTGATGTGTAGTGTCTAATGTGCAATGTGTGAGGTACATGTGTATAGGATTCCCTCAACAGTCAAGTGTGAACCATAACACAAGAGTGCGTCATCGAGTAATGGCGATAGAAGTATGTATCAAGATGTATATGGTGTATGTAAATATATAAATGTGATGTGATGAGAATATAAGATGCATGTTGATGCTAGGGGAAATAAATGTAATTCTCCCAAGTGTACTTGATGATGAAGATCTATGCAACAACACAAAAGGTTCCATGCCATTGTGGGAGAGCATTTTCTCAGTGTCGTAATAAGAGAGAGAGCCAACACAATTATAGGCAAGTTACATTAGGACCATGCGATGGTGGTGGAGTTGGGAATATGTTCTACCCATAAGTAAAAGGAGTAGTTGCTTTGAAAAAATGAATTGGAAACATAAGTGGAGTAGGATGGGGAGAAATTTTGAATGGTGTTAGCTTTGGTGGTATTGATGACGCTATAGAAGAATTGATAGGAGAAGAAGGTGGAATGATTTTGAGAGGAAGTTACATAGTTTGACTTGGTGATGTTGCAAATGACTTGAGAGGAGGAGGAGGTGTTATATTGATTTTGAGAGGTAGTTTCTTAGGAGGTGTTTGAATTTTCATAGAATGACCATTAGGAGTGATGGTGTGATGCTCATTAGACATAAGAATCAAATTTAGGAACCCATTGAGATGTAACAATTGGAGAGGATGATGTAACATGATGTTGTACAGTGAATGAGATAAAACCTTGATGCTCAATATGTTTGATTATTATTTGTAAAGCATAATAATCATTTTCATTATGTCCATTGATTTGATGATAAGAAAAAAATGGGAGACCTTGATATTTGATCATCTAGTAAGGAGGATAGCAATGAGTATTTGGAAAACTAATCAATTGATGAGCTATGAGATGTGGAATAATTTATTATTTCTTATCATTTAAATCAAAATTTAGAGGTGCGGTGAGTAGTAAGACTTTGGGTTCATTGATATGATAACACATAGTAGATATATAATGAGGATGTGAAGAAGAACTAGTATGATCCCGAGAAGTGTCTTTAAGATGTTGGATTTCAGATTTAAGATATGTAATCATGGATTGCATATCTTGAAATGAAGAATGCAAATTTTGAATAAATTTACAAAAAAATTGATTGGAATTAGAACTAAGAAATTCATCATAAAGGTGATGTAAGATAACATTGAATTGATTAGGAAACATGTTGATAAGTAGATACATAATGTCTATGGTTTTGTGGATAGAATCTTCACAAGATGGGTGCATTTTAAGAAATTGAATTAAAGATACTTGGGAGACCCGATGAGCCATGATAGAAGAAAAAGAAGGAGCCAAGAGTATTTGAATGCGGGTTCACCAAAATGATTAAGAAAAATATTGAATATTATATGCCTAATATGATGTTATAGTAGCAATAATTGAATACAACAATGAAATGTAAAAGTATAATAAGAAAACTAAGTAATAAATAATGAAACCCTAACGTGCAAAGAAGGGTAAGATGCCTTAGCTGGTTCGCTTGAGTTTTGGAAAGTACAAAAGCTAGAAGAAAGAGAAATGTGAAGCACTAACTGTCACACCGGTGCTCAAAAATTGTAGAACTGGAGGAATAGGTTGGACTGGGGCACCTAGAGAGGGACAAGGGTAGCCACGAGCACACAGGTTACTGATTCTAGGTGCTTGGGTATGTGGAAATGCTCTGAAATCTTAAATTCTCAAGGTCGAAGTTGTTTGATGATACTTTCCTTTTATCGATATGGATTCACACAATGATCACCGATGTTGCAATAAACCTATAATGGAGAATGAACTTGCAAAACCCTCAAATAGGCATCAAATCCTAAAAAATAAAGATGCATAATGATGGATCATACTATCCTCAACAACCACAATAGTGGACTTACAACTAAGTACTACACTACATCTTAGACCTAATGTAGTTATTTGTGTGTGCGAGGAATTGTGTCCTAGGCTACTCTTGTGCTAGTCACATTTGGGTTGCAAGTAAACAACTAGATGTATAGAAATGTAGTAAATGTGCGCATGGAATAAAATGAACTTCCATCCTATGAAGTGTGATATAGAAAACCGGCCATTGTGTCCCTTGTGTTAGAGCTAGATGGATGAAAATGGAGCTCTTAGATGCTTGATGTATGTAATTGTAGGTGGTGATAGTATATTTTTATTTCTTGGTCCCTTATTATGACTATATTACTTTATATTTATATGATTCCCTTTCTTGAAACTCATAACTAACCCCGAAAAAGGTTGACTATGAAAAAGATAAGATGCTCAAATGGCTAGAAAGGACCCAAAAAGTGTGACCAAAGTACAAAGAGGATGGGGGTGACCAGAGGGGATGAGTGTTCTGGTGCTAGCATCCTGGTTGGGGACTAATACCCAACATGAAAAATGCTGAAGTATGAAAATACAAACTAAGCAAACATAAGTGTAAGACCAAGAGAAGTGACACAAAGGAAAAAGGTGGCCAAAGACATAGGTTAATTAGTACTATTCTTATTGTATGCATACTAAAATATCTAAGCTAATTAAATGAAACTAACACCTACTAGTCTAAAAACAAAGTGAATCTACCATAACTTTAAGATAAAAGATTAAAGGAAATAACTACTCTAATGCATAAAAATGAATGAAACATCTAATGATAAACCATTCTTACTCTCATAATGTATGATTGTTATTAAGCATGAGCCTATTTATATCATAAGTAATCAAAATTTTAAGTTGGTCTCCAAAGTGAGGAAAGGATATCACTAAGAAATGGCTATAAGGCCATGTTTGGATCTTCCCTTACTACTCAACTATGAGAGATTAGATTCAAAGATGAAGAAGCTATTCCAAAAATGTAGAATTATATTATCATATGCCTATAGTAATTACTATTTAAAACATGGTGTAAGTTGTGAAGGAAGGAGGTAGGTCCTTTATATACCTTTCCAATTTGGGAGAGGCTAGAGACCTAGTGAATGTGGGATAAAAGATAAAGTATAATTAGAATAAATAAACATGATTAGAGGGATTTGATTAGCTTTATCAACTCATGGGAGTTGAATATTATTTAATTAATCAACTAGGATTAATTAATAGGCTAAGATACACTTATAAATCTATTTAGAGGTGATTTAGAGGAAAATAGCTAGGATTTGAATGATTTGAAAGGGGGATTTAAGTAATAATAGGGTTTACTGATTAAATACAAGTTTATAAAGGGATTAATTAACCCATTTTGATCCTCTGGAATTTTTCCATGTTTTCCCTTTGCTCTTTGTGCTCTAAAACATTTTTTCCTCATGAAATCGATGATGTGAAGTTGTAGCTCCATTCTTGTGCATTGGATTGTTTGCAAAATCATTACCTTGCCCTAATTTGCTAAGGAGAAGTGCGTTTTTACCTTATTTCTGAGAAAAAACAGCTTTGGATTCTCCCATCCTTCGCATTTGGTGAAAAAAACTTATATCTGCATTTGAATGCTTTGATTTGTTTATTTTTTCTCCATTTTTGCACCATTTTGAAGGAATCTCTAAGTTTGCCCTGTGTTTTGCCCTAATTTTTCCTGTTCAAATGCCTCTGCCATTTTTCCCATGTTTTCCTGGCCTTTGGAGCTTGAAATAATTTGATTTGTACTTATTTTCCCTCAAATATCCCTTGCCATGGTCATAAATTTCCTAAAAACACTTTCCATTTGTCTTTTGATCAAAAATTCTTCACCCACAAAGAAAAAATCAATTTTGGGGGTCGTTGGCAATTTCTACGTTTTTGGCGGTCATGCGGGTGGCCTTTTCCAGTCAAATTCTAGCTCATATAATTTTGCATATGTGGCTTGTTCTAATTGGCAGGGATGCAGATCGGCGGTGGACTTGGAGAATTTTTTCCTTTTTTAGTGAAAAGTACTAAAATGCAAAACAAGGCCGCAAGCCCACTAGAGTAAATTAATGCCTTAGTATTTTTTTTTTTGAAAGGCAAGGCGAGAGTGGTGGATGTCCTGGGAGAGTTTGATATTTTTAACCTTTTTCCTAAAAAGGGTTAAAGTCTTAAAAGAAGGTGTGGCCCCGACAAAGAAGAAAATTAAAGGCTTGCGTGGGTCGGCGGGCCACCGGAGGAAAAAAGGGAAATGTTGCCTTTTTGGAAAAATGAGTTAAAGTGGTAATTTGAAGCATGGCTCTGCAATGAATCAAAGGGAGACACATGTCAAAAGCAATGGTAGAGGGGAGTGTGGGCTACCGGTGAGTTTTGAAAACTTTGAAATTTTGTGAAGGAAGTATGAAGCAAAAAGGGAGTTATGGCCCCATAGTGAATTAGAGATCGCCACGTGTCGTGGGACAGTAGAGGTGTGGATCTATCGAGGATAATTGTGAAAAATTTCCTTTTTCCAAAAAAAGGTGGAAATGTGTAAAATTGAGCCATGACCCCGGATCCAATCATATTGTGCCACGTGTCAGTGCCAAATCTCAAGGGCGGAGGGGCGGAGAAAAATGTCAAATTTTTACATTTTTCCAAAAGTGTTAAAATGTCAAAAAATGATCCCAAGCCCATTTCCAATCACATTGTGACACGTGGAGGGCTCAAATTGAAGGGAGAAAGGAAAATCAACGGTAACTGTGCATTTTTCAGTTTGGCCGCCATTTGAGCTCCAGGAAGCTTGGAGATGCGATTTTTGCATCAATTTTCACCAAATTTTTGGTGAATTCATGTCGTTTTTCCTTCAAGGATCAATGGAATCAATTTGAAAATTCAATTTACAGATTTGAGGTACTTTTGAAATGAAATTTTGTTCAGGCTCAAGCAGAAACGTGAAATACCAGATCCAAAAGTTATAGAGGAAAATTTGGAAAGTGTAAAGGTGAAATGATGGAAGAGGAAGATGTTGCGGGTGCCAAAGGAAGAATACATGCTCCCATGACAAGGAATGATGAAGATTTGTAATAATTTGCTTTTTTGAATGCCTGACATCTCCTCCTCACAAAATTGGTTAAGTGTCACTTTCAGAAAGTCATGAGTGAATTTGTAACAAACTAAGATGCCATCGGATATTCTTTTCTTGGAAAAAAGGCTTGGATGTAAACAAATGTTATATAATGCATGTTTTTTGACATGCAAAAGGTTAGGAAATTGAAAATCACAAGAAAATTTTGAGAGAATCTCATCTTCTGAGAAACCCTTCAAAAAACCTGGTTAATGTCTTTTATGTTAGATCTTCATTCATGTTGAGTTGGTTACAAGTGTATAGCCATCACACACTCTCGAGATTGTTCCCGAAACTCTCCCCTTGCTGATGAATCTAACAAGATTTTGAATTAATCTATGTTATTTTGGGAAATATGATCTATGTTATCATGTTTAAATGTCTGCAAATAGTTTTCCTTCTTCTTGTTGTAATCTTGCATTGAAATATTTAGGAATCACACAGATCTCATCCTTATTGATAGTTTAGTGGCATTTGTAATTTCATTTGTCGAATATCTTTCATCCGGTATTGAAATAAAGTAGTTTAAAATCACTTCACCTTCATTTGTTAACAGAGATTGCTTGTAACCATTTTGGGGTAGCTTAGGCATGATTTGATTAGAGAGTTTGATGTTTAATTGAGTCCTTTAACTCAAGCTTTTGTGTTGAGGTCTCAAAGATTGTGTGAAGAGTGCAAACCTGGGCCTCCATTTGTGTATCTCTTCTGGTTGAAAGAACATCTTGCATGTTTTGAACAATTTTATCTGATAGTTGTTTAAATGTTGTAGATGTTGTCAAAGATCTAGCATAGTCAAGTTTTTCTTATCAATATCCCACCAAAAATCATTCTAAACAACTTATCCTACCCTGTTTTACCCCTATTTTGACCTATATACCCACAAAAGATCAAAATCCATTTGCTAAAGTATGCAGAATAGATCAGGATTTCAAAATGTCTTCAATAACCCTTGCCTTGCATTGAAAGTATCTCCATAATCTAGAAGTGACAACTTGTGAAAGTTAGATTTGGAGTGTTGATCATATTTTCCCAAGGCCCTTTTTATACTATTTTCACAAATTGAGGGATATCTTCATCTCCTTCACCATTTGAGGGTTACAAAATAGGTCCTCTTACCTTGGTTGAAAGGCACAACCTAAAATAGTTAGGACAAGATCAAGTCTTATTTGAGTGCTATCCATCTCTCCACAAATTTGAGTGCCAGTTAGATCACATCCCCGGCTACAAAATGACATACATCATGATCTATTTGTCTTCAAGCTTCATGCCATATCTTTGATGTTGTTCAGACTGAAAAGGAAAAATTTTTTTGGTACCAACACCAGTGGCACCATTACCAGGGACATTATTTAGTATTTCAGTGTTTTAGATCCTTGGTAATACTTCCTATCTGATTTATGTGCACTTAAAAATATGAGCATCATCTTCTAATCAGATTTAAGGGTTGGAATGAAGAGTAAAGTTCTGAGTTTGATATTTTCAAGTTTCTCCAATTTTTTGCCTCAAACTTTGCACCATAGTTAAAAATTTGAGTAAAGAAGATACGATCTATAAGGTTTGGCAAGATTTTCAGTGCTGATAGGTATTTGACAGAGTATTTTAGTGCATTTTCACAACTAGGGTGAAAATCCTTAGTGGCGACTCCATGCTATTTTGATATTGATAAATACCAGCGTCTTAGATTTATGTCATTTGTTTTTGGTGTTGCTAATATCTGCAAATCTAGAAGGAAGAAGATCTCTCTTCAGGAGAGACACAAGTAGAAATTTATTTCAAGAATTGGGAAAGACAATTTTAGAGGAAAGAAAAATTTGGAATGTTGTTGAAGGTCAGACATCAAGAAAAGGTATATCCATTGGTGAGAGAGATCAACATTTAGTAGAGGATTATCACTCTTCTTCCAATGATTCTGATTCAAGAAATCTTCTTATAAACTTGTTTACTTCAAGTAGTGAAGGTCATTCTACTGTACCTGGTGAGTTCCATCTTCAATCTACACTTGTGGGTTTCAATTCTAGTAAAACTTTCTAAGAAAATCAGCACATAGAGAATACCAATCTTGTGAACCACATTCTTGAGCCCCAAAGACCTCTCACTCCTCATCATTCTATTTCTCCTCCAAGATCACCACCTCAAAACAATATGGCTCAGCCTAGACCTCCATTTGTTGTCAACACCTTTGGCCCAATAAATTTTAGGGGAATGGCTGGTTATCCTAATGTTGTGCCTCAGGATGTTAGAAGTAGATTGCCAAAGTTCCAAGGGAATAATGCCATAACAGGTGATCAACATCTCAAACTTTTTGTTAACATGATGGAGGATTTTGAAATAGAGTTTGAAGATGTGTATGTCAAATTTTTCATTCATACACTAGAAGAGGATGCAAGGGATTGGTACAAGGCTCTACCTGATAATTCTATTGAGTCATGGAATGAAATGCAGAATGCATTCAGATTACAATATGGTGACAAAACTGATCCTAGGTTTCTATTGTCTCGATTTTTAAAATATCAAGAAAAACCCCAATGAATCAGTTCATGAATTCAACATAAGGTTTAACAACACTTTGAGAAGGCTTCTAGTTAATTTGAGGCCATGTGATCAGTCATGCTTAATCAAATATGTAGATGCATTTGACAAGAAGGTAACTTATTACATAAGAGACAAGAACCCTACCAATTTAAGGCAAGCCTTTACCATGGCACTGCAGATTGAAAATAACATTAAGGAAATTGGGAAACCTCTCAAGAGAGATGGTGTAAAGTTGATAAACCCTAAAAACCTCAAGCTAGAAAGGGTGCTGATTTATAGGAGGTTGTGAAAACTTTGAAAGGGGTCATCAAAGAAATCTCATACAAGTTAGCCCAGAACAAAGAAGAGAGTTGGGAAAACTTCACAAGGTTAAAAAAAAGCACAAAACTATGATAGATTTTCCAATCATCCTAGGGGTGATTAGAGATCTGATGATAGAGGGAAAGGATCCATGGGGTCTGTAAATAGGCATCCTCAAGCACGTGAAGGAAGAGTGTTACCTGATCCCCTAACTACTAGGGTTCTTGATGTTGAGGAAGTTGCTGATATTGATTGGTGTGATAAGTGTTTTCTACCCCATCCTCCATGTGGAACAGATCAGCAAATTGAAGAGGAAGTTGATGATGAAATTGATGATGATGCTTGCATGATGGAGATACCTATAAGTTCACCAAGGAAAGCAACTTCAATGGATGTCATAAGTGCTAGGAATGCTGCTATTTTTGGGATTGTATTCAATGGGTACATCTTATTCCTCCTCATGATTTAGAAATTGATAATGTACAAGACTTTGAGTTTCCCAATAATGATTTTAAATACTTGAGGGTGTTGATGATTAAGAACTATGATGGTGGTATCCCTTCGAGGAGGAAGATATGCAACTACTTATGAATGTTGTAGTTGCCCAAGAGAAGGAGCACAATACCAAAAGTAAAGCTGCCAAGTGACAACAAGCCAAATCAAAATTTCCATTTCTTACTAAAGAAACTCCAAAGAAAAATGAATCTGGTAAAGGCCCTATTCCCGCAATCAAAACTTGTGATCCTCCCCATACCCAAACTAAAAAGGCTTCCATACCATCCGATCAATTTGCCAATCTTTCCTCTAGTGCTTTGCTTTACCCAAGAATGCTCCATATGATATTGCCCAAGTCTTGAGTCGATTAAGATTCTTGTCCCAATTGTTGAGTTGCTTAGGATTCCTGAGAAAAATAAGAGGGATTTTGAATATTTAGGATTTAGAGAGGAAGAGAGTACCCAACGAAGAGTTGGAAATAAGGTTGGGATTCCTATTACCATTACAGAATTGGAATAGCCACAAGTGTTGGAAGAGTTGGGGGAACCACCTGAGGTTTACTTAGGAACTTATTTGGTTAAATATTAGCTAAACATGGATCCATTTTTCACTACCTTGGTTATCAAAGACAAGTTGTTACATAACTGTATGTTTGACTCTGGGGCATCATGTAATGTCATGCCTTTGGAGGTCATGAATGAATTGGGAATCAAAGTGATAGTAGCATATGGCAAGTGTACTGCTATGGATTCCAAGGAAGTGCCAGTTGTTGGGTGTGTCAAAGATTTGGTGGTGTAACTTGCATCTTATCCTGGGAGGAATTTAAAATTGGATGTTGTGATTACTAATTTCCTTGCCAAATGGGGTATGTTATTATCAAGGAAATGGGCTGCAAGTGTTAGTGGGAGTGTCCAAATGGAAATGTCTTATGCCACTATCCCCATTGAAGGAAACTTAGTAAAGTTATATGGAGAGAAAAAGATGTACCTTATTAAAGACCCAAACAATGCATCTTATGAAGTTTTACAGGAAGATGCTAGTACTGATCACTTTGTGAGTTTTGTGGATTTCAAGGAGTATGAACTTGTTAAAAACATATCTCCTAAGTATGTTGCTTTTTCTAGAAATTTGATCCTTGATTCAGCCTTGAAAATGTTAAAATGTTTGACTTGAACACAATGGAGGAGCTTTGAAGAAACTGGATGGTGTATAAATTAAATAAAGAAGAAAAAAAGGTATATTTCCAGTTGCTAAAAACATATCAGAACCTCTTGGCATGGTCATATCTAGCATGGAGAACATTTAAGATCTCCCCTTGATTTGTTTTCTTTGAATCAAGGTTTGCTTACCAACTTATATAATGTATAGTGTTTAGCTTTTTCTCTATTTCTAGTGTTTTTTCAGTTCATGGTTTGCCTCGGTGTGTGGCAGCCTTTTTTGTCGGTTTCTCAGCTTGTTTTTGGTGGATTTGGCTCATGACTCTGTTTTCCCAATGGATTATTTTGGCACTTGGTCTACTTTTGTTCTTGTGGCACTCACTGGGAGTGCCCATCCCCGAGCAGGAGCTGATGTTGGTGCCCATTTTGATCCTCTACCATTTTTCCATGTTTCCCCTTTGCTCTTTGTGCTCTGAAATGTTTTTTCCTCATGAAATCGATGATGTGAAGTTGTAGCTCCATTCTTGTGCATTGGATTGTTTGCAAACTCATTACCTTGCCCTAATTTGCTAAGGAGAAGTGCGTTTTTGCCTGTTTCTAAGAAAAATGGCTTTGGATTCTCCCATCCTTTACATTTGGTGAAAAAACAACTTGTATCTGTGTTTGAATGCTTTGAGTTGTTCATTTTTTCTCCATTTTTTCACCATTTTGAAGGAATCTCTAAGTTTTCCCTGCGTTTTGCCCTAATTTTGCCCATTCAAACACCTCTACCATTTTTCCCGTGTTTTCTCGGCCTTTGGAGCTCAAAATTGTTTGATTTGTACTTATTTTCCCTCAAATATCCCTTTCCATGGTTGTAAATTGCCTAAAAACACTTTCCATTTGTCTTTTGATAAAAAAATTCAGCCACGAAGAAAAAATTGATTTTAGGAGTCATTGGAAATTTCTATGTTTTTCGACAGTGATCATACGGGCATCCTTAGCCCATCAAATTATAGCTCATATACTTTTGCATATGTGGCCATTCTAATTGGCAGAGGGGATGCGGATTGACGGTGGACTTTGAGAAATTTTTCCTTTTTGGCGAAAAGTACTAAAATGCAAAACAAGGCCGCAAGCCCACTAGAGTAAATTAATGCCTTAGTCTTTTTTGTTTTGAAAGGCAAGGCGGAGTGGTAGATGTCTCAGGAGAGTTTGAGATTTTTAACCTTTTTCCTAAAAAGGGTTAAAGTCTTAAAAGAAGGCACGGCCCGACAAAGAAGAAAATTAAAGGCTTGCGCGGTCGGCGGCCAAAGGGAAAAAGGGAAATGTTGCCTTTTTGGAAAAATGAGTTAAAGTGGTAATTTGAAGCGTGGCTCCGCAACGAATCAGAGGGAGACACGTGTCAAAAGAAATGGTAGAGGGGAGTGTGGGCCACCAGTGAGTTTTGAAAATTTTGAAATTTTGTGAAGGAAGTATGAAGCAAAAAAGGGAGTTATGACCCCACAGTGAATTAGCGATCACCACGTGTCAGGGATAGAAGCGGAGGTGCGGGTCTCATGGGGATAATTGTGAAAAATTTCCTTTTTTCAAAAAATGTGGAAATGTGTAAAATTGAGCCGCGACCCTAGATCCAATCATATTGTGCCACGTGTCAGCGCCAAATCTCAAGGGCGGAGGGGCGGAGAAAAATGTCAAATTTTTAAATTTTTCCAAAAGTGTTAAAATGTCAAAAGTGATCCCAAGCCCATTTCCAATCACATTGTGACACGTGGAGGGCTCAGATTGAAGGGAGAAAGGAAAATCAACGGTAATTGTGCATTTTCAGTTTAGCCACCATTTGAGCTCCAGGAAGCTTGGAGATGTAATTTTTGCATCAATTTTCACCAATTTTTTGGTGAATTCATGTCGTTTTTGCCTTCAAGGATCAATGGAATAAATTTGCAGATTTGAGGTACTTTTGAAATGAAATTTTGTTCAGCTCAAGCGAAACATGAAATACCAGATCCAAAAGTTACAGAGGCAAATTTGGAAAGTGTAAAGGTGAAATGATGGAAGAAGAAGATGTTGTGGGTGCCAAAGGAATAATACATGCTCCCATGATAAGGAATGATGAAGATTTGTAATAATTTTCTTTTTTGAATGCCTGACATCTCCTCCTCACAAAATTGGTTAAGTGTCACTTTCAGAAAGTCATGAGTGAATTTGTAACAAACTAAGATGCCATCGGATATTCTTTTCTTGGGAAAGAAGGCTTGGATGTAAACAAATGTTATATAATGCATGTTTTTTGACATGCAAAAGGTCGGGAAATTGAAAATCACGAGAAATTTTTGAGAGAAGCTCATCTTTTGAGAAACCCTCCAAAAACTTGGTTAATGTATTTTGTGTTAGATCTTCATTCATGTTGAGTTGGTTATAAGTGTATAGCCATCACATAGCTTTGAGATTGTTCCTAAAAATCTCCCCTGATGATGAATCTAACAAGATTTTGAATTAATCTATGTTATTTTGGGCAATATGATGTCTTTTATCATGTTTAAATGTCTGCAAACAATTTTCCTTGTTCTTGTTGCAATATTGCATTGAAATTGTAGACACTAAAATTAGGTCACACTCCCTTTTGTCCCTTGACATATAAGCACCCTTTATTACATTTACCTAGCCATGACCCTTTAACCCCACCAACATTAATTTAATTAATTGAATTAAATTAATGCATTATTCTCACTATATTTATTACTTAAATAATATCCACACATACAATTCACTTAGACACACGACCAAGCTAACTCAACCTAAGACCTATTCTTAGCAGAGTTCCCATAACTAACTAAGACTTACCCAAACCCTAGAAATCAATGCCTACATTCCCTCTAACCACATTCCTACATGCTCACAAGAGGCTCGAGTCTAATTCATGGGATAACGACATGAGATCCAAGAAAATCAGGAGGATCTCCCTAAGTTTAGTAAACCTAGGAAATCCCACCTTGACCGACGTTGGTTACCCCTAACCATCGCCGGTTAAGCCGGACCACCGTTGGCTACCCCTTTTAACCCAAAACAACCTTATTCTCGAGGTTGGAAGTTGGAACTTGGAAGTTGGAAAAAAATTTGGGAGAAAGTTGATGAGCAAGAATACATCTCAGAGAGATAACGCATCTTTAGAGAGCCAATTCGCAAAAAATCACATCCAAGGAAGGAGATTGAGCATCTTCTCCTGCGCAGCCCATCCCAACCACGATCCGATCTATTCAAGCAAAGAGGAGTGTACATGTAGCCCATGAAGAATTTTTTTCTTTAGTTGGTGATCACTTGTAACCTTCAAGCCCATCATTAGCACCTCTATCTCTCACACATAGGCCTTCAGAATGGAATCCAAATTAGTACAACATCATACTTTCCTGGTTATTTCCTTTCTTCATCATTTTATAATCCATTTTTATCTTGCCTCCCTATTGACCTTCTCCACACTCCCACCTCAATATACCCATTCAAACCTCGCAAAAGCCTATTCTTGTCACCTAATACCTTGTCACGACTAACCAAAGTCCTTTTTGCAATAAAAAGGAGACCAAAAGCCCGTTACAGTGACATTTCCAGATCTCACGAACTGGCACCAGATTATACCTAACCACTTTGCCGGCCACCCCGATCGATACCGGTCTCTGTTTTTCCCACACAACCCTAAAAAGAGACGTACCCACCTAATTTTATATTGCGTTCATTCACCTGTGACCTACACCGAGACCTTTATCGAACCCGCAGAGACCCGAGAACCAACCATTTGACCTTTAGATTCTATTCTAGCTTAGCTTTGTTAGATTAGATCTATTTTCTTATTATGTTTTTAAGTGAGATACCTAAATCATTTTAAAATAAAAATAGGATTTACTTTTTTACAACATTGAATTGTTTAAAAGCGTGGGTACTGAACCATCTACGAAATATCATACTTCCTGGATCTAGCCGACGCTAGGCAGTTCAACGCTCGTATTGTTTAATTCCTTACGGTGGTCTTGTTTTCATTATAGGTAGTTACTCCTAGCCAAAAGGAAGCTTTCACGATCAACTATGGATTTGGAAGTGATACGCGTGCAACAACCAATCAAATGACATTTGAATAGATATTCCTCCTATGCCCGTTACATTATTTGTTTCACAACACTTCAAAGAAACAATCTAAGAAAAAGGTGAAACATTTTGGCACACCCGGTGGGACCCATCCATGGTTCCTTGTATTTAATTCATTGCTAGGAAAAAATTGTTCATTTGTTTCCCTTCTAAAAGCGTACACAATAATTTTCTTCCCTGGTAATCCATCTCTTCTTTCTACTTGCTCTAAAGGAAACTTTTCTTTTGGTGTAATTAAAAAGAATCATTTCTTCATGTTTTCTGCATTGTAGTGAAAGAGCATCCCTCTTCCTCTTCATCTTATTGTGTCATCCAATTTCACATTTTCAATTTGGGTTTAAAAACAAGTGCATTCCATTCTGATTTATTGCATTAGCTCACATTAATTGAGGGCAACCTATACACTGGAAGTCATTACCAACTGATGGTTGACAAATGAATCATAGAAAAGCACTTCTATCCTTTCTCTTTCTCTCGAGTCTTACCAAACCACACAAAAATTCAAAATACATACATTCTTAAACAACATCCTACTTGGAAGAAGCTGTAGGTGATCACACGATCACGACATAGTGGGCACCCAGCTCACTTGCTCTGTCGAGTCATACTTCAGAGCGAAGCCCACCCCCACCATAACATACCTGAAACCTCACCTTTTAGATCTCCTTCTTTGTAGGAAGCCATCCTCACCAAAAATTTGTTTCACAATTCATGTGTCAGTCCTTAAATAGCATAAGATAAACAAACATAATAGAAAAGGCACTCCTAGGATTGTATTTTCTTAGTGTTTTTACTTGGCTTGCATTTTGAGGTGAGGGATCATGTTCGTCACTTTCTTATTCATCCTTGCATGCTCCTCATCATAGCTGGTGTATTCCAGCTTCACCTGAGTGTGCATGGGCCATATCATCATCATTCCCATAATTCTTGGTCTAATTCTACATCAGATTTTAATTCACAACCACTTTCTTTCATCACTATTTCAATTTCACAAGAACTCATCCGGTTACCTCGACCACCGTCGGTTATACCCAAACGACATCGCCTTCTAGGTCCTTTTGCTAACCTACTCAAATGGACATATTACTTCACTGTCTTCCACTTTAAACAAAGATTTGTCACCGTAATTTTTCCCATTGAAATTTTATACATCTTGATTTGGCATACTTATCGGTTTTACCTTCGCCTCACTATTTAATCACTTTGTCCATTTTCTACAAAGGACCGGTAGTGGTTACCCCGACCAATGTTTAGTTTTACCTAACGGCATTGGTTAGCCTATTTCACATTCTAGCCACCGTTTGTTACTTCATCCATTTTTTTATCACCAGATTCACCTATTCTTGCTGTTCTCTGTATCATTTATAGAGAAGCATCCCTACCTGATCAATATTGGTTTATATGGTGCTGACTTGAAGACAAGCAAGTGCCCTCATATTTCACACCAATTGCCAACCACTTCCACCTAGTCCTTCACCACCTTCTATTTTATCACCAGCCATGGATCCCATCTAGCCTACTACTATTGCTACCAGAGATGAGGAGTTCACATGACTCCTTGACCGAACCCTACTTGCCTTGATATTTTACCTTTCCCACTCATCCACTTGAGATGCCTCGGGTCAATTGATATACGATATGCCCATATGTATCCCCCGACTCTCACACCCACTTCCACATCGACCTCATCCGGCTCTGTGCTACCCATATCCACCTTACCCCTAGTCATTTCATAGTTAGGTACTATACCTGCTATGATCTGCTACATATGTTACCTCTGTGGCACCCATCACATCCACCATACCCTCAAAAACTACCCCCAAAAACAAGCTCATATGCCTCTACCATCTCATACATACCTCATAGCTACATTCCCACCTCCAGCTTTCGATGATCCTTATGCCATTTTAGAACATGGTTCTTTCCATTCCAAAATCATTAGCCCCTATTTCCACTAGGGTTACCACAACCCTTCCACCCCCATATACATACTACCGATAACCTCTTGTTTCATCCATTATTTATTCCAGCACGTACCCCTATTTCACTACCTTCTTCTCCACCACCTTATATGGCAGCCCCATACACTAGAGTGCTACCCTTGTCATATGCCCAAAACCAACCTCCTCACGCTACAGGAGGCATCCAATCATCACAACCCACTAATGACCTAATTAAATTGATGTTGGACAAGATGCGATATTGGAGGCATCGGTTTACGCTCCCGCAACACTCTCACCTACGACAAAATTTGCAACGTGCCTATTCACCCATCCATTCCTATTTGTTCATACCACGTGCATTGGGAAATGCCTAAATTCAATCATATCAATAGCAAATAAGACCCCCAACAACATTTGTGCTCTTTCAAACATGGGTGTTATCTCGATCGCTCATGATGATGCCTTGCTTTTGAGAACTTTTCTCATGTACCTCACTGGACCTGCGTTGGAATGGTATAGTGCGTTGCCTAAACACTCTATATTCTCATTCAATCAGGTATCCCAAGAATTCTTGGATCATTTCTCTATCAATATCGTCAAGAAGGTTACCATGACCAATCTATATTCCACACGATAGTATGAGGATGAATGTATCACAGATTTTGTCACTTGCTGGCGCAGCCTGATCAATCAATTTACCTTCTAACTACCACAAACTGAACTCATCGAGCTCTTCACATGAGCTTGTGCTAGACATATCTCCCTAACCTTACAGGTCCAAACCTTCTAAACATTTAATGAGGCATTCATTATGGCACAAAAGTTAGAGATTTGGGCCATTGAAGAGAAGAAAATATAGTTACGAAATAAGAATTTGGCATTCAAGTCAAATGATACCTCTTCCTCTTCCAAACCACAAACCAATTATTCAAAAGATAAGGGCACCGCTAACGCAGTGGTACTCAAGGCCAGCCTAGTTCATCCATTGAATCAGGCTACACCCTAATCTAATCTCTCACCTGTCTAGACTTTTTGATTCAGACAAGAGTAGTGAAAATATACCCCAATTGGGGAACCTTACTCTTATGTCTTAGAAAATATTATTAAAGGTAGATCCATCACCCTTCCACCTATAAAACAAGACACCGGTTTTGACCCTACTCACCCCATGCCCTTTGGTATAAAGAGCATGATTTCTATAACTATCATCGAGTAAAGGGTCATAGTGACGGAAACTACATAAATTTCAAGAATATTGTCCAAGAAATGCTCGAGAAAGGTGAGTTAACTGTGGATAATCCCAACGCCACCCCCAACCAAAATCTAAAAATATTCAAAAAACCATTTCCCAACCATACCCCTTCATCCAATCAAACTAGTGAGACATCCACTCACGATACCCATACCCGTGAGGTTCATGCTATCTTTAACGAGGTACCTGTCACCTCTCAATTACCTCACATCCCTTCCATAGAGGAAATCCTAGCCCGAAATCCTCCTTCCACATTAGAACCAACCTCCACTATTCCTTCACCAACAGAGGAACACCTTTCATCTCCTTCATCACCTACAAAGGGGTCTTCCGCTAACATTGAGACCATCTCACCCCTAGCTTCACCACTTAGAGAAATTTTACCTACCGTACCTCCTCCACCCATAGAGGAGCTCCCATTACCTCCTTCACCCATAAAGGAGCACCCATTACCTCCTCCACCCACAGAGGAGCACCGATCCATTCCTTTACTTATAGAGGGGCTCCCATCATCCCCTCCACCCATATTAGACCTAGTTGAGATACTCAGTATGTACCCAAAATTATAGGGTACTTTACCACCGAAACAATGTTACACATGCCCTAATGATGATACAGGTCACCTCGTAAGGTGTTCGGGGTCCAGAGAAGCTCATGAAGTATATGTTAACATCCCAAATGCTTTATCCAAGTTCCTCATGCCTTGTTTTATCCCTCACCCCCTTTTCAAGAACCCTTTGACCTTTATGATGAAACCACCGCCCGATCAAGATGATGGTCTTGTAACCACCACCATGCTTAGGGTGGTAGTCCTTCATGCATTTTCCAGCACATTCTTTTGATCACGACTTGCATAATTTTCAACTTTTACCAACTTTTCTCCACCGCCTTGGCTCGTATTAATGTTTTGTGTCCCCTGGAATAGTGTTTCTCCATTGTTTAATGGGAAAAGAGTTCTAATAGGAATTACCTTTGGGTGAATGTGAAATCTATAAATAGCCAGCTTATTTTCAAGCAAATGGCCCCTCAACTTCTCATTTCTATTGTTCAATCTTTCAATTCTTGCTTAGAATTCATCTTGTTCGCATATTTTCATCCATGCTAGTTTTTCTTTCACTGTTAGAAGCCATTCGATCTTCTTGCTCTAGTCTTGTTCATTGTTGTTCATACCAATTGGTTTAGAGCAGAGTAGTGTCAATTTTATATTGAATTCATTAGAGTTGCAGGTTGTGTTCTTCACAAAAGGTAGATTATAGAATCTTTCGGTACCCTTGTGTTATATTCCTACAAAAAATCCCGCTAGGAATTGCATACGCCAATCTCTGTCACTTGCGCTATCCCTCTCCTACTCACATTGTATTTGGTTTATATCCACAACTGCCATTGTTCAAAGTACCTTCTTCTGTTGATGCTAGCATATACACGCTCTTCTAGATTGACGTGAGCATGAAAGAATGAGGAGATAATTCTGAGGGGACAAAGTCATACACTACTAGATTCGCCATTGTTCTACAAATTCTAGGTTTTATCTGTCAAAGTTCTAGTTAAAATATATCAAATAGAGTAGTGAAATATTTCATTTTAGTTAAATTTCATTCTCAATATTGCCAGGGAAGCTGTGGGGATTGATAGTTTCTGAGAAACTATGATTCATTCCTCACTTCTGAGGTAGGATTGAGAATCTTTCAATTAAGTTAATCAGCTATCTAGTTATTTAGGATAAAACTCACAACTACATAGGCAAGTAGCTACACCGGGCTACTTTGTTTGTTTTAATTTTGTTATTAGATTAGTTGTCATTTTCTAAATATATTAGATTAGTTTCTCTTTCATTTCCATTCAAAATATTATCAAAAATACAAAAATAGAGGAATATATATATGTTGTAGATATATCTCGCATAGTTAGTTTATTTCATTTCAGTTAGGCTTATATTGATCTTGTATGACAATCACGGGACCTAGGGAGCCTAGGGAATATGTTTTTGAGCCAATCGTGCCTCAACCAAATATTGTTACAACAATAACTCGACATAGAAAGAAATATCAAATTTCAGGTCTTCCGAACAACAATAGACCTATAGGAAATCAGCTCACAGTTAAGGGGATTAAACATAGAAGATGACAAAGCACACACATTTTGGTCAAATCAGACAAATTATAGATTTCCTTGATAGATATCCATATGACTATAGAAGGACCTGAAAGAGGGAAAACATTCGGTTGTGATCCACTAGTCCCACAGCCAGATGCAAGAGACCTCCTCATTGATATAGACACTAGCTTACGTATCCATGTTGCCAGAGCACCCGTTAGGTACTCCGAGAAAATCATGCAACTTCTAGTTCTAAACTTAGAGGCCGAAAAGGCATACAACTACTAGATACTTGGAATTAGGAATTGATTCTTCTCATGACCATAGGAGGTCCACAACGACCATAAACTTACGGTTGTGATCCACAGGTCCCACAACCCAACGGGCCTACAAATCAATCCAATGTTGACGCTGGTTTGCGAACATTAGTGTTTAGATCCTCTCCACTCCCACCAAACATTATCACACAACTATCATTATTAAACATAGCAGCTAATCAAGCTAAATATTTTTGGACTAGAACAGAGAGAATCATCCATAAAACACCAAAAGATCCACTGCATATTTAGCCATTCCATTTTTATGACCTTATCGGGAGACATATACGAAGCACCCATGGTTATCTTCCATGTATTCCATAACCCATAGATCGGATCAAGGTAGAGCTTGATATTGATTGGAGCCTTGAGCAACTATCCTTGCTTTGAACGATCTATCACACCAGCTTCAGGTTAGGAGGGCCTTCTTTGCCTTAGATTCATAGATCCCGCCATTACGTGTTGCGAGATATAATTTTTACCTAACTAGCTTATTTGCATTCCGCATGTATTCCATCCCTACTTGGTTGTCCCAGTGCAACCTCAGGAGGTTAGGTGCGAGGAAGAGTCGCTTGTAGATTCCCATGCTCACATGTCACTTTTCCATCATACAAAATTGGTGAACCCGACATGAAACAAACAACTGCTTCATCTTCTCTACCTCTTTAGCCTCCACATCAGCTTCACCAACAAAATTGGTGAACCTGATGTGAAACAAACAACTGCTTCATCTTCTCTACCTCTTTAGCCTCCACATCAGCTTCACCAACAAAATTGGTGAACCCGACGTGAAATAAACAAATGCTTCATCTTCTCTACCTCTTCAGCCTCCACATTAGCTTCACTAACAAAATTGGTGAAACCGACGTGAAACAAACAACTGCTTCATCTTCTCTACCACGTTAGCCTTCACTTCAGATTTACCAACAAAATTAGTGAAACTTACGTAAAAGGAACAATTGTTTCACTTTCACACTCTTCTTTTAATTTTATCCACCTTCACTCTTTCCCATTATTCTCATGGGTATTCATATACCACATGAATATGTTAGGATATGATGCATATGGCAGACCTCTCCTAGGTCTTGAAGCATACTACGATCAACTAAATAGACAACCATCACCCTTGCTCTCAGCATGGGGTGACAACTATTTAACTAACTGATTTTCAACACAAACTCCACCTCAAAGGACTAGACATAGTTCTTCTTTCCAAAAAGAGGAGTTGGATCAACTCACTCAAACACAACAAATAGAGCCTTCAAGCTCAAATAATATGACGCTCACTGGAGAATATGGTTCATCTCCTTAGGTGTTGCTTAGACCAAAAATTAGTAGACAGTCAGATCCATATCTGTTGTTAGATGACGAATACTTAGCACGTTATGCTAGGAGTGAACAATGCTCTCAAAATATGTACTGTCTATAGGAGGTTTGCAAACACAACCCAAGGTCTCGTTCCAAGAAAACACCCCCATCCCTCCACCTATAGGAAATGCCCTCGGTGAAACTTGGCAGGGCACTAATCAATTCATAGTTGGGTACCATATGCCTATACAACCTCAAGGTATACAACAAACACCACTAAGGAAAAATACCGTATCTTCACCAAATGAGGTCATCTCAGCCTTAGTCAAGAAAGTTAGAGGGTTGGAACTTGCTTAAGCAAGTCAAAATTTACAATTCATATAGGCAAGAAATTCCAATCCTCCACATCATCCTAGCCAAGTATACCTCCTCACAGGAACAGGAACATTGGGAATGCCTCCTCAATATTCACAACAAACGCCAACTAGAACCGCGTTTTCTAATGCCACTCCGGTGGAAAATATGATACCTCCCAGTTTAGTACAAAATAATCCATTCCTGGGCAATGCTCCTCCATACTTAAACATGTATTCCAAATCACCACATGGAGATATGTTCTCTTCTCCCGGCATATTCACTCAACCACAGGGATTCCCTTATGCCCCTGTAAATATATATGCTACACCATATCAACAACCCATTCCACCCCCACAGTAAACACCATTAATGGTCAAAACCTATGCGATAGGAACTTATTCAGAATATTTGAAATAACCTTTGGACTTCACTATATGAAGCATCATGCTTCCAAGACCTCTCCCCGATATACCCAAGTACAAAGGAGAGGGAGACCCGAATGCACATATTAAGGCCTACGCCACAACCATTCGAGAACTGCTCCCTTGGGATGGAGTTGTTGCTAAAATATTCCCCAAAACTTTAGAGGGTATTACCCTCGATTGGTATTACAGAATACCTAAAGCCTCAATACATTCATTTAAACAACTTGTTTCAGATTTCATCAAGGCGTTCGACATGAACAAATTGTTGAGAACAAGAATCAGGGAATTCTTGCATATTAAACAAGAACACAATGAATCTATTGCTCATTTCATCCAAAGATGGTGTACAATCCTCTATTCTTCAGCAAGTGCTCCAAACATGGATTAGATGGAACTATGCAATTTATTCCTTCATTCTCTTAGCAGAGAGATAAAGGAAGAAGTCCAGAAGTTCCCACTAAGAACTTATGATGAAGTACTCGAGAGCGCTCTCCGAATAGATCAAGCTATAATAGATAGCGGTCGCAAGACATATGGAACAAATGGGAGGTTAATCATCCCCAACCAAAACACTATGACTTATCCTACTACCACAAATGCCAATCAAGGACCTAAAATCCTTAACAAAAACCACGGAGTGACAATAGATGGAGTGACTGACCAAACTAAAAAAGCAAATGTTGTAAATGTTCCACCACTAGTTAACAACCAACGAAACAATAATTTCACCCCAACGATCAACTCGGTGGATTTTAATCATCCCTAATGAAAAAAACAACAACAAAAAAATGGTAGATCCAAACAAATGGTCCAAGTCAAAACTCAACTAGATATCAAAACCAAAGACAACAAACACAAAGCTTTAATCCTAATAGTTAATAGTTTAATTAGAATTTTGGACCACAACATGTGCCAAACCAATAACCTAGGAATTATAATCCAAAATCATATTGCGGTTTCCACAAAATTTTAGGCCATGACACTAGGACTTGCTGCAATTACAATAAGTTCATGCAACGTTTGCCAGAGGAACAAAAACAACTCTTCATAGATATGTTCTTAATGTGATTCTCATGACGAATGCCAAATAATTTCACGGGAAATTTCCTCTCAAAATGCACCTCTTAAGATCTTTAATGATCCACTCCCAAATCATAATAACAATAATAAATTAAATCCAAATGGGATGAACAAAGGTGTAATGACAGGAAATAATGATCATGAAGCCTCAACTTCACTAAATCCACCTGTCGCACCACAATTAGGAAATCAGCCACAAACCAAGATAGTTGGTCTAGTGGAGTTAGATATTGAGCTGCACATAGAATCCATAACAAGAACACAAGAATATTCTTCTCAACCAAATCCAATCTATCCACTAGAACCAGATAACATTCAACAAACATTGGTAAAACCCGTGGGTGCTTATGATTTAATTAATGACTTAACAAAGACCTTCTCTCACATCTCCTTTTTGGACTTATTGAAAAATTCTCCTGCCCATAGGGCTGCTCTTTTAGAAGCACTAGGTCTGGGTCATTTAATTAACATCACTCCACCTCCCGAAACACAAGTAAACCATATAGACTTCGATATCCACCCTCCAGGGCAGCCAGATAGGGATACCAAGTTTATATTTGACATAAAAAAATGCCAACAGATTCTGAAATTACACGCAGAGGTGATTTGGCCTTGTATTTACAGATTGTGGGTTTACAATAATTATGTTAAACGTGCAATGGTGGATGATGGGGCAGAAGTTAACATTGTCCCCTTCTCTTTACTTCAAAAGCTAGGATATGGAGAAACAAACTATTCCACAACAAGAAATACACTAAGAGGTTATGACAGCCTTAAAGCTACTTCAATTGGGACTATAATATTACCCAGTCACCTTAGGACCTAAGACAATCCTCACTTTGAGTTTTATATCATAGATCGAAAACCAACTATAATATGATCCTTGGTCGACCATGGATACATCGCATGAAAGCAATCCCTCTACATTATTCCAGAAATAAGATTCTTACACCTAGGAAAGATATTCGTAGTAAAAGGTGACCCAAAACCATTTGACATACACCTAGCAGAAATGAAGAAAAGACCAGGTGTTCACTCTGAGTTTGAACTCCCAACAAACCAACTTAACAAACCAATTGACTCAAAACTAGAAGAAAAATTAATACCTATAACAAAACTAGAAATTATAACCTAGTAAAGGCATCCCGTCCCTCAAGGATGAAGCTAACATTATAGAAACAATGTCATTAGGAACTACTACAAAAATTGTCGAATTATCTTTGGGACAGGGATCTACCAATTTTCCTACCATTTGATTCCATAGGTATGGGATGTACCCCGGAGTTGGTTATCTCCCGGTAGAGGAACTTTTCATGGTAGAGGTAACCAAAATAGAAGAAACAAACATGAAGAATGTCCCGACATCCATATTTCTTAGTAAGTATTGGACTCTCCATTTCGATGGAGCTAGATGTCGCTATATAGAGCTAGGGTAGGTGTGATCTTTACTTCTCCCGAGGAAAGATCCTACCTTTTTTTTTTAAGTTGAACTTTGAATGTACGAACAACGACATTGAGTATGAAACCCTCCTCCTTGGCCTCATCATAGCCAAAAGGATCAGTGTCAATAACATCAGAGTATTAGGAGACTCACAGCTAGTTGCAAACCAAGTCTCTGAAGTATATGAGACTAAAGCTGAGCACTTACAACTCTATAAAACAACGGTATTAGATCTAAGCAAAATATTTGACTTCATATCCATTGAGGCAATCCCATGAGAACAGAACCTTCTCGTAGATTCAATAGCAACCTCAGCTTCATGTTTTACCCCAAGTAATGAGTTAGAAGATACAAGTTTCAAAGTATCACTTCGTACTGAACCATTGGTGAAGAAAATGTCAACAAACCCTCTACTAACACATACAACTGAGAATGAATCTCCTATCTTACATCATGTTGATAGTGATAAAGTCACTCTTGAATATCTAAACACCTATGTAGAGCTACACCTTGCTCACCCTATAGTTGATCTTTCCCTAATACCATACTCCTCTTCCTACTTTGAAAATCCCATGGTGGAGTCTCCTCCATAGAAGGATCTCGATATCTATGAGATAGAAAATGGAGAAAGCTTGGAACTACCTCTAGCCCCACCTGAATTTGAAGAAGGTAATGCTTCTTTGATAGAATAAACCATTGACATAAACATTGGAATGGAGGAAGAACCAAGAATTTTGAAGTTAGGCTCCTCGCTAACACTGGAAGAAATAGATACACACATCCAAATCCTCAAAGAACATCAAAAGGATTTTATATTTAATTATAAAGAAATGACAGGTATCGCACCACAAGTTGTGGTACATAATCTTGTCACTAAACTAGATGCAAAGCCAATTAAATAGAAGTTAAGACCAATGAAGCCAAAAGTGGCTCTCATGGTAAAAGAGGAAGTAATGAAACACCTCCAAGTAGGATTCATCAAACTGGTCGATTACTCTCAGTGGGTATCTAATATCATCCCCATTCTCAAAAGGAATGGAAAGATATGCATCTGCATAGATTTTTGGGATATTAACAAAGCTTGTCCCAAGGATGATTTCCCATTACCATCCATTGATGTCATCATTGACGCAATAACTAGATTTGAGCCTTTGTCTCTCATGGATGGGTTCTCGGGATATAATCAAATCAAAATATCTGAACAAGACCAAGCCAAAACCACGTGTATAACTCCCGGGAACTTATTATTATGCTGTCATGCCATTTGGTCTTAAGAACAACGGTGCTACATATCGGTGGGTAATGACGTACATATTCCATGATCTTATCCATAAAATTGTGGATGACTTATTGGCCAAGGCCAAGAAGCACTGTGATCACCCGTAGGTGCTCCGTATCATCCTCTCTCTATTAATTGAGTATGTTGTCACATTAAACCTGGAGAAGTGTGTTTTTGGTGTAACAAGAGGCAAACTTTTAGGATACATTATATCTTCATGAGGGATTGATGTTGATCCGGCCAAAATACGGGTTGTTCTAAAATCATCCCACCTTCGGATGAGTCTGGAATCAGGTCATTTCTTGGGAAACTTGGTGTAATCCGAAGGTTTATCCTAGATTTAAGCTTCGTCATTCATCCAATCAACAATCTACTCAAGAAATATTATAGTATCGATTGGATCAAGAATGCAATGAAGCTTTCAAGCGATTAAGCACTTCTTGTTGTCACCACCCATGCTAATACCTCCCAAGCCAGACCGCCCTTTGATCCTATACTCACGAGCCACTCATGTCTCGTTGGACTACATGCTGGCTCAAGAAGATGATGATAGATGGGAATGCACGATCTATTTCATTAGCTGAACATTACTCAATTTTGAAATGTGTTATACACCGGCAGAAAGAGAATGCCTTGCCATCATTTTTGCCACAAAATGTTTAAGACGTTATATGTTAAATCAAGAAACAAGGGTCATTGTGAAGACAGACCATTTATGGACATTTCTCACGCAAGGGTCCTTGTCTAAGAAGGCTGGATGTTTCATAACCCTAATGGGAGAATTTGAGTTAACATTCGTAAACCAAAAATCCGTCAAAGGACAAATCATTACAGACTGGTTAGCTAACAATCCACTAGATGGAGGTAAACTGGTAGATCTAGACTTTCTTGATGAATGTGTATTCTTTGTCAAAACTAGACCCCCCATCTCTACATGTCCCTGGTATACTGATATCATCAATTTTATCATGGACCATACATACCCAAAAAGTGCCATGTCACAACAAAGAAGGCAGTTACGTATTATTATTGCTAAATATGTTATTTTAGACCAAGTACTCTATCGTAGAGCCTTCGACGACATGCTTCTAAGATGCATCGACATAGAAGAATCCAAGAGGATCCTTCATGAATCCCACAGTGGGATATGCGGGGGCCACTTCGGTGGTCATGCCATCACTCACAAAATACATCGGATGGGCTATTTTTGGCCCACTCTCGAACATGACTAAGTAGCATTTATACGTAAGTGCCACAAATTTAAAGAATTCTTTCACGAGATTCACATTCCAGTGCAATCCCTGCAGCCAATAGTGACTCCGTGGTCCTTCTCCACTTGGGGTCTAGACTTAATAGGGAAATTCTTTCCCTCATCAACTGATGGCCATAATTTTATAATCACAACCATGGAATATTTTACCAAATGGGTGGAGGCCATGCCTCTCACTACTGTACCAGGTTTGGTGATTGCCAAATTCATTTTGAACCAAATTATCTACAGGTATTGTGTCCCACAAATCATTATCTCAGATAATGGCACATCCTTTAAGAATGACAAAGTTCATGAGCTATGTAGCAAGTTCAAAATAAACCATCACATGGCCTCTCTTTACTACCCTCAAGCCAATGGGCAGGCTAAAGTGACAAACAAAATGTTGAAAGCTATTCTCCTCAAAATGGTAAAAGAAAACAAACAAGATTGGCACTTAAAATTATATCCAGCCTTGTGGGCCCACCGAACCTCAATAAGAACACCAACAAGAGCAACCCCTTTCTCGCTAGTATTTAGGGCAGAAGTAGTTCTCCCGCTTGAGGTTAAAATACCCAGTCTCTACATCTCATTATAAGGGATTCTGGATGAAGAAGCTTATAGGGAGGCACACATCTCTCAACTAGAAAGACTTGACGATGTCAAGCTAAACGCCGAATAGTGGCATAGAGCCTATGCTGACTGGATGTGCCAACAATATAACAAAAAGGTCTATGAGTGAGAAATATATGAAGGAGATCTAGTTTTAAGACTAGACAGCCGGATTGATAAGAAAACCGGCGAAGGAAGAAAGTTCCGGCCCAAATGGTTGGGCCCATATTGAGTCATGAAGGACTACGGTAATGGTGTGTATCTCTTGTGCATGTTGGAGGGTGAGGAATTCATGAATCAGTTAATTCCTTGCATCTTAAATGGTTTTACACATGAAGCATCGGCACTATTTGTATAATTATATCTACATTACATATTCATTTAGATAGGTTTATTTTGTTCACTCATTTCGTAAAATTTGGTGATCAAGGGACTCATTACTAAGCAATTCATTACAAACTTCGATAGTATTTGTAGGAGCTTTCAAATCATACTTCTTCATTTTCATAACATCATCAAGCTTTGAGAATCATTTCATCAATTAAAGCTAGATATGACAAAGTCTTAATGGTAGCCACACCAAGGCTGCATGCTTGTTCTCACTTTTGGTTTCTTCCTAGGGTAGGTGTCTTGCATATATGGTCTGCATCTAGAAGCTTCATGGTGTCGCATCTATCCCGCGTATATATCTCTTTAGAAATAAGAACATACTGACATTTTTCTCAAGTAAGTCAAATATAGATCAAACAGAAAATTTTACTTTTACACATTTCCTTGCCCTACCAACCTTCGATGATGAGCTTGCATCTCTTACTAGTGACGTGGGGTTGGGAAAGGATGGGAATTCCTTTACTCACTTGTGCCTTGTCCATGGTGATAAGCCCATGCTTCCTACTAGTAGCATGGGGCAAGGTGTATGGGGTCCGCTTGACATAAAACATTAAAAGTCATAAGCAAATAATTCAAAAAAACTTTTGAAATCTTGAGTCAAAACTAATGAATCGATGTCCAAAATTCCAAGAGAGTTCTAAACCCTGAAAACCAGATTTTGTCAACCAATTGGCCATCTACGGATCTAAGTCTGGATAAACTGCAAAGCAAGTTGTGTTCTAAACTATGGAGTCACTTGAGTAAGATAGGTTTATAGCATCCTAATTTGGTTCCACCAACTATTTATCTATCTCCCATCATTACCATTTCAACACAACTCATAGCTTGTGCCCTTTCTATCTCTCGGTGGTGAGCCCTCGCATCTTACTGGTTGCGTGGAGTTAGGAGTGGGGCAAGTTCATCTGCTCATCATACCAACTCATCATCACATTTTGTCAAAACAATATGAAGTACCGGAAAATTGCTTATAGAAACTAAAGTTCAAGATCACATAGTGTCCACATCATCATACATCAGCATCATGAAATACAAAAAGAAAACATTTGTGATATTTGTTCTCCATTACATACATTCTGAAAAGCATATAAAAACAAAATTTTTACAAACATCTAATATACATGTGAAAATGAATCACAAAACTCTAGGTACAAAGAAATCTAGATCCAAAAAGAGATGTATATATATATATATATATATATATATATATATCAGGTTTTATGTACAATTCCATCATGCACTAGGCATGGTCAAAATGCTCAATGAGCCCGGAAAATATAGAATGGTTGTATAAACAATCTAGCAAGAGTCACTACAAAAAGAGCCAAGTGGCCTCTCAATCCCTATGGGATCCCTCAGAAGGCACACAATCACGTCTAGGACTCCGGCTACGTCGGTGCTCTAAGTGCACTAAGGGCTCGCGATCCTGAATAGTAGCTGTAGCCTCACTATGAGAGTGGCTCCTCATCAAGTGCTCTGTGGCCCTATGCACAGCTACCTCGGCATAGAGGGAAGTCACCATCTTGGCCACATGCCATATGGGGGAAAAACATCGGTATTCCTACCAGCTTCGAAGGCTCCCTGCATCCGCAGAGATAGCTCAGCATGAGTCTTCTCCATGGGGAGCATCAGGGTATCAATACATACCTAGCTAATTAAGTCTCGCCACTCATCAATAGTCTTTGCAAGTAAAGGAGCAAAAAAAATTAGAAAGTGATCAAAAGGTAAAACCAAGGATGAAAAAAGGAGAGTAGCAACAAAAGGAAATTATAGCTAAAATAAATATAAAAAGAAGAGTGGCAACTCAATTGGATCTCCGGGCCTCCAAGAAGGATCTTTGGGATCTGCGCCTACCATGGATGCAACTATTGACTGATGTCTTCCTCCCAAGTCTGGGACAACATGGCATCCTGCCACGGACTCATCCTCTCCGCCTAAGTCCTCAGAAAGTAAATCCTTTTAGACTAGAGTCACCCTCTTCGCGCTCTGCTCTACCCTTTCGACCTGTAAAATCTCTTGAGTGTCATGCCACTCAAGATCGCTATCCTCTCCCCACCTAACTCACTAACCTCCATGTCCTCAGTCTCCTCCTTTGTCTCTCCCCTTGTGAACTCCTCAGACTTGGAGTCTATATCAATGGGGTCATCATTGCTGTGGGTGGGGCCAGCGGAAATCCGAAGTAAAGGTGCTTGAGGAGCACGACTCTCGTTCGGGTGTGTACCACCCTCCTGGCTGTAATAGGGATGCCATGAGTAACAACTGTCCAACCCTAGCCTCTAGGACCTCCCCTAGCCTCCCGAATTGATCTAAACACTGGCACCACTAGGGGAAGCATGTCAATGTAAGTAAGGCCGAACTGTTGAGGCACTCGATCAAAGGGGTGTGTCTCTACCTTCCTTGTCCTATCCACAAGCTGCCCTGTAGTAGAGTAGGAAATCAAAGTAAAGGTATCCTCACCCCACAACCCTACCATGGCCTGATAAGGTGTGGCCTCCATATCCTCAATGGTCAGGGAAGCAATTGGCTGGTGGGGTGCTCTAAGCACCATCATCTCTGTCCATCTAGCTTCCCTCACGACTCTGGGATTTGCCACCTCTATGCCTCTCCCATAAGGGATGATGTGCTCATAGACCCAGACTCATAACTAAGGTCGGATGGCTTAGTGACTATCCCTATAATCGAACCACCTTGTATAAGTCGTGATAGGTGGTCCCAAGTATATTGGCTCCCCAGGCATAAATCTAACCATGTGCCTCAATCTGTGCGATGATGGGGGCCCAGCAATAGAGTAAAGTATCCCCTCCCTTGTCTCCGATCAATCTCAAAGCAAGGATGCCCATAATATCCTGATGGATCAAAGGGATGGGCAAGCCAGGAATAGAATGGACCTTCACCCCCTTCTTCAAACCAGTGGAGACAACTGCGTCTCCCATATAGGTGGCCCACTGAGTCACCTGAGCTCTGGATACTACTGTATCAAATGAAAGTCTCCTCCCAATAATTAGGACTCCTAAAATGTGGTAGACATCCTCTAGGGTGATAGTCCACTCACCCCTAACACCTAGAAATTGGAAGGTGTTCCGATCTACATCCCAGTAAGAAAATAAGTCACATAGTATGTGACTAGCAGGTGTAACATGGGGAACCCGTGCGATCCTCAGTATACCTGCCCTCTGAAGTGTATCCTGCTCATCCTGAGAAAGTGCATCTAGCACTGCTAGAAGCTAATCACTCTCTCTCTCTCTCTCGGCTCCATCTGATGTACTCTTCCTTCTTCTACAAAACACAAAAAAACACAAAAAGGAGCAAGTTAGTATCAAGATTACAATAAAAAAATCATGAAAGCAAATGAGAATACTAAAAATGTAAAAATAAACTCAAATCAATGTTGTTTTAACATTCTGAAGAGAACCGCTGCCGTGAGAAGGGAGACGGTTCCATAACCGCTGCCTTAAAAGGCGGCGGTCTTATAACCACCGCCCTTCTCAGGGTGGCGATCTTGTCCCACATTTCAAAATGGGTCACGTGCCCTAAAATGCTTAAAAATAAAAAAAAATGACCGTTTTAGCTAAAACAAAAGCCTACCCATTAGGCGCCCCCGCTAAGAGACATTTAAAACTGACATTTCTAAAAATGACCCCCAGGATAAAGATTTCAACATTTTAACATTTTAGTGCGAAAACATTAAAACAAGAAGAACTAACCTGAGATCTCGTAGGTCAATGTTCTACTCACGGAGGCATGATCACTATCTCGCTATGAACGCTTCAACTATAATCTCTTCGGAAACCATCACCATGGGTCCAAGAGCTAAAAACTATCAAATCGACACATGCAAATGAATAGGAAAATTGTCCCATTATATATATATAAATATATACGTGTGTGTGTGTGTGTGTGTGTGTGTGTGTGTGTGTGTGTGTGTGTGTGTGTGTGTGTGTGTGTGTGTGTGTGTATAGTGTTTTGACTCATTTTAAAATGCCCCTTTCGTAGGTTCGAGTGCAACGGAGGTAATTTCTCATCCCAGCGCAAATGATAAGTCCTCATTTCATAATAATTTAGCATTTATTTTCAATTTATTTTATCTATCTGCACTTGAGTCCTCTTTCAATTTTACAAGTAGCGGGAACTCGGATGGCAAAATTTTGACACACGGGCGTGTAAGGTATAATTTCTAACTTCCCATTTTGGACTACCATACTCAAACCCACCATTTTATGCCTCTTCATGGTTAAAATGTTTCTCCAAGGGGGAATATGTACGTACCCAAAATTGTAGGGTACTATACCACCGAAACGATGTTACACATGCCCTAATGATGATATAGGTCACCTCGCAAGGTGTTCGGGGTCCAGAGAAGCTCATGAAGTATATGTTAGCATCCCAAATACTTTATCCATTATGCCTTTTTTAATCCATCACCCCCATTTTTAGCAACGCTTTGACCTTTAGTGATGCCAAACCGCCACCTGGCGGGTGGCGGTCTATAACCGCTTCCCGATCGGGGTGGCGGTCTGTAACTTCGCCACCACCTCGGGCGGCGGTCCTTCATGCATTTTTCAGCACGTTCTTTTGATCACGACTTGCGTAATTTTCAAATTTTACTAGCTTTTCTCCACCACCTTGGCTCATATTAATGTTTTGTGTCCCCTAGAATAGTGTTTCTCCATTGTTTAATGGTAAAAGAGTTCTAATAGGAATTACCTTTGGGTGAATGTGAAATCTATAAATAGCACTGCTTGTTTTAAAGCAAATGGCCCCTCAACTTCTCATTTCTATTGTTCAATCTTTCAATTCTTGCTTAGAATTCATCTTGTTCTCATATTTGCATCCATGCTAGTTTTTCTTTCTTTGTTAGAAGCCATTCGATCTTCTTGCTTCGGTCTTGTTCATTGTTGTTCATACCAATTGGTTTAGAGCGAGTAGTGTCGGTTTATATTGAATTCATTAGAGTTGTAGGTTGTATTCTTCACGAGAATGTAGATTCTAGAATCTTTTGGTACCCTTACATTATATTCCCATGATAAATCTTACTAGGAATTGCATATGCCAAGCTCTATCACTTGTGCTATCCCTCTCCTACTCGCATTGTATTTGGTTTATATCCACAACTGCCATTGTTCAAAGTACCTTCTTTTGTTGATGCTAGCATATACATGCTCTTCTAGATTCACGTGAACATGAAAGAATGAGAAGATCATTCTGAGGGGACAAAGTCATACACTACTGGATTTGCCACTGTTTTGTAAATTCCAGGTTTTATCTGTCAAAGTTCTAGTTAAAATATATCAAATAGAGTAGTGAAATATTTCATTTTAGTTAAATTTCATTCTCAATATTGCCAGGGAAGCTATGGGGATTGATAGTTTCTGAGAAACTATGATTCATTCCTCACTTCTGAGGTAGGATTGAGAATCTTTCAATTAAGTTAATCAACTATCTAGTTATTTAGGATAAAACTCACAACTGCACAGGCAAGTAGCTACACCGGGCTACTTTGTTTGTTTTAATTTTTTATTAGATTAGTTGTCATTTTCTAAATATATTAGATTAGTTGCTCTTTCATTTCCATTCAAAATCTTATCAAAAATACAAAAATAGAGGAATATATATGTTGTAGATATATCTCGCATAGTTAGTTTATTTCATTTCAGTTAGGCTTATATTGATCTTGTATGACAATCACGGGACCTAGGGAGCCTAGGGAATATGTTTTTGAGCCAATCGTGCCTCAACCAAATACTGTTGCAGCAATAACTGACATAGACCAAAATATCAGAATTCAGGTCTTCCAAACAACAACAGACCTACAGGAAATCAGCTCATAGTTAAGGGGATTAAACATAGAAGATGACAAAGAACACACGTTCTGCTCAAATCGAGACAAATTATAGATTTCCTTGATAGATATCCGTATGACTTTGTAGAAGGACTTGAAAGAGGGAAAACATTCGGTTGTGATCCACTAGTCCCATAGCTAGACGCAAAAAGACCTCCTCATTTATATAGACACTAGCTTACATATCCAAGTTCTTTAGAACACTGTTAGGTACTCCATGAAAATCGTGCAACTTCTAGTTCTAAATGTAGAGGCTGAAAAGACATATGACTATTGGATACTTGGAATTAGGAATTGATTCTTCACATAACCATAGGAGGTCCACAACAATCATGAAGTCACGGTTGTGATCCACAGTCCCACACCCAACGGGCTATAAATCAATCCAACGTTGATCTGGTTTGTGAACATTAGTGTTTAGATCCTCTCCACTCCCACCAAACATTATCACACAACTATCATTATCAAACATAGCAACTAATCAAGCTAAAGATTTACGGACTAGACCAAAGAATTGTCCATAAAACACCAAAAGACCCACTTTGCATATTTAGTGATTCCATTTTCATGACCTTTTTAGGAGACATATATGAAGCACCCATAGGTTATCTTCCATGTATTCCACAACCCATAGATCGGATCACGATAGAGCTCGATATTGATTGGAGCCTTCGAGTAGCTATCCTCGCCGAATGATCTATCACACCGGTTCAGGTTAGGAGGGCCTTCTTTTCCTTAGATTCACAGATCCCACCATTGCGTGTTGAAGACATAAGATTACCTAACTAGATTATCTGCATCCCACGTGTATTCCATCCCTACCAGCTTGTCTCGGTATGACCTCGGGAGGTCGGGTGTGAGGAAGAGTCACTTGTAGATTCCCATGCTTGTATGTCACTTTTCCATCGTACGAGATACCTTTACCTCTTGGTGAGCATTCTCCATTAGCTACCCAAAATCTAATAGACCTACTTTCAGCTCTCTTACCCACGGAAGCTGAAGCTAACCAATTCCCCATCTCTAAGACATATTTTACGGGAATTCCCATTATATCCTCACCAATTCCACCCATAGACGTGTCGTTCTCACATTTGGCCGATCACTTGTGGATAGGGCTTTATTATGGATGCTCCTCTTACTCCTGTCTCAACACGAGATGCGAGATCCCTCACCGATACCTCCACTATCTACCCAAACACATTTCGACCCATCAAACTAAATACAATCATCTTTGCAACCCCTTCAATGATACCTGTTAGCATTCACACTACACCCTTACCCATAACTCAACCTACATATAAACCCAAACCCATACCCACAACATTTTCCTCCACTAAACCTATTACTACTTTAGGGGTCACCCTTACCACCAGCCTTACTCATCCACCTATTAAATTAGATTTAGCTACATCCTCCAACATCAATACCACACCTACCCCGATACCCAAACCAAAGAAAAACTCATCGACCTCATACCCCAACCACACCAATCACACCCACACTTGTCCCATCTACCTTAAGACCTCAACTACCCAACATGGTCAAGCACCCTATACCCATCCATAAACCAATAACATAACAACCCATTCGTTCCTCACAAACCTCTAACCTACCCAGGCACACAACGCGACTCACACCCACACTTGCAGTATTTTTACCACTAATACCTCCAATACCTTCAGCTATTGCTTCACTACCCACTACACTTCAGTCATTGTCCCTCACACCCCAACTATGACCCACATCATCTACCTTCACAACACCCCGTTATCCCCATGGATAAGTTGACCTATTCCTCCATCTGTTTTTCCTTCTAGACCTCGTACACCCACATCACCTTTACCAAAGAAGGTGCAATCCAAAATCAAAACCCCACTACCCCATAACAAGGTAGTCAAAACAACCCCACACCCACCTACCCATCCATCTACTATACCCCTACCCAAACATACACAATGATACCTCAAACCACACCACCTAAACTCATAGCTCGACCCATTCCTACTCTTCCAAAAACAATTCCCGACAACCAACCAAAGCTACACCAAAACCCACATTCACTTCGCATTGTGATCCACTAGCGAGGTCCTATGCCAAAATTTTAACCAACCTTCTTGAGACTTCATTTATCACATTACCGCCACTCGACCTTACGATCCCTTTAAATCCAAGCCAAAAGGGTTTGATGATACTAAAATTTTCACATACCATCATGTGCCAGGCATGATGTGGAGAACTATAAGGCCTTGAGAACCGTCCTTATCCAATTATGTCCACCGAAACCAACTTTGATGATGAAAAGCTTCTCGACAAGGATCCTGCTTCACCAACACCCATTCCCACACTTTGCTCACTCAACAACCACAACCTCCACCCTCATAGCTCCTAGATCCACACCCAAAATTTGAAATTAACATGGTTCACATCATAGAACTTGCCACGCCATGACAAAAATGTCGTTGTGCCCAACTGACCTCACAGAATTTTCTCCTCCATTAGGTTTTTTCCTTCATGTCATTATACCACTCATCCTACACCTTCTCCATTTCAAAACTTCCCTCAAATCAACATGATACATGTCACTACACGTGCACGAAGGGCAAAGAAAAGGCAAGACCCACCAACCAATCTTATACCCAACATACCATCTGTACCCATACCTAAAATAATTATATATGGCCCCACATACCCCGCTTCTAATGGTGTCACACATTACACCGTGCTCAAACAATTACACCAATCTCCCCTCAAAATGTCCTTATATGACCTCATCCAAACCTCGGAATCCCATTATCAAGCCCTCATAGAGGTTCTTCAATCTATCGAGGTTTTACCCAATGACCCTACACCTGTAGCCTCCATTATCACACCCCATCATGTAGCCTCTCTCACCAAATTACCACCTTCATCCTCACCTCACCTTGTTCACCAAGTGGCCTCCTTAGCTTCTCGAGAGGAGGAGATTTCACCACACCAAAACGATGACCCGGACCCCATCCCTCCACCTTCATCTTTATCACCACCTTCACCTACTCCACCTTCATCACCACCCTCATCGACAGAGTTGATGGATCCTGAATCTATCTCCCCTAATTTTTTTCATAAACATCATTTCCTTGGGACCTTTGACATATCAACACAAAGGTGAGGCCCTTTCCAATCTCCCATTCTTGTATCCTGAGATGATTGATGATGACACACCTATAGTTATAATCGTTCAATGTTAGGATGATGATTCCATACTCACCTACCTTGGTGCGGAAGACTCATTTATTCATCGGTCATTACATTCTCGAGACAAAAACCATGTTGAATGAATCAACTATCGAGATCAAAATTCATACTTAGGATGACCCGCACATCCTAAATATCGGGCAATATTTAGATGTTACCGAATAGGAAGCCATCACTTCTTTTCTCTGAGATCATAACCACGCCTTCACTTGGTCTTAGCGAGACATGTCCAGTATTGATCCCACCATAGTGGTCCACAATATCGTAACCGTTCCTGATGCCAAACCTATCAAACAAAAGTTGAGGAAAATGCACCCTCACATTGCTCTTCTCGTCAAAGAAGAAATTCAGTTCCTTATTTCGGTTTCCTTCATCTTACCCATTGATTATCCTCATTGGATTTCTAACAATGTACTTATTACTAAAGAAACAGGGGGACTCTGCATTTGCACAAACTTCCATGACCTCAAACTAGCCTACCCAAAACATGACTTTCCCTTGCACGTATTGATTAATTGGTTGATCTCACCACTGGGTCATGAGATGCTCTCCCTCATGGATGGCTTCTCGGGTTATAACAAAATTTTTCTTTCCCCTGAAAGATCAACACAAGACCACATTCATTACCCCTTGGGGAAGCTTTTGCTATCGAGTCATGCCTTTTGGCCTTAAAAACACTGGTGCTACATATCAGTGTGCTATGACTTATATCTTCCATGATATTATGCATCACATATTAGAAGATTACATGGATGATCTCTTTGACAAATCTAAACATCACGCCGAGCACCTCACCGTCCTCGAGACCATCTTTGACTACCTCATTAAATATTGTGTCTGCCTTCAACCTAAAAAGCGCGTCTTCACGGTTCTCTTAGGAAAACTCCTAGGATTTATTGTTTCCCTCTGTGGTATAAAATTTGACCCTACTAAATTCAAGGCCATTCTGGAAATGCCTCCGCCCACTAACCTTAAACAAATACGTAGCCTGCAAGGTAAATTATAGTCCATTCACCATTTCATTTCACAATTATCTGATCGGTGTCAACCATTTCATCATCTACTTAGGAAGGATGTCTCCTTTAAATGGGATGATGACTATCATAAAGCTTTTGAGACCCTAAAACAATACCTTCTCCAACCACCCGTACTTATTCCACCTAAAGATGATCAACCTTTTTACCTATACATATCAACTACCAATCATTCCTTGGAAGCCATACCACTCATCTCCACAAAAGCTAAGAAAATATGTGAGTTTATTAACCATCACATAATTTGTTGCTTTGGTGTCCCTCATTGCCTCATCACCGTGAATGGAAAATAATTCAAAAATAAAACACTACAAAAACTTTGTGATGCGTTTGGCATTCACTTAGTTTCTCATCACCCTATTACCCACAAACCAACAGCCAAGCTGAATCCACTAACGAAAACCTCAAAAAATTATCATGAAAGTGGTTGACGATCTTTGGGAAGGATTAGCATACGCACATTCCTGTTGCCTTATGGGAATCTTTGCACTAGTATCCACACTTCCACTACGGCCACACCCTTTTCTCTCGGTCTACGGTATAGAGGCTATTCTACCTCTCGAAGTACATATCCCCTCACTCCACATTTCTCTCGGGACATGCTTATTGATGATGAATTTTGTCGGGACCACTTAGCACAACTAGATTTATTAGACTAATGTCATCTTAACACTCTGGATCACCTTTAAGTTTACCAACAATGTATTAAATGTGCTTATGACAAACATGTTCATGAAGGAACCTTCTAATTTGGTGACCTTGTCTTGATAGAAAATCAACGCGTAACCAAAGCGAAAAAAAAGTAAATGGGGAAAATTCACTCCTATATGGCTTGGACCATACATTATAACTCATACCTATGGATCAGTGCCTATCGTTTTCTGACTTGAGGGTAAACCCAAACTGAGCCCCTTAACACATTGCATCTTCGACCATTCTATTGTTGACTCATTATCCTACCTCACTCTTTGTCTCTTTACAGGCTCGTCCCTTGAGTGCTATTCACTCCATACACCTCCCTAACGATTAAACAAGAGTCATGTGAGTACCGTCACTTGTTATCTATTTTGAATATGTGTACCACGACACTTTGCACATAGCATGATTCTCATGGATACTTTTCGTCTACCTTTAGATGAGATCCCATGGTCGTTCAACCTTGCCTTTTGAACAAGATTCCTATCCTTCACCTAGGTCTTGTCCATGATTTCAAATACCTTTAATGGGACCAAACTCATTGAGTCAAACTTCTAATAAAAATATGAATCCCTCAAAAGGACATCTTCCTCTCGACAAAATTGCTGCTATAAATAGACTGCTCCCTCGAAGGAAAGCTATGTGAAGCTTTCAAAAAAAAAAAAAACGAGAAAAACTGAAGCTTCCCACATCGATCAACTTCACGAATACCTCAAGGATTACCATATTATTTATCCCATATAGACTTCCCGCATCGATCAGTCTATCTCAACAAAAACCTTTTAGTCATGGACTTGCCCATTGTGACTTTGGACCTCTTGCCCAAAAGCCATGTCACTCCAAACCATATAATATTAACTACCTTTCACCGATAACCATATAATTTTTCACTCTCATTTCCTCAATCACCTCAAGGGACATCTTGGAATTTTGACATTTGGTGATCCTGTGACTACTTTCACCGTAGAACCGTTAATCATGCAATGCCTTTCGGGTCTTGTGTTCATCACCCCCTCCAAGGTATGATCTACTCAGTATGATCCTACCCAATCAGGTGGCTTTATTGCCTCCTCTTATCTTTACACCATCTTTGTTTACATTTTGATTACCTTATATAGGACTTGGTCCTCAACGCTTACCTTTGGGGTAGTCTTCCCCTTTTGCCATAATCACCTTCACCTACATCCTTTTACCTATACTCTACCCACACCTATTAAACCTAAACCCACAACATGCACACAAACCTACTAACTCACTTTCATATTCTTCCCTAGCTCATGGGAGAACTACATCGAGTCGAGGTCCCTTTTCGCGGGGGACTATGTAGGCAGCACTTCGAGGGCATGGGGCCCTTGGAGGTTAGCTCGGCTATCCTCTAACCTCAACAATTCATCTTCCATGTACCTCACATTACATCACACCTAACTTTGTTTCCCTTTTATACCCAACATTGGAAATTAAACCACATACATACCAAGTTGTTTCATATTTTAAACATTATCACAACATACATTTATTACGCCTACTTTTTCTCTATCATCACTATGCATAGATTATACCACATCTCACATATGACCTATATTATCATTCATTGCATAAAATAATGAATCACCACTTCACCTACTTTCAAATCGATCCATGCCTATAACCTAACTCAACCATGCCTATAACCTGACTCAACCATGCCTATAACCTAACTTGATCCATGCCTAAATCAACCTGACTCGATCCATTTCTAAACCAACATAACTCCATCATGCCTAACTCACCTAATTTTAAACCACATTAAAGTAACAAATCCATATCTCATCTAACATAATCCATACATCCAATATCTCATAAACATATTAACACATCACAAAATACCATGAATCTCATCGTATAAATCAATAAATGTGTATCTCAAAATACATGCCTATCTCATCATGGCCATCATCTCAAAAATGTTGGCACGCAGGCCGATATACAATACAAAATGTCATCGGCATGCATGCCGGTCTCATATATACACAACGAATGAATGAATCAATACAAAAATATTTGGCACGCAGTCGATATATGCTCACAATATACAACAATCACTCATACATCCTCACTATCTCTAGCACGCAGCCGGCATATATATAAAAATGCTCACTAGTATACGAGAAAAAGTCGGTGGCCATATATTGAACATATCAACGGATGTCATCCATCCCTATGTCACCTGAACCCTTGGCCTCCTATGTCCCTACTAGCACATCACCTAGCTCTGGTCACTTTGTGCACTAGTGGCCTCTCCTGATCGGGCCTCAGAGCTCGTTGACCTCATGTGCTCTCCACACTATGTGTGTGGGATCTCATCCTCTCACTAGACGCTTGTTGTGCCTTGTACTCTCTGTAAGAGAGGAAGTCTATCCCAGCACCATGAGCTGGTCTTGATAGTATCACACCTCACCTAGGGAATCCCATAACCTAGATATAGGCATGGCCTGTGGTGGTCCTATAGTTCTTAGCCTCTATACCTACCCTGCGCTAGCCTGTGAACTGGGACTAGCTCTCTCCACCTATGGTGGTGCCCTCTACCCTTGTGCCTGTGGTGGCGCCCCTATCCCTGTGCCTGTATCTAGGCCTATAAGGCCCCAATCTGTGTTTGGACTATGGCCAATCGGCCTGTAACCCCGATACACAGGCACGAAGGGTTGCCACCGACCTTCTCCATCTCCTCCATCTACCATTTGGGCTGTGGGCTGGCCGCTTTGTACTCATAGCTCTACTACCTATGCCTCTGACCCCTCCACCGGTGTATGTAGTATACCTATCTGCACAGATCAATGTCGCTACCTTCCCTTGTAGGGCGTCTCTCTACATTGTCATGGTAGCTAAGTCAGGATGCCCTAGTCTAGGTGGTATGGCTTGTGCATGAATCCTCCAGCCTCCCACCACTACCTATACTCGTCACAGCATCCAACGTCATCAATCTACCAATCCACTGGCTACTCCTCCTCTCCTATAGGAACTGTAGGATGTGGTAGAGGTAAAGGCCTCTCCACGTCATCTCTTGGATACTTTGGGAAGGATGGAGGGATGTCTTGTAAAATCTTGAACTGCTGCGTTAGACCCTATCTACTGGGCTCATCTCATCCTCCCGGCACGGTGACCTTGTATCCACCTCTCTAGTTAGAGCTCAGCTAGCTCCTCATGCATGTACCTATATGAGGGGAATACCACATATGGACTCTACATAATGTCCACTCCAGGATAACTACCGAAAATGGGCCACATCATATGTCAACCTATTCGACCTTCGCTCTCCTACCACCGACACCCATCTCCCTGTATCCCAATGACACATATCTCACTGGAATGCATCTACTGGGCATCCCTATTGGTTGAACACGAGAATATGTGCTCATAGGCCCAATAGTGCATTATAAATGTACAACACAAAGGCTAAACCTACGCATCTACCCATATGCCCATAGCTCTCTATATCTGAGCACTAAGAATCTTTGGTGCCCAGGTGCCCAGAAAACCATGTCTTGTACACCATCATATCATGGAGTACCCCCATCAGTGATTGGGAAAGCGTCCACCCTCTACATCGGGTAGTGCATAGTAGTACACTGCCTCCATCAATAAAACCACTAGCCTCATCTCATCCGAACGGGCTAGGTACATCTCACCATAGCTAAAACTGGCACTATGGAATCTCATCTCTGTCGCCACCTCACCAAATACAGGTCCCGATCAGCTCCACTGAGGCCTTGTAGGAGATAGAGTACACCTAGGCCCCTAATATGGGTAACCACAATATCCGGAACACATCCTCTAGGGTGATAGTCATCTCACCCATTGGAAGGTGGAATGTGTTGGTCGCGAAGTCCCATCTATCGACGAGCACAACCATCAAACTGGGCTACCGAAGAACATTTCAGTAGTTCCAAATACCACTCAATCCCACTACCTCCATGTGCTACAGCTCCAGGGACTTACTAAGCTACGCAATGTCACTAACAACGGCGCAACCCTATCCCACATATGTAACTATGATCTCCCCTGCATCCAATCCAAGCACAACATTAATCTACCTTTACCATGACCATATTCATCAATTATCATTACCCACCACCCTATTTTTACCCTATCAACCTCAACCACCTAACCTACATCACTTTTGGACCCTTGTGCCTAAAATCCCGACCGGTGTCAATTCATCCTAACCAACTCACGGTCACCCTTTAACCGACATCGGTCACCTATTTGCTGCAACCGATGCCGGTTCAATGTACTAACCAAAGTTACCATGTAATCGCATCGGTCAACTATTAGGTGAACAATCCTAGTTCTACCCTACCGATGCTAGCCAAGCTTGACCGACACTAGTCAATGTTGCGAGAAAAATCCATGACTTCCCAAACCCCCTTTCTTGTAAACCCTCCGACCTGTCCCTTTACCCCACCTATAATGACCTACACTATCCCAAAACCCCTACCCATCCCACCTATCCAGGTTCCTACCCTCCCCCTCTTTTTTCCCCATTTTTCCCCCATACCCACATTTCACTTTTGCCCACCCATAAAAACAAAAACCCACAAAACCCTAAAAATAACAACTATTACAACCTCTAATCTATCTAATTCACCCTATAGAGTTAGGCACTTACCTCATCGCATTGCCACCGTCTCGGTGGCATGTCTAGCTGCTTGTGCCGGTGGTCCGCTTGAGCCCTCTCTAGCCTCTGCCATCACTAAATATCTACCCACACCCTCCAACCAATCGAATCCCTCGCAAAGATCTCATGGACCCACTACTCACCAACCCAACCACCATCAAATCACACTGCCAACTCACTGTCCCATTTCCTCTGACACTTTTCTCACTTTTCTCTCTTTTTTGTCATTTCTTCACTTTGCAAATAACAAATGAATAATAAAAACATGGATTTTTTATTTTTATACAAAACCTAACCTAACCGACGTCGGTTCCCCTAAACCGGCATCGGTCTCGTGCCCTACCTCACCGTCATCGGTTTTCCTATACCGACATCGGTTATACATGACTGCCATCGATCAACCTAACCTACACATTGCCCATACTTTTCCATTTTACCCCACCCTCTATCTTGCTCTTTACCCCATCCAACCTTTACCCAACCCACTACCTTACCTTTCCTGACCTCATCATTTACTATCTCCATTTGTCCTCCTTTGGGGAATCCTTATTTTACCCCTACCTTGGCCTTACCTGTGCCACAACCTAGATATTTAGACCTAGACCATCGATAGTGACCTTAGACGTCATGTGTTCGCTATACCTTACGGTAATGTTACCTGTGTTGATTGACCTAATGACCTTACCTAGCCTATTACCGTGACCATTTATCCTAACCCTACCTTTGGTGTACTGAAACATACCTAAATGTTCCTACACCTAACCTACATTGTGTTTCCCACCATATCCTATACCTTGGATACCAGATTCACTTCTACCTTGTTTGGATAAACCTATTGACCTTAGATGATGTAGAGTTTACTGCTCTTTTTAACCTAGTAGCGTCTTTGCGGTTTATAGGTGTTCGTGTATTTGATGTTGCTACCTGTGACCCTAACCCATTACCTAGATTTCCTGCCTAGACATTTCACCCTTTGTCCCTGTACCCACTTGCCTTTTCATGACATTTACCTTTTATCAACCCACTCACCACTTGGTTTACTACCTCATCGAGTTCTGGTTTGAGGGGGATCACCTTCACCCACACATGGGGCAACCAAATCTTATTTTTGTTAGCATTGCTTACCAATACAAGCTACGCAACAAAAAGGGGCAAAATGTAGACACTAATATTAGGTCACACTCCCCTTTTGTCCCTCGACATATAAGCACCCTTTATTACATTTACCTAGACATGACCCTTTACCCCACCAATATTAATTTAATTAATTCAATTAAATTAATGCATTATCCTCACTATATTTATTATTTAAATAATATCCACACATACAATTCACTTAGACACCTCACCAAGCTAACTCAACCTAAGACCTATTCTTAGCAAGTTCCCATAACTAACTAAGACTTACCCAAACCCTAAAAATCAACACCTACATTCCCTCTAACCACATTCCCGCATGATTACAAGAAGCTCCGAGTCTAATCCATGGGATAATGACACGAGATCTAAGAAAATCAAGAGGATCTCCTAAGTTTATTAAACCTAGGAAATCCCGCCTTGGCCAACATCATCGGTTACCCCTAACCATCGCCGATTAAAGCGGACCACCGTCAGTTACCCCTTTTAACCTAAAACAACCTTATTCTCGAGGTTGAAAGTTGGAAAAAAATTTGGGAGAAATTTTACGAGCAAGAATACATCTCATAGAGATAACACATCTTGAGAGAGCCAATTCAGTGAAAACTCACATCCAAAGGAAGGAGATTGAGCATCTTCTCTGCGTAGCCATCCCAACCTTGATCTGATCTATCCAAGCAAAGAGGAGTGTACATACAGCCCATGTAGAAGCTTTTCTTCAGTTGGTGATCACTTGCAACCTTCAAGCCCATCATCAACACCTCCATCCCTCACACACAGGCCTTTAGGAATGGAATCCAAGTAAGTACAACATCATACTTTCCTGGTTATTTCCTTTCTTCATCATTTTATCATCCATTTGTTTACCTTGCCTCCCTATTGACCTTCTCCACACTCCCACCTCAATATACCCATTAAAACCTCACAAAATCCTACTCTTGTCACCCAATACCTTGTCTGACCAACCAAAGTCCTTTGTGCAATCACAATGGAGACCAAAATCTGTTCTCGTGACATTTCTAGATCTCACGATGAATCGGTAACAGATTATACCTAACTACCGTCGGTCACCCCTAACCAACACCCGGTCTCTGTGTTTTCCCACACTGACCACGAGCAGAGACCTACCCACCTAATTTTATCTTACCCTCCTTCACTTGTGACCTACCCGAGACCTTATTAGACCCATGAGAGACCCAAAACCAACAATTTGACCTTTGGATTCTATTCTAGCTTAGCATGTTAGATTAGATCTATTTTCTTATTGTGTTTTTAAGTGAGATAACTAAATCATTTTAAAATAAAAATAGGATTTACTTTATTTATAACATTGAATTGTTTAAAAAGTGGATTAACAGCCATCTAGGAAGTATCATACTTCCCGATCTAGCTCACGCCAGGCAGGTTCACGCCCATATTGTTTACTTCCTTACGGTGGTCTTGTTTTCATTACAGGTAGTTCCTCCTAGCCAAAGGAAGCTCTCACGATCAGCTATGGATTTGGAAGTCATACGCGTGTAACCACCCATCAATTGACATTTGAACAGGCATTCCTTGTACGCCCATTACCCTATTTGTTTCATCAACACTTGAAAGAAACAATCTAAGAAAAAGGTAAAACAGAAATATTTAAGAATCACACGAGATCTCATCCTTATTGATAGTTTTGTGGCATTTTTAATTTCATTTTTCAGAAGATCTTTCATCTGTCATTGAAAATAAGAAGTTTAAAATCACTTCACCTTCATTTGTTGATAGAGATTACTTGCAAGCCTTTGGGGTACCTTAGGTGTGATTTGATCGAGAGATTTTGATGTTTAATTGAGTCCTTTAACTCAAGCCTTTGTGTTGAGGTCTCAAAGATTGTGTGAAGAGTGCAAACTTGGGCCTCCATTTGTGTATCTCTTTTTGTTGAAAGAACATCATGACTATTTTGAAGTATTTTATTTGATAGTTATTCAAATGTTATAGAGGTTTTCAAAGATTTGGCATAGTCAAGTTTGTCTTGTCAATATCCCACCAAAAATCATTCTAAACAACTTATCCTACCCTATTTTGCCCATGTTTTGACCTGTATACCCACAGAAGATCAAAATCCATTTGCTAAATTATGCAGAAAATATGAAGATTTCAAAATGTCTTTAGTAACCCTTGCCTTGCATTGAAAGTATCTCCATAATCTGGAAGTAACAACTTGTGAAAGTTAGATTTGGAGTGTTGATCATATTTTCCCAAGGCCCTTTTTATACTATTTACATAAATTGAGGGGTATCTTTGTCTCCTTCACCATTTGAGGGTTACAAAATAGGTCCTCTTACCTTGGTTGAAAGGCACAACCTAAAACAGTTAGGACAAGATCAAGTCCTATTTGAGTGCTATCCATCTCTCCACAAATTTGAGTGCCGCTAGATCACATCCACAGGCTACAAATGACATACATCACGATCTATCTATCTTCAAGATTCATTCCATATCTTTGATGTCTTCAAACCTGAAAAGGAGAACAAATTTGGTTACCAACATGTGGGATAAAAGATAAAGTTGAATTAGAAGAGATACACATGATTAGAGGGATTTTATCAGCTTTATCAACTCATGGGAGTTGAAGATGATTTAATTAATCAACCAGATTAATTAATAGGCTAATATATACTTATAAATCTATTTAGAGGTGATTTAGAGGAAAATAGCTAGGATTTGAATGATTTGAAAGGAGGATTTAAGTAAAAATAGAATTTATTGATTAAATACAAGTTTATACAAGGATTAATTAACTAATGATAGTTAATTGATTGATTCGAAGAGGATTATAATGAACGAAGTTTCGTAAATTGGCATCCAGAATGGTGTAAAGGCTAGTTAATTAATGAAGTGTTGTTGATTGACCGAAATAGAGGGGAACATTAGTTAATTAGTAGAAAATCACCAATTATAATGGAAATGATGGGAAAGAGGGTAATTAGTGCAATCTTAGTATTAAAAATACATAAGAGGATTTTAGGTGTTAACACTTACTTAGGAATCATATGAAAAGTACTATGTAATCTGGACTAGATAATTACCCAGTGTGTGATTTTGTGTCTACAAGGTGGAAGTTATATAGAATAACACGTGATTTCCCATTTGAAATAAACAATGACTTAGAATTCTTGGAGGAATTTATAAAAATTTCCCTAACCATCAAAATATCAAATGTGAATTCCACTTATGTAATCTTTTCTTTGGGTCACATGTCATATTTTGCTGGGTCACATGTCTATGTGGGGGAGTCTCAATTAAGAGCCTTTTCTTATACCATACAAAATCAAATAGATTGGGATAAAAGAAAAAACAAATAGTTTGAGAAGGTGAAGACAAAGGTCTCATGCACAAGGACTCAATATATCAAGCCTGTTGGATAGCTCAAAACATTTAGGGATTTGGCATATTAGCCCAAGATTCGAGAACCATCATTTTACACATCTTAAATAAAACATTACAAGTGTTCAAAAATTATCTCCACAGATAGAGTTTACAAAATAATTGATTTGGTATGAAAGGATATGGGATACCTTGAACATTCCCTTAACAAGAAGAAGGTAATGTCTCCAATAAATTTGATATGGTCAATAAACGAAAAATGGAAATTCCAAACATGATTCTCGAACTTGTCAAACATAGGGACGAAAGTGGATTGGAATGCAATTTACACCACCACTTATTCTTTTCCCCATGCCTTCATTGCAATAAGAAACATTGTAAAACACTGAAGCATTTGAAAAATGGCACAAAGAAGTTGAAGAAAATGATGGGTTACGTGTCTCAAAGGAAAAAAACATGAGAAATTCATAAAAGTGTTTTTTACTTGATTAAATATTTGGAGGAAAATATGTTTAGACCAACCTTCGGAAAATGATTTTTAAGAGGACTTGCAAAAACAAGGAAGAGTGGTGGAATATTATGAGCTCATTAATTGAATAAATAATGTCATTGTTTATATTTCCCCCTTGTTTGAATTTGAACACATTTTATGAATTTTTCTTAATTTAAAGTAGAGGTTGTGTGAATTTTGTTGGATTAGTATGTAAATCTTTTCTATCCTAAAATTTTAACTAAAAATCCTAAAAAAGAACTTAGTTTTGTGTACTAATCAGTGAGAAAATAAATTTTGACCAAGATGTGAAGTTTTGGGAAAAAATTCTAAAAGGGGAGCTGACTTCGGAGTACCTTATTTGACTTTGGAGTACCTTGGCTCACTTTGGAGTACCTCAACTTGCTTCAGAGTGTTATGTCTTGGGTCACTTTAGAGTGTCTTGGATTTCTTTGGAGTATCTTAGTTTACTTGAGTGCTCTCAACTCACCTTGAGATATCCCGATCACTTTGAAGTCTCTCCGAGATGTTGTAGAATTTGACCTTAGATTTCGGGATCCTTCTAGCCTATAACATCAAATAATAAAAGATGAAATCTTACCAACTCGAGCATACATCTAGTACATATTTACAGATGCTAATTTTAGAATAAATCATTTAATATATTTTATCAATTGATTCCCTTAATCATCTCCATTATTTCGTCTGAAATATGGAGATGATCTAAATCCCTATTTCTACTATTTAAATATAGATTCTTCTTATAGTTGTAGGCATCAGTGAGGATGTTGGATTATATAATTTCCCCTCATCGACTGTAATAAGTTAGAAAAAAATAAATATGCTATTGTAATTCTCTTTGTATGATCTAAAATTTTGAAATCAATGGAGATTGTTGCTCTGGTGAATTAGTGTACAACCATTGTTCTAATCAACAAGAGAGAAAAGGCCCACTCACCACGAGACTCGAGCTCTTTTGGTACCTTATATATCATCGATTTGTGTTGAGTTATGTATGATTCATCCATATAATTGTTTTCATGTTCATTGTTTAGTCTAATCCATATTTATTCCTTTCTTTATATTAATTCATCTATGTTAGTTTCATTCATCTAATAGTTATTAAATGTTCTAAGTTATTTTCTCATAGTAGTTTTATGTGTTCAATAATGTAAGAAATTTCATTTCAAGAACTTCATATTCTTTTACTTTCAATCCATCAACTTGATTTCAGTAAGTGTGCTTTCCTTTAAAATCTTTGTGAATTTAATTTTAAATAATTTAAATTGTTTTAAAGTTGTGTGACTATTTAAATTCTACAAGTTAACTTGTTACATTCGATTCCATTGGTTTGTGCAATCTTCATTATAACATACATTGAATTTTAGTTTCAAAAATTAGAATTAGAAAAACCTCCTAAATAAAGGAACATCACCAAACAATTATTAGTTTCCTAAAAATATCTTATTGCATATTGCCTTTGGCCACTTCCCTAGTTATAATGACATCAACAAGATTGATTAAATGTTAAACCAACAACGAGGCTCATAAAGTTCCCCTAGAGCTAGTGACTAAATTGGGTCCTTGTGTTTGCTCGTATGCTTGGAGTATGGTATTTTTTTGTGTCGGAGGAGATTCATTATTGATCACTTTTTTCACTTTGGTTTTTCTATAAGATTGTTGGTTGTACATGTAACATGTAAAATAGATAACTAGCTACACATTCCCACAAAACACATCAAATATAATAAAAACATGCTTTGAATGTGTAATTTTATTGACCTTAGTGATCACCTAAAGAGTTAACTTATGACTGAGAACTGCACTACATCTCAGACTCCATATAGTTATTTGTGCTTGTGTGTGTAATGATTCCCTAAGTTTCCCATGTGCAAGTTGCACAATGATAAAAAATAGATCTAGATAGTTCTAAGTATGAAGAATGTGTGTGATGGAATAAAATAAAATCCCCTCATATGTTGTGTATGGAGATCAATGCAGCCCTTGTCCCTTGCATGGATGTGCTAGATGTATGCTTTGTAATTCTCTTATGCCTTTGTGTAATATCAGGTCATGATAAATAATGCTTATTATGCTTGGCCCATTATTTGAGAGCAATAAATAAGTATATATATGATTACCTTGTTTGAATTTTGTAATTGATAACTGAAAGGATGAACCAAAGTGTTAAAAGGTGACCAAGAAGTGAAATGGACCCAAAAGAGTAAGAATAGGATAAAGAAGGGTAAGAGTGCCCAAGAGGGATAGGAGCACCTGAGCACTTCTTTCCTAGCTAATAACTAGTGTTCAAAGCCATCCAATGATAAATTATTCAAAATATGGTAGAGCTATAAGATGTGTAAATCCAATAAAGTGCAGGAGATAGTAACCTAAAGGCCTAAAGGCCTAAAGGAGTTGTGAACCACTAGTTTTCTTGCTTAAGAATCATGTATACATTAGTATTATTTAAGTCCTAGAAATTTACCCAAGTGAATATATTTTGTGTCTACATTTACCCCAACTTTATGTTATTGAGTGAATAATCGATAACATAAGGTAGATAGAAGATGAGTACCTTATGGAATCCAGAAGAGAAGTGTAGCCGATAGCATGCCTAGTGGACAAGTATCCGTGTGAAGCTTGAAGTGATCATAATGTGAAGTATGTAAACTAGGAAAGAGAGGTAGAACCTAGGGGTGAAGTGTATGCACAATAGTGTGCTATTGGAGATTTTTCTTATTGATGTGAGATGCTTCTTGTTTCTTGTAAGGACATACCTGTAAAAATAAGAGAAAAAGAGTAGTCAAAGTCTCACCTATGAAACATTAAAGTAATGTATGTATAAGTAAGTAAAGAGCCAAGGAAAGAGTGCAACTGATGTATGATAAAGTAAAGGATAGAAATCTATCCTACTTTCTTTGGAGATGTTGTGGATTTGGGTGTCCTATTTCCAAGGGTGAGGTTTTTTAGCAATCTCACACCAAGAGTGATTTTTTTGGGCAATCACATGCCAAGGGTGAGTATTTTGGGCGATATCATGCAAAGGAAAAGTTTTTGGGTTATCTCATGCCAAGAGAAGAGTGTTAGGGAGAGATGTTTTCTTTATCTCCTTCCATGATGTTTCCAAAATAAGTTCTACTACAGATTGGAATGTTCTGATTTGTAACCAAATTGTAGCTGATTGAATGAATTCTATAACTAAAGGAAAGTGACGATATTATAGATCCATTCTCAAATTACTTTGTGTTGAACGAGAAATTGTTTTATTTTTCCCTAGGACACAAGTGCCCAGGTGGGACACAAGTTCCCACCATTCTTGTCAAATCTTGGGTGCTAGTGTCTTCTATGTGTTTGTGTTCCAAGTCTGATTTTGGACCATTATGTAATTGTGTGCCTTTGCCATTTTTATACTATGTTATTCGATCTGGAGTTAAATCTTTGTAGGAAGGGTGATTTTTAACCTAATAAATGCCCTCCTTGTTTAGGGTGTATGTGAAGAATGTAGGAGGAAACATCCGAAACAAGAGGACCTAAACTTGATATGCATATATGAGATTAAATACACTGTAAGGATATGAGATGTGCATGGTAGAAACTAAGGAACATGTAAACAAGATAAGATATAAACAAGTACTAGTGTAAACTAGATATCATGTAGTAGAAGGCAGTGTAGAAAATAATTATGAAGACAAGAGGTACCATGAAAAGTGGGTTTCATATATGAGACATTGCTCACAATGTCACAAGACAATCAGAGCCAAAGTGGCCATAAGAAAAAATGATCAAGAAAGACATAGCGCATAACCCATACGCAATGGAAAACAAGAGAAAGATAAAAGTAACATATTGATTTAATAAAAATTTACTATTAAAACATATTTCGAGTAACTAAATTTTTATATATAATAGGATGTAGTAAAATACGAGATGCTAATTACTTAAATAATGTAAGACTATAAGAAAATGAGAGAGATAAGTGACTTAGCTAATTTATGTGCAATCTGCATGTGATCGAGACTCTGCATATGTTGGATATGGTGGGAAATGATGTCACGGGATCTCGTAAAAGGTTATAAAACTCTGCACTTATCCATAAAGGGGCTCCCACGGGAGGATAGAGGCACTTGGGCACTAGTGGCTGGTTACTGGCACTAACAACTATGAGAATCTTCGGGATCTATTTCATTTATGAGTCTAAAGACTATCACTTTAATATCTATTTATTACATCACCTTTGTTGTTAGGGTTTTGCTAATGCACCGTACTCTACAAGAAAAACCCTAGCTACCTACACAAGTTCACAAACACATCAAATATGAATGAAAAATGTAAAATTTGAAGTTAGAATGATCCTAATGGTCACCCAAAGAGTGAAATTATTACTTTGGCGTTGCACTACATTCCAAAATCCATATAGTTATGTGTGCTTGTCTATGAAATAGTGCCCTTAGGTTTCCATCACACCAATGATGCCAGGATAGTGGGCTATAGCTAGATGAGATACAAAAATGTGTGATATATAATTCAACACTTCCCCTTGCAATGTAGTATATGCAGACCAAAAATGTAGTCCCTTTGATGGTAGTGATAGTATGTAGATGTGATTCCGCTTTGAATTATTAGCTAGGATAATAGTATGCATATTGTATATATATGGATCTCTTTTTTGAATTTCAACACTAATGATATAAAAAGGATGACTATGAGCATGAGATTAAGGAAAAATAAGAGAAAATGCCTACCATAAATGCCAAATAGTGTAAAAAGAAAAAAGAGGAAAAAAACACCCAAAATGGACCCAAGCACTTGAGTGCCAAAGATGTGTCGAGAATGGGTCTTGGTGTCCCGAGATAAATGAAAAAATATGTTAACAAATAGATAGACAAAGACCCCTTTGACTGACGAGAAGTGGATATAGAAATGACATATATGGAAGAGAAGTACACATCAAAGCAATAAAAGATATATATGGACCAAAGATGGTGTCACTAGTGAATATTGTTCTTGCTCAAGATCAATTTATATAAACGCACACTTTGAGGACATAGAATAGTAATATGTGTGTGATTTTGTATCTACATTTTCCCCACTTCATGGTATTTGAATAAAATTCAAGTAGTGTAAAGGAAGTAAGGAACGTATGTATATAAAGTCTGAAGAAGTTGTATTACTGAAAGTATGTGTAGAATATTGAAACTTGGAGCATGGTGAACCATGGATCAATGTTTTGACCCATGTGGCATAAGTGGAGATAGAAAATTGTCATAAGGATCACTTGGAGATACAATTGAAATGATTTGGAGATTGGAGATTTTGAATTTTTGTCCAAGGTGATAGAAGAGGTAGGACGTGAAGAATTCCCGATCTAATTTTGTTTGAAAATGGAAGGATTTGGGAATCCTAATGTCAAAGGAAGAGTATTGGGGAGAGACGTCTAGTTTTACTTTCCACCTATCATTACATCCTTAAAAATTCTAACCGTTGCAAACAAATAAAGACAAAATTTAGCTCCTAATTATCTCTGATTGAAAAATTATTTGTTGCAATTTAAGAACTCATATAGGAGTAGTATATAATGCTAGAGGAGATTATGACCCATATGGCACAAATAGTGTGACAAATAGAGTTATAAGTCTTAAGATATGAGTGAAACTATGTAACGTGTATTAGTTGGAGAAATAGTGGCAAATAATAAGCGTAGTAGATGATAAAGTTGAATTATGATATATAATAATAGTGAAAAGGTGAATAGTTATTTCTTTTTACCTAGAGTGTTTGAGATTTGAGCTCTAAGCTATGAAAATGCCACATGTGAGAGAAACCGAGTTTGATAAGATTTGAGAGAGTAGTGGTGGGTGTGGCTTCGTAGATGACCGAGTAGTGGGTATGTATAATTATTTATAGAAAAACTTGTAAAATATGTTCATTTGTATCGATTTTAGGAAAAAATATACTATTGAAGTTTTTTGGCATTGTTGACTAGGGAAAAATTGGGTAGGGAATTTGTGTCCCTAAGGATACGAGTGCCTAATACCTGGAGTTAGTGACCAACGTTTGGACACTAGTGACCTGCTCTTTGGCACTGACGTCCCAGGCTAGGGTTTTGGCATTTTTTTGTTAAATTCATATATTACGATTAATTTGATGCTATGGGGAGTGATATGTTAGTATGTATTATGTGCTAATAGTATAATCTCATTTCTTTCGTGTTGTGCGAAAGGGATATACACTCTAGATATTTTCGTAAATCAAGACTATCACTTGAGTACATTGCTTACTTTGGGGTTGTTAGATGTGAAGTGGAATATATTGGACCATGCCACTGTAGCACATTACTAGATTAGGGAGATACCCCATATTATGCCTATGTTTACAGCATTGTGTGAGAGATGGTGCATACATACATGTACATTCTAGTTATTAACACATGAGACAATTGTGACCTTATAGGATGTATATAGGATACTACGGTTTCCTATAGTAGGAGAGAGAGTAAAGATCATGCCTATAGTGGATGCTCATAGTCAAATGAGGGAAACATGATGGTATTTTATAGGGATATGGGTACATGCAAAGACACATATTAGTTTGGATGCTATTTTGAGATATGGGGTTCCACAATTACAGAAATTTATTGTAGTGATTATAGCTTCATCAGTGGCAGTGGAGGGTGGTGGAGTGGGGATTTTGTATCATACACATTATATTTTTCGAGAGGATAAAGGAGAATGGTACTAGATATGCCTCGACATGGTGTCTATTGGCCCATTTATACATGCACTTATATAGATTCACTTAGGAGGATCATGGAGGTGGAATAGGAGCTACTACATTGTTACATGTGTGGGCATATGAGCATATTGCAATATTGAGGCCACTTAGTGGGCCACGAGCTGATTGGGCTCAACTTGAGATTTTTTTTGCAAGGTAGGTGGGTACTCATAGTAGGAGGATGGGTATGACCATATCTAGGTTGATTATAGATCAAACAGGCCATGGGATAATTATTTAGAGGTTGTATAGAGACTATGAAGGATGGTGTGGAGCTGCAGGTGCATTCGTAACACCATGTGGCTAGAGGATCACTTTCGAGGGTGACTAAGTTATTCTAGGGTGAGAAAGTATCGAATTAGTTTAAAATTTCCCAATATATGCCCCTAGATATATATACATGGTGTCTATATACAAGGGTGTCTATACACCAGGAGCGAGGCCAAGCCCGACCGGGAGCACAACTAGCACATCCAAGTCTAGATGAGGTGGATGCGGCTATCAAACATATACATGTTGATGAAGTGGGGTGTACTAAGGCATATATTGAGTGGTGGGTGACACACTAATGGGTGTTTCTATTTCTAGTAGTGGTGCGTAGATGGTGGACAAGAAGTTGGAGGAATAGAGGTGGGAACCTACCCCGATGTAGATGATATAGCAGCAACGAGAGCAAAGCGTAATTATCTTTGATTTTTCTATGTGATTTTTTTAATTTTTTGATGGATAGAACATATGAAAACAAATATAGACTCTAATTAATGTTTATTATGGGATTATAGGTGATGATTATTGGTCACGATTGTGGACACCTCCATACGCACATTGACTCAAAACATGTGCCCATATTTGATCATGGGAGGAGGTATGCTAGAGTGGGTTAATACTATTATGGGAAAAACATGTCCATTTATTTGAGCCACTTTGGCTATAATAGTGCTTGACATGCATGGTTGAGTGAGTGCGATAAGGCTCATCTAGAGGCAAAGCGAGTGAAAGAGGCTATAGGTGGAGGAGACATAGATCAAGATATTTGTGTGTGATATGTGGAGCTACAAGGTTAATATGCTAAGCATAAGGTGGGGCTTGCTATGTTATAGAGTTAGGTAGAGAGGTATATAGGTTGAGATCATTGATGTAGAGTGAGAGACAAAACCTCTACTTCTAGATCTCTCGTGATACTATATAATGATAACGAGGATGATGGATGATGTATTGTATATGATATATCAAAACATGGGGATTACCCCTAGTGATTGTATTTTGAAACTTATGATTTTGGATGATACATGTATAGATGGATGTTGATGTTGCATTGTATACTATGTGATGATTATGATTTTTATATGGTAGTAATTGTGTAATTTGATAAATTGTATGTGCATTGTTGAAATGGTTATTTTGATTGATGAATTTTAGAGTGTAGTATGATGTGAAAAGAGTAGCTAAGTAGTAAACTAGATAAAGAATGTATGTGAATAGAAATGAGTGGTAGATCATATGAGAAATATAAATGTATGTGATGTAATGTGGTAGATAAATAAAAGTGACAATGTGACTTAGAGAAGATAAAAGAGTAAAATAATGATGTATTGATAATTGTATAATGAGGAGATGTAAAAGAATGCACATAAGAGAATTTGATTAAGATTAAGGGGAAAGATAAGATATTTACCCCCATGTGAGAATGAGGTTCATTTTAGTAACAATTCCCTCAACAGTCATGTATGAACCTTAAGAACACAAGTGCATCATTGGGTAATGAGATGGAACATGGGTGTAATCTACAAAAGAGTGAAGAGGCCTAGGAACCATGGAGGGGCATGTGGAGTAGAAATGACTCAAAAATAAGTGTGGAACTAGATGTCAGAAGAAATGGAGCCAATGATAGGAGGTGTGGAAAGAGGAAGTGTAGAAGAATGTTGCTTACGAAGCTAATGAGATGTGGTAGGAATGTGTGAGGGATGAGAGGATGTAACTATGGGAATATTAGCTAGAGGACATTGATGGATGATGAGATTAAGAGGTGAATGGATGATAACCTTAGGAGGAAGTGAAGGATTCAAGTGAACAATAGAAGAAGGTTGTTTATGTTGAATATGAGAGAGAGAGAATGATCACGAGAGTGAGGAAGAAGACAATGACACCTTTGTCTTATAATTCTGTAGGAGGTCATGGAGAGAATAACAATCATTTTCATGATGGCCATTAATGCGGTGGAAATTACAGAAATGATGATCATGATTGTGAGGGAACCAATGGGGTGGGTGATAATTGTTAGAAGGGAGACGGATTAACCAATTTTCAAGTAAAAAATGTAAGAGATCATGTGGCTTAGCATTATGTGTAAAGTGTAATGATTCATGAGTGGGAGGTGGAGAAGACTTAGGTGAATGACGATGTGGTAGTAGTGAGGAAGGATGATAATGTGGAGGAGGGGATGGTGACTAAGAAGGAGGTACGATATATGGAAGAGGAGAATACATAATAGGAAAATGAGGAGTAGAAGAAGGTGTTATGACAGTATCACAATTAGATCCTTTTCTAAATCAATAAATTTGTACTATAAAAGAGTAAATGATTCACATGTATCATATAATATATTTTCTTTCAATTGAGGAATCGAGCCACAAAAATATAAATTGCATTTCCAAAGCAATGGGATGAAATAATAAATGATGCATGCAGTAATTAAAGTGTAAGATGTAATCTAAAATTGGTTCTTTATTTCCTTGATACAAAGAAGGAAAATGTTCATATGTTACTTTAGGAACATTTTAACAAATAAAACATGTAATAAAATAATCCTTCATATCATAGTAAGTACTAATAGATCCATTAAGAAAATGAATATACCATTAAAGAGCATGATCAAGCTATTACGAAATTCTTTTAGTAACAGTGATCATTATAATAATAAGTGTGAACATGGGTAAGTTAGAAAAGCTATAGAAATGAGGCTAGAACACTCAAGAAGCCCCAAAGCTTTACCAAACTCAACTATGGACCATCAAGATAAGAGATAAACAAGGGATAATCCTATGCATGTATTATAACTTTGAAATAAGCATCAAACTAACACATATATGCTACTCTCTACCCTTTGAATTCTACAAAATATGAACCTATGATAATCCTAGAAATCAAATTTGATTGTTCGATGCTCAAGGGTTTGAGAGTGAAGGCTCACCATTAATGGAAACAAGACCATATGGTTCCCCTCATTTACTCAAGCTTGAGTTTGAATATGCAATGGAAGCTAATAGCTCAATAACAATGAAGAAATGCTCTAATCCTATTTATCAATAGTTTATGTTAGGAGGAAAGTGTTCCTAGAAAAGTGAGGGGGTATAGGTCTATTCATAGTTTTTAATTTCAAAAAGGGATGTTTTGGATGCATGTGGGATAAAAGGTAAGTCCAAAAATCACTTTAGCAAGTAAAAACAAGATTTGAGTAGGTTTAGAGATTAATTAATTTCTTATGATTAATTAGGAGTCCCAAGTAGGCTTAGGAAGCTTTCTGGGAGCATTTGGAGGTGGTTTTGATAGATTTTAGAAGCATTGGAAGTGGGAGATAGCTAATAAGAATATTTATTAGTCAACTGTAAGATAAGAATCTTAATCAATGTATAACGGTCAATTAAGAGGAATTGAAGGGAAAATGAGTCTAATTGATGAAGTGTTGTCAATTTTTAGGGAGTAGAATAGTTAGGAATAATATTTCTTTGATCAAACTATAGGTGTCTACATTTTCCCCTCTTTGGGGTGGCGTAAGCTACACCACTTCAAATAAAGTAGACAAGCACAAACAACTACATTTTTTGAAGGAGTGGAAGAAAAATTAGTAGAGTGAAGGATGCCCCTTTGAGTGTTGATGGGGTGAAGGAAGAGGGAGAACGATGATAAAAAAAGGAAAAATATAGAAGAATGAGGAGGGACGGGATGCCCTAAGTGAAATAGTAGACTAAGATATTGAGCTATCAGCAATCCAATAATGTGAAAAACAATATTTATTTCATCAAATTGCTAGAAATCTTCATCATTGGTCCTTATTAAAAGTATAAACATACGATAAAAGTGTAAAATGACATGAAAATATAGAATAAAAACAATTATACGTTGCTAAAATTATAACTCCATGCAACATACAAAATGAAATGCAATACAATAAGTAAACAAGCTGATCTAACAAGGAAGTAAATACAAACACACATACTTAAACCAACAATATATAATATAGTTGCACAAATGTTTTATTATCGAGATTTAGTTCTAGCTATTTGTGATAAATGAAAAGGGTTAAAATTGGTGCCCCAAGCAAGGATACATGTGAGGGGAAGTGATGAAGGACACATGGTCAAATGAAAAAGCATTATATGTTACAAAACAATATCATGCAACTCGTTGTGCCCCGAATACAAATGAAGCAAGAAATCTGGTTTTGTAAATGGTTTTAGATCTAGATGATTTGTGAGTCATTTGGTTCCAAAAATGTGAAAAAATGAGATATGAGATGAATACCATGCTTGTAACAAAAATTTCAGCTGCGTATGAGCTTTTTACCAATTTTTGTCCATTTTTGAAATTTTATGATTTTTGGAATTTTGAAAATGTTTCTATTTTTTTGGAATTTTATGATTTCGATCGGTATGAAAAATTAATAGATTAGAATACTACCTAACAACATGAAAAATTCCCGGGGAGGAGAAGAAATGGGCGTCGGTAGCAAAAATTTGCCCCACGAGAAGAAAATGGGTCAAAAATAATTATTTAATAAAAATAATCATCACAATAGTCAATAGAGGTTGTTAGAATGATCACAGTGGGTAAAACATGCCCTTGGCTAGCACAGGTGGTGAAAACACAAAGTGTGAAAATGTAAAACGACCTTATATACCCTCCTCTGAGGGGGGGTAAATCATTATGAATAGTAAATTTGTTAGCACACCCTTGCTAATTTTTACCGTGAGCTACTCTGAGCTGCAAGAGAGATGGTGAGAGTTTAGATCCATAGGAGGCACACATACGTGGTTTGGGAGTACACACAAGAGGAGGAAAACAAATGTTTTATGAGTTCCCTATCCCTCTTTGTCAAATTTTCATTCAATTGCATTTATTAGTGTAATTAGGGTTAGTTAGAACATGTGCACATGCCTTAGAGGCACACAAGTGTCATTGGGCATGCGAATGCATCGAAAAATAATATGCGTGCATGCACATGTGTGAAAAAGTGTGTGCATAGGAACATGTTCCAAAATAAGAATACAAGCATATGAGGGGACATGTGTGCTTAGGTGCACATGTTAACCTATGCACGCATGCATCTTGAGGGACGAGCATGCGTAGGCCAGGTGGGGTTGAAAATTTTGTGAGCACATGTGTCATGATGGGTGTGCATGACCTTTGGAAAGAAGGCACACACATGCTAGGAACATAGGTGCCAACAAGGGAACACATGCATCCTTCGGGGTGTGTATGTGCCCAGAAAGTGTTTTAGCCAAAACTTAGAAGAAAAGATGAGTTAGTACCTAGAATAATGTTAGGGATAAAATAGAAGAATGATAGATAGAAGAAAGGAAATTCTTAACAAGTGTTGTGTTTTTTTGGAGAGACGATGATTGCCTTTGCGAGACGTGAGAGTGGAATGACCATCTAGCCACCTTGGAGGTGAGATTCTCTCGGTGAGACAAGCAGATCATGGATATTTTACTAGAGGTCACAGGACTAGCCTATGTGGCGGGGATGCCACATATTACCTTAGACCATGGCCTACTCATAGCCTTAGCTAAGAGGTGGCATAGTGAGCATTAGTGTTTTTGGCTATCTACTAGAGAGATGATGATCATTTTGGAGGATGTATGGCACTTACTGCATGTTCCCATCTAGGGACAATTGATTGGTTTTGTTTAACTAAGTTAAGGAAATTAAAACTAACACCTAGTAGTCTTAATTAACAAAGTTAAATCAAAATCTAAACACCATCAAGTTAAGAGCTAAGAAAATTTAAATAACAACATTATCATAAACTTTGAAATGAAATCAAACTAACATGTTAATTATCAAAACTTCTACTCTTTAGACTACCAAAACAACTAAATTGAACCTAGGTAGATTCATGGCAATCAAAGTTGATTGTTTGATTTCAAGGGATTAGGAATGGAAGCTCATCAAAGCATGGCTACAAGACCACTTTGATTATTTCCATATGACCCAAAACTTAAGTGGATGAAATGCAAGAATGAGGCTTAGCTCTTCTAATGGTGAAATGCTTAAGGATGACAAAAGGCTTATAGTGTATGTACTATATGCTTTCTTTTGTTTCTCAAGAATTAGGTGTAAGTGTAAAGGTAGGAGGAGGGATCTTTATATAGCCCAATGGATAAAGGGATCTCTACATCCCTTTGCATGTGGGATAATAGAGATGTTGAGTTAGTTGTGGATAAGGGGGTTTAGAAAGGGTTGAGTTAACTTTAGGAGAGTTTAGCTTGTCCTTTAGTGACTCATGTGGATAAAGGGGGTTTATTAATTAATCAAGATGATTAATTAATAGATGTGCAAGCTTATAAAATCTTTTTAGAGGAATATTAGCATGATTTAGACTATAGAAGGGGATTAAATCAATTAAATAATGATTTATTGGTTTAATGAAAGGGGAAGCTAATTAATTAATAATAATTAATTAGTTTAGATAGAAGGAAGGATTAATTAACAGAAGGTCATTAATTAGGGTATTTGTTGAATAGAAGACTTAATTAATTACTTATTGTAATTAATTAACGATGATAGAAGAGAAGATGAGCATTATTGACGATATGTCACCAATTTGCGGGAAAGGGGATAATTAGCACAATTTAAGTGTTTAAATTGTTCAAGCTAAATTATAGGTGTCTACATTTGCCCCTCTTTGGGGTGGCGTAAGTGATGCCACTTCAAAGATAGTAGATGGATAAAATTTTGAAGGGGTAGAAGAAAAATTAGTAGAAGTGAGAGATGCCCCCTCGAGTGTCGATGGGGTGATGAAGGAAGACAATCGACGATCGAAAAAGGTGAGAAATGGAGAGGAGCAGGATGCCCTAGGTGAAGCAGAAGAATAGTGTTGATAGGAGGGTGATGTAGAAGAAATGAAGATGGGAAGAAAAAGAGCAAGATTTCATCCTAGTGTATTGAAACAACTTTATTGTCATCATATTTCCAAAAGATCTACGTCATCGGTCCTTATTAAAAATATAAGCATATGAAAAAAGTAGAATGGCATGAAAATCCATACTACGAACAATTGTCCATTGCTGAAAACACCAACCCATGCAACATACAAAATGCAATGCAATATGAGAAGGAAACAAGCTCATTTAACAGGGAAAACAAGTACGAACACACATATCCAACCCAACAATGGTTAAGATGGTTGTACAAATGTTTTGTTATCAAGATGAAGAGGTCCACATGTTCGTGATTGATGACAAGGGTTAAAAATGATGCCCCGAGCAAGGATACATGCAAGGGGAAATGATGATGGACACTGGGTCCAAGGAGAAAGCTTTGTGCATAATGAAACAACACCAAGAAACAAGATGTGCCCCAGAGTATAGATGAAGCAAGCAGCTAGCTTTGTGAATGGTTGTGAATCCAACGATCCACAAGTCATGTTGATCGGTGAAGATGTGAAACAAACCAGTAGGATACAGAAAGAATACCATGCGCAAGACACAAGTTTTAGCCGTAATAAGTGGGTTACCTATTTTTGCAGGTTTTCTAATTTTTAGGATTTTGTGGAGAATTTTTCCTTGTTTTTGGATTTTATTTTTATATATATATATATATATATATATATATATTTTTTGTTTGTCTAAAATGTGGTGGACAGTGGATGCGTAGAAGAAAATAGAAGAAATAGAATGAAGTGCCTAGATGCAAAAGAAAATGCCCTAGGGGGAAGAAAGAAGACACAAGTGACAAATAATGTCCCCGTATAGTAGAAAAATTAATAAAATAATTATTTAAAAAAATTATTATTCGATAGAGTGTGGATAAGAAGAAAAATCACCTAGGAGCAATAAAAATTGTCCTAGTGAGAAGAAAGGGGTACTAGATGACAAAAAAATGCCCCAACACGATGAAAAATGAAAGAAAAATAATTATTTAATTAAAATAATTATTTGATGGTGAATAGAAGAGAAAATGACGGTCAAAACAAGCCTCCAGGCATCACATCCGGTGAAAAATAGCTTGATATACCCCACCCAGGGGGGAGGGTAAATCACCATGACCAATTCATTTGTTACCAACCGTTACCGATTTTTTACCGCAAGACTCTAACAACGATGACGAGGATGATGGTGAGAGCACGAGACCATTTGAGATGAGTGACAGTTTGTGGGGTATGACTAACATGCAGATGATGGCATCTTTGTGAGTAACCTAACCCTCTTCGTTAATTTTGTAATTAATGCTTGTAATTAATGTTAGAAGTAGAAAACTAGAGCATAGTTGCACAGGCACACATGCGTGGGGGTGTAGTGCCATAATGGTGGTGCAGGCACCCTTGGAGCATATGTGCACATGCGTAGGCACCAAAAATATGTATACATGCACACGTATATGCCCACATGACAGCACACACAACACATGTGCACACACATGCACACACCAACATGATAGCACACACACATAGGGGCACACGTATGCACGCACGCAGCGTAGGAACCTAAAGGATGGCGCAAGAATCCATAGGCGGATGCACACGCGCATGCACCAAAAAGAGGGCACACATGCCATGGGGTGTGCACATGCCCTAAAGGGTATGCAGGCACACTGAGTAGATGGAGGAGAGATAGAAAAATGCCAAAAATGATGACATTTAGAAGAAAATTAGGATTTTTTGGTTAACCCTAAAAAATGATAGGTAGAACTTAGAAGAAATGTTAGTAGCTGAAAAATGGAATGATTTTGAGAGATGGTTGACCGTTCTATAGAAATGAGTGAGCATCATGCATGTATATCGAGCTAGAGGGGAGCATGCACAAACAAGACTCAAAGTGGTGATACTTTTAGAGGCGGTGGGCCTAGGCCCCGTATCCCGGATGCCTTCCATCACATTGGATCATGGTCTACTGACCACATTGACTAAGTGGTGGCACAACGAGAGCTAGTGCTTTAGGATCCCTACTAGAGAGATGAATTACTCTAGAGGACATATGGCAGATTCTCTACATACCTATCGTAGGCTCGCTGATCGAGTACACGAGTGACCTTGGGTAGATTAGGGCGGAAGTCAGTGACTTGTTTGACCATGATGAGATACCGCACGATGGCATGATAGTTTCATTACATGAGTGCATAGCTGATCCGACATTGCACTAGGGGCCATTATATGTGATGTCACTTATCAGTGGGTTTTTTCTCACTGATAAGACTGAGACATCCTTCCCTAGGGGTTTGATGACATTGGTTCATGGGATTTTTAGTGGCGAGCACTATTGCTAGGGCCAGTGCATACTGACACATCTATACTAGGACTTGCACCTGATTACATACCACCATCAAAAGATGGTGGGGCCTGCCTCTTTACTACAGATTTGGTCTTGGGACCATATAGCTATCGAGGTGCCCTGTAGGTGCATTACATGTCCGAGTCCCAGAGGAGCATCATACATGGCTTGGGTTTCTGTAGGTGATGACATATGAGGGCACCTAGGTAGCTTGTACCATTATCAATGAGAGTTTGATGAGCTACTAGATAGAGACATTATATGGAGGCCTTACAGGAGATATATAGTGGCCAGAGGATGGAGCAGAGCTCAGTGTTTGTGTGGTGGAGCACTTCCTTCTAGGTAGCCATAGTTACATTATCGAGTTATACAGAGTAGACGATGTTAGTGATAGCTAGGCATGGTGCAGGGGGTTCCAAAACCAGATTTGTGGTATGCCCATCGAGACTCTAAAGGTAGACCATGGGGCCACGTATACAAACAACCTAACTTAGGGATAGCTTTCTACAGGTGGTACCATAGGCATGGGACCCACCCGACAGATCAGAGATCCGGGTACCACTACCGATTACATGGATTGGTATGCCACTATTTTACCTTGACATTTGACTATTCCAGATGAGGCATGGGCAACAGGCACTCGGCCACCTGCCAGAGCTTCCTTACAAGTGGTGACGAGAGGGAGGATGCAGCATCCTGCATGACCCAGATGATCCATTTGATGGGATACCACATGACGGGAGGGTGCAACACAAGTGCAGGGACCGAGGTAAGTAAAGACAAGTATAGGCACCTACAGGTTCCCAGGATTAGATTACGAGAGCAGGGATAGGCCTCTAGACCGATACATAGAGCACATGCACAAGGACAAGAAAAGAGACATGCCCATGTGGTGTAGCCAATAGCAAGATAGCCACCTTACAACAAAGCTAGCAGCTGAGGCCCATAGCAGAGAGAGACCAGGTATGAGCTCGATTTTTGGCGGTGACAACAGAGAGAGATCAAGCTCTTAGCCCAAGCTAGCTAGGGAGGTGATGGTGCCATCCATTTTCAAGTAGATATGGTAGATGGCAGCATAGATGGCTTAGTGATGAGCCTATATCAGCAGACACAGGCTCAGCTACAACCTGTGATACTAGAGAGAGATAGGATGAGAGCAGAGTGAGTCATGGGTCAGGCCGAGCTTTCCTGAGTATCAATAGAGATAACATCCTTCTAACACACAGATGGCATAGTGGTGATAACCTAGACTCACAAAGATCTAGCTACAACAGAGGGTAGAGCATCTTACTATAGATCATTATATTATGAGGCGTTCCGGTGAGCGAGTGGTGGACACCTTCTTATAGCCAGCAATCGAGTAGAGTGACGAGGTTAGAGAGGCCTCCGACTTTAGTGGAGCAAACACGGGGTAGCCTGTGAGACCGAGTGGTGCTCATACTATGCCTCCACCACAGGATAGACCAGCCAGCCCATCTGAGGGCTCGAGTCACCCCTGATTCATATTGTATTGATACATGTGCCTCTTGATGAAGGCTATGAGTATCTTGTGCTCGATGTACAACATTCTTTATGTATAGTAGTTTTGACATATGCCTCTGATGAAGGCAGTTGTATTCTTTGATCGATGTATATCATCCTTTTTGTACCTCAGATGAAGGCATTTTTGATGTATAGTAGTGATGTATATCTATTTTTGATACAGATATACCACACACATGTATATGTATATATGGACATTTTTGACATGACACATGTGTTATGAGATGATGGATATTGTTTGTTATTTTTGATTGAGTACATGGATATATGGATGTGTTATGATGTTAGCTGATTTGATTTCACATGTATATGTATCCTGATTTTTTTGTGTATCGCATGCGCTTTGATTTTTAGATGATAGATCTATAGAGTATATCAAATGTATTTGCTCATGTGATGTGCTAGATTTAGTGGATGAGATGACATGATGATATGGGTGTGGGGGGATAGATTTTGATATTTTGATCCCTCTTGCCCCCATTTGATGATACAATATGTGATGATTAGCTTAGCATTCATGTATGATGTATACTTAGCTTTTTCTTGATATATGATGTATAGATGATGTTAGATGTGATGATATTGATGGAAATATGATGATGTGATAAAAAAATGATGCACATGCAACAAGAAAACACAATCAAATGCTTAACAAAGAACATAATGAACCAATACAACAATGTACCATGATTCACCAACATGTAAAAACACACTTCAATATGCACAAGCAAGAATAAATCTAATCTAAACAAGAAAAGATGAATCCTAACAAAGTATGTCTAAGCAAAAACAATACAAACATACAAACATGAAGCAACTATACAAGCAATCAAGCAAAGTAAGAAACAAGATAATGCAAGTAAACTAAAGTGAATGTTTTTGTAAGATTGTTTTGTGAAACAATTTTCTATTGTTTTGATTTTTGTGAAACAATTTTCTATTGTTTAGAGTTTTGTGAAACAATTTTCTATTATTTAGATTTTTGTGAAAAAAATTTCTATTGTTTAGAGTTTTGTGAAATCATTTTCTAACATTTTTGAATGTTTTTGAATTTTTCTAATAGTTTTTGGAGCTATGCATAGGTAACCAAGAAAGCATGGATGCCCCCAGCGTTAGATGGGGAATATACAAGGGAAAATTCCACGCACTTATAAATAGGAAGGTGAAGTCATAAAAGTGCCCCCAGTGTGAGATGGGGAATAGAAAAGACCATGCCTTCATAGATAAATAAAAGGAGACAAGCCAGATCAAGGCTTGACAAGATTAGGCTCACAGGGAATCTCGGAGGTAGATGTGGAACTAGCCCTAGGCTAAGTAAAAGTACCCTCTAGATGCAAGATGCTTGTGAACAACGAATCCTCCCAAGGTACTAAAACTGGTTTTCACCCAAGGACCTATCCAAAGTGCCACAATTACATGGTTTTCACTTATGGATGACCTGTTTTCTCTTTTTCTTTTTCTCTTATTTTAATTTTTTTTTTGTATTTTGATTATTTTTACCCTGTTTTTTTTTCTTTTCTAATTTTCATGCCATGTTTAAGCATAGAACCGCTTAAGGTGCATGGCATTCATGGGCTCATGAAGCTCATCACCATTAGGGTGGGTAAGTTTGTATGCTCTTATGTCATACTTGGCCATGATAACATAAGGTCCTAACTAATGCGGTTCAAACTTTCCTTTCTTCTCTTGTTCTACCCTTGTGTTAAACTGATTTTCCTTCATGACCAAATCACCAACCTCAAATTGATGAGGTATGATCCTTTTATTGTAATTTCTAGAGACTCTATTCTGATACACTTTAAGATGATTTAAGGTGCAGATGTGCTTCTCATCCAGGAGCTCTAACTATGCTAGTCTAGCCACTCTGTAATATTCATCCTTATCCAGATAATCCCTAAGAGAAATTCTTAGGGAAGGAAGCTAAATTTCTAACGATATGATAGATTCTCATAACAGAATATGGTGTCATAATCATAGGAGCTCTAACTATGCCAGTCTAAATAATATTCATCCTTATCCAGGGAAAATATGGTGGAAGCTAAATTTCTAACAGATGATAGATTATGTTCCAATACCAGAATATGGTCCTATGTAAGCCCAAAGAGCTGGGTGGATTTGCAAATGCCAATTATGACCTGTCTTACTTACCATCTTCTCCATGATTCAAACCAAAGTCTTATTAGTGGCCTCGGCCTATCCATTGCCTTGGGGATAATATGGTGTAGACCATTTTAACCTTATTTGAAACCAATGACAGAGATCCTTTACGGTTTTATTCTTGAATGATTTTCATTATCGAGAATAATGACTGCCATACTAGGAAATAATATGATTCATGATGAACTTGGAAATCTTGAGCACCTATTACATAGGTCAAAGGGACAACTTCCACCCACTTGGTAAAGTATTCAGTAGTTGTAATGATGTGGGTGTGGCCATCAGATGAAGTAGGGGTAAGCTTCCCTATTAAATCAAGTCCCCATTTAGAAAATGGCCATGGGGTGGTGATGGGTTGCAACGGTTGTGATGGAGCATGGATGAAATTTCCATACTTCTTGACAAAGTACACACTTCCTTACATAGTTACATAGTCGATTTCCATGGTAGGCTAATAGTAGCCCACTCTTAACAATTTTTTGGCTAGAACCATTCTATTAGTATGGGCCCCACACACCCCTTCATGCACCTCTTTAATCGCTTGGACCGACTCTATCATATCGAGACAACGTAACAGATTCCCATCATAGCCACAATGATAAAGCATACCTCCTAAAAGGGTATAACAGGATATTTGGAAAATTAGGCTTTGTTTCTCGGAATGGGAGATGTCGGGAGGGAATGTGTTGTCTTTGAGGTAGGTGAAGATGGGCTCATACCATGGGAATTGGGACCAACAACATCACAAGCCAGACATGATTATGGCATGTCGTACACAGGATGGCATAGATTTTCCACAAAGAATGGCATGTCATTACTTTTTGGTGAAATGTGGAGCATAGAACCTACGGTTTCCATAACATCTACATATCTATTTTGTGCTCTTGAATTTGTTCAAATGTGATGCACACAAAATAATCTTTCAGAGTTTCTACCAGCTTCTTGTAAGGGATGAGTTTCTCATCCTTAACTTTGTACTCATCATTGACTTGCTTGATGATTAACTGAGAGTCACCAACAATCTTAACATGATGAATGTCCCATTTGATGGTGAGCTTCATCCCAATGATGAGTGCCTCATACTCTGTGATATTGTTCATGCAAGGAAAACCAGGTGAAAATCCTAAGGTATGGGGTCGCCAGAAGGAGTAATGAGGACCACACCTACCCTTGAACCATGAAAAGTAAAAGACCCATCAAAGTGTACCTGCCACATGATATATTCTTCAATGTATAGTAATGAGGCATCTAACAGATCCAAATTCATAGGTTCAGTTCCTTGTAAAGGTGCTTCTGCTAATTGATCAACAAGTACTTTTCCCTGACTGACTTTTGGTGAAAAAATTGATGTCAAATTCACTCAGTAGAATGATCTAATTAGCCATTCTTCCGTGAGGGCAGGTTTAGACAACAAATATTTGAGCGGGTCAACTTTTGATATAAGCTTGGTTTTGGTATTCAACAAATAATGATGAAGTTTTTAAAGGTAAAAACTATAGCCAAACAATATTTTTCGATTTGGGGATAGTTGAGATCATAAGAGATGAGAGTGCGACTGAGGTAGTATACCACTTTTTCTTTGTGACCAAGGTTGTATTGGGTGAGTAGTACACCAATAGCAAATTGAGTAGCAGAGATATAAAGCAGGAGCAGCTCACCAGAGTTGGAGGCATGAGGACAGGTGGATTGGCCATGTATTTCTTAAGCAAGGCAAAGGTCTGTTGTTAATCTAGTCCCTAGATAAAGAAAACATCCTTTTTAAGTAGGTGAGTGAATGAATGACACTTATCAACAAGCTATGAGATGAAGTGGCGAATAACCTATATTTTTCCCTGTAAGCTACGTAATTTCTTAATGTTTTTAGGAGGAGGAATATGAGTAATAACAGACACTTTAGCACGGTCTACCTCAATTCCCCTTCTTGATACGATGAAACCAAGAAATTTTCCTGATAGCACGCCAAACACACATTTCTTTGGGTTTAGATGGACCTTGTAGTCTCATAGGCATTTAAAGATACGCCAAAAATAGTAGGGTGGTCCTCCCTCATCTTAGATTTCCCGAGGATATCATCCACATACTCTTCCATGGCATCATGGATCATATCATGGAAAATTACCATCATTTCCCTTTGATAGGTAGCTCGTGCATTTTAAGACCAAATGACATTACCTGATAACAGAAGGTACCCTAAGGAGTTGTAAAATCCATCTTGTGTTAATCTTCATCAGCTATCTTGATTTGATTGTAACCTAAAAAGACATCCATAAGAGATAGAATTTCATATCCTGCTATTGAATCCACAATCATATCAATATTTGGTAATGGAAAATCATCCTTAGGGTAGGCCTTATTTATGTCTCTGAAATCTATGTAGATTCTGATCCCAATAGGATTTTTCTAGATAGGGATGATATTAGATATCCATTCGAGTAATCAATGGGTCGAATGAATCCTGCTGCAAGTAATCTTTCTAATTCTTCCTTAACCAGGAGAGCCACCCTCGGTTCATCTTTCTAAGCTTTTTCTTAATAGGCTTAGCATCTGCATGTATAACTAAGTTGTGCACGACCAAAGTTAGATCCAATCCTGACATATCCTTATAGGACCATGTGAACACATCTATAAACTCCCATAGCAGCATGGTGAATGTTTTCTATTCCCATGCCAAGAGTGAAGCTCCCAACTTGACTATTTTTGGGTCATCTTCTGTGCCAATGTTTACATCAATAGTCTCTTCTACTAGTAACTTTGACAAATCCTCCATACGCGTAGGATTGGGAGGAAGGTTGAGATCTTCGTCCAAGGATGTCTCTATGATATTTTCATCCTTGGCATGGTCACTTTTATTATCCTTTGATTTTTATACTTGTTTGTCTGCCAATGCACCTCAAAGAGGTTTTCACTGTGTGACTTGGACTTTGAATTTTGCTGAGGCTTTGCATTGGAACTTTTTCCCTCACTTTTTCTTAAATTTTGCTGACCATGAAGCTCAGCTTCCTCTCCAAAGTAGGTGCAGGTATCTAAGTCAATATAGAAGCCCTTTTTGTGATCTCCAATGGGGATTGTATCCTCAATACGCATGAATTATGCAATAGCTTCATCATTCTCAAATATATCTAGTGACATATGACGTCATTGGTCCCATTCAACAAGGCAAGGGTAAACGAGGCCAAGTGTAGGTTCCGTAGGGGTTATGGTGAGGAAAATGGTATTCATGAACATGTTTGTGGATGTAAGATCCTCGTATTGGCTACAATGGGAATCAGATTGCTATCTAAATAGTCATAGCTATCTTCACATTCAGAGTAGGTAACATCTTGATCATTGGGATGTACCCCATAAGGGTGAATTCCAATGCCATACCTTTTTGTTTTAAAATGTGGGAGAGGCATTGGTTCTCGCTATTGTTGCTCATTCCTTTTGCATCCTATACCCTTGTATCCCATGGAGTACATCATTTGACTAGATTTATCATACTCATGGGTTTGGTAGTAAGTTGGTTGAGTATATTCTAGGACCCAAGTCGTAGGTGGATCCAACAATTTCTCTTTAGCTAACAAGCCTCCAAGTAAAAATGACCCAATAGTTTTCTCATCTCTAGGTTATCTGAAACAATAGTTGGGTCAACCTCTAGTTTTAGGTGACAATGAGAGGTCTGAAACTAAAAGGGCTTGTTGCACATTATATTCTCCATAACCGTATTCCAGAATCTTCATCTCCCATGAATCAAAAGGAGAAGTTGATGTAGAGGCACCATGGGTGCAAGAACTGAGAGAATCTAAATCTACTCAGGACTCCATGGCTTTAGATTGAAGAGGAACAACTATATCAGCAGAGGGACATGTATAGGTACCCTTACATGTAAAACTATTGAGAGCTCTACAGTGAGTGAAGGGCTCTAAATCTCCTTGTATTATGACAATGTGTCCCTTGTGCTTTAGTTTAATGCATTGATGGAACGTTGATGGCATGAATCCACAGTCAGCCTAGAAGCATATTGTATGGGAGTTCTAAGTCCAAGACATGAAACTTTGTGTGATGACAATTGGGACCGAATTCCATGGGAAATGTGATTATGCCAGCTGACTCTCTTTCTATATTTGCATAAGTGGTTATGGTAATGATGTTTGACTCGAGGTATTCTTTAGTATGTCCCAGGTTGTATAACTAATTTCAAAGTGCATATATTTAATCACGATACATTGTCCACAAGAATCCTTTTGATATTTCAGGGGTAACAAATATCTCAATATACAAGGGGAGGTTATGTGTTGGATTTTCAGTAGGGATTTCCCTATGATTAAAGGAAATGTGCTTAGTTGGTACAATGTTTTCTACCATGGCCTGAAGATGTGTAGGATCTAATTCTAGTGGCACTCCTGACCCCTGAAGCATTTGGTACAAAATGTATTTATGTACATTCGATATCTTAAGAAAATCCAAGATCTAAATCTTGGCGATGTTTTATCAAGTTATTCTAAGAGGTTGTACCTACCATTTTTCATGGTTGATGGAGAGGGTTTGAGAATCATGAGGAGGGCATGTCTTGTTCCGCACAAAATCCTTCCTTTGATTCGAATGGTGTTCACATGGTCACTAGGAGAGCGAATACATCTAATGAGTGAATCATAATGATTATTGTCTTTCTTGGTATATAGGTAATTTTTTGCTTTATAACTCTGGGATGACTCTCCTCGATCCATCTTTGGATCCTCTAACTTACCATGTTTGGGGAATGGTTCTTTGTATATCCCCATCTTTTCATTGGGCATCTGAGTTTTTTCTGGGTTGTCCACTTCTATCTCCCCATTTTTAATGAGGTCTTGGATGTAGTGACGAAGTCATAGACATTTGTCTATTTTGTGTCCCTTGAAACGATGTAATTCACAATATTCATGCTCTTTGTATCATGATGGTTTTGGAGCATTGTCATCAAAGGGTTATGTCATGGGATAAGTCACCATATGAGCTACATCTAATTATTTCAATATAACCGACAAAGGATCATTGAGAGGAGTGAACATTCTTCATTTAGGTGGTGGTTGAATAGGTCCTTTGGTTAGTTTAAAAGGTTGACCAATTTGAACTGTTTGCACGTGTTTGGAATCTATGATCTCGTCTCCCACCACGTTTTTTTTTTTTGAATATTTTTGGCTTCTCCATAGGTTTAACACTTTGATTATCCTTAGATTGTGACTTAAGAGTTACTTTGGAAATAAGGGATTTCTCTATTTGAACACCTTTTTCAATGACCTCCTCGAAAGTGTGAACACAATGCATTTGAAGGTGGAAAGTGATGTCTGGATTTAGGTTGGGCACAAAGATACTTACCAGCTATTTTTCAAGGAATGCGCAAGGGAAGCGACTGGAATATCCCTCTCCACCATTGTAGGAAGCTAGCGAATGTCTTGTTAGGATGTTGTTTGGTGCCACATAAGTCTGCCATGGTGATATCACTTTCTATATTTTATGAAAAGTGACACAAAAAAATCTCTTCCAATTCTAGCTAGGTAAAAATAGACCCCAGGTAAATGAGTAAACCACTCCAAGGCTTGACCTCCTAGACTCTTGGGAAAGAGTTGTATGAGGTAATTATCGCTATAGGACACCTCTTGACATGCCATATATAAATCCTTTACATGATCTCGTGGGTCTCCCTTTCCTCTATATTTGTCAAATTTTGGCATGTCAAATTTTTAGGGAAAGGTTGAAGTGTCATAGCTTTGTCAAATGGATGGGGACATAGTTCTTCATATTGATATTTTCTGATGCTCCCCACATTTCTCTCTTGAAGGCTTGTGATTTTTTCTTTCATAGATTTTACTTCTTGTGAGACTAATTTTTATTTATTAGGATAAGTAGGAATATATACATGATGATGCTCCATATTATCTTCTCCTTGGTTTTCCCTATGAAGTTCACTGATTTTGACCTTAGGCCTTGTATTTTGGACATTCTTGCTTGTTTCTTTTTTACATGAGAGGTTAGCAAGGCTAATTGTCGACTAAGGTTGCTAATTTGTTATTGAATAGTGACTTCTTCTTCCAAAGGTTCCTCTTCTTCTTCATATTGTGGAGGTTCTTCAACATTCTCATGTCCTAACCTAATTTTACGTGGTACTTTAATAAAGGGTATTTTATGTCCTACTACATTATCATTTCCTGTGTTGGAGGTAGAAGCATGTCCATGTGTTAAAATATCCTCCATGTTGATGAGAGGTCACTCCTCGTCATTAGCATTAGGTAGGATTGTTTCATAGTCAGTGGGCATTTTGGCTCCCAATTCTACAAATTATGTAATCGCCCTATCCTCGTTTCTAAAAAGGAATTCATCTAATAAGGTGGGGTCAAAGTCAAAATCTGCATGTGGGGATTCCAATTCATCACCACTATGATCTATCATGTCTTCTATCTCTTTTTCTGTGGAAAATAAAGGCCCAAGATCATGACCAATAAAATGGTTTGACCCTTGTTTGTTTGAGGCTTCCCAAGTTTGCACTTGTTGTTCTTTGAATGTTTTCCTTTTGAGCCCTAATCGTGTCTTAGGATCCATGATGTGCAACAATTTCACCAAGGTATGTTGTAAATGTGTTCAAAAATTTGTGATCACACCTAAGTGAAAATGTAAAAAGAATGTCAAGAATATGAATGAGTATAAATGTTAAAGTACCAATGTGATAGAGTGATAAGTCAATAGTGACACAATGTTTGGTACCTAAGCCTATCAATCGAATGAAGTACTTCCTAGGTTTGTTTCAAAAAGGTAGTTGGTGTTGTAAGATAATTAAGAAGATGTCCCTACTTATGTCAAGTTCAACGGAATGAACAAGACGTAATTAAATACAAGAAGTTAATGTCACCTCCAAAAATGTATACTAGAAGCAAGATCAAATTCAATTAATACCTATATCCCAAAAAGTGCCAATTATAATTTTTAGTGACACAACAATGTCACCAAGATATGTTAACCAAACTTTTTGAGAAATTAAGGTATTGATATCAAGATGATATTGATATAACATGTACAAGTGGTAACATGTAGCACTTTTCAAAATTAAGGTAGTAATGGAATCAAACTAAAAGCTTATAGTATAACTAAAAATTATTAAAATGTGTATAGTGTAACCTCACAATGCAGATATTCAAGTCAAGTTTACAAGAAACAAGATGTAAATACCAAAATTGTAGTGATACGATATAAAAAAGGTAACCTTTCCAAGGAAGTTCAAGATGATGAACCATGCCTAAATATGATGATGATCCTGATGTGGGTATCAAGATCACAAAGGCCACCAATGATATGAATACGTCTCCACACACTTTAGACATTTAACTTACCCAACCAAAAACATGGATGGGCGTAAATGGACAAAAAAGTGGCAAAAACAATCAATTGATAATGCAAAGGTAGTCACTCTTCTTTTGATCAAAAAAGTGTCAAAATAAAGTGAGGGAAGTAGATCAAAATGGGGATGAAAAATGTTGGCTTTACTTTGGCAGAGTTTCACCTTGCCTTAAGGCAAGTGAAAAACTAAAAAAATTAACACTTCCCACATTTCGTGATGAATGATGGCTCACAACTCAACACTATTTTGAAATGGTCAAAGTGGGATCCTGGCTAAAGAATATCTTCCTAGGTGGTTCTCTCTTCCTAGGTGTTACAAAGTTGTCTTAAGCGAGCTCGATTTACCCAAAAAGTCGCAATGACTAATTTGGGAGTATCTCAGCTTTACTTTACCCCCTTCAAGCATAGTAGGCAACTAGTGCATCTACGTGTACCATCACTGGGGTCGCCATATGGACAACTGGTAATGCTAAATCACAAGGAACAACTAATCAAGTAGGTTGTGTGGAGCACTTCCCATTTCATCCACAAGGTTCCCTCTTGTGTGGACTACTTTGGAGTTCCTGGTACCACCCCCATTGTTGTATGTTAAGGCATTATGCCAAAGGGGTTATGTTCCAGTTGAGTGGATAGGGACATACCCTTTTGTAAAACTTGCAATATAGTGTTTTAAATATGGTGTTATTTTTATCTTGTTTAATTTTGATGTGGTTTACTTGAACACCTTTTGAAACATGTATGATAATTGTATTAGTAGTTTGATTTTGTTTTAATTCCACCTTTCTTTGAAAAGCATGTGTTTTGGTCCTGCACAATGAGTTAGTAATTTTCCATAAAGAGAATAAACATCATTTATAATTCTTAAGATCGTCTAAGGATGCAAGAGAAGAGAATATGTGATGTTTATAAAATCCAAGAAGATACCAAATGGAAAAACACTTAATTCAAACACACCAAGTTAACTCATTCCAATTCAGATATTCTTAACAATTTCAAAGCATCAAAAAGACCTAAGAATCATTTATGATTCCCAAGATCACCCCAAAGGATGTGAGGGAAGAGCATACGTGACCTTATTCTTATAAGAAAGCATGAAAAGTCTATCTAGTCTAGAAAAATCATGTAAACATACCCTACAAAAATAGGCATTAATTAGATAAAACCTGCAAAGAAGTTATCACTTTAACACTTTAATTTGAGAAAATGAAAGAAACCTGCGCCCCAATTTAGGCATGTGTGTGTGGGTTAGGGTGGATGTGCCCCTCTATGTTTTCATACTCACAGTGCACCTGCACCACCTAAGAGGTGTCTGTGCTAGGATTAGGGCGTGTACGCTAGGGTAGCTAAAAAGTAGTACCAAATTCTGACAGAGTGCCTGCGCCACCCGAGAGGTGCCTACGCTAGGATTAGGGCATGTGCACTAGGGTGGATAAAAAGCAATACCAAATTTTGAAAGTGTGCTTGAGCAACACGAGAGGTACCTACACTAGGGTTAGTGTGCTGCGCCCCTCCTATAATCAAAGAAGTATGGAAAAAGACATAAAAGATCTCACAACACTTCAAATTTTAGTAAGTTATCTTGAAATTGACAACAACCCATTAAAATGATAGCTCTAAATGAGAACCTACACATATAATACTAACAACAATCATAAGAAATTGAACATTATTTACTATATGTGTATATCAAAGGTTAGCTAAAGAGAATAGAATTCAAGCTAGAATGCTAAGGGACTAAGGATCTGTCCCACTGGGTGTGTCAAATGTATGCATGGTTTTTTTAAACTAAGTTAAGGAAATTAAAAATAACACCTAGTAGTCTTAATTAACAAAGTCAAATAAAATCTAAACACCATCAAGTTAAGAGCTAAGAAAAGTTAAATAACAACATTATCATAAACTTTGAAATGGAAATGAAACCAACATGTTAATTATCAAAACCTCTACTCTTTAGACTACCAAAACAACTAAATTGAACCTAGGTAGATTCATGGCAATCAAAGTTGATTGTTTCATTTTAAGGGATTAGGAATGCAATCTCATCAAAGCGTGGCTACAAGACCTCTTTGATTATTTCCATACGACCCAAAGAATTAAGTGGATGAAACGCAAGAATGAGGATTAGCTCTTCTAATGGTGAAATGCTTAAGGATAACAAAAGGCTTATAGCACATGTACTATATGATTTCTTTTATTTCTTAAGAATTAGGTGTAAGTGCAAAGATAGGAGGAGGGCTCTTTATATGGCCTAATGGATAAAGGGATCTCTACATCCCTTTTCATGTGGGATAATAGAGATGTTGAGTTAGTTGTGGATAAGGGGGTTTAGAAAGGGTTGAGTTAACTTTAGGAGAGTTTAGCTTGTCCTTTAGTGACTCATGTGGATAAAGGGGGTTTATTAATTAATCGAGATGATTAATTAATAGATGTTCAAGCTTATAATTTTTTTTTAGAGGAATATTAGCATGATTTAGAGTATAGAAGGGGATTAAATAAATTAAATAATGATTTATTGGTTTAATGAAAGGGGAAGCTAATTAATTAATAATAATTAATTAGTTTAGATATAAGGAATGATTAATTAATGAAAGGTCATTAATTAGGGTACTTGTTGAATAGAAGACTTAATTAATTACTTATTGTAATTAATTAATGATGATAGAAGAGAAGATGAGCATTATTGACAATATGTCACCAATTTGTGGGAAAGGGGATAATTAGCAAAATTTAAGTGTTTAAATTGTTTAGGATAAATTATAGGTGTCTATAGTGTGGTATAAGGATTGATTCGGTGAGATATATTCTTTGGGGACAATGCATGCTGGAAAATTTATATTGGGATTTGTATTTAATTATGTACTACTGATCGAAGATCCTGTAGGTCTAACCACGTTATTACTGAGATATGGGCCTAGGACCATAAAGCTATTTATTACCCTTTAGGTGCACTACGATTTTGGGCTCTGATGTGCCATCATTGATGGGATGGGTCCCATTCGGTGATGATATTCATAGACATATGGGAGATACGTACCGCTATCATCGAGTTTTTAACAATCTCCAGTAGCATATGGTAGTATGGAGGCCCTACCGGTAGTATTAGTGGGCACGGGATGCACATGAGCTTAGTATAGCTATGGTGGATAATTTTTTGATTTGGATACATGGATATATTATAGAGTTATATAGAGTAGACCGATGCCAGTGGTAGTTTAGTGCCATACGGGATGTCCTGGGGCCAGAGATGTGGTATGCCTACTGATCTTGAGAGAATTTTGATATGGCACTTTGCATATTTTGGTAGCCAAGGCTTGAGCCAGTTTTAATCAGATGGTGCCACAAGTATGGGTTCCATTGAGACATATTAGGGATCCCTGAGTGATGACAATGTATGTGCTATGGTATTATACAATTTTCCCTCACCGTCTCACTATTATGTAGGATGCATGGGATGCAGGGGTTAGGGCACCAACGAGAGAAGTTGAGTGACAGTGATGATGATGATTTAGGTGATGATGGATCTGATAGACAAGAACATGATGGCAGTGGAGGATAGGATCCTCTGCCAGGAGAGAGGAAAATAATGAGACACAAACATATCCCTATATCTCGGTAGGTATAGATGGCCTAAGTGGGCATACCAATTGGGATTCAGGAACCATTATAATAGGTTCCTCGGAGAGAAAACACCATAGGGTCCTCCACATCAAAGTGCATAGTAGGGGCTAATTCCTAGCCCACCACATAGTCCAGGTGGTGGAAGAGGAGGTGGAGGAGATGGACATGATAGAGACTAGATGGTTTCAACAGATTTAGTAGATGACATATAGGATGCTGCATGTTTTAGGCTTATTAACACAAGTCCATGGCCTAGGTACAACAATTGAATGCCAAGAGAGACTAGGATAGGGCACATGTACATGCTATTACTTTAGAGAGGAATCAGCTTATGGCTTAGTGTACGAGTGGGAAAGAAAAAGATTTCGAGAATTTCCACGAGAGGTGGTTTCATTACGGAATACGATGGAGTCATGGTGACACCACATATGTAAATGGATTTGGAGATAGGTAATGGGAGGGATTTTTATTATAGATAATTATATTATGAGGTTGTCCCGAGAGGGCCGAGAGCACCTAGTTACAAGAAGGCATCAATGTCTGCGCAAGATCACGAGACCATTGACGTAAGCTAGATCAGTTGAGTAGCTGCTAGGGTAGATAGGGTAATAGGGTCTACGGGTGATGGGCCCTCCACTACCACCTTGCGGAGCGACATACAGGTCCACATGAGGGATCAAGTTAGAAATGACTCTAGTTTATTCATGATGTATACAATGATGTATGTATGTATGCCTCTATATGAAGGACCATTTTTATTAATGTATACGTATCATTTTGATTAGGCCTCATGATGAAGGCACTCTTTTGATCCATGCCCATGATGCAATTCTTTTGTACCCAGATGTATGTTTTGAGACACATTTGTATATGGAAATTTGATTTTGATAAGTTATATGATTATAATGATTATGGACTTATTCATGATGTGTTTATGATTTTATCACATGTTTTGATGAGATATTTCATGTTCTACTTATCACATTTTGTGTATGAGATAACAATAGATGATATCATGTTGTTTTGTATGTGATACTTATGATTATCCACGTTTTTATTATGGTCTATGTTTGAGGGGGACAAAAGGCGGTATCTCTTTCCCCTCTTATAGATATTATATGGATGTAGCTTATCATACATGTTTAATTTTCATGTTCATGATTATTCATCTTAGCTTTTATTGATATATTATGCATATATGTGATGATATATGATATGATGATATGATGACAACGAAACAACAAATACAACTCAATCAAATCTAACTAATAACACAACACATTTATACATAATTATGCAAGATAAAATGAACTTAATGCCTATGTAAAATAGATTAAAGTAACTATTATCCAAATAACTCTCCTAGTTATCTGGATAACTTATATTTTCATCCTGACTTTGGTGTTTCACATTTCAGGTTGCACAAACTCAAGATTGTTCTTTTGACACCTTGGCATAGTTACAGTCCCTACACGCCCATGTGCACCTTCTGGTCCCTTTGCATTCCTCTATCTCCTCCCATTTTCCCTTGCATGCCTTCCTCCTACACTCCCACTTCTCTCCTATCCCATCATGCATTTCTTGCATGCACCTTTGTAGACTTACCTTCCAATCAGCTAAGTCCCTGACATTCCTCTTGTGCACTTACCCAGACTCAGTTCTTTCACATGTCCTCTTTTCTTTCTTCCTCCACGTGCCTTCCTTTAGTTGAATTCTCACGTATTGTTTCATACTTTCCTTATACAAGTATGTATGCCTTCCTCCCGCATGTGCACCTCCCATCTGTCCCCCTTTCACATGCTTGCTTCTCACTCTCACACCTTGCGCCTTCCTTTGTGCCCTTCTATGCCAAGTCATCTTCTGTTAGACTTGAGTGTGCCATGTGTAACCAATAAAAGTGCACCAACAGGGTGTTGAATCTAGAAAACCAACCAATGCATGAAACGTGGTAGAAAAGATAAAAAAATGAATAGTTGGCCATCATTCAGCCAACTTACACGCACTTACCATGTGTCTTGCATGCACCGAATGCTCTAACATATTCTAACAGTCATATCTTTTGCTACACAACTTAGATCGGCATGCACCTAAAATTTTCAAATAATTGTTGACACAAGCTACATGTTGGAATTTTCAAATTCAAATATAGGTAGGATTTGTTAGACAAAAATAGGAAACGTCTCTCAGCTCATCAATGCACACATCCAATCGACCTCAACCATCGATTTCATCAGATCTTGCCTTCTTCCTTCTTCCACATGCCAAATAGACATGGGGAAGTACATTTGACAACCTTGTAGGTGGATTTGTAGGCATTTATCACTATTTGTTGGTGGTTGAAGATTTTAATCTGAGTTTCCCTCCCTTTCTCCTTCTCTTCTCTCCTTCTTCTTCTATAAATAGTAGAGTTCTGCTTTATAAAATATCTCTCCTTGTTGTAACGACACCATGCCAAAATGGTGGCCAACTTCCCATGGGTCTCATACCTTGGCATGGTATCTGTAATGTATTCTTGCCTCCTGTCATAAATGTAAATGACTGTGCATCCCTTAAGTAATAAACTCGTGTTTTGTGGAACTCTAGTCTTCCCTCTCTCGTTTTCATTGCATTCTCACCTCTTTGTTACATTTTCTGGCATGTTGTGTGTATTCCTCTACTTTTAGTCCCCATGTTCATGTGTTGCACATGCTGGAAGGCCAAGCTCACGTGTTAACCCTTTTCTCCCATGCCTGCTCTGTTTCTGTCACACCGCTCGTGGAGAGAGATTGACCCTTTCCTTCTGGCGCTATCACCTTCCTTAGCTTAGGATTTCCCCTTTTTCACATCCTTCTATCCCTGGTCCCTTGGCATGTTTAGTCTAGGATTTTCTTTCAGCATTAGGAGTAGTAGTAGCATTAGAGGTAGGTAGAGGAACGGCCTTCTTCGAAGATCTGTCCCCAAGTGCGCAAGGTCCTGAACTTAGGGACAGTTCCATTGTGGTCTCAGACACCTCAGCCCTTTGAGATATGAGATGTGGGTGCACATTTGAGAAACCAACAGTAACACTTTAAACTAAGAAAATGAACCCAAATTTAAATAACACAACATGGAAAGATATTGCAATCAAAACTCTACAAATTGAAAACTAAAACTATTAAAACCACTACTTTGTTTTTGCGGGAAAATTTTGAATCGTTTTCTATTATTTTTGGTGTCGTTTTAAGACCATTTTCAAGGATACTGTTCACATTATTTTTGTGTTTTATAAATTTTTTTTCCAAATCTATGTATAACAAATGAATAAGAGTGGATGCCCCCAACAATAGAGGGGATGTACAAGGGTAGAATGCCATGCCTTATGTGTAAGATGGTGAAAATGTGAAAGTTCCCCCAGCATTAGATGGGAATATACAAAGGAGATTCCTTCACATATATACAAGAATAAATCATCCAGGACCCAAGTCTTGAAATATAGCTTAAGAGGATCCCTAGCTTTTTAGGAAAACTAGCCCTAGATAGAAGTGATAGTTACCTGTCTAGATGTGAGAGTTTTCTTATGAACAATGAATCCTCCTTAAGCACTAGAAACTAATTTTCACCCAAGGAATCTCCTAATGTGCCACAATTACATGGTTTTCACACTTAGATGACCTATTTTCTTTTTACATTTTCTCAATTTTTGATTATTTTACTTGTTCTTTCTTTCTTTTACGAGGAACCTCATACTCAAGCATAGAACTATTTGAGGTGCATCACATTCATTGGTTCCTTTAATTCCTCCCCATCTAAGTGAGCCATTTTGTATGCCCCTAAACCATACTTAGTGACCACAACATATGGTCCTCACTAGTTGGGCTCAAACTTGCCTTTCTTTTCTTGATGTTTGACCATGTTAAAATGGTTCTCTTTTAAAACGAGATATCCTATGTCAAATTGAAGAGGTATGATTTTTTTTTTGTATCCTCATGATAATCAGTTATGATAAACCTTCAAATTATTGAGTTCTCTCATATGCTTCTCATCCAGTAGCTCAAACTCTACTAGCCTAGCTACCTTGTAGTCTTCATCTTTGTTCAGATAGTCCCAGAAAGATATTATTAGGGAGGGAAGATCAATTTCTAAGGGTATAATATCCTTAGTGCCAAATACTAATGAATGAGGGGTAAAACTAGTAGGGGTGTGGATGGAGGTTTGATAGGCCAAGAGGGTGGGATGGATCTGTAGGTGCCAATTATAGCCAGTCTTGCTAACCATATTTTCCATGATATGAACAAGGGTTTTATTGGTGGCTTCAACTTTTCCATTACCTTGAGGGAAATAGGGAGTAGACCACTTGAGTCATATTTGGAAGTGTTGGAATAATGATTTGACTATCTTATTCTTAACATATTTACCATTGTATGCTATAATGGAGGAGGGGATTATGTGAAAAAAAATGAGATGGTTCATTATGAATTTAGAGATCTGCATACCAGGTACATAAGTGAGAGGCACAACCTCTACCCATTTTGTGAAGTATTTAGTTGTGGTGATAATATGGGTATGGCCATCTTAGAAAGTTGGAGTGAGCTTACCTATGAGATAAATTCCCCATTTTGAAAATGGCTAGGGTATTGTGATGGGCTAGAAAGCCTTTCTTTGGTGCATGTATCAAGTTTCCATAATTTTGAAAATTTTACATTTCTTGAAAAAGCTTCAACTATGTACTTCCATGGTAGGATAATAGTAACCTACTCTCAATTATTGCTTAGGAATGACCATCCCACTTATATTTTCTACACAAACGCTTCCATGAACTTCCTTAATTTCTTATATTGACTCATTCAAATCTAGACAACGTGGAAGATTCTCATCGTACCCATGACAATAAAGGTTGCTTCTAGGAGGGTATAATGGGCTATACGATGAATAAGGAATTTTTAATCAGTATGAGAGATATTTAGGGGAAAAGTTCCATCTTGTAAATAGTTAAAAATGGGATCATACTAAATGGATAGAGGACCAATAACTTCACATGCTAGAAAATATTCCGGCATGTCATATGTAGGCACTTGCAGGTATTAAACAAAGAAATACATCTTGTTTGCTTGAGGTACAATGCATAGTAAAAACCCAATTGTAGCCATGGTGTCTGTTGATCCATTATGTGATCTCGGTATTTATTTAAAGATAACTTGTAAAAGTATTCCTTTAGAGTTTCAAACAATTTATTGTATGGAACAAGATTCTCATCTTTAACTTTGTACTCATCATTAACTTGTTTAATGATCAATTGGGAGTCACCAATGATGACTCGTAGGCTGTATGATGTTCATGTGATAGATAATTTCAAGCTAGTGATGAGCACCTTATATTCTACAATATTATTTGTGTAAGGGAATCCCAAATGAAATTGCTCTGAATGAATTCCCCCATGGGAGTGATAATTACCACTCCTCCTGAAACATTAAACGTGAATGACCCATCAAAGTGTACTAAACACATGATGGATTCCTTAATTTACATCATAGATGCGTCTAGTAGATCCAGACACAATGGTTCTATTCTTGGTAGGGGAGATTCAACCAGCTGATTTGCAATACTTATACTTTAAGGGATTTACTGGTTAATTAATTAAATGTCAAACTCACTAAGGAGGATGATCTAATTAGCCATCCATCCTATAAGGAAGGTTTAGATAAGAGGTATTTGAGAGGGTCAACTTTAGATATCAGCTTGGTCTTATTATTAAGGAGATAATGGTGAAGTTTCTGAAATGTAAATACAACAACTAGGCAAGAGTTTTCAATATGAGGATAGTTTAGCTCATAGGTAATTATGGTGCGGCTAAAGTAATACACCACCCTTTCTTTATGGCCAAGATCATATTGGGCAAGCAGTGGACCAATAATGAATTGGGTGGATGAAATATACAACAATAGGGGATTTCTTAGGGTAGGTGGCATGAGAACATGTGGACTTACAAGATATATCTTAAGCAATTCAAAGATATTTTGACAGTCGGGTCCTTAGTTAAAGGCAACATCTTTCTTCAACATATTTGTGAATGAAACTTATCCACAAGCTATGATATGAATCAGTAGATTTACTAAATATTTCACTGTAGACTTCTTAGTTGTTTAAGGTTAGTTAGTGGAGGCATAAGCATGATGAGATGCAACCTTGGTGGGATATACCTCTATGCCTCTTTGTGAAACAATGAAACCCAACAAATTTCTGATTGTACGCCAAAGATGCACTTCTTGGGATTCAAGAAAACCTTGTAATATCAAAGGCATTGAAAGATATGCCTCAAAAATTATGGGTTCTCTTCTCAATTTTTATATTTTCTAAGATATCATCCACATAATCCTCCATGATGTCATTCATCATGTCATGGAAGATGACGATCATTTCTCATTGATATGTAGCCCCGACATTCTTGAGTCCAAAAGGCATTACCTGATAGCAAAATGTCCCCTAAGGGGTGATGAAAGCAGTCTTATGTTGGTCTTCCTCTGTGATCTTGATCTAATTATAGCCTAAAAATCCATCCATTAAGGATAAAATCTCATAACCAACAGTGGAATCGATGATCATGCTGATGTTAGCTAAGGGGAATTCATCTTTGGGACATGCTTTGTTGATGTCTCTTAAGTTGGTGCATATTTTGATGCTGATTGGATTTTTCTAGACTAGGAATATGTTAGATATCCAGTCTGAATAGTTAATAAGTTTGATAAAACATGCTGCTAATAGTCTCTCCATCTCTTCTTTGACAAGTCGTGTAACTTTTGGATGCATCTTCTTTATTTTTTTCTTGATAGGTTTAGCATCTGGGTGTACAAAAAGGTTGTGCAGGACCAACTTTGGGTCAAAACCTTTCATATCTACATATGACCATGTAAATATTTCAGCAAACTCTCGTAAAAGTGCTATGAAGGTTTTTTGTTCTTGTGCTAAGAGTGAAGCTCCCAAATTTATCATTTAAGGATCCTCTTCTGACCCAATGTTGAAACTGATTATCTCTTCAACTAACATTTTTGACTCATCCTCCATCTATGTAGGATCAGGGGGGAGAGTAATATCCACTTCTATAGGTGGTTCCAAAAGAGTCTTATCTTCCCATGGGGGAACTATATTTTCCATCAATTTTTCCGTTTGTTCATCCATAAGTGCCTCAAAGAGGTTTTAACTATGGGAATTACGCTTAGTCTTGCTGCAAGGATTTTTTGTAGTAATTTTTCCCTTGTATACTATTTTTTTAAGTGACCACATAGCAAGGTTTAATAGAACACATGACGCATACACATAAGACAAGAAGGGTTTTGGGTCTTAGCCATATTCAAAGTTCCGGACATCACCCAATGAAAGTGTGACACATATAGCATGCGGAGTGGATAAGGTGCCATCTCGACACCTGTAGGATCAAGAATGGAATATTCCATGCATGTGATGGAAGGATCCAGAAGGAAATCATTACAAAGAGTGGAGATCTCTAATAAAAGGAGGCATGCTCCATTGGCGGACCACTTGGACACTTGATAGCTGATCTATTACCCTAGAAGGCATGAAAGTGAAGGTAAAAAGCTATATATAGAGACACGTAGATAGTAGAAAGGATGCCTAAGAGAGAAGAGGTGGTGGAAAATAGGTGAAGCTCTGTAGAAATAAGATGGAGGATTCTATAGGTTTAGATTAGAGAAAATATAGGACTGATGGCATATTTAGAGGGATGGGTCTGTGTTCATCCTTGTAATATGAAGGATATAGTTTAGTTCTTGATGCATGACCTTGCTCTGCATTATTATATGGGTATGTTATGGCCTCAATGAATGTAATGTGGTTACTAAACTCATTAATATGAATAAAAGGTTCTATTCTAAAGAATATATGTGTCATGAGCATAAGTTTAATGAATTTATTTTGTGTTATGAATCATTTCTATATGTTGTTTGATACTCCTCTTATGCTATATGAATGGATGCATTAATATGATAAATCATCCAAGGTTTTTAGAATGAATACATGGATCTTTTCCATTCTTTTTCACTTAAGTACATGTCATAGATGATGTATTCTCACAATACTCACATACGGAGGGAATCAACACCTTTGTGTATGCCTCGGTGAGCACCTAGTGCCCGCTAGGTGAAAGGTCGATGCATATGGGATTAGATTGTTGATCTAAGGGTATAAAAATGACTACATATTGGTTTCGTTGCCCAGACCTATTTTTGAAGTTGTTGTCGAAATGGAATACATATTTTCCTGTGATACGTGATGATAGAACATATGACCTTAGAAAGTGTTGAAGTATGGTTCAAGAGCATGGAGGACAAGTTTTCTCAAATATTCAACACTTGGACCCGAGTTCCATACACGTAGATGGGTAGAGAAGAACATGTACCATGAGTTATATGAGACAATATTCTACCGTTTTCCAGTAGAACCGTATGAATATGAATGGATTTCAACATATGCATCTTGATTGAGATGGTACTATAGATCACATGTATGTACCCAAGATGATTACTAGAGGTTGTAGGATGTAGATCTGACTTGGACGTAGGCTCTTGATCACTAGTGGAAAGCAGTACTGACCATTTATACTCTAGAATATGCCATTTCTATGTATTGTTACCTAGAAGTTGGTGAGTTTGAGTTTTTAAGCGAGCCTAGAGGATCATTTTTGCATGTTATTCCTTTGGCTATGAAGATCTTGGTCATTACCCTAAGTTTAGAGGTATTTCCCATGGCCAGATAAGCTTCTCTCGAGTGTTGGGTGAGGAAGCTAGGGTTGAGGAAGATAGAAGACATTGTAGCTAAAAAGAAAGGGAGGAGAGACAACTCAAGTATAACAAAGATCATGAAAGAGAGATGACTAGAGAACATGAGGTTGTAAGTGTGATGGAACTATGGAGGCAGATGTTGTGGGAAGCGGTTGAGGTTCACACCGGGACGTGGAACTGAGCGATGCATGCTAGACCATCTTGGCAAGTGTAGGAGAGAAGCCGCTTCATCTTCGATGAGAGTTCCTCGAGATAAAGAAAGGAGATATGTCGACACACATCTAAAACCACACTGAAACCAACCCCTGGCACTTGGTTTTCTAGATCAAGGGAGAAGTATTGTTAACCCAGTTGGTATCGGTGGGAGTAACCGATCTGTGCCTAGGAGATATAGTTTGTCGTTCGAACATCCATGGCTGCAAACCATTCGATATTTGGTGGAATTTTTGGACAAGGTGTAAGTATGCAAGGTTTGGGTATCATGTCTGGGAGTGGTGTGGGACACATAACTGGTAGTGGGACAATATCACAAACCATCAACACACAATTCAATGGGACATTGGGAACACTAGGCGCGACCACTTTAGGCCATTTTCCATTTGTAGGAGGTGGATTTTATGGTGTAGGGGCTGAAGGACCTGGTGGACCTAGAAAATTTGGAGGATTTGGTGGGTTAGGAGGAACAAGACCTGGTGGATCTAGTGGATCTGTGGAGGAGGAAACACCAAAGGAAACCAAGGGTCTAGATTAAGAGGACAAGGACTGCAACCACCTCCACAAGTATTATTTGAGATGTCATTGCACTTATAAGACTACATGGGTATTGAAGATGCTGTAGAGCTTGTGTAAAAGTGTGAATTACTATGGCGTGTGAAAGGGATCACTACCTCAAAGAAGAAGGCAAGTCAATTTACAACAATGTTGCAATGGTGTAAACATATTTGGTATTGGAAATATGACCCCCATCAAACATGTGGTAGACTACACTACATTGAAGAACACCTTCCTAGTAGAGTTCCATATCCCATAATTTGAGTAGAAGAGCATTAGCACTCTAAAGGAAATCCAACAAGGAATGGAAGAGAGTGTGCAGGAGTATCACACATAGCTCAAGACTTTCTTGTCAAAGCTATCCTATGATATTCACCCTTCTCAACATGATCAATGGTTTGTTGGAGGATGGATGACACTGCTTAGGAGGGATCTATAACACAAGACTTTCACAGATCCATGTGAGACCTTGGAAGATGCCTTACTAAGGTTGTTGGGAGCATTGATACTAGTGTTAGCCCTTTCCGGAGGCTCAAATTACTGCAATGACCAAGCAGTTGGAGAATTTATTTGCAAAATCAGTGCATGAGGTTCGTAATGGGATTTGGTGTATAGATTGTGAAGTGGAAGAGCATGTAAAGGATAGTTTCCCACAGAATTCAGTACACATTATGGAAGTAAACCGTGATATTTTCCATGGGGATCATGATGTAAATAGGTGTCCTCTACTACATCGTGCAATCCGTAAGAATGTTTCTTGTTATTGCAAGATTTGTACCTCTATGACCCATGATACCAAGGATTATAGGCTGATTGACCTAATTTATGATCCTATTGATCTTGGTGTGCACTAGACTAGTATAGCAAGCTACTTTAAGGATGATGATTGTTGCTATGAAGGCACACAGATGGAGGAATGTGTGGAAGAGGTTTTCACAGAGGATTTCATGGTTGCAGTCACCACGGAGGAGGACAAAGTGAATTCCTAAGAGAAACCTGTTATAACTATGGATCTACGGAGAGCATTACAAATGTGAGTATAATGATATGTTATAATGCTCATGGTGTGGGAAGAAACATAATTACGAAGAGTGTCTAGAGCTTTATGAGCATATGAACTAGAAACTCTGGAAAGACGAAAGTGATGGGATGGTAACCATCAAGAAGGCTAATTCATAGTGGATGTCAAGAGTGGCACGTGAGTCAAGACTAGAACTTTTATTGGTGATGACATGAGAAAAGGCCGTGCATGCCAAGGAGATACCAAGACAAAGGACACTGGTTTCAAGAGAGGAAGTAGTACATGGGAAGTATCCATATCCTACTCATCAAAAGGTGTATCAAAATACTAAGGATGTGATTCGAGTTTGCGGGGTGATCCAATTTCTAATGGAGCAATCAAAGCAATTAGAGAAAAGGAAGAATGCTTAGGTTTCAGGATGACTGGATGAAGTCCGGAAGTATGTATGATGTTAAGGAAAGAGAATATTATTCCCTTGCTAGGAAAATGGCTGAGGGAGAAGGTACCATGTATCGAGAGAAAAGTGTGAATGGTAGGTTTTGCATGCAAACTTTACTCCTCACAACCTTGACTATGATAAGAATATTACATTTAATGTAATTATTAATGGGTGGCTTCTAAGAAACATCCTCATCGACACGGGAGCGGAGGTCAATGGTCTCACATTGGATGTATGACATAAAACGGGAAGACTTGCATTACAACCATTTTCAAATGTGTTGTATATGGAAAACAAGACTAAGGTTATGCCCATTAGAGTCTTGAAGGATTATTTTATCACTATTCAAGGGGCTAAGTTCACTAGGAACTTTGAAGTCTTGGAACTCACCAAGGAAGATAATTTCCCAACATTACTTAGGCACCCTCGGTGTTATAAGAACAATTCCAACCTACGGTTTAACAAGGGGTATATCAGTTTCAAGAACAAGGAAGAAAGGGTGATTATCACTTTAATATAAGGGAAGTTAGCACTCTATATTGAGCCCTTAGGAGAGGAAGTCCTCGACATAATCTATGTGTGCTCCATCGATATATGGAGATAATTCACCCCATAGAGGGAGTTATCTACCTTTAATGTGCTTAGTCCTTGAGTGATACCACTAGCATGGCATGTGACAATTGGGCGCATGGGACATATGAGTTAACTGGGTGATAATTAAGAGGATCTCAGACAAGGGTAATCAAGGTGTGCTCAGTCAAGAACACCGGGAGGGAAGAAGTTAACAAGTTACTCTAGAGGAGCTTACCCTAAAATTTTCTTGTGAGAAATGGAGGCTCAATAGAAGAATGAGGAAGAGAGAAGGGGAATTCTTAGTTCTGAACCTACTTAGAACTACAGTGTCTTTGGTGGGATACACATCGGGATAACCTCCTAGAATAACATGAGGTAAGAGTTGCATTCTCTATAAGGTTCTCCAGGAGAAACGCTCCCACTAAGATCTAAGACTACCATGGTAAAGAGACCACCTTATTTCATGGCCAAGCGTGTGAGAAGGCCTGGATGGGAAGTACAGAAGTGTTGCCACCTTTGTTATGGGTGCATAAGTTATATTCCACCTTACAAGGTTGTGCGTGCATATGATATATTAATTCAAATATGCATCATCAAAAGGTAATTAGAAGGAGTCGGCAACTGATCTCATTCAAGATTTTGAGTATAAGAGTAAAAATGCATCGATGGATAAGGTGCTACAAGTAATCAAGCACCATACGATGGGAGATAATGTTATGGTAGAAGATAGGATCTTTGGAGTTCTTGGGTGAGCCTTATTTATAGAAACACATCAATGAAGAAGAACCATAGGAAGTACAACTTAAGTGCGCATGTATGGAAAAAGAAAAAGAAAAATGGTCTATGTAGTAGATAGTGAAGAGATGGAAATTTTGGATGTTAACCATTCAAGGTATGCGTGAAGTCATAGATAGCACTGATGAGTGAGAATGTGCCTACCATGAGCCTTTGAAAATAAAGAAGGTTAACATTGGGACAAAGATAAAACCTAAAGAAGCTATCATTGGGGATTATTTGTTAGAAAAATAAGTTTCAAAGGTCATTAATCTTTGCGCAAGTTCCAGGATTTGTTCCCTCGTGGGTACCATGAACTCAAAGGTGTAAATAATTCCTTGGGGAGATGAAGTTAAAATTAAAGGAAGGTGCACTCCTAATTTTGAAGAGGCCTTATCGAGATGAATCCAAATTTACATGTGCGGGTCAAGAAAGAAATAGGCAAGATGAAAGCATCGATATCATTGAGGTTGTGGAGAAATAAGAGTGGATAAGCCTAATGGTCATCGAGTATCAAGAAGGATGGGAGGATAAGGATATGTGTGGACTAAAGGGACTTGAATGTAGTATGTGTCATCAATACTTTTCCAACCCCCTTACTGATGAAATTTTGGAGGGAGTAGCCGGGCACGAAGTCTAATCTTTCACGGATGGGTTCTCAGGGTATCACCAAGTCAAGATTGCAAAGGAAGACCAGAGGAAGAAAAATTTCACCACTGAATGGGGAAGTTTTGCCTACATGATTATGCCTTTTGGATTAAAGAATGCACCTGTTGTGTTCTCACACATCGTGGTACAAGCATTTTAGGACTTCATCCATAAACATCTTCAAGTTTACCTCGATGAATTTACTGCTGTATATGGGTCGGTAAAGGGCCATTGTGACAATTTGAGGCTTATGTTTGAGAGATGTTAAGAATTAAGGATATCCATCAACATTAAGAAATGTGTCTTTACTTCTCCATTTGGGACCTTGTTAGGACATATTATATGTAAAGAAGCCTTACTAGTGGATCCTGCAAAAGTTGTAGTTATTGTGGGATTAGGGGAGCCTACTAATAAAAGCAAAGTGCATGGATTCCTTAGGCATATGGGGTACTATAGGAAATTCATAAAGGAGTATGTCAAGATTATCACACCCTTGGATGAATTGCTAAAAGAAAGAGTGCCTTTCATTGGGGAGAGGTGCTCCAAAAGGCATTTGAAAATTTAAAGGATAGGCTTTTCATGACACCCATACTACATTTTCCTTCTTGGGATAATTATTTACATGTGCATGTTGATGCCCTGGGATAGCTATGGGAGTATTACTAGCACAACCCAAAGGGGGGATTATGTATCATCCCTTGTGTTTTGCAAGTAGAAAGTTGACACCAACATAACAAAATTACACAAATATCGAGCACAAGGCACTACCTATGATCTGGGCACTACACAAGTTCATATAGTACCTATTGGCAACACCATTTATATTATACATTGATCACATGGAATTGAAGTACTTGGTGAATAATCCCATTTTGAAAGGTTAAATATGCCATTGGGTCCTATTATTCCAAGAGTTTGAGTTCATAGTGATTGTAAAACTAGGAAAAAGCAATTCAAGACTTGACCACTTATAAAGGATTAACTTAGGGGAGGATTTGTAAAGCATTAAGGATACCATGCCAGATGTGCAAATGTTTAGGTTGTGGCACACAACCTCAGACTTGTAATATATCACAATATTATTGAAAATTGGTGTGGTGCCAGATGGGATGAAGGCTTTAGAGAGGAAGCGATTAACAATACATGCCTCACCCTAGAAGTTGATTAGTGGATAGATGTTGACTAGTGGATATATGTATAAGTTAGGACGTGATGAGGTTTTGTGCCGATGCATATTAGAACATGAGCGTGTGACAATTATGGAGGAAGCGCATGGTGGGATTGGAGTAGGACACTATATAAGAAATGCTACCACATGAAAGATTGTACTAGAAAGGATTTGTTCCAGGATTTGTTCCCTTATGGGTACCATGAACTTAAAGGTATCCATCATTCCTAAAGGGAGATGAAGATCAAATTAAAGGAAGGTGCGTGCCTAATTTGGAAGAGGCCTTATCCAGATGAATCCAAATTTACATGTATGGGTAAAGGAAGAAATAGACAAGATGATAGCATCGATATCATTGAGGTTATGGAGGAATCAAACTGGATAAGCCCAATGGTCATCAGTATTAAGAAGGATGGGAGGATAAGGATATGTGTGGACTAGAGGGACCTGAATGTAATATGTGTAATCGATCCTTTTCTAACCCCCTTTACTGAAGAAATTTTGGAGGGAGTAGCTGGGAGTGAAGTCTAATGTTTCACGGATGTGTTCTTAGGGTATCACCAAGTCAGGATTGTAAAGGAAGACCGGAGGAAGAAAAATTTCACCACTAAATAGGGAAGTTTTTCCTACACGATTACGCATTTTGGATTGAAGAATGTTCCTGTTGTGTTCTCACACATCGTGGTACAAGCATTTTAGGACTTCCTCAATAAATTTCTTTGAGTTTAACTCGATGAATGGACTATATATGGGTTGGTACAAGACCATTGTGAAAATTTGAGGATGATGTCCACAATTAAGGATATCCATCAACATTAAGAAATGTGTCTTTACTACTTCATTTGGGAACCTGTTAGAACAGATTATATGTAAAGAAGCCTTACTAGTGGATCCCGCCAAATTTGTAGTTATTATGGGATTAGGGGATCCTACTAATCAAAGCATAGTGTGTGGATTCCTTGGGAATATAGGGTACTATAGGAAATTCATCAAGGAATATGTAAAGATTGTCTTGCCCTTGGATGAATTGCTAAAAAAAGAGTGCCTTTCATTGGGGAGAGGTGCTACAGAAGGCATTTGACACTTTAAAGGATAGGCTTGTCATGATGCCCAAACTACATTTTCCTTCTTGGGATAATTATTTCCATGTGCATGTTTATGCCTCGGGGATAGCTATGGGAGTAGTACTAGCACAACAGAGTGAGGGTATTATTGATCATACCTTGTGTTTTACTAGTAGAAAGTTGACACCAACAAAGTAAAATTACACAACTACTGAGCACGAGGAACTGTCTATGATCTACACACTTTGCACAAGGTCATATAGTACCTATTTGAAACACCATTTATATTCTACATGGACCACATGGAATTGAAGTACTTGGTGAATAAGCCCATTTTACAAGGTTGCATATGCTATTGGGTCCTATTATTCCAAGAGTTTGAGTTCACAGTGGTTGTAAAACCGGGAAAAAGCAATTCAGGACATGACCACTTATCAAGGATTAACTCAGGGGAGGACATGTAAAGCATTAAGGATACCATGCCAGATGCACAAATGTTTAGGTTGTGGTACACACCCTCATACTTGGAATATATCATAGTATTCTTTAAAACTAGTGTGGCGTCAAATGGGATGAAGGATTTGGAGAGGAAGCGATTAACAATACGTGCCTCACCCTATTAGTTTATTAGTGGATACATGTTAACTAGTGGAGATATGTATAAGTTAGGATGTGATGAGGTTACGCACCGGTGCATATTAGAACATGTGCGTGTGAAAATTATTGAGGAAGTGGATAGTGGGATTGTAGGAGGACACTATATAAGAAATGCTACTTGTGTTAAAGTTTCTACTAGCGAGGGATTTGGTGGGAAATCATCTACCAAGATTGTATTGAGTTTCATAAGCCACATGACCATTGCACCGATTCACTTGGAAAACTGAAAGAATGGACGAGATGCCATTGTGACCAATTGCAGGTGTTGAACCATTTGAAAAATGGGCAATAAACTTTGTAGGACCAATTTCGCCACCCACAGGAAGGACTAGTTCATGGTATAGCATTACTTGCACCGATTACTTAACATGTTGGGTAGAGGCGGTGAATACGAAGGATTGTACCATAGTGACAACCGATATATTTTTATGGGAGAACATAATTAGTAGGTATGGTTGTCCTTTAAGATTAACTAGTGATAGAGGTACGTACTTTCTTAATGAAATGGTCAAGATTCTCATTAGTAGAATTTATGGTGACCCATCATAAGAATACCCCTATCACCCTCGGTGAATGGAACTACTAAGGAATTTAACAAAATACTAAGTCACACGTTGACCAAGATTTTTATGTCGAGACAAAAATATTGGGATGACAAAAAATATCGGTCGTTTTTATGGGCTTCGGGAAAACCTATAAGATTTTGAATAAGGCCACACCATTTCAATTTGGGTTTGGCATGGAGGTTATTTTACCAGTTGAATTCATGTTACCATCACTACGTATAACGTATATAGGAGGATTGGATGATAAAAAATGCTTTGGAAGAGAGGATTGATAAGTTGATGCACTTAGACAAAAGGAGATCACTTGCTAGTGGAGTCGAAGATAGAAATGCAAGACAAAAGGCATGGCATGATCGTCATATCAAGAACAAATAGTTTGAGGTGGGATAGATTTTTTGTTGTATGATTCCAAGTATCTCTGCGCCATCATGGGAATATGAAATTTCATTGGTCGGGACCTTACATCATCTCATACATCCTTGATTCAGTGCTTGCTAGTTATAAGTGCTAGATGGGACGAGATTACCGAGTCATTTGAATGGGAGTTTGATGAAGCCCTACTATAAATAAGTCTTCTTGGTTTTGAAAATAAGGTAGTATTTCCGTTATCTTAGAATTTCCCTTTCTCATTTCTTGTTCCTTTCTTTTTGTTTCATTTTATGCCTTGTGCGCTAGTAACCACATTATTTTTCCAAGGTTGTGTATGTGTAGAGGACTACACATCTATTTTAGTGTGGGTTGGAGTAATGCAAAGAAAAGTATAAGCCGCTTTTAAAAATTGAGTGGCCCAAAGAGAATGAAGCATGTAGGATAGAGAAAGCGCATGAGGAAATGGTGGATAATGAATTATGGTATCAAAAATGCTGTAACAAAGACAATGTACAAATAATGAAGAGCACATGAACAACATGAGGTAGGTGAGGGAAAAAAATCAAGTAAAGGGCGAGAATAAGTGCCTTTGGTGCTGTGTGGACGTGTGCATAAGAGCCTTTGTTTGGATTGGTGTTTTATGTGTTAGAAGGTTCTACAAGGTTTTTCGCATAGGATTGGGCCCGTGGGTAAGGGCGCTTAAGGTTGGCCTAGTGGAAAAATGTGCATTTAATGTTAAGTATGTTGGTAGGTGGTATAGAATTTATTGCTGGAGGGAAGCAAAAACTATAAATATGAGGTCGGGCAAGTCATTATTCTACCTTGCTATTACGGAGTCAAAGTGCTCTTGTGAACTAGGGCATCTAGAGAGATTTGTGTGAAGGAAGAAGAATCCTAGAAAAGTGTGTGATTAGAATAGATTTGCAAACCGGGAGGAAGGAGTATATGGGTGTGAGGAAAGTTTCGTTGAAGTGCTTCGTCTTGTGGAAGGATTTTCCTAGTTAGATTTTGGCAGTTAGGGCACAGAGATAGAAGGATTTCTTCCAGGAGTTGAGTTTGGAGATTGAGCAAAGTAATAGAGAAGAGCAAGGAGTTTTAAATTTTAAACTGACATAAAGAATGACACCAAAGAAGGCAATCATTTCACCAAAGAAACAAAAGGGAAAGGGAAAGGAAAACAAACCTCCAAAGATCGCGAGATCTAATGAGGAATGGTATGTAGAAATGCAGTACCTAGATGGAGTGTTGTTAGGAACCGTGGATGTCACACTTGAGACAGATGACCATGATCAATTACAACCATTGCATGAGAACTATAGAGAAAGAGATGGAACTAGATCTGGTTGGTCTAACTAATAAGAGGACACCAGATGGAATGCCAATTTACAACAACGAGGTGAAAGTAAAGTCGAAAAGGAAGGGCTATTGAAACTATATGATTTGCCTTATTTCGGCAATCCCGAGTGCCTATATCAATGGTTGATATTACACATGCATAAATACCATTTGTACTTTGTAGGCCGCAAGATGCGCATAACACCACAATTAATATCTAAGTTCACTAGCCTAAATTGTAAAGGGGAATCCATAGATTATGATTTGAGTGATAAGGAGGCTATCAAGGAAATAATAGTAGTTTATGACTACAAAAAGGGTTTGTATTCCTTGTACATTGTGGAAATTAAGGACCCTATAATGAGGATGTCCGCACTCTTGGCCAACAATCTTAATGATCAAGAAATATGGACACAAGTGAACAAGGCATGGTTAAATGTATGCCGGAAATTATTAGAAGGGACCATCTATAACTTATTCGCCTTTATTGTAGATAAGATTATAAGAAGCATGGAGGAAGGAGAAAAGTTCTTATTTGGAAATGTACTCCTCACCATCATGTTCTCAGAGATTAGAGTACTAGATGGGCCAATTTTTGTTTTTTGGTAGTATCCAGAAGAGAAATCCTCTCCCTTAAAAAGGTTCAAGAAGTATATTTGTGAAACCATAACGGAAACTCACAAGGCACACCTAGAGAAGTGGTATAAATGAATGCATGACATACTCCTAGATTAGTTTCCCACACTCATCGATGGAGAAACAAAGTTTTCATTTTACCAAAATTTTTGCATTGGTAGGTTTACTTTGACAAATGGGAATAAGAGCCCATGGTGCAAGCTACCCTTCTCTTTCACCATGCAAAACTTCCAAGCAGGGTCAACCGGTTCAAGGAGGCCAAAAGACTAAAGTTTCACCTTAGTGAGGTGGACCAATACCACCACGAGATGCACCAAAAGCTCATGTACCTAAGAAGCACATGTACGTGGAGAATTATTTCTCCCAAGAAGTACAAATGATGAAGATAATAACACTTCGATCCTGGAAGGGTTTTATACATGGTATACCTACATATTAGTCCTAATTTCAAGAAGGGAACCTATCTGGAGAGTGATTTCTCCATTCCAAAAGACCCCATAGGTTGAAAAAGGCCACACCGAAGAAGAGGGAAAGAGAAGAGGTGCAAGAGAAGAAGGCACCAAGTGTACAAAACACACAATCAATGGGTGCACCGGAAGTAGTCACAAAACCTAGTACTTATGTGTGTAGAAAGAAGTCCCCAATCAAGTAAAATACCCCATAAGAAGAGGAATTGAAGCATGAAGAGAACCTCACACATGAAGAATCACCAAAGAAGACATCGCCTATTAAGGAAAGGAAGAATCTCCTATACTTGAATCACCAGTTAGGAAGAAGTAGAAGGTGATAGAAGAGGTAGACTTAGAGGAGATAGAAAGAGTAGATGATTAAATTGGTGATAAGGATGAAAATAATCCTAAAGGAGGTGAAGACCACCCGGTATATGATATACATGACTCATAGGAGGAGGAAGGTGAAGAGAAGTATGACGAGGAAGATGGAGAGGAGATCGATGAGGAGGAAATAGAGGATCAAGGCAAGGGGGTGAGCGAAGAGTTAAGCACCAAAAACCAAGGAAACCATAGCCTTACCAAGGAAAAAATGAAGAAAGCTGTGGAGAGAAAGTGGCAAGCATCGGGAAGGATTTGGTGGAGCAAGATTTGGAGTGGAGCTCGGATGAAATTTTGAAGGAGATAAAAGAAGAAAGCATTGGGAAGGAATATGACAAAGCATGGGTGGGAATCCCAATTCGGTGGTAAGCTTCTCGGAAGATATAAGAATAGGAGAGAAGGGTGTGGTGGTGGTACAGATCAAGAAATGGGATACATTAATGATCCTAGTAAGGTTCTATGCACACGCTTCCAAATAACCGTACCAATGGAACAACTCCTGGCTATGTCTTAATTTGATGAAGAAGGCACATATCCTCAAACCAGAAGATGTTATATTGGGCATTCAAGTCCCACGTGTATGAACCTTAGTTTGAATTAAGTCGAGAGTACTGATGAAGGTTCCATGAACAAAAGGAGTAAATCCCTTTTTGAACGCTCAAAAATTATCAGATGAGTTGGTTTGCAATGCGCTCAACTAATTTTCAGTTGAATTTGAGGCCAAATTATTCAAAAGGAATGATAGAGTGAGATTCTTGGAGGAGGAATTGGAGAAGGAGAAGAAGGATATCATTGAGAAAAGAAATGAATTGAAGTAGGAAGAGCTTATTAACACACATTAAAAGTGTGAGCTAAAAGAGGAGAAGACAAGGGTGTGTGAGCTACACAAGAAGATTTAAATGATTATGGGTGCTATTGTTGTAACGCATCATGACTTAGCGACACTCGAGAAAAAATATGAATCAACCTTGAAGTGTCTAGAGGATTTGACACAAATAATCACGATGGAAAGGTGTCTAATTTCGTTCCACGTCCAAAAAAAGCGATGGCGCACCAAGAGAAAGAAGAAAAGCTAAAGGTTGTCGATATTATTTCTCGATATACTAAAATCCTTATAGAGGTAAAGAACACCACCGATAGAGATAGAGTGATGAGCATCCTGGTTCCCACACATGAAATGGAACTAAAGGAGTTCTAAAGGAGTTTCAAGAAAAGAATAAGGGGAACAGGGGTAGAAAGAGATAAAATGCTTGCCAAGGTAGAAAGGAATTCGTGGCTATCGAGACCTTGCAAGGCTCAATACAAATCAAGATAAAATAATTGTAACCCTAGATCACCTGTAGGATGGATGTGCTTGAGGAATTGGGAAAACAATTGGAAAATATTTTTGAAACTATGAGCACCAAAGGGGAGGAATTAAGCTTTGAGGAGGTGAGCACCTTAGTCAGAGACCTCTGTAAGCAAGCACAAAATGAGGTTGATGCTTGGGAAAATCAAGAGGTAGAAATAGGGAAGGATTTCCCTCTCCTCAAAAAATAAGCATTTTTCTCCTTCATTATCCCCATTCTTTCATTCTTTCTCCAAATTCTTCATTCGTTAACTCTTTCCCCCTATTTTGAGACCGCCATTCTTTATTCTTTGAAGAGAAGCATTTCTAAGGATGGAGAAAAAGCATAGTGTGGGGTGATGTTGGACCCCAAAAATATTGTCCAAATACAAGAAGGTACATGGGCATGTGAGACCTATTTGAAGAAGGACACATGGGTTGAAAGCACATAGGGAAGGGCTCTAGCGAGGTTTAACAAAATACACGGCGTGCGTGCGTAAGAAACAAAGGGTTTTTGGACTTATCCATATTTGGAGTTCTACAAAGAACATGAGGAAAGTGTGACACATATAGCATGTGGAGGGGATAAGGTGCTAGCCTAATAGCTGTAGGATCAAGAATGGAATATTTGATGCATGTGATAGAAGTATCTAGAAGGACATCATTGCAAATAGTGGAGAGCTCGGATCAAAGAAGGCATGCTCCATTCGAGGACCACTTGGACACTTGGTAGTTGATCTGTTACCCCATAAGGCATATCGGTGAAGGAAAATATATATATATAGAGATTCACTTATAGTAGAAAGGATTCTGAGAGTGCGAGAGGTGGTGGAAAAGAGGCAAAGCACTTCTGCAGAAATAAGATGGAGGATTCTATGGGTTGTGATTAGAGAAAATATAGGAGTGATGGAATATTTAGAGGGATGGGTCTATGTTCATCCTTGTAATATGATGGACATAGTTTAGTTCTTGATACATGACCTTTCTCTACATTATTATAGGGGCACATTGTTATGGCCTCAATGAATGTAATATGGTTACCGAGCTCATTAATATGAATAGAAGGTTATGTTCTAAAGAATATATGTCATGAGAATAAATCTAATGCATTTCCTTTGTGTTATGAATCATTTCTATATGTTATTTGATACTCCTCTTTTACTATTTGAACAGATAAATTAATATGATAACGCATCCTAGGTTCTCTGAATGAATTCATGGATCTTTTTCATTCTTTTACACTTAATTATCTCTCATAAATGATGTATTCTCAAAAGACTCAAATAAAGGAGGGCTTGGCACTTGCATGTGCCTTGGGTGAGTACCCGGTGTCTTACTGGGTGATAGGCTGATGCACATGGGATTATAATAATGATATAAGGGTATAAAAATTACTACAAGTACACAAATGCATATAATTTAATGGAGAAACCCTTCTTATGATCACTTTTTGGAATAGTATCTCTGAGTCCCATGAACTCTATAATGGCCTTGTTGTTTTCAAAAAAATCAACTAGCATGTGAAGTTTTTGATCCCAATCAATGACGTTGGGATATACAATGGTGAATTGGTAATTGGATTGGGAATTAGATTTATCAAGGGTGTATATAGCTAAATCTAGAAACAAATTGGTAGAGGCAAGGTCCTCATATAGGCTACATTAGGAATGCAGTGTTCTTTGTCCTAAATGAGACAAGCTATCCTCACGTTTTAAAGAGGTAGAATCTATTACCAAGGGTGTATCATCATGATGTTTGATACCAAGGCCATATTATAATGAAGAATATGATCTACCTTGTGTGTTTTTGCTGCATCTAAATCCCTTATAACCCATGATGTGAATCATTCGAGGACGCTTAACACACTATGGAACCTAGTGACATGAGGACATCATCCCTTCAGTACCCATCTAGTAGGTGTATCTAGCATATTTTCATGTTATAAGAGACCTCTAGGAATTAACCTCTCAAAGGGTTTATGGTAACTAGCCTTTGAGTGCTTTTGAACTATAATTATGGTCTTCTAGGTGTCTTTTCCGACACCTTTGAAAGATCGATATCAACAGAGCTTGTTAAAGGTTAAATTCATCATTTGGGCCATATTTTCCAAATGTTTCCGATGAGGTAAATGGATTGACTAACAAGGTAAAATTTTGATTGCAATATGTCAACGTATTTGGATCTACACGATCCTTCATAGCCTCCATTTGTAATGTGACAATAATATCAATTGAAGGAAACTCATATCTTGCATGAGAAAAATTGTGTAGTTCTCTACACTTTGTGTAAACGGTTCAAGATAACCTAGAATGGCGATCATCTCGTGCTCTGTGACATATCTTGATACAATGATGGAAGGTCAAAGCAATGGCCTGTATGGCATGAATCCATGGGTGACTTAGGAGCATGTTATATGAAAGCTCCATGTCAAGGAAATGGAACTTTGTATCATGATATGCGGGTCCCACTTCCATTTTGATCACTATGGTACATGCTGATTCACACTCTTCATTATCATAAGTCATGATTGTAATGGTCTTAACATCGAGATCTTCCTTTGTATGGCCTAGTTTCATGACAATATCTAATGTGTGAGTATTCATACCGGATCCGCCATCCATAAACACTCTCTTTATCTTACGATGAGTAACGAAGACATATATGTATAAAGGTAAGTTATGTTAAGGATTGTTATGCGGGATTTTGTTCCTATTGAAAGAAATATAGTCATTAGGATTAAGGTTTAACACCATCTCTTGGAGGTATGTAGCATATACATCTATGTATACACATAATCCTTAAAGTGTTTTGTATAGTATGCTCTTATGAGAATTTGATATTTTAAGAAGGTTTAAGATCAAGATCTTAGCCGTGGTTTTCTCAATTGTTCTATTAAGTCATACTTGACCTTCTCGAGGAATAAGGAGAGAAGGTTCTAGGATTACCAAGTGAGCGTGTCACGTGCCCACAACATAACTATTACCTAAGATCCCGATAGTATTTACATGTTCACTAGATGAATGAATACAACCTATGAGGGAATCAAAAGGATTATCATTTAATGGATAAATATAGTTTGCGCTTCTATAGTCATTAGAGAACCGATCTAGATCTCGCTTCTTATTTCCTTTATCATGTTTGGGGAAAGGTTGTTTAAATATTCCCATATTCTCGTTAGAACCTTATCTCGATTTAGGTGAATCCACCTCAATCTTGCCTTCTTCAATAAGGTCTTGGATGAACTGCCACAACTTACAACAATGATCAGTTTTATGTCCTTTGACATGATGAAAGTCATAGTATTTTTGTTCTTTGAGCCATACTAGTTTAGATGCATCATCCTGGATATGGTCATGTTGTGGTTAGTTATTACACCATGTTTATAACATCTAACTATTTAAGGATAATAGATAATGATTCCGTTAAAGGTGTAAACATTTTTTTGGGGCCAATTTCGGGTGAGGTCCTTGCGTAAGCTTCAAGAGTGGATTGTTTTGTTTAGCTTGGACTCTTTTAGAGTCTCGATGCCATCTCCAATGACATTCTTGTTTTTATTAAAGAATTTGGGTTTTTCTATGGATTTCGACTCACGTTTATCTTTTGAAAAGGGATTGATTGTTCCTTGTGCTATAAGAGCCTTCTCGATTTGGATGGCCTTCAATAAATTCTTTGAAATTAGTGATGTAGTGTATTTTTAGATGAAAGGCTATGTCTTTATGAAATTTTGGTATAAAGATACTCGCCATTTTTTATTTTCCAGAATGGGAAAAGGGAAATATCTTAGTAACCCCACCATCATTAAGAAACCAATGAAGGTCTCATTCAATTTTTGTTTTGTATTGCAAAGATCTACCATAGTAATTGTTGGTCTTCAAACTTGCACCCACATCTTGGATCTGGAAGGGTCGAGCTGTTTGAGATCACAATGGAACAATATCCAAGTTATGGGATTTTGTGCACTTGAGAAGGATCTCCAGACGAGGCCGGTTCTTCTATCTATTTCTACTGCTATTGCTACTCCTAGTGCTAAAAGGGGAAACTAAGATAATAAACACTAAAGGACTAGTGATAGAAGGAGAATAACACCGAGAAAAGAGGGTTGAACACTATCTATTTTGAGTGAGAATGAAAAGGGAATGCATGAAAGGAAGCTAGGCATGAGTAGCACAACCGAAAACACATTTACCGATCATTCTCATTTAACCCAAAAAATAAGGAACTACAAGGGACGTGAAATGGCACAATAAGAACACAATGGAAAAGAAAAGGAAAGAAGAAAGAATGCAAACACGTTAGACTGAGAATAGTCACAAAATGATGCTTCTATTACTTCTAAAAATGCACATGATTTATTACAATGGAAAAAGAGACAATTATCCACATGTATGAGCTAGATCTAGATGTCTCGCAACTCAAAATACATAAAAGATGAAGTCCTTAGCAAAGTGCATAAGGATCCAAAGTGCTCAACATTAAAAATGAGCCAAACTCTTACATTTAAAGATGAATCCATGGAATAAAAAGAGGAGGGAAAACCAAATTTGAAATGTAGCCACCGATAAGAAGCATTCAATGCTTGCAAATCCACCTACAAATCTATCAAATGCACTTCCCTAGGAAAAGGAAGGAGGGTGGATCATATCAAATTAGGTGGTTAGAGCAATAAGACCGGCTCATTAATGCTTAAAAAGACATTTTCCCATTTCTCACCCACCGAGATCCACTAGAAATTCGAATTTGAATGTCTAACACTCTTAACCTACATTAGCAACTATCTGATAAGTCTAGGTGCAAGCTGATCAAATCTTTGAAGTAAAAGATATGGTTGTTAGATGTTTTTTAGAGTCATTGGTGCACATAAAACACATGGGTAGTGCAGATGAGCTGAAATAATGGCCAACTATGTAAATGTTTTATCATTTCCACCACATGTCACTCATTTATTTGTTGTAAGGATAGAGTGCCCTATTGACGCACTTTGACTAGTTGTGTGTGGCACACTCAAGCATGTCAGAGGATGACATGGAACAAAATGGCATAGAGGAGGGCACAAAGGTATGAACATGGAAGAATGAGGTGTAAAGAGAAGGTAGGAGGGAGATGTGCTCAAGGCACATGAGAAAATGATTGAAACTGGTGAGTAGAGAACACATGGTCAAGGAAAAACCATTACAAGATGATGTACATGCGCCACGAGGGCGAGGACTTAGCTGATTGAAGCAAGTGTAAGGCACTCGCACGGGGTGAATGAATTCCAGGAAGAAGGTGAATGCATCAAAGACACACGTAAGGGGAAGATGGAATAAAGAGGAGATGTAAAGGACGGGAAGAAGGGGAAGCATGCAAGGGCATGTGAGGAAAAGAAAGGAATGTGCCAAGGGATCTTGAGTGTGTGTAATCTAAATACAAAAGATGTATACAAGTTTTCCAAATAACTAGGAGAGTTATTTAGATAACAGTAATTTCACTCTCCATGTTAAAAGAGAAATGACACACAAATGTTTCAACTAGCATGGATCATGTTGCGATCATTCCCTTATGTATGTGGAGAAACCATTCTAACACCTACCCTCTTAAACTGTAAGGGAACAAATGTATATGATATTTATCACTAAAATATACTTCTTAGCAAGCCATGTAGAAGTATTTAATATGATCACGAGGATAAAATTTACCTTTATATTTTTCAAATTTAGGAAAATCAAAGTTTTTAGGGAATGACACTCGTAACATGTCTTTGTCAAATGGATACGAACATATTTCATTGTATTGGTAAATTTTACTATGACCTACATTACTCTCCTAGATAGTTATGAGCATGTTATTCATGGATTACAACTAGTGTGTAATGAGTTTTTCTTTCATAGGGGATGTTGATCTATTCACTCGAGTAACCTTTAATGTTTCACCATCGTAAGGTTCGGTGTGAAATTCACAAGATTTGGTTTTAATTTTTCCTTATGCATACCTTTGTTCGAACAACTGATGTTCACTAAATTTTTACCGAGCTTCAATATTTATCTTTGTATAACCTCTTCTTCGTCTTGAGGATCATCTTCTTCATCATATTTAAGAGGAGGTAAATCCTTGTGTTTACGTTTAATCTTAACTTTACATGATGCTTTAAAGTATGGACTTTGAGAGCCATTGATTAGTTTTGGCCCTTCACTCTCAAAGTTATTATTATGGACCCCGTAAGTGGAAGTGTATCCTTCATCAAAAGGATTATCCATGTCGATAAGGGGAGGTGTTTGTGGCTCTTCCACTTCTAGGTTAAGGGTTTTGATATCCACTTCAATCTCTTATCATAATTTAGCTCCTAGTTCTAGGACTCATTCGACTACTTGATCTCTATTATAGTATAGAAGTTCATTGAAATGATAGAGATTAAGGGTGTGTTGCTCTTGAGATGAATCGAATCATCACCTTTATGGTCAATTAATAATTTTTGTCTTTAACCTCTGAAAAGAGGGAACCTAAGTTATGACCACTAAAGGGATAGTTCATTCCAAAAGGATTTAGCTCTAATTCATGTTCAACTCTCTTGGATGAAATTTTGTGATAGGTGGCATCACTAGTCTCATCTATACTAGGTTTTTTCTAAGTGTAACAAAGATGTAACAAACCTAGGTGTAACATGGTATGAGTTGTGTAAAGTCTCAATGTTTCACTAATCAATGTTTTAACGAATAATAGGTCAAAGAATCAAAGAATCCAATGCTCATGTCCTAGATATAATTCTATGCAAAATTTTATCACACAAGCAATAATCATGTAAGTCTACAAGTAAAACACTCAATCAAGCAACAATTTATACCCTATGTTTGTCAATGGTATTTTGACATATAAATGATTAAATCAATGTCAATTCTTATGTCAAGTTCAAGATGAACATGGAATAAATATTAAAAAATGGTAGATGTGACTCACACTCAAAGGATACTAAGAAAAGTTTAAAAACAAGCAAGACCTAAGTCCTAAAAGGTATAAATTATGCAAGTAAGGAACATAACAATACTACTAAGGTACATTAACCAAGTTTCAATAGAAAGCAAGATTTTAGCATAGAGATAATATGGAAACGATACAAAAATAACATAATCATCACTTTTCAATATTTGAGGTAATGTTTGAAACAAAAGTAAGTGTAAGTATACTAAGGATTTGTTAAGATATAGGTAGCGTAATGCCACAATGTGGACACTTAGATCCCATTCATGAGGAGCGAGGCGTAAGTATCGTAATTGTGTTGATACAATGTGAACAACATAATAATTATAAGGGAGATCAAAAGGTGAATCAAGCCTAACTACGTCGATAATATGTATCAATATGGGTTTGAGACATAGGGCCTACTAGAATACAATGATGTACCAATCAAAATTTCAACACTTGCATTCCGACATTTGCAACGTAATCAACAAATTTTTGTCATGTAAGTAGAAAAAATAAGGGTTAGATAATATTATTATAGTGTTATCCACACAATTTGTTCCTCTTTTTCCCAAATGGGAAAGTAGATAACAACCGTGTAAACCAAGTGTTGATGAAACAAACTAAGTATAACTTCAGCAAAGTTTTACCTTACCTTAGAGTAAGTAAAGAACTATGAAAAAGTTACAAATCGTAGGTATTGTGATGAATAAAACTTAGTTTCAACTTAAGTGGACTCTCCCTTGTTTGAATAACAAGGTTTTGAATCCTATTAAGTCATCACTTTATGAGAGATCTATAAAACATGATGACTTAATATGGAAAAGTGGGCTCCAAGATAATATGGATTTCTTATGTGGTTCACTCAACTAGGTACCACAACCACCCTCTCTGAAACTCATTTTACCAAGATAGTCACACTGAATAGGCTTAGATTATCTCATCTTTATTCCATACCCTTCAAATACGATGAGAAAGGAATGCATTCGTGTGTATCTTTCACTGGGGTCGAAATGGATAATGTTTTGGTGCTAAAATCAAAAATAAAAATATAGCCAAGTGGGTAAGTGGAGCAATTTCTATCTCATCCACAAGTTTCCCTCTTGTGTGGACTACTTTGTGGTTCCTAGGACCACCCCCTTTGTTGTAGCTTAAGGCTTATGCCAAGGGAATTATGTCCTAGTTTAAAGTGGATGGGGTGTACCCTTATTCGAACCTGTAAATCTAGTGTGTTCAATATGGTGTTTGTTATATCTTAGGATCTTAATGTGGTTTTTTTGCACACTATTTGGTGACCTACAAGAAATGAGTTAGCCTTCATTTAGAATCTAATTCTTTCACAAGCGATATTTGGTCCTACAAATAAAGATTAGTAATTTTCCAAGTGATCAAATCATCATATAAAGGAGATAGAATGCTATTTTTATATCCGAGATCATCCTAAGATGCAAGGAAAGAGCATACACAAAAAAATACCTCACTAATCTTGTGAAAATGGAAAACACTCAATCAAATTGTGAAAATTAAGTTCTTTTAACCAAATTTGAAGTTATTTCCCTTAAAAACTTAATTGAGTGCTTGTGAAAACATAGAGAGTTATTTGAAACATTTTTATTCCCAAGATCACCTAGAAGGTGCAAGGAAGTTCATACATGTTTCAAAACCTTCTAAATAACAAAGCAACATTCAACAAACTCAACTAAGTAAAGTTAGCACAAACCTACAATGTTATCAAGATAACCTACATAACCACCAATTAGTATCAACAAAAACCTAAAAATGTCAAAAATCCAAAGAATAAAACCCCAACAAGTAGTATAACAAAGCTTGGTTTTAAAAAATAATGTGTGCACACCCTTTATGGCATGTGCATGCTCCTAGCAAAATTGCACCCCTAAAATGATAAGTGTACGATTCTATGGAAAATACATGGAGCAATTAGACTTGTGTGGGATGAATGACACCTACGTGTTATTTTAAGCATGTGTGTACAAACATAAGCATATGTGTGTGCAAGGTAAAAATCCAATTAATAAAGAGATTTAATAAACTCATGCATGTCCCAAGAGGCGTATGCATGTGTATGTAAGTATATGCACATTGTTCATGACATGTGAACAACTCGATTTAAATATTTGACAGGAGTCAAAAATCTAGGGTAACAAATGCATAGACAAGGAAACATATGCGCATTTTTATGGACAATTGTGCATGCTTTAAATTAGGTGTGTGCACTTTTCGATGTATGCACGCCCATATAGAATACTTGCGCGCGGCCTGAAAAACCACAAAAATGGTGATAAATAGAAATCTAAAACTGCAAATAGGTTAGATTCTTGTATTTTAATTCATTTTCTAACATAAACCCAATAAATCAATATGCATGTACTATAACTTTGAAATAAGCATCAAACTAACACATCTATGCCACTTTCTACTCTTTGAATGCTACAAAATATGAACATATGAAGATCCTAGCAATAAAATTTGATTGTTTGATGCTCAATGGTTTGAGAGTGAAGGCTCACCATGACCATATGGTTCCCCTCATTTACTCATGCTTGAGTTTGAATATGAAATGGAAGTTAATAGCTCAATAACAATGAATAAATTCTCTAATCCTATTTGTCTATAGTTTATGTTAGAAGGAGGAAAGTGTTCTTAGAAAAGTGAGGGGGGTAGATGTCTATTTATAGTTTTGTGATTTCAAGAAAGGGATGTGTTGGATGCATGTGGGACAAAAGGTAAGTCCAAAAACCACTTTAGCAAGTCAAAGCAAGATTTGACTAGGTTTAGAGACTAATTAATCTCTTAGGGTTAATTAGGGGTCACAAGTAGGTATAGTAATATTTCGGAGCATCTAGAGGTGGGTTTTATAAATTTTGGATGCGTTGGAAGTGGGAGCTAGCTAATAAGAAGATTAATTAGTCAACTGTAAGATAATAATCTTAATCAACGTATAATGGTCAATTAAGAGGAATTTAAGGGAAAATGAGTCTAATTGACGAAGTATCATTAGTTTATAGGGAGTAGAATAATTAGGAATAATATTGCCTTGATCAAACTATATTTGTATATAAGAAGCCACAAACAAACGATAACTCTTGAGATGCAAATAAGGATTTCTTGTGCCATCAAAACATGAGAAATTAAGCATGATGAAGATATTAGGGAAGGAAGAATTATGAATCTTTTTCGAATATTTTTTTCAAGAAGGTAATTATTGTCAATAGAATCATAATAGGCTCTACTCTCACGAGTGAGGGTATGAACTTGACATTGAAAATTACCGAAATCTTGCATGAGGGATATGAGATGAAGTGAAGGAATTGTTAGATAATTGAGAGGAAAATTGAGGGCTTGCGGCGGATAATTTCCCAACATTACTTGGGCACCCTTGGTGTTATATGAACAATGCCGACCTATGGTTTAACAAGGGGTATATCAGTTTCAAGAACAAGAAAGAAAGGGTGATTATCATTGTGAATGAAGGGAAGTCAACACTATATACTTGAGCCCTTAGTAGATGAAGTCCTCGACCAGTCTATGTGCACTCCATCAAAGATCCTGAGATAATTCACCCCACTGAGGGAGTTATCTAGTTTGAATATGCTCAGTCCTTGAGTGATACCACTAGCATGACATGTGAGAATTGGGTGCATGGGACATATGAGTTGACTAGGTGATAATTGAGAGGATCTATAACAAGGGTAATCAAGGCGTGCTCAGTCAAGCACCTTGGAGGGAAGAAGTTGACAAGTTTCTCTAGAGGATCTTACCTAAAGTTTTCTTAGGAGAAATGGAGGCTCAATGGAAGAATGAGGATGAGAGAAGGGGAATTATTAGTTACAACTACTCGGAACTACGGTGTGCTAGTGGGCTACACATCAAGTTAACCACCTCAAATTCCATGAGGTAAGAGTCACATTCTCTGTAAGGTTCTCTAGGAGAAACACACCCACTAAGATCTAAGACTACCATGGTAAAAAGACCGCCTTATTTCATGTCCAAGTAGATGAGATGGCCTAGATGGGAAACGTAGAAGCATTGCCACCTTTGTTATGGGTGCATAAGTTGTATTCCACCTTACACGGTTATGCGTGTGTATGATATATTGATTCAGATATACATTGTTGAAAAGTTAATTAGAAGGAGTTGGCAACTAATCTCATTCAAGATTTCAAGTATAAGAGTAAAAATCCATTAGTGGATAAGGCGTTACAAGTAATCAAGCACTTTATAATGGGAGATAATGGTATGGAAAAAGATAGGCTACTGGAGTTACTTGGGTGAGCCTTATTTAGAGATGCACCTGAATGAAGAAGAACTATAGGAAGCATAACTTGAGTGCACGTGCATGGAAAAAGAAAAAGAAAAAATGGTCTATGTAGTAGATAGTGAAGAGATGGAAATTTTGGATACTAACCATTACGAAGGTATGTGTGAAGTCATAAATAACATTGATGAGTGAGTATGCACCTACCATGAGCTTTTAAAAATAAAGAAAGTTAATATTGGGACAAAGATAAAACCTAAAGAAGCTATCATTGGGGATTATTTGTTAGAAAAATAAGTTTCAAAGGTCATTAATCATTGCGCAAGTTCCAGGATTTGTTCCTCGTGGGTACCATGAACTCAAAGGTGTAAATAATTCCTTGGGGAGATGAAGTTAAAATTAAAGGAAGGTGCACTCCTAATTTTGAAGAGGCCTTATCAGATGAATCCAAATTTACATGTGCGGGTCAAGAAAGAAATAGGCAAGATGAAAGCATCCGATATCATTGAGGTTGTGGAGAAATAAGAGTGGATAAGCCTAATGGTCATCAATATCAAGAAGGATGGGAGGATAAGGATATGTGTGGACTAAAGGGACTTGAATGTAGTATGTGTCATCAATACTTTTCCAACCCCTTTACTGAAGAAATTTTGGAGGGAGTAGCCGGGCACGAAGTCTAATCTTTCACGGATGGGTTCTCAGGGTATCACCAAGTCAAGATTACAAAGGAAGACCATAGGAAGAAAAATTTCACCACTGAAAGGGGAAGTTTTGCCTACATGATTATGCCTTTTGGATTAAAGAATGCACCTGTTGTGTTCTCACACATCGTGGTACAAGCATTTTAGGACTTCATCCATAAACGTCTTCAAGTTTACCTCGATGAATGTATCTTGTATATGGGTCAGTAAAGACCATTGTGACAATTTGAGGCTTATGTTTGAGAGATGTTAAGAATTAAGGATATCCATCAACATTAAGAAATGTGTCTTTACTTCTCCATTTGGGACCTTGTTAGGACATATTATATGTAAAGAAGCCTTACTAGTGGATCCTGCAAAGTTGTAGTTATTGTGGGATTAGGGAGCCTACTAATAAAAGCAAAGTGCACAGATTCCTTAGGCATATGGGGTACTATAGGAAATTCATAAAGGAGTATGTCAAGATTATCGCACCCTTGGATGAATTGCTAAAAGAAAGAGTGCCTTTCATTGGGGAGAGGTGCTCCGAAGGCATTTGAAAATTTAAAGGATAGGCTTTTCATGGTGCCCATACTACATTTTCCTTCTTGGGATAATTATTTACATGTGCATGTTGATGCCTCGGGGATAGCTATGGGATCAGTACTAGCACAACCCAGTGAGGGATTATGTATCATCCCTTGTGTTTTGCAAGTAGAAAGTTGACACCAACATAAAAAAATTACACAAATACGAGCACGAGGCACTTGCCTATGATCTGGGCACTACACAAGTTCATATAGTACCTATTGGCAACACCATTTATATTCTACATGGATCAAATGGAATTGAAGTACTTGGTGAATAATCCCATTTTGAAAGGTTACATATGCCATTGGGTCCTATTATTCCAAGAGTTTGAGTTCACGGTGGTTGTAAAACTAGGAAAAAGCAATTCAGGACTTGACCACTTATCAAGGATTAACTCGGGGAGGATGTGTAAAGTATTAAGGATACCATGCCGGATGTGAAAATGTTTAGGTTGTGGCACACAACCTCGGACTTGTAATATATCACAATATTATTGAAAATTGGTGTGGTGCCGGATGGGATGAAGGCTTTAGAGAGGAAGTAGTTAACAATACACGCCTCACCCTACAAGTTGATTAGTGGATAAATGTTGACTATTGGATATATGTATAAGTTAGAACGTGATGAGGTTTTGCACCAATGCATATTAGAACATGAGCGTGTGACAATTATGGAGGAAGCACATAGTGGGATTGCAGTAGGAAACTATATAAGAAATGCTACCACGTGAAAGATTGTACTAGAAAGGATTTGGTGTGAAACAATCTACCAGGATTATATTAAGTTTCGTAAGGCTCAGTGACCATTTCAGTTCCTTAGAAAACCTAGAAGAAGGGATGAGATGCCATTGCAACCAATAGCTAGTGTTGAACCATTTGAAAAATGGGCAATCAAACTTTATATGCCAATTTTGCCAACCGCACAAAGAACTAGTTCATGGTATATCATTACTTGCACTTATTACTTAACATAATGGGTAGAGGTAGTGCCTATGAAGGATTTTACCGTAGTGACAACTAAGATATTTTTATGGGAGAACATAATAAAAAGGTATGGTTTTCCGTTAATCTTAACTAGTGATAGGGTACATACTTTCTCAATGAAACAGATTAGGATTACATTAGCGAGAATTTATGGTGACCCATCACAAGACTACCCCTTATCACCCTTAGGTGATTTGGGCTAATCACGAGGCATTTAAAAAATACTAAGTCACACATTGACCAAGATCTATGATGTCAAACACAAATATTGGGATGACAAAGTATTATCCATTTTATGGGTATACAGGAAAACCTATAAGAGGTTGAATAAGGCCACACCATTTCAATTGGTGTTTGGCATGGATGTTGTTTTATAGATTGAATTCATGTTACCATCGCTGCATATAACACATAAAGGAGGATTGGATGATGAAAAAATGTTGGAAGAGAGGATTGATAAGTTGATGCACTTAGACGAAAGGAGATCACTTGCTAGATGGAGTCAAAAGATAGAAATACAAGACAAAAGGCATGGCATGATCGTCATATCAAGAACAAACAATTTGTGGTGGGATAAATAGTGTTGTTGTATGATTCTAAGTATCTGAGCCATCATGGGAAGATGAAAGTCCATTGGTTGGGACCTTACATCATCTCCTACATCCTTGATTCAGTGCTTGCCATTCTATAAGCGCTAGATGGGACAAGATTACTGTGTCATTTGAATGGGAATTGGATGAATCCCTACTATAAATAAGTCTTCTTGGTGTTTGTAAATAAGGTAGTATTTTCAGTTATCTTAGAATTTCCCTTTATTTATTTTTCCTTTCTTGTGTTTCCCTTTCTCATTTCTTGTTCCTTTCCTTTTGTTTCATTTTATGCCTTGTGCACTACTAACCACATTATTTTTTCAAAGTTGTGTATGTGTAGAGGACCGCACATCTATTTTAGTGTGGCATGGAGTAATGCAAAGAAAAGTATAACCCAGATTGTAAAAATTGAGTGGTCCAAGAGAAGGAAGCGTGTACGATTGAGAAAGTGCTTGGGGAAATGGTGGATAATGAATTATGGTGTCAAAAAGGTTGTAACAAAGATAATTTACAAAGAATGAAGAGCACAAGAAAAACATGAGGTAGGTGAGGGAAAAAATCAAGTAAAGGGTAGAAGAAGTGTCTTTGGTGCTTGTAGAAACGCGCATAAGAGTCTTCGGTTGGATTGGATTGTTGCATGCTAGAAGGTTTTAGAAGGTTTTTCACATAGGATTGGGCACGTGGGTAAGGGCGCTTAAGGTTGGCCTAGTGGAAAAATACACATTTAATGTTAAGTATGTTGGTAGGTGGTATAGCATTTATTGCTGGAGGGAAGCAAAAACTATAAATATGAGGTTAGGAAAGTCATTATTCTACCTTTCTATTATGAAATTAAAGTGCTCTTGTGAACTAGGGCATCCAAAGAGATTTGTGTGAAGGAATAAGAATCATAGAAAAGTGTGTGACTAGAATAGATCTACAAACTAGGAGGAAGGAGTACATGGGTGTGAGGAAAGTTTGGTTGAAGTGCGCTGTCTTGTGGAAGGATTTTCCTAGTTAGGGTTTGGCAGCTAGGGCACGTGGAGATAGAAGGATTTCTTCCAGGAGTTGAGTTTCGAGATTGAGTAGAGTAGTAGAGAAGAGCAAGGAGTTTTAAATTTTAAACTGACATAAATAATGGCACCAAAGAAGGCAACCATTTCACTAAAGAAATAGAAGGGAAAGGGAAAAGGAAAACAAACCTCCACCATCGTGAGCTCTAATAAGGAATGGTATGTAGAAATGCAGTACCCATATGGAGTGTTGTTAAGAACATAGTGGGTTTCACACTTAAGACAGATGACCATGATCAATTACAACCTCGCACGAGCACTACAAAGAAAGAGATGACACTAGAGCTAGTTTTCCAACTAACAAGAGGACACCGAGATGGAATGTCAATTTACAAGGACAAGGTGAAAGTAAAGTCGAAAAGGCAAGGCTATTAAAACTGTACGAGTTGCCTTATTTTGAGAATCCCAGTACCTATATCAATGGTTGATATCGCACGTGCATGAATACCATTTCTACTTTGTAGGCCACAAGATCCACAATTGATATCTAAGTTCACTAGCCTAAATTATGAAGGGGAATCGATAGATTATGATTTGAGTGATAAGGAGGCTATCAAGGAAATAATAGTAGTTTATGACTAAAAAGGGGTTTGGTTCTTTGACATAGTGGAAATTATAGACCATGTTATGAGGATGGCCACATGCTTGGCCAACAAGCTTAATGATCAAGAAAGATGGATGCAAGTGAACAAGGCATGGTTGAATGTATGTCGAGAAAATATTAGAAGGGACCATCTATAACTTATTCACCTTTATTACGGATGAGATCATAAGCAGCACACAGGAAGGAGAAAAGATCTTATTTGGCAATGTCCTCCTCACCATCATCTTCTCAGAGATTAGAGTACCAGATGGGCCAGAAAAGTTTGTTTGGGAGTATCCAGAAGAGAAACCCTCACCCATGAAAAGGTTCGAGAAGTATACTTGTGAAACCATGATGGTCACTCACAAGGCACACCTAGAGAAGTGGTATAAATGAATATGAGATGTATTCAGGACTAAGTGGAGGATCCCGAGTAGTTTCCCGTGCTTGTCAATGGATAAACAAAGTTTTCATTTTACCAACATTTTTGCATTGGTAGGTTTGCTTTGACAAATGGTAATAAGAGCCCATGGTGTAAGCTACCCTTCTCTTTCGATGTGCAAAACTTCCAAGTAGGGGTCAATTAGTTGAACTATGCCAAAAGACTAAGGTTTGACCTTTCGAGGTGGACCAAGACCACCACAAGCTGCGCCAAAAGCTCGTGTACCCTAAGAAGCATATGTACATGGAGAATTATGTCTCCCATGAAGTACAAATGATGAAGACAATAAAAATTCCGATCCTGGAAGGTCAGATGTATGCAGATATTTGCATATTAGGCCTATTTTCAAGAAAGGTTCATATCCGGAGAGTGATGTATCCATTCCAGAGGACCCCACAGTTGAAAAAATGTTGTCTTTGAAGGAGAGGAAAAGAGAAGAGGTGCGGGAGAAGAAGGCACCAAGTGTACAGAACACACAATTAGTGGACGCCTTTTGAAATAGTCACAAAACCTAGTACTTACGTGTTTAGAATGAAGTACCCAATCAAGGGAAATACCCCATAAGAAGAGGAATTAAATCATGAAGATACCCTCACACATGAAGAATCACCAATGAAGATGTCACTGTTAAGGAGAAGGAAGAATCTCTTATCTTTGGAATCACCATTTAGGAAGAAGCGAGAAGGTGAGAGAAGAGGTAGACTTAGAGGAGATAGAAAGATTAGATGACTACATTTGTGATAAGGATGATGATGAGCCTGAAGGAGGTGAAGACCACGTGGTATATGATATAAATGACTCGAGGAGGAGGAGGAAGGTGAAGAGAATTATGATGAGAAAGATGGAGAGGAGATCGATGAGGAGGAAACAGAGGATCAAGGCAAGGGGGTGAGTGAAGAGGTAAGCATGAAAATCCAAGGAAATCCAAGCCTAATCAAGGAAAAAGTGGAGAAAGCAATGGAGAGAGAATTGGTGGGCAACATGAAGGATTTGGTGGAGCAAGAGTTGGATCGAGCATTGGTGAAAATTTGAAGGAGATAAAAGAAGAAAGCATTGGGAAGGAATAGGGCAACATTGGTGGGAATCCCAATTCGGTGGTAAGCTTCCCGAAGCTATAATAATAGGAGGAAAGGGGTGTGGTGGTGGCGAAGAGAAAGGAATGGGGTACATTAATGATCCTAGCAAGGTTCTACGTGTATGCTTCCAATGAACTGTACCAATGGAACAACTCTTGGCTATGTCTTTGTTTGATGAAGAATGCACATATCCTCGAACCATGAAGATGCTATATTAGGCATTCGAGTCCCATATGTATGAATCGAGTTCGAAATAAGTTAGAGATCACCGATCAAGGTGCCATAAACAAAAGGATTAAATCCCTTTTTGAATGCTCAACAATTATCGGATGAGTTGGTTTGTAATGTGCTTAACAAAGTTTCATTTGAGATTGAGGCCAGATTGTTCATAAGGAATGATAGAGTGAGATTCTGGAGGAGGAATTGGAGAAGGAAAAGAAGGATCTCATTGAGAAGAGCAAGGAATTGAAGCAAGAAGAGCTAATTAACACAAATTTAAGGTGTGAGATAAAAGAGGAGAAGACAAGGGTGTACGAGCTGCACAAGAAGATTGAAATGATTATGGGTGCTATTATTGTAACGCATCATGACTTAGAGCCACCCGAGAAAAAATATGAATCAACCTTGAAGTGTGTGGAGGATTTGACACTCATAATCATGATGGAAATGTGTCTATTTTCCTTAGAGTCCATAGAAGAAGTGCTAGTGCACTAAGAGAAAGAAGAAAAGTTGAAGGTTGTCGAGATTATTACTCGATATTCTAAACTCCTTGAAGAGGTAAAGACCACCGCACAAGTCACGAGAAGATGTATATGACAACCGCACCGATAGAGATAGAGTGTTGAGCATCCTAGTCATCATGCATGAAATGGAACTAAAGGAGTTTCAAGAAAATAATAAAGGGAATAGGGCGGATAGCGATAAAATCTCGGCTGAGGTAGAAAATAATTCAAAAGCTATCGAGACCTTACAAGGCTCAATCAAAATCCAGCTAAAGGAATTGTAACTTTAGATCACCCGTATGATGGATGCGCTTGAGGACTTGGGAAATAAATTAGAAAGTATTTTGAAATAATGAGCACCAAAGGGGAGGAATTAAGCTTTGAGGAGGTGAGCACCTTAGTCAGAGACCTCTATAAGCAAGCACGGAATAAGGTTAATGCCTGGAAAATGTAAGAGGTAGAAATAGGGAAGGATTTACCTCTCCTCCTTCAAAAATAAGCATTTGTTCTCCTTCATTATCCCCATTCTTTAATTCTTTCTCCCAATTATTCATTTGTTAACTCTTTTTCCCCTATTCCGAGACCACCATTCTTTATTCTTTGAAGAGAAGTATTTGTAAGGATGAAGAAACAGGCATAGTGTGGGGTGACGTTGGGCCCCAAAAATATTATATAAGTACAAGAAGGTACGTGGGCGCGTGAGACCTATTTGAAGAAGGACACATGGGTTGAAAGTAGACAAGGAAGGGCTCTTGTAGGGTTTAGCAAAACACATGGCGCACACCCATAAGACAAGAAGGGTTTTGGAATTAGCCATATTTGGAGTTACGAAAGTGCACGAGGAAAGTGTGACCCATATAACATGCGGAGTAGATAAGGTACTAGCCTTATAGCTATAGGATCAATAATTGAATATTCCATGCATGTGATGGAAGGATCTAGAAGGACATAATTGAAAATAGTGGAGAGCTTGGATCAAAGGAGGCATGCTCCATTGGAGGTCCACTTGGACACTTGGTAGTCAATCTATTACCCCATAAGGCTTAGCAGTGAAGGAAAAAAGCTATATATAGATATACACAGATAGTAAAAAGGACACATAAGAGAGAAGAGGGTGTGGAAATGAGGAAAATCACTGCAGAAATAAGATGGAGGATTCTATGGGTTGTGATTAGAGAAAATATAGGAGTGATGGAATATTTAGAGGGATGGGTCTCTGTTCATCCTTGTAATATGATGGACATAGTTTAGTTCCTGATGCATGAACTTTCTCTACATTATTATATGGGTATGTTATGGCCTCAATGAATGTAATGTGGTTACTGAGCTCATTAATATGAATGGAAGGTTATGTTCTAAAGCATATATATGTCATGAGCATAAGTCTAATGCATTTCCTTTGTGTTATGAATCATTTATATATGATATTTGATACTCCTCTTTTGCTATCGAATAGATACATTCATACGATAACTCATCCTAAGTTATCGAAATGAATTCATGGATCTTTTCATTATTTTGCACTTAAGTATTTGTCACAAATGATGTATTCTCAAAAGAATCAAATAAAGGAGGAGCTCGACACCTATATGTTCCTCGGGTGGCGCCCAAGCCCGCTAGGTGATAGGCCAATGCACATGGGATTAGAATATTGATATAAGGGTATAAAAATGACTACAAGTACGCAATTGCATCTAATTTATTAGAGAAACCCTTCTTATGATCATTGTTGGGAATAGTATCTATGAGTCCCATGAACTCTATAATGGCCTCATTGTTTTTAAAGAAATCAATTGACACATGAAGTTGTTGATCCCAATCAATGACATTGGGATATATAATGGTGACTTGGTAATGTGATTGGGAATTAGATTTAGCAAGGGTGTATATAGCTGAATCTAGAAAAAAATTGATAGAGGTAAGGTCCTCGTATAGGCTACATTAGGAATCTTTGTTGTTGTTTGAATGAGACACGCTATCCTCAAGTTCTAAAGAGGTATAATCTATCGCCGAGGGTGTATCGTCATGATGTTCGATACCAAGGACATGTTATAATGAGGAATATGATCTTCCTTATGCATTTGTGATGCATCCAAATCCCTTATAACCCTTGATGTGCATAATTCGAGGACCCTTAACATACCATGGAACTTAGTGACATGAGGCCATCATCCCTTCGGTACCCATCTGGTAGGTGTATCTAGCATCTTTTCATCTTATAAGAGACCTCTAGGAATTAACTTTGTCAAAGGGTTTAGGGTAAGTAGCTTTGAGTGCTTTTCAACTATAAGTATGGTCTTCCAGGTGTCTTTGCTGACACTGAAACATCAAGTAGCAACAAAGCTTGTTAAATGTTAAATTCATCATTTGGGCCATATTTTCCAAAATTTTCTTCCCATGAGGTAAACAAATTGACTAATAAGGGAAAATTTTGATTTCAAGATGTCAATGTATTTGGATATACACGATCCTTCATATCCTCCATTTGTAATGGGACAACAATATCAATTGAAGGACACTCATATGCTGCATGAGAAAAATTGTGTAGTTCACTACACTGTGTAAACAGTCCAAGATCACCTAGAATGGTGATCATCTGTCCTCCATGACGTGTCTCGATACACTGATGGAAGGTCAAAGGAATGGCTTGCATGGCATGAATCCATGGGTGACTTAGGATCATGTTATATGGAAGGTCCATGTCAAGGAAATGGAACTTTGTATCATGATATGTGGGTCCCACGTCCATTAGGATCACTATGGTACAGTTGATTCACACTCTTCATTATCATAAGCCATGATTGTAATGGTCTTAACATCAAGATTTTCCTTTGTATCGCCTAGTTTCATGTAAATATTTAATGTGCAAATATTCATACCGGATCTGCCATCCACAAACACTCTCTTTATGTTATGATAAGTAACGAAGACATCATTGTATAAAGGTAAGTTGTGATAAGGATTGTTACGTGGGATTTTGTTCCTATTGAAAGAGATATAGTCATTAGGATTAAGGTTTGCAACCTTGTCTTGGAGGTATGTAGGATCTACATCTATAGATACACCCGATCCTTAAAGCATTTTTCTATAGTATGCTCTTATGAGAATTTGAGATTTTTATAAGGTCTAAGCAAGATCTTAGCTGTGGTTTTCTCCAATTGTTCTATTAAGTCATACTGACCTTCCCAAGGGATAAGGAGAGAAGGTTCTAGGATTACCAAGTGAGTGTGTCACGTGCCCACAACATAAACGCTACCTAAGATCACGATAGTATTTACCTGTTCACTAGATGAATGCATACAACCTATGAGGGAATTAAAAGGATTATCATTTTATGGATAAATATAGTTTGCAGTTCCATAGTCATTAGAGAACTGACCTTTATCTAGCATCTTATTTCCTTTATCATGTTTAGGGAAAGGTTGTTTGAATATTCCCATCTCCTCATTAGAACCTTATCCCGATTCAGGTGAATCCACCTCAATATTTCCTTCTTTAATAAGGTCTTGGATGAAATGCCACAACTTTAGACATCTATCAGTTTTATGTCCTTTGACATGATGAAAGTCACAGTATTCATGTTCTTTCAGCCATGCTAGTTTAGATGCATCATCTGGATATGGTCATGTTGTGGTTAGATATTACACCATGTTTATAACGTCTAACTATGTAAGGATAATAGATAATGATTCCGTTAAAGGAGTAAACAATTATTTTGGGGCCACTTTCGGGCAAGGTCCTTGTGTAAGCTTCAAGAGTGGACTGTTTTGTTTAGCTTGGACTATTTTAGAGTCTTTAATGTTGTCTCCAACAAAATTATTGTTTTTATTAAATAATTTTGATTTTTCTATGGTTTTTGACTCATGTTTATCTTTTGAAAAGGGATTGATCGTTCCCTTTACTATGAGATCCTTCTCGATTTGGATGGAATTCTCAATAAATTCTTTGAAATTAGTGATGTAGTGTATTTTTAAATGAAAATCTATGTCTTTGTGAAATTTTGGTACAAAGATATTGACCATTTGATGTTCCAGAATGGGAAAAGGGAAATATCTTGGTAACCCATGAAGGTCTCATTCAATTTTGTTTTGCATTGTAAATATATACCAAAGTAATTGTTGGGCTTCAAACTTGCACCCACATCTTGGATCTGGAGGGCGAGCTATTTGAGATCACAATGGAACCATATCCAAGTTGTGGGACCTTGCACACTTGAGAAGGATCTCCAGAGAAGGCCGGTTCCTCTATCTATTTCTACTGCTACTGCTACTCCTAGTGCTAAAAGGGGAAACTAAGTTAATAAATGCCAAAGAACTACGATAGAAGGATAACATGAAGGAAACTAAACTAAAAGGTGATAGCTCCAGAAAAGAGGGTTGAACACTATCTCATCTGAGTGATAATTAAAAGGGAACACATGAAAGGAGGCTAGGCATGAGTAGCACAACTGAAAACACATTTACCAGATCATTCTCATGTAGCCCAACTAAATAAGGAACTGCAAGGGACGTGAAATGAAACAACAAGAACACAATGGAAAAGAAAAGGAAATAAGAAGGAATGCAAACACATTAGGACTGAGAATAGTCACAAAATGATGCTTCTATTACTTCTAGAAATGCACAGATTTATTACAATGGCAAAAGAGGCCAATATCCACATGCATGAGCTAGATCTACACGTCTACAACTCAAAATACATAAAAGATGAAGTCCTTAGAAAAGTGTGTAAGGATCCAAAGTGTTCAACATTAAAAATGAGCCCAAATCTTACATTTATAGATTAATCCATGGAATAAGAATAGAAGGAGGGAAAAATTGAATTTGAAATGTAGACACCAACAAAAAGCATTCAATGCCTACAAATCCACCTACAAATCTATCAAATACACATCCCTAGGAAAAGGAATGAGGGTGGATCATATCAAATCGGGTGGTTAGAGCAATAAGATCTACTCATTAATGCTTAGAAAGATGTTTTCCCATTACTCACCTACCAGATCCACCAAGAATTTGAATTTGAATGTCTAACACTGTAGCCTAAATTAGCAGCTATCTGATAAGTCTAGGTGCACGTTGATCGGAGCTCTGAAGTAAAAGATACGGTTGTCGGATATTTTTAGAGTCATCGGTGCACACAAAACACATGGCGTGTGTAGATTGGCTGAAATAATGGCCAACTATGTGAATATTTGATCATTTCCGCCACATGTTAGTCATTGATTTGTTGCGAGAGTTAAGTTCCCTGTTGACGTGCTTTGATTGGTTGCGTGTGGCACACTTAAGCATGTCGAGGAGGATGACATGGTACAAAATGGTGTAGAGGAGGGCAAAAGGTATGAATGTGGAAGAATGAGGCATGGAGAGAAGGAAAGAAGGAGGTGTGCTCAACATGCACAAGAAAATGAGGTAAAATGGTGAGCAGAGAACACATGGTCAAGGTGCAAGCATTACAAGATGATGTGTGGCGCTACAAGGGTGAGGGGACTTAGCTGATTAATGCATGTGCAAGTCATGTGCATAGGGTGAACGAATTCTAGGAAGAAGGTGAATGCGTAGAAGAAACGTGTAAGGGGAAGATGGAATAAAGAGGACAAGTAAAGGAAGGGAAGAAGGGGAAGCATGCAAGGGTGCATGAGGAAAAGAAAGGAATGCACCAAGGGATCTTGAGTGTGCACAATCTAAATACAGAAGATGTATACAAGTTGTCCAAATATCTAGGAGAGTTATCTGGTTAACATTAATTTCACTCTCCATTTTAAAAGAGAAATGACACACAGACGTTTTAGCTAGCATGGGCCATGTTGTGATGGTTCCCTTATGTATGTGGAGAAACCATTCTAACACCTACCATCTTAAACTACAAGGGAAAAATGTATATGATTTTTATCACTTAAATATACTTCCTAGCAAGCCATGTAGAAGTATTTAATATGATCATGAGGATCAAATTTACCTTTATATTTTTCAAATTTAGGAGAATCAAATTTTTAGGGAATGACACTCGTAACATATCTCTGTCGAATAGATACAAACATATTTCATCGTATCGGTAATTTTTACTATGACCTACGTTAATCTCCCCCGATAGTTGTGAGCATGTTATTCATGGATTACAAATATTGTGTAATGAGTTTTTATTTCATAGGGGATGATGGTCTATTCACTCGAGTAACCTTTAATGTTTCATCATCGTAAGGTTCGGTATGAAATTCACCAGATTTGGTTTTAAGTTTTTCCTTATGCGTAACTTTGTTCGAACAACCTATGTTCGCTAACTTTTTACCAAGCTTTAAGATTTATCTTTGTATAACCTCTTCTTCAACTTGAGGATCATCTTCTTCAACATATTTAGGAGGAGGTAACTCCTTGTGTTTACGTTCGATCTTAACTTTGCACGAGCCTTTCAAATGTGGTCTCGAGAGCCATCAATTTGTTTTGGCCCTTGACTCTCAAAGTTAATATTATGGACCCCAAAGTGGAAGCGTATCCTTTGTCAAAATGATTATCCATGTCGATAAGGTGAGATATTTGTGGCTCTTCCACTTCTAGGTTAAGGGTTTTGATATCCGCTTCAATCTCTTATGGTAATTTGGCTCCTATTTCTAGGACTTGTGTGACTACTTGATCTCTATTATAGTATAAAAGTTCATTGAAATGATAGAGATCAAGGGTGTCTTGCTCTTCAGATGAATCGGAATCATCACCTTTATGGTCGAGTTAATACTTATGTGTCTTTAACCTTTGAAAAGAGGGAACCCAAGTCAGTAACCACTAAAGGGATAGTTCGTTCCAAAAGGATTTAGCTCTAATTCATGTTCAACTCTCTTGGATGAAATTTTGTGATAGGTGGCATCACTAGTCTCATCTATACTAGGTTTTTTCTAAGTGTAACAAAGATTTAACAAACTTAGGTGTAACATGGTATGATTTTTGTAAAGTCTCAATGTTTCACTATTCAATGTTTTAATGAATAACGGTCAAAGAATCAAATAATCCAATGCTCTGTCGTAGATATAATTCTATGCAAACTAATATCATGCAAGGAATAATCATGTAAGCCTACATGTAAAATAATCAATCAACCAACAATTTACACCCTATGTTTGTCAATGGTAGTTTGACGTATAAATGATAAAATCGATGTCAATTCTTATGTCAAGTTAAAGATGAACGTGGCCTAAGTATTAAAAAATGGTAGATGTGACTCCCACTCAAAGGATACTACAAAAATTTTAGAAACAAGCAAGACCTATGTCCTAAAAGGTAGAAATTATGCACGTATGGAACACATCAATACTACTAAGGCACATAAACCAAGTTTCAATAGAAATCAAGGTTTTAGCACTGAAATAATATGGATACGATACACAAATAAAATAATCACCACTTTTCAATATTTGAGGTGATGTTTGAAAAAAAAGTAAGTGTAAGTATACTAAGGATTTGTTAAGATGTAGGCAGCGTAATGCCACAATGTGGACGCTTATATCCCATTCACGAGGATCAAGGCATACGTATCATAATTGTGTTGATACAATGTGAAAAACATAACAATTATAAGGGAGTTCGAAAGGTGAATCAAGCCTAACTACATCGATAAAATGTCTTAATATGGGTTTGAGACATAGGGCCTACTAGAATATGATTATGTACCAATCAAAATTTCAACACTTGCATTCCAAAATTGCAACATAATCGACAATTTTGTTGGCATGCAAGTATAAAATATAAGTGGTGGCCAAGATTATTATAGCGGTATCCGCACAAGTTGTTCCTCTTTTGTCCCAAATGGGAAACTAGATAACAAATGTGTAAACCAAGTGTTGATGAAACAAACTAAGTATAACTTCATCGAGTTTTGCCTTACCTTAGGGTAAGTAAAGAACTATGAAAAAGTGATACTTTATAGGTATTGTGATTAATAACACTTAGTTTCAATCTAGGTGGACTCTCCCTTGATCGAATAACAAGGTTTTGACTTCTATTAAGTCATCACTTTATGAGAGATCTATAAAACATGATGGCTTGATATGGAAAATTGGGCTCCAAGACAATATGGATTTCTTATGTGGTTCACTCAACTAGGTACCAAAAACACCCTCTGCGAACTCAATTTACCAAGACACTCACATGGAATAGCCTTGGATTATCTCATCTTTACTCCACCCGCTTCAAATATGATGACAAATGAATGCATTCATGTGTATCTTTCACTGGGGTCACAATGGAGAATGTTTTGGTGCTAAAATCACAAATAAAAATCTAGCCAAGTGGGTAAGTGGAGCACTTCCTATCTCATCCACAAGGTTCCCTTTGTGTGGACTACTTTGGGGTTCCTAGGACCACCCCCTTTGTTATAGCTTAAGGTTTATGCCAAGGGAGTTATGTCCTAGTTTAAAGCAGATGGGGTGTACCCTTATCCAAACCTACAAATCAAGTGTGTTGAATATGGTGTTTTTTTATCTTAGGATCTTAATGTGGTTTTTTTTTCACACTATTTGGTGACCTACAAGAAATGAGTTAGCCTTTGTTTAGAATCTAATTCTTTGACACACGATATTTGGTCCTACAAACAAATATTTGTAATTTTCCAAGTGATGAAATTATCATATAAAGGAGTCGAATGCTATTTTTATATCCAAGATCATCCTAAGACTTAAGGAAATAGCATACACAATAAAATACCTCACTAATCTTACGTAAATGGAAAACACTCAATCAAATTGCAAAAAGTAAGTTCTTATAACCAAATTTGAAGTTATCTTCCTTAAAAAACTTAATTGAGTTTTTGTGAAAGTATAAATAAGGTATTTGAAACATTTTTTATTCCCAAGATCACCTATAAGGTGTGAGAGAAGTTCTTACATGTTTCAAAACCTTCTAAATAACAAGGCAACATTCAACAAACTCAACGAAGTAAAGTTAGCACAAAAATACAATGTTATCAAGATAACCTACAAAATGTCATAAAATACAAAGAATCAAACCCCTGCAAGTAGAACAACAAAGCTTGGTTTTAAAAATTAATGTGTGCACACCATTTACAGCATGTGCATGTTTCTAGCAACACTTTCACCCCTAAAATGATAAGTGTACGACTCTGGAAAAGACATGGAGTAATTACACTTGCGTGGAATGAATGAGACCTACACGTTATTTTAAGCATGTGTGTATGACCATAAGCATATGTGTGTGCAAGGTAAAAATATAGTTAATACAAAGATTTAATAAACTCCTACATGTCCCGAGAGGCGTATGCATGTGTATGTAAGTATATGCTCATTGTTCATGACATGTACACATCTCGATTTAAATATTGGACAGGGAGTCAAAAATATCGGGTAAAAATGCGTAGATAGGGAAACGTATGTGCATCTGTAGGGATAAGTGTGTGCACTTTTTGAAGTATGAGCACCCATCTAGAGTACCTGTGTGTGGGCTTGAAAAACCACAAAAATGACGATAAATAAAAATTTAAAAATTCAAACACGTTAGATTCTTGCCTTTTAAATCATTTTCTAACGTAAACCCAATTAATCAAAATGCAAAAGGAATATTTACTACCTTTAAGATTATCAAAACCTTGAAACTACACTAGTTAAGATTTAAAATGCAAGAAAATGGTTAGAAATTGAAATAAAAAGCTTTAAAGAAAATTCTAGAGACCATGGAATAAGGTTCCACTGGATGTGCCATATGTGAACATGGGTGAGTTAGAAAAGCTATAAAAATGAGGCTAGAACACTAAAGAATCCCCAAATATTTACCAAAATCAACTATGGACCATCAAGATAAGAGATAAACAAGAGCTACTCCTATGCATGTACTATAACTTTGAAATAAGCAACAAAGTAACACATATATGCCACTTTTTAGTCTTTGAATGCTACAAAATATAAACATATGAAGATCCTAGCAATAAAATTTGATTTTTGATGCTCAATGGTTTGAGAATGAAGGCTCACCATGACTATATGGTTCCCCTCATTTACTCAAGCTTGAGTTTGAATATGAAATGGAAGTTAATAGCTCAATAACAAAGAATAAATGCTCTAATCCAATTTGCCTATAATTTATGTTAGAAGGAGGAAAGTGTTCTTAGAAAAGCGAGGGGGGTAGATGTCTATTTATAGTTTTTGATTTCAAGAAAGGGATGTTTTGGATGTATGTGGGACAAAAGGTAAGTCCAAAAACCACTTTAGCAAGTCAAAGCAAGATTTGACTAGGTTTAGAGACTAATTAATCTCTTAGGATTAATTAGGGGTCCCAAGTAGGTATAGGAAGATTTCTAGAGCATCTGAAGGTGGGTTTGATAGATTTTGGAAGTGTTGGAAGCGAGCTAGCTAATAAGAATATTTATTAGTCAATTGTAAGATAATAAGCTTAATCAATGTATAATGGTCAATTAAGAGGAATTACAGGAAAATGAGTTGAATTGACAAAGTGTCATTAGTTTATAGGAAGTAGAATAATTAGGAATAATATTGCCTTGATCAAACTATAAGTGTCTATAAGAAGCCATAACCAAATGATAAATCTTGAGATGCAAATAACGATTTCTTGTGCTATCAACACATGAGAAAGTAAGCATGATGAAGATATTAGGGAAGAAAGAATTGTGAATCCTATCAGAATATTATTTTAAAGAAGGGAATTATTGTCAATAGAATCATAATAGGCTCTACTCTCAAGGGTGAGGTATGAACTTGAGATTGAAAATTACCGACATCATGCATGAGGGATATGATATCAAGTGAAGGAATTATTAGATAATTGAGAGGAAAATTGAGGGCTTGAGGTAGATAATTTCCCAACATTACTTGGGCACCCTTGGTGTTATAAGAACAATGCCAACCTACGGTTTAACAAGGGGTATATCAGTTTCATGAACAAGGAAGAAAGAGTGATTATCTCTTTAATCAAGGGAAGTCAATGCTCTATACTGATCCCTTAGGAGAGGAAATCCTTGATAGAATCTATGTGCGCTCCATTAGAGATCCTGAGATAATTCACCCCACGGAGGGAGTTATCTAGTTTGAATATGCTTAGTCCTTGAGTGATACCACTAGAAAGGCATGTGATAATTGGGTGCATGGGACATATGAGTTGAGTGGGTGATAATTGAGAGAATCAGTAACAAGGGTAATCAAGGCATGCTCAGTCAATCACTTGGGAGGGAAGAAGTTGACAAGTTACACTAGACAAGCTTACCCTAAAATTTTCTTGCAAGAAATGGAGGCTTAATGAAAGAATGAGGGTGAGAGAAGGGGAATTCTCAGTTACAACCTACTCAAAACTATAGTGTTCTGGTGGGCTACACATCGGAATATCCTCCTGGAATTCCATGAGGTAAGAGGCACATTCTCTATAAGGTTCTCCTGGAGTAACTCGCCAACCGAGATCCAAGACTACCATGGTAAAGAGACCGCCTTATTTCATGTCCAAGTAGGTGAGAAGGCCTAGATGGAAAGCATAGAAGTGTTTTCACCTTTTTATGGGTGCATAAGTTGTATTCGACCGTCAAGGTTGTGTATGCGTATGATATATTCATTCGATATGCATCATCAAAAAGGTAATTAGAAGGAGTTGGTGTCTAATCTCATTCAAGATTTCGAGTATAAGAGTACAAATCCATCGAAAGGGATAAGGCATTGCAAGTAATCAAGCACCTTACGATGGGAGATAATGTTATGGTAGAATATAGGCTCTTTGGAGTTACTAGGTTAGCCTTATTTAGAGACGCACCTCAATGAAGAAGAACAATAGGAAGTACAACTTGAATGCGCATGCATGAAAAAAAAAAAAATGGTCTATATAGTATATGGCAAAGAGATGGAAATTTTAGATGTTAACCATTTTGAAGGTACACACAAATTCATAGATAGAACTGATGAGTGAGCATGTGCCTACCATGAGCCTTTGAAAACAAAGAAGTTTAAAATTGGGATAAAGACAAAACCTAAGGAAGCTATCATTGGGGATTATTTGTCAAAAAAAAGTTTCAAAGGTCATTAATCTATTGCAAAACTTCCAAGATTTTATCCCTCATGGGTACCATGAACTCAAAGGTGTCAATCATTCCTTAGGGGAGATGAAGATCAAATTAAAGGAAGGTGTACACCTGATTTGCAAGAGGCCTTTCCAGATGAATCCAAATTTACATGGTAAAGGAAGAAATAGACAATATGATAGCATTTGATATCATTGAGGTTGTGGAGGAATAAGAATGGATAAGCCCAATGGTCATCAGTATTAAAAAGGATGGGAAGATAATGATATGTGTGGAATAGAGGGACCTAAATGTAGTATGTGTCATCAATCCTTTTCCAACCCCCTTTACCGAAGAAATTTTGGAGGGAGTAGCTGGGCGCAAAGTCTACTCTTTCACGGATGGGTTCTCAAAGTATCACCAAGTCAAGATTGCAAAGGAAGACCAGAGTAAGAAAAATTTCACCACTGAAAGGGGAAGTTTTTCCTACACAATTATGCCTTTTGGATTGAAGAATGCACTTGTTGTGTTCTCACACATTGTGGTACAAGCATTTTACGACTTCATCCATAAATTTATTCAAGTTTACCTTGATGACTGGACTGTATATGGGTCGGTAAAAGACCATTGTGACAAGTTGAGACTGATGTTTGAGATATATTGAAAATTAAGGATATCCATAAAAATAAAGAAATATGTCTTTACTACTCCATTTGGGACCTTGTTAGGACCAATTATATGTAAATAAGCCTTACTAGTGGATCCTGCCAAAGTTGTAGTTATTGTGGGATTATGGGAGCGTACTAATCAAAGCACAGTGTGCAAATTCCTTGGGCATACGAGGTACTATAGGAAATTCATCAAGGATTATGTCAAGATTGTCATGCCCTTGGATGAATTGCTAAAAAAGAGTGCCTTTCGTTGGAGAGAGGTGTTGCAAAAAGGCATTTGACACTTTAAAGGATAGGATTGTCATGGTGCCCATACTACATTTTACTTCTTGGGATAATTATTTACATGTGCATGTTGATGCCTCGGGATAGCTATGGGAGCAGTACTAGCACAACCTAGTGAGGGGATTGTGTATCATCCCTTGTTTTTTGTAAGTAGAAATTTGACACCAACAGAACGAAATTACACAACTACTGAGCACGAGGCATTGTCTATGATCTACGCACTACACAAGTTCATATAGTACCTATTGGAAACACCATTTATATTCTACATAGACCACATGGAATTGAAGTAATTGGTGAATAAGCCCATTTTGCAAGGGCACATATGCCATTGGGTCTTATTATTCCAATATTTTGAGTTCACAAAGATTGTAAAACCGGAAAAGAGCAATTTAGGACTTGACCACTTATCAAGGATTAACTCAAGGGAGGATGTGCAAAGAATTAAGGATACCATGCCGATGATGCACAAATGTTTAGGTTGTGGTACACAACCTCGGACTTGGAATACATCATAATATCTTGAAAAATGGTATGGCACCGAGACAAGATGAAGGCTCTGGAGAGGAAGCAATTGCTTAACAATACATGCCTCACTCTACAAGTTGATTAGTGGATACATAATGACTAGTGTTGATATGTATAAGTTAGGATGTGACGAGGTTCTGCGCTGATGTGTATTAGAACATGAGCATGTGATAATTATGGAGGAAGCGCATAGTGGGATTGCAGGAGGGACACTATATAAGAAATTATACCGTGTGAAAGATTCTACTAGCGAGGATTTGGTGGGAAACCATCTACCAGATTGTATTGAGTTTCAAAGGCTTGTGACCATTTATATTTCCTTGGAAAACCTATAAGAAGGGATGAGATGCCATTGTGACCAATAGCTAGTGCTTTGAACCATTTAAAAATGGGCTATTCACTTTGTCGACCAATTTCACCAACCACATGAAGGACTAGTTCATGGTATATCATTACTTGCACTAATTACTTAACATGATGGGCAGAGGTAGTGCCTATGAAGGATTGCACCGTAATGATAACTAATATATTTTTATGGGAGAACATAATTAGCAAGTATGGTTGTCCTTTAAGCTTAACTAGTGATAAGGGTGTGTACTTTCTCAATGAAATGGTCAAGATTCTGTTAGTAGAATCTATGGTGACCCATCACAAGACTACCCCTTATCACCCTTAGGAAAATGGAAATCTTGAGGCATTTAACAAAATACTAAGTCACATGTTGACCAAGATTTTTGACGTTAGACACAAATATTGAGATGACAAAGTATCAGCCGTTTTATGGGCATACAAGAAAACCTTTAAGAGGTTGAATAAGGCCACAACATTTCAATTGGTGTTTGACATGGAGGCTATTATCATCACTGCGTATAATTCATATAAGAGGATTGGATGATGAAAAAATTCTGGAAGAGAGGATTTATAAGTTGATGCATTTAAACAAAAGGAGATCACTTGCTAGATGGAGTTAGAAGATAGAAATGCAAGACAAAAGGCATGGGATGATCGTAATATCAAGAGCAAACAATTTGAGGTGGGATAGATGGTGTTGTTGTATGATTCCAAGTATCTACACCATCATGGGAAGATTAAATTCCATTGGTTGGGACCTTACATCATCTCATATATCCTTGATTAAGGTTCTTTCCAATTACAAGCACTAGATGGGACTAGATTACTGAGTCATTTCAATGGGAGTTGGATGAAGCCCTACTATAAATAAGTATTCTTGGTGTTTGTAAATAAGGCATTATTTCCAGTTATCTTAGAATTTCCCTTTATTTTTTTTTCCTTTCTTGTGTTTCCCTTTCTCATTTCTTGTTCCTTTTTTTGTTTCATTTTACACCTTGTGCACTGCTAACCACATTATTTTTCCAAGGTTGTGTATGTGTAGAGGACCGTACATCTATTTTAGTATGGGGTGGAGTAATGCAAAGAAAAGTATAACCCAATTGTAAAAATTGAGTGGCCCCATAGAAGGAAGTGCGTACGATTGAGAAAGCACATGGGGAAACAGTGGATAATGAATTATGGTGTTAAAAAGGCTATAACAAAGACAATGTACAAAGAATGAAGAGCACAAGAACAAAATGAGGTAGGTGAGGGAAAAAATCAAGTAAAGGGTAGAAGAAGTGCCTTCGATGCTCTAGACACATGCATAAGAGTCTTCGGTTGGATTGGATTGGATATTTGTGTGCTAGAAGGTTGTAGAAGGTTTTTCGCGTAGGATTGGGCACATGGGTAAGGGCGCTTAAGGTTGGCCTTGTGGAAAAATGTGCATTTAATGTTAAGTATGTTGGTAGGTAGTATAGCATTTATTGCTGGAGGGAAGCAAAAAATATAAATATGAGGTCAGGCAAGTCATTATTCTACCTTGCTATTATGAAGTTGAAGTGCTCTTGTAAACTAGGGCATCTAGAGAGATTTGTGCGAAGGAAGAAGAATCCTAGAAAAGTGTGTGAATAGAATAGATCTGCATACCAGAGGAAGGAGTACACGGTGTGAGGAAATTTTTTTGAAGTTCATCGTATTGTTGAAGGATTTTCCAAGTTAGGGTTTAGTAGCTAGGGCACAGAGATAGAAGAATTTCATCTAGGAGTTAAGTTTCGAGATTGAGCAGAGTAGTAGATCAGAGAAAGGAGTTTTTAATTTTAAACTGACATAAAGAATGGCACCAAAGAAGGCAACCATTTCACCAAAGAAATAGAAGGGAATGGGAAAAGGAAAACAAACCTCCACCATCATGAGCTCTAACGAGGAATGGTATGTAGAAATGCAGTACCCGGATGGAGTGTTGTTAGAAACCAAATGTGCTTCGCACTTGAGACAGATGACCATGATCAATTACAACCATCACACGTGCACTAAAAATAAAGAGATGGCATTAGAGGTGGTTCATCCAACTAACAAGAGGACACCAGATGGAATGCCAATTTACAACAATGAGGTGAAAGTAAAGTCAAAAAGGAAGGGCTATTATAACTATACGAGTTGCCTTATTTTGACAATCCCGAGCGCTTATATCAATGGTTGATATCGCACATGCATGAATACCATTTCTACTTTGTAGGCCACAAGATGCACATAACACCACAATTGATATCTAAGTTCACTAGCCTAAATTGTGAAGGGGAATCCATAGATTATGATTTGAGTTATAAGGAGGCTATCAAGGAAATATTAGCAGGATTTATGACTTTAAAATGGGTTTGTAGTCCTTTGACATCGTGGAAATTCCAAACCCTATTATGAGGATGGATGCATGCTTGGCTAACAATCCTAATGATAAAGAAAGATGGATGCAAGTGAACAAGGCATGGTTGAATGTATGAGGGAAAATATTAGAAGGGACCATCTATATCTTATTCACCTTTATTGCGGATGAGATCATAAGAAGCACAAAGGAAGGAGAAAAGTTCTTATTTGGTAATTTCCTCCTCACCATCATCTTCTCAGAGATTAGAGTACCAAAAGGGCCATAAAAGTTTTTTGGGAGTATCTAGAAGAGAAATCCTGTCCCGTGAAAAGGTTCAAGAAGTATACTTTTGAAACCATGACGGTCACTCATAAGGCACACCTAGAGAAGTGGTATAAATGAATGCATGACATATTCAAAAATGAGTGAAGGATCCTAGAGTAGTTGTCCATGCTCGTTGATGGAGAAACAAAGTTTTCATTTTACCAACATTTTTGCATTGGTAGGTTTACTTTGACAAATGGGAATAAGAGCCCATGGTGCAGGATACCCTTCTCTTTCACCACGCAAAACTTCCAAGCAGGGGTTAACCGGTTCAAGGAGGCAAAAATACTAAGGTTAAAGCTTAGTGAGGTGGACCAAAACCACCGTGAGAGCTGCACCAAAAGCACGTGTACCCTAAGAAGTGCATGTACATGGAGAAGTATGTCTCCCATGAAGTACAAATGATGAAGACAATAACACTTCCGATCCCCTGGAAGGAAGGTGTATACAGGGTATACCCGTGTATTAGGCCTAATTTTGAGAAAGGAGTCTATCTAGAGAGTGATGTATCCATTCCAGAGGACCCCATAGGTTGAAAAAAGGCCACGCCAAAGAAGAGGGAAAGAGAAGAGGTGCAAGAGAAGAAGGCACCAAGTGTACAGAACACACAATCAGTGGGCACACCGAAGTAGTCATGAAACCTAGTACTTACATGTTTTGAAAGAAGTCCCCAGTCAAGGAAAATACCCCATAAGAAGAGGAATTGAAGTATGAAGAGACCCTCACACATGAATAATCTCCAAAGAATATTTCACTGTTAAGGAGAAGGAAGAATCACCTATACTAGAATCACCAGCTTAGGAAGAAGTCAAGGTGACATAAGAGGCGAATTAGAGGAGATAGAAAGATTAGATGCCTACATTGGTGATAAGGATGATGAAAATCCTGAAGGAGGTGAATACCATGTGGTATATGATATACATGACTCGAGGAGGAGGAAGGTGAAGAGAAGTATGGTGAGGAAGATGGAGAGGAGATCGACGAGGAGGAACAGAGGATCAAGGCAAGGGGGTGAGTGAAGAGGTAATTACCAAAAACCAAGAGAACCCAAGCCTCACCAAGGAACAAATGGAGAATTCCATGGAGAGAGAAGTGGTGTGCATCAAGAAGGATTTGGTGGAGTAAGAGTTGGGGCACACTCGGATGAAAATTTTAAGGAGATAAAAGAAGAAACCATTGGGAAGGAATATGGCAACATGGGTGGGAATCTCAATTCGATGGTAAGCTTCCTAAAGCTATAAGAATAGGAGGGAAGGGTGTGGTGGTGGAAAAGATCAAGGAATGGGGTACATTAATGATCCTAGTAATATGCTACGTGCACACTTCCAAAGAATTGTACCAATGGAACAACTCCTGGCTATGTCTTCATTTGATGAAGAAGGCGCATATCCTCAAACCATGAAGATGCTATATTAGGCATTCGAGTCCCACATGTATGAACCTGAGTTCAAAGTAAGTTAGAGAGTAGTGATGAAGGTTCCAAAAACAAAAGGAGTAAATCCCTATTTAAACGCTCAACAATTATGAGATGAGTTTGTTTTCAACTTGTTCAATAAAGTTTCATTGAGATTGAGGCCAAACTGTTTAGAAGGAATGATAGAGTGAGATTCCTAGAGGAGGAATTGGAGAAGGAGAAGAATGATCTCATTGAGAAAAGCAAGGACTTGAAGTAGGAAGATCTTATTCACACACAATTAAGGTGTGAGCTAAAAGAGGAGAAGAAAAGGGTGCGTGAGCTAAACAAGAATATTTAAATGATTATGAGTGCTATTATTGTAACGCATCATGACTTAGCGCCACTCGAGAAAAAAAAAAATGAAACAACCTTGAAGTGTCTGGAGGATTTGACACACATAATCACGATGGAAAGGTGTCTATTTTCCTTAGAGTCCACAGAAGCAAACCTTTGGAACACCAAGAGAAAGAAGAGAAGCTAAAGGTTGTTGAGATTATTGCTCGATATACTAAACTCCTTGTAGAGATAAAGACCACCATGCAAGTCACAAAAGATGCATATGAAAACTACACTGATAGAGATAGAGTGGTGAGCATCCTAGTCACCATGCATGAAATGGAACTAAAGGAGTTTCAAGAAAAGAATACGGGGAACAGGGAAGAAAGATATAAAATTATGGCTGAGGTAGAAAAGAATTAAGAAGCTATCGAGACCTTGCAAGGCTCAATCAAAATCCAGCTAAAGGAATTGTAACCCTAGATCACCCATAAGATGGATGCGCTTGAGGACTTGGGAAATAAATTGGAAAGTATTTTTGAAACAATAAGCACTAAAGGGGAGGAATTAAGCTTTGAGGAGGTGAGCACCTTAGTCGGAGACCTCTATAAGCAAGTACAGAATGAGGTTGATGCCTAAGAAAACCAGAGAGGTAGAAATAGGGGATGATTTCCCTCTCCTCCTTCAATAATAAGAATTTTTTCTCCATCATTATCCCCATTATTTCATTCTTTCTCCAAATTCTACATTCGTTAACTCTTTTTCCCTATTTTGAAACCACCATTCTTTATTCTTTGAAGAGAAGTGTTTATAAGGATGAAGAATGCAGGGCGTAGTGTGGGGTGATGTTGGGCCCCCAAAATATTGGCTAAGTATAAGAAGGTACATGGGTGCGTGAGACATATTTGAAGAAGGACACATGGGTTGAAAGTGCGTAGGGAAGGGCTCTAGCGGTTTAGCAAAACACACGGTGTGCACGTGTAAGACAAGAAGGGTTTTGGAATTAGCCATATTCGGAGTTCTAGAAAGCACACGAGGAAAGTGTGACCCATATATCATGTGGAGTGGATAAGGTGCTATCCTAATAGCTATAGGATCAAGAATGGAATATTCCATGCATGTGATGGAAGGATCTAGAAGGAAATCATTGCAAAGAGTGGAGAGCTCGGATCAAAGGAGGCATGCTCCATTGGAGGACCACTTGGACACTTGGTAGCCGATCTATTACCCCATAAGGCCAAAAAGTTATATATAGAGATATGAAGATAGTAGAAAGGATGCCCGAGAGAGCAGAGTTGGTGGAAAAGAGGAAAAGCAAGCCGCATAAATAAGGAGGATTCTATGGGTTGTGATTAGAGAAAATATAGGAGTGATGGAATATTTAGAGGGATGGGTCTATGTTCATCCTTGTAATATGATGGACATAGTTTAGTTCCCGATGTATGACCTTTCTCTACATTATTATATGGTCCTATTATGGCCTCAATGAATGTAATGTGGTTTCTGAGCTCATTAATATGAATAGAAGGTTATCTTCTAAAGCATATATATGTCATGAGCATAAGTATAATGCATTTCCTTTGTGTTATGAATCATTTCTATATGCTATTTGATACTCCTCTTTTGCTATCTGAACAGATAAATTAATATGATAACTCATATTATGTTCTCAAAATGAATTCATGGATCTTTTTCATTCTTTGTCACTTAAGTATATGTCATATATGATGTATTTTCAAAAGACTCACATAAAGGAGGGCTCGGCACTTTGTATGTGCCTCAGTGAGCACCCAAGACTCACCGGGTGATTGGCCAATGTGCATGGGATTAGAATATTTATATAAGGGTATAAAAATGACTACAAGTACGTAACTACATCTAATTTAATGGAGAAACCCTTCTTATGATCACAAACATGGAATAGTGTCTCTAAGTCCCATGAACTCTATAATGGCCTCATTCTTTTCAAAGAAATCAATGACACGTGAATTTGTTGATCTCAATCAACAATGTTGGGATATACAATGGTGACTTGGTAATTCGATTGGGAATTAGATTCAGCAAGGGTGTATATAGCTGAATCTAGAAACAAATTGGTAGAGGCAAGGTCCTTGATAGGCTACATTAGGAATATGTGTCACTATCTCGAATGAGACGAGCTATCCTCAAGTTTTAAAGAGGTAGAATCTATCACCGAGGGTGTATCATCATGATATTTGATACCAAGGCCATGTTATAATGAGGAATATGATCTACCTTGTGTTTTTTCATCGCATCTAATCCCTTATAGCCCATGATGTGCATCATTTGAGGACCCTTAACATACCATGGAACCTAGTGACATGAGGCCATTATCCCTTCAAGTACCCATCCGGTAGGTGTATCTAGCATCTTTTCATCGATAAGAGACCTCTAGGAATTAACCTCTCAAAGGGTTTAGGGTAACTAGCTCAAGTGCTTTTGAACTAAAAGTATGGTCTGCTAGGTTTCTTTGTTGACACCGAAAGATCGATATGAACAAAGCTTGTTGAAGGCTAAATTCATCATTTGGGCCATATTTTCCAATTGTTTCTTCCCATGAGGTGGATTTAATGGATTTATTAATAAGTGAAAATTTTGATTGCAATATGTTAATGTATTTGGATCTACGTGATCCTTCATAGCCTCCATTTGTAATGGGACAATAATATCAATTGAAGGAAACTCATATGGTGCATGAGAAAAATTGTGCGCTTCTCTACACTTTGTAAATAGTTCAAGATCACCTCGAAAGGTGATCATCTATCCTCTATGACATATCTTGATACACTTTATGGAAGGTCAAAGGAATGTCTGCATGGCATGAATCCATGGGTGACTTAGGATCATGTTATATGGAAGTTCCATGTCAAGGAAATTGAACTTTGTATCATGATACGTGGGTCCCACTTCCATTGGGATCACTATGGTACATGCTAATTCACACTCTTCATTATCATAAGTCGTTATTGTAATGGTCTTAAGATCAAGATATTCCTATGTATGGCCTAGTTTCATGATAATATTTAATGTGCAAATATTCATACCGGATCTGCCATCCATAAACACTCTAATAATATTTAAGGTTTTCTCCAATTATTCTAATAATTCATACTTGGCCTTCTTGAGGGATAAGGAGAGAAGGTTCTCGGGATTACCAAGAGAGCATGTCACCTTCCCACAACATAATCATTACCTAAGATTGTGATAGTATTTAGGCTGTTCACCGGATGAACAAATACAACCTATGAGGTAATTAAAAGGATTATCATTTGATGGATAAATATAGTTTGCAGATCTATAGTCATTAGAGAACCGACCTAGATCTAGCTTATTATTTCCTTTATAATGTTCAAAGGTTGTTTGAATATTCCCGTCTTCTCATTAGAACCTTATCCCAATTCAGGTGAATGCACCTCAATCTTGCCTTCTTCAATAAGATCTTGGATGAAATGCCACAACTTCGACATCTATTGGTTTTATGTCCTTTGACACAATGAAAGTCACATTATTCGTGTTCTTTGAGCCATACTGGTTTAGATGCATCATCTAGATATGGTCATGTTATGGTTAGATATTACACCATGTTTATAACGTCTAACTATTTAAGGATAATGATAATTATTCCGTTAAAGGCATAAACATTTGTTTTGGTGACACTTTCGGGTGAGGTCCTTGTGTAAGCTTCAAGAGTGGACCATTTTGTGTAGCTTGGACTCTTTTAGAGTCTCGATGCCGTCTTTAATGACATTCTTGTTTTTATTAAATAATTTGGGTTTTTCTATGGATTTCAACTCATGTTTATCTTTTGAAAAGGATTGATCATTCCCTTTTCTATGAGAGTCTTCTCGATTTGGATGGCCTTCTCAATAAATTCTTTGAAATTAGTGGCGTAGTGTATTTTTAGATGAAATCCTATGTCTTTATGAAATTTTTGCACAAAGATATCGACCATTTGATTTTCCGAATGGGAAAAGGGAAATAGATTGCTAACCCCCACCATCATTGCAAGAAACCAATGAAGGTATCATTGAATTTTTGTTTTGCATTACAATGATCTACCATAGTAATTATTGGTCTTCAAACTTGCACCAACATCTTGGATCTAGGAGTGATCAAGGGATCATTTTTGATTTCAAAATTTCCTTAAACATCCCTAAATGGTGTCAATGTCAGAATATCATTTCGATGGATTTCCGTTGACTATGAGAATGTGACAAACAAACATCGAGAGCTCTAGATATGTTCACCAAAGTTCGGTTAGTGGGAAATTCAACTCGTCAACTAGTCAACATTGGACCAATGACACTCGTGACACATGGCGAAAAGGAAAAAGGGATTCATTTGTTGGTTTTCGATCATCGATTTGACGAGCATAAAAATGGTACTCGGGAACAAGAGGCTCAAATTTTGTTATGGAGGGGAGCCCAGCCGCCGTGTGGACTATGGTATTATTGCCGACGTGGTGGGTCCACAAGCCACCACATGGCTTGCCACCACTCATCAAATTTGCTCGATTTTCCTATTGAGAGACAAGTGGACTACATGATGACCGAGTTAATTATTTTCGATACCCAAATTTTTATTTACTTGGTAAGTCCACTTACACACCCAATTTCCAAATGCCACATATATATATATGCCATATATATATATATATATATAATGTTCAAACATTAGTATAACCACAAAACTCTACTAACCACCAACATATGCTATGACCACATGGAAGGTGATGAAGCGGTTGTTAGGGGGCTTAAAGCCATGTGTGGTATTAATCCACATGGAGATGGGGGCGGTTATGCCTCCAATGGTCCATTGACCACTATAAAAATGCATGGAAAGGCTTAATAAAGCCTAAACTATTATCCCATTAAACATGCTTCTCTACCAACATGGGTATTCAGCCCATTTAAAATGCAAACCGCCCTATATGGGTATGTAATCCCATTAATTTTTCTATGGGTGAGGCTAAGGTTTAAATATAGCCTTAAGATATTATGTATTACATTTTTTAAGGGCCCTAATTTTTTTATAAATAGGCAACCCATTCTATTGTAATGGACACACATTAGTCCAGAAGCTTATTATTTTTTAAGCTCATTTGTAAGATGTGTCAACAAATATTGTCTATTGGCCTATTATTTTAGGCAATATTAAATGGAATATTTGTGATTGGGAGTAAAATGTAAACTACCCAAGAGGCCCATTGAGCCACACTAATTACTTGCAAATCCTTGATTGTCGATCGAGTGCTAGCATCACATTGATAGAGTCGAGAAGGCCAATCAAAGCCAAAGGAGATTGTGCATCGGAAGGTGAAGAACACTTTGACCGATCATCGAAGTTTTCAAGAACTGGTACTTGATAGGCAAGTAAAATTCCATTAGGTTTTCTTGTGAAATTGCTATTGTAACTTACAAGTTTTGACTAGTGGAATGGGTCGACCATGAACTTAGAGACGTAGGTAATTGTTGAACTCGTAATCAATCTTCATGAAATTGTCTTTATTGTCTTACATTATTTTAAATTGATTACTTAAAAGGAGAAAATTGTCGACAAATATTTAAATCCTACAAGCGTCCGAGATTAGGTAGTAATAACTTGATTATTTTCAGATCGTGTTTGGTATCAGAGTTGGTTTAGCTCCATATTTGTTTTTCAAGAACTGATTAATAGAGTGATTGCTTCAAGATTGGTGTAGTTGGTTCAATTTGTGTGAATAGGGTACAAGTGCACTATGGGAAAGATGTCTAAACAAGCAAAGCTTGAGGAAATTGAAGCTTATAATCACCAAATCTAGGAAGAGAACTCTCTCTTGTGATTAATGTATTACTCCTTGGAAGAGGAGAATGCTCACTTGAAATCAGAACTGCAAACCAAGGATGAGCTCTTGGCAAGGTTGCAGTGTGGTGATCAAAGAAAGGAAATACCTTCAACTTCAAATTTAGTGACCATGACAGATGATTGCACTATAAGTTGTTCACCACTAGAATCTTATTCTTCCTTCTATTTAGTTTCAGATTCAGGTAAAGAAGTCTTTGGTTTGTTTGAAAAGCATACTAGAGGCATTGGATCCAAGTTATTAGATAAAATGGGATTTGATGGAAGAGGCCTTGGTAAAAATGGACAAGGCATTGCTAACCCAATACAGGTCGAGGATCATCCTCATTTTGCAGGTTTGGGTTATCCTAGTGTGGGAATGGAAATTGTAGAATGCTCCAAGAATGCTGACGGGAGACAAGATTCTAAAAGCAAAGTGAATACCCCACTAGTCCTGCAATAAGATTCTAAGTAGGAAAATTGTGCTTCGTCATCACAGGAAAAATATGGTAAGATAAATCAGTGAAGAGGTAATGAGATTCCACCTCTAGTTTCTTACCATAATCATAAGCACAGTAAAACTTATGATCCAATTTTTCAGTGAAGAAGTATGGTTATGATTTTTAGAAGATGTGGAATTCATTTCCATGTACTTTTTTTGGATTGCACAATCATTTTGTGGCTAGATGCTGGAAGAGAAGGACCTTGATGAAGAAGTTGATGTCGTTCATCATGAATAAGGCAAATCAGAAAGACCAATCTCGTCATGCAGAGTCAAGAAATGGCAGAAAGAGTTCCTCATCCCAGAAGAAGGATATTAAGAGGAATTTTTGTGCTCATTGCCGCAGAGGAATGGGCATCGGGTGGAAAATTGTTGAAACTCGCATCCATCTTGCGATCGAGTAATGGCAAGCCAAAGATGGAATGGAGGCCTATGCAAAAGGCAAAAGAAGTTTCTACTCTACCACCAGTGACAATTCCACCCATGACCGTGTAATACCCGAAAGTGAAAGTCCTTTAAAATGGGTAAGTCAACAATTTTTCAATTATATAGTGCATAATTCAGATTGATGAATCGTATATAGTATTAAGTTTGGAGATCAGATTTTGTGAGAAAATGTTGAGAGAAAGGTTTACAATACTCAGTGGATTTCCTTACTTAGAAAATTTGATTAATGTTCCAAACATATCTCCTAATCAATTGGTGAGTACTGTTACATCTTGATACAATATTTGACTCATATAAATCTTGGAGATTGATCTGCCATTTGTGCAAATAGTAGAGTTCACAAAAGATCAGCTCGAACTTCATATTGTGTAGAGGCATTGTGATCGTGCAACAAAATAGTAGCTAAATCACCGTTGGAATTGACATCGGGTCATAAATTTATTCGTGTAGAGGCATTCGACCATGTAGAAGAGTGGTACCTGATATTATATGTCAACAAGTGAAGATCTCAAAGGATCATCTCGAAATTTCATTCGGTGTCAAGGCATTGTGACTGCACATTTGAATGGTAGCTGATCAACAAACTTAACATCATGCATTGAAAGCTCATGGTCTTGAAAGAAGCTTAGCATCGTGCATCGGAGGCGTTGAGGTCAACAGAGACTTAGCATCATGCATTGGAGGCTTGAGGTCTTGCAAGAGGCTTAGCATCATGCATAGGAGGTGTTGAGGTCTACAAAGACTTAGCATCATGCATTGGAGGAGTTGAGGTCTTGAAAAAGGCTTAACATCATGCATTAAAGGAATTGAGGTCTACAAAGGGATAAGTCATTGTCCATCATTAACATCGGATCAATCAAAGATCTGTGTAACATGGAGTTCCTTCAAACCAGTTTGGATTCTGCGAAATCAACTCAGATTCAGGAACTATGTTATAGATTCAAAGAAGATCCTTGTTGTCAGATATCAAAAGCTTAGTACCGCACAGAAGGAGCGTTGAGGTTTCATTCAGAAACTTAGCACCATAAAGCAGAGGTGTGGAGGTATTTGTCAGATATCAAAGTGGCGCAGCGGAAGCATCATGGGCCCATAACCCATAGGTTCAGGATAAGAGAAAAGTTGTCAAAGTGAGAAGGATGGAGGAGAAGACCCAAGGGTCTACTGCAGCAGAACTTCCGAGGTGACAAAAGTTTCCAGTTCAGGATAGGATGGAAGCTTTTTGGGGACAAAAATCCTTTCTCGGTGAGAAGGTGTGATCAGGGGATCATTTTTGATTTTAAAAGTTCCCTAAACATCCCTAAATGGTGTCAATGTAGAAGATCATTTCGAGAGCTTTCCATCGACTATGAGAACACGACAAATGGACATCGGGAGCTCTAGATATGTTTGGTCAAAGTTCATCAGTGAGAAAGTCAACTCTGGTCAACTAGTCAATATTGGACCAATGGCACTGCAAGACGTGGGCAAAAAGGAAAAAGGGATTCATTTGTTGGTTTTCGATCACTGGTCTTTGATGAGCGTAAAATGGTACACGGAACAAGAGGCTCAACTTTTATTATGGAGGGGAGCCCGACCACCATGTGGACTATGGTATTATCACCAACGTGGTGGGTCTACAAGCCACCACGTGGCTTGCCACCACTCATCAAATTCACTCAATTTTCCTATCGGGAGATGACAAGTGGACTACATGATGACTGAGTTAATTATTTTTGATACCCCATGGTATGGGTCGAATTTATATTTACTTGGTAAGTCCACTTACACACCCAATTTCCAAATATATATATATATATATATATATATATATATATATATATATATATATATATATATATATATATGTTCAAACATTAGTATAAACCGCAATATTCCACCTTACCCACATAACTCTCCTAACCGCCAACATATGCTATGACCACGTGGAAGGTGATGAAGTGGTTGTTAGGGGGCTTAAAGCCATGCATGGTATTAATCCACGTGGAGATGGGGGCGGTTATGCCTCTAATGGTCCATTGACCACTATAAAAATGCATGGAAAGGCTTAATAAAGCCTAAACTATTATCCCACCACCCTATTTGGGATATTTATCCCATTAAACATGCTTCTCCACCAACATGGGTATTCAGCCCATTAAAAATGCAAACCACCCTATATGGGTATGTAATCCCATTAATTTTGCTACGGGTGAGGCTAAGGTTTAAATATAGCCTTAAGATAATATGTATTGCATTTTTTAAGGGCCCTAATTTTTGTATAAATAGGGAACCCATTCTATTGTAATGGACACACATTAGTCCAAGAAGCTTATTATTTTTTAAGCTCATTTGTGAGATGTGTCAACAAATATTGTCTATTGGCCTATTATTTTAGGCAATATTAGATGGAATATTTGTGATTGGGAGTAAAATGTAAACTACCCAATAGGCCCATTGAGCCACACTAATTACTTGCAAATCCTTGATTGTCGATCGGAGTGCTAGTATTGCATTGATAGTGTTGGGAAGGCCGATCAAAGATGAAGGAGATTGTGCATCAGGAAGGTGAAGAACAATTCAACCGATCATTGAAAGTTTTCAAAGAACTGTGTATTGATAGGCAAGTAAAATTCCATTAGGTTTTCTTGTGAAAGTAGTATTGTAACTTACATGTTTTGACTAGTTGAATGGTTCAACCTCGAACCCTGAGATGTAGGCAATTACCGAACTTCGTAATCAATCTTGGTGTAATTGTCTTTATTATCTTACATTATTTTAAATTGATTACTTAAAAGGAGAAAATTGTTGGAAAATATTTAAAGCTTACAAGGGTCCTAGAGATTAGGTAGTAATAACTTGATTATTTTCAGATCAAGGAGGGTCGAGCTATTTGAGATCACAATGGAACAATATCCAAGTTGTGGGACCTTACGCACTTGAGAAGGATCTCCTGAGGAGGCTGGTTTCTCTATCTATTTCTATTACTACTGCTAATCCTAGTGCTAAAAGGGGAAACTAAGCTAATAAATGCCAAAGGACTAGTGATATAAGGATAACATGAAGGAAACTAAACTAAAAGGTGATAACACTAGAAAAGAGGGTTGAACACTATCTCATTACAGTGAGAATGAAAAGGGAACACGTGAAAGGAGGCTAGGCATGAGTAACACAACTGAAAAACACATTTACCGATCATTCTCATGTAACCCAACTAAATAAGGAACTGCAAGGGACGTGAAATGGCACAACAAGAACACAATATAAAAGAAAAGGAAAGAAGAAGGAATGAAAACACGTTAGGAATGAGAATAGTCACAAAATGATGCTTCTATTACTTCCAGAAATGCATAGAGTTGTTACAATGGAAAAAGAGGCTGATATCCACATGCATGAGCTAGATCTAGATGTCTATAACTCAAAATACATAAAAGATGAAGTCCTTAGTAAAGTGCGTAAGGATCCAAAGTGTTAAACATTAAAAATGAGCCCAAATCTTACATTTATAGATGAATCCATGGAATAAGAAGAGAAGGAGGAAAAACCAAATTTGAAATGTAACCACCAATAAGAAACATTCAATGCCTGCAAATCCACCTACAAATCTATCAAATGCACTTCCCTAGGAAAAGGAAGGAGGGTGGATCATATCAAATTGGTTAGTTAGAGCAATAAGATCTGCTCATCAATGCTTAGAAAGATGTTTTCCCATTTCTCACCTACCAGATCCACCAAGAATTTGAATTTGAATGTCTAACACTATAGCCTAAATAAGCAGCTATCTAATAAGTCCTGGGTACACCTTGATTAGAACTTTGAAGCAAAAGATATGGCTATCGGATGTTTTTAAGAGTCATTGGTGCACACAAAACACATGGCGCATGTGGATCGGTTGAAAGAATGGCCAACTATGTAAATGTTTTATCATTTTTGCCACATGTCACTCATTGATTTGTTGCAAGGATCAAACGACCTATTGACGACTTTTTGACTGGTCGCACATGGCATACTTAAGAATGTTAAAGGATGACATGCCACAAAATGGCATAGAGGAGGGCACAAAGGTATGAACGTGGAAGAATGAGGCACGGAGAGAAGGTAGGAGGGAGGCGTGCTCAATGTGCATGAGAAAATGAAGCAAACTAGTGAGTAGAGAACACATGGTAAAGGCACAATCATTACAAGATGATGTGTAGGTGCCGAGAGGGTGAGGGACTTAACTAATTGAAGCACATGTAAGGAATGTACACAGGGGTGAATGAATGTCAGGAAGAAGGTGAATGCACATAAGACACACATAAGGGGAAGATGGAATAAAGAGGATAAGTAAAGGAAGGGAAGAAGAGGAAGCATGAAAGGGCACACGAGGAAAAGAAAGGAATGCACCAAGGGATCTTGAGTGCATGTAATCTAAAGCTAGAAGATGTATACAAGTTATCTAAATAACTAGGATAGTTATCTATATAACAATAATTTTAGTCTCCATGTTAAAAGAGAAATGACACACAAACTTTTCAACTAGCATGGGCCATGTTGCGATCATTTCCTTATGTATGTGGAGAAACCATTCTAACGCCTACCCTCTTAAACTACAAAGGAACAAATGTATATGATATTTATCACTAAAATATACTTCCTATCAAGCCATGTAGAAGTCTTTAATATGATCATGAGGATCGACTTTACCTTTATATTTGTCAAATTTAGGAAAATCATAGTTTTAGGGAATGAATCTCGTAACATGTCTCTCAAATAGATACAAACATATTCCATCATATTGGTACTTTTACTATGACCTACCTTACTCTCCTAGATAGTTGTGAGCATGTTATTCATCGATTACAACTATTGTGTAATAAGTTTTGTTTCATAGGGTATGATGGTCTATTCACTTGAGTAACCTTCAATGTTTCATCATCGTAAGGTTCGGTGAGAAATTAACTAGATTTGGTTTTAAGTTTATCCTTATGCGTACCTTTGTTCGAGCAACCTATGTTCACTAAATTTTTACCAAGCTTCAAGATTTATCTTTATATAACCTCTTCTTTTGCTTGAGGATCATCTTCTTCATCATATTTAGGAGGAGGTAACTCCTTGTGTTTACGTTCAATCTTAACTTTGCATGAGGCTTTAAAGTACGGTCTCCGAGAGCCATCAATTTTTTTGGCCCTTGACTCTCAAAGTTAATATTATGGACCCCAAGAAATGGAAGCGTATCCTTTGTCAAAAGGATTATCCATGTCGATAAGGTGAGGTCTTTATGGCTCTTCCACTTCTAGGTTAAGGGTTTTGATATTCGCTTCAATCTCTTATGGTAATTTGGCTCCTAGTTCTAGGACTCGTGTGAGTACTTGATCTCTATTATAGTATAGGATTTCATCAAAATGAGAGAGATCAAGGGTGTGTTACTTTTTTGATGAATCGAATCATCACCTTTATGGTCAATTAATACTTCTGTGTCTTTAACCTCTGAAAAGAGGGAACCCAAGTTGTGACCACTAAAGGGATAGTTCGATCCAAAAGGATTTAGATCTAATTCATGTTCAACTCTCTTGGATGAAATTTTGTGATAGGTGGCATCACTAGTCTCATCTATACTAGGTTTTTTCTAAGTGTAACAAAGATGTAACAAACCTAGGTGTAACATGGTATGAGTTGTGTAAAGTCTCAATGTTTCACTAATCAATGTTTTAATGAATAACGGGTCAAATAATCCAATGCTCTATCCTAGATATAATTCTATGCAAACTGTTATCACGCAAGGAATAATCATGTAAGCCTACAAGTAAAACAATCAATCAACCAACAATTTACACCCTATGTTTGTCAATGGTAGTTTGACGTATAAATGATAAAATCAATGTCAATTCTTATGTCAAGTTCAAGATAAATGTGGCATAAGTATTAAAAAATGGTAGATGTGACTCCCACTCAAAGGATACTATGAAAAGTTTAGAAACAAGCAAGACCTAAGTCCTAAAAGGCAGAAATTATGCACGTAAGGAACACAACAATACTACTAAGGTACATTAACCAAGTTTCAATAGAAAGCAAGGTTTTAACACTAAAATAATATGGATACGATACAAAAACAACATAATCACCATTTTTCAAGATTTAAGGCAATGTTTGAAACAAGAGTAAGTGTAAGTATACTAAGGATTTATTAAGATGTAGGTAGCGTAATGCCACAATGTGGACACTTGGATCCCATTCACAAGGAGTGAGGCATAAGTATCATAATTGTGTTGATACAATGTGAACAACATAAAAACTATAAGGGAGATCAAAAGGTGAATCAAGCCTAACTACGTCGATAATATGTCTCAATATGGTTTTGAGACATAGGGCCTACTAGAATATGATGACGTACACCAATCAAAATTTCAACACTTGCATTCCGAGATTGCGCAACGTAATCAACAATTTTGTTGTCATGCAAGTAGAAAAAATAAGTGGTGGACATGATTATTATAGTGGTATCCACACAAGTTGTTCCTCTTTTTTCCCAAATGGGAAACTAGATAACAAATGTGTAAACTAAGTGTTGATGAAACAAACTAAGTATAACTTCATCGAGTTTTGGCTTACCTTAGGGTAAGTAAAGAACTATGAAAAAGTGACACGTCATAGGTATTGTGATGAATAACACTTAGTTTCAACTTATATGGACTCTCCCTTGATTGAATAACAATGTTTTTAATCCTATTAAGTCATCGCTTTGTGAGAGATCTATAAAACATGATGACTTGATATGGAAAAGTGGGCTCCTAAACAATATGGATTTCTTATGTGGTTCACTCAACTAGGTACCAAAAACACCCTCTGCAAACTCAATTTACTAAGACAATCACATTGACTAGTCTTGGATTATCTCATCTTTACTCCACCCCCTTCAAATACAATGAGAAATGAATGCATTCATGTGTATCTTTCACTGGGTCACAATGGAGAATTTTTGGTGCTAAAATCACAAATGAAAATCTAGCCAAGTGGGTAAGTGGAACACTTCCTATTTCATCCACAAGGTTCCCTCTTGCGTGGACTACTTTGGGGTTCCTAGGACCACCCCCTTTGTTGTAGCTTAAGGCTTATGCCAAGGAGTTATGTCCTAGTTTAAAGTGGATGGGGTGTACCCTTATCCGAACTTGCAAATCAAGTGTGTTGAATATGGTGTTTGTTTTATCTTAGGATATTAATGTGGTTTTGTTTGCATGCTATTTGGTGACCTATAAGAAAAGATTTAGTCTTCGTTTAGAATCGATTCTTTGACACACGATATTTGGTCCTACAAACAAAGATTAGTAATTTTCCAAGTGATGAAATCATCATATAGAGGAGTCGAATGCTATTTTTTATATCCCAGATCATCCTAAGATGTAAGGAAATAGCATACAAAACAAAATACCTCACTAATCTTGCAAAAATGGAAAACAATCAATCAAATTGCGAAAAGTAATTTCTTATAACAAAATTTGAAGTTATTTCCCTTAAAAAAATTAATTAAGTGTTTGTGAAAGCATAAAGAAGGTATTTGAAACATTTTTATTCCCAATATCACCTAGATGGTGAGAGGGAAGTTCATACATGCTTCAAAACCTTGTAAATAACAATGCAACATTCAACAAACTCAACTAAGTAAAGTTAGCACAAAACTACATTGTTATCAAGATAACCTACAAAACCACCGATTAGTATCAACAAAAACCTACAAAATGTCAAAAAATTCAAAGAATAAAACCCCATAAGTAGTAGAACAAAGCTTGGTTTTAAAAAATAACACGTGCACACCCTTTATGGCTTGTGCATGCTCCTAGCAACACTTGCACCCCTAAAATGATAAGTGTACAAATCATGGAAAAGACATGGAGCAATTACACTTGTGTGGGATGAATAAAACCTACACATTATTTTAAGCATATGTGTATGACCATAAGCATATGTGTGTCCAAGGTAAAAATCTAGTTAATACAGATATTTAATAAACTCTTACACCTCCCGAGAGACGTATGCGTGTGTATGCAAGTATATGTGCATTGTTCATGACATGTGCACAACTCGATATAAATATTTGACAGGAGTCAAAAATATAGGGAAAAAATGTGCAGATAGGGAAACACATGCACTTCTATAGGGACAAGTGTGCATGCTTTAAAATAGGTGTGTGCACTTTTTGACGTATGTGCGCCCATCCGTAGAATACTGCGTGTGGGCACGAAAAACCACAAAAATGATGATAAATAGAAATCTAAAACTACAAATAGGTTAGATTCTTTCCTTTTAATTCATTTTCTAACGTAAACCCATTAAATAAATATGCAAAAGGAGATTTACTACCTTTAATATTATCAAAAGCTTGAAACTACACTAGTTAACCTTCAAAATGCATGAAAATGGTTAGAAATTGAAATAAAAAGCTTAAAAATATATTCTAGAGACCATGTAATAAGGTCCCATTTGGGCGTGCCATATGTGAACATGGGTGAGTTAGAAAATCTATAGAAATGAGGCTAGAACACTAAATAATCCCCAAATATTTACCAAAATCAACTATGGACCATCAAGATAAGAGATAAACAAGAGCTACTTCTATGCATGTATTATAACTTTGAAACAAGCATCAAACTAACACATATATGGCACTTTCTACTCTTTGAATGCTACAAAATATGAACATATGAAGATCCTAGCAATAAAATTTGATTATTTGATGCTCAATGGTTTAAGAGTGAAGGCTCACCATGACCATATGGTTCCCCTCATTTACTCAAGCTTGAGTTTGAATATGAAATGGAAGTTAATAGCTCAATAACAATGAAGAAATTCTCTAATCCTATTTGCCTATAGTTTATGTTAGAAGGAGGAAAGTGTTCTTAGAAAAGTGAGGGGGTAGATGTCTATTTATAGTTTTCCAATTTCAAGAAAGGGATGTTTTGGATGCATGTGGGACAAAAGGTAAGTCCAAAAACCACTTTAGCAAGTCAAAGCAAGATTTGACTAGGTTTAGAGACTAATTAATCTCTTAGGGTTAATTAGGGGTCACAAGTAGGTATAGTAATATTTCTGGAGCATCTAGAGGTGGGTTTTATAAATTTTGGATACGTTGGAAGTGGGAGTCAAGCTAATAAGAAGATTAATTAGTCAACTGTAAGATAATAATCTTAATCAACGTATAATGGTCAATTAAGAGGAATTTAAGGGAAAATGAGTCTAATTGACAAAGTATCATTAGTTTATAGGGAGTAGAATAATTAGGAATAATATTGCCTTGATCAAACTATAGGTGTCTATAAGAAGCCACAACCAAATGATAACTCTTGAGATGCAAATAAGGATTTCCCGTGCCATCAAAACATGAGAAAGTAAGCATGATGAAGATATTAGGGAAGGAAAAATTGTGAATCTTATTAGGAATATTATTTTCATGAAGGGAATTATTGTCAATAGAATCATAATAGGCTCTACTCTCAAGGGTGAGGGTATGAACTTGAGATTTAAAATTACCGACATCATGCATGAGGGATATGATATACTGAAGTGAAGGAATTGTTAGATAATGGAGAGGAAAATTAAGGGCTTGGATATTTCCATTGAGAGTGATCATAGGAGCTTGAGAAGGGTGAGTGGATGTGGAAGGAGGAGAAAATCATGACAAATCTACAAGAATATTAGGTGTATGCTATGTTTAGGAGATATAATAAGAGGTGGATTTGGGGTGGAAGTTGAATCATCATGGTCAACATTGGAAATTAATTCTGAAGTAGAAGAAAGAGGAGTAGTAAACTTATAATCAACATTATTAATATAAGAAACATCATTACTAACATGTTCATGGTTAAAATCATAATCGCAAGCATTATCACCATATTTTCACAAGAAAGGATTTCATCAAGATAATCATCAACATATAAAGAACTTGTCAGTGTTAGCATCGATTTATACTTACAATCATTGGAATCAAATTCAAAAGCGGGAGAGGAGGAGAAAGAGATTTACATTCATCTTTAATATTAATAGGAATATCATCATGCATATTTACATTGTCATTATCAGAAGTAGAAACCGTGGAATCTATAGTTTTGCAAGAAATAACTTCATCATGTAAAGAATCTAAATTAATGCTATCATTTTCCATAGTAGAGGAGGAGGAAGAGGAGAGTTAAAATATGGGAATGGGAAATGAGGGAGAACATTTTCATGGGAGACTATGCAAAAATTAGTGGTTTTGTAACCAACAGAAAGCTTTTTGGAAAATAAGGAGTTGCTTGAGGATTACATGATCATAACAGGGGATTACGCATGAGGTCACACAATTTAGCTTTGAAAGTGGCATTGTCAAATCTTTGGTTGCATATGAGTATGGGTCATATCATGTTTGGGAGGTGGGAACCTCTTTTTACCATGATGGTTTTGGGATATTACGGAAATTTGTTTAAAGAGAAGCGGGTTCACCAAATGATTTAATTAAAATTTACTATTAAATCTTATTTTATAGTAACTAAAATGTATAAATATAATAAGATCTAGTAAAATACAACCGCTAATTACTTAAGAAATGCAAGACTATAAGAAAATGAGAGAGATAAGTGACTTCATTGATTTATGTGCAAATTGTAGGTGATTCGAGATTGTGCATATATTGGATCTAGAAAGAAATGATGTCACATGAAATTGTCAAAGGTTCTAGAACTCTACACTCGATCTAGATAGGGGCACCCATATGAGGATAGAGGTGCTTGGGAACTGGTGGCTAGTTTTGGGCACTTTGGAAAATGTGTGAATATTTGGGATTTCCTTCATTTATGGGTCTCAAGGTTGTAGCTATAATTTTTGTGTTTTCAAATTACCTTCACTATTAGGATTTTGACCATAAATGCACCTATAAGAAAAACCTTAGTTACTTGCACAATCTCATAGACACATCAAATATGAATGAAAAATGTAAAATGTGAAGTCAGAATGACCCCAAAAATCATCCAAAGAGAGAAATTATTACCGATCTATACACTAAATTCCATAATCCATGTATTTTTATGTGTTTATGTGTGAAATAGTGTCCTTAGGTTTCCCTCATGCCAATGATGCCAAGAAAGTGGGATATAACTAGATGAGAAATAAAAATGTGTGATATGGAATTCAACACTTCCCCTTCTTATCCAAAGTATGAAGCCATAAAATGTAATCCCTTTGATGGTAGTGATAGTATTTAGATGTGATTTCCCCTTTGAATTGTTAGCCAAAATAATAGTATGTATGTTATGTATATATATATATGGATATTTGTTTTAATTTTGACACTAGTGACACAAAAGGCCGACTATGAAGGTGGGATAAAGATAAAATAAGAGAAAAGTCCAACCATAAATGCCAAAAGTGTAAAAATAAAAAGAGGACAAAAGCACCTAGAATGGACCCAAGCGCATGGGCGCTAGTGTCTAGAATGAGCACTAGTAACTTTGAGATAAATGGTGATCGATGTGAACAAATGAGATAGACAGGGAAATCCTGTGACCTGATGATAAACATATACATAAATGACAAATATGAGAGAGAAGTACACATCAAAACATTAAAATATAGATGGACCAGATATGGTTTCACCAAAGTGAATACTTTTCTTGCTCAAGATCCATGTATATAAATAATATAATGATGACATAGTAAAATAGTAATATGTGCATGACTTTATTTTTACATAGATAACCATGATTGTGTAGAGTCTTTTAAGAAAAATGATACACATGAAGCACCCATTAGTATGTTAGAAAGATAAATAATATGTTAAAGCATGTATAGATCAATGAAAAGTAAGTGATAATGACAAGAAGTAGTAAATATTGTAACAATAGGACTGTGATGTGTAGTAGGAGAGTAACAAAGGTAGATGCCCCTAGGAGCCTTAGTGGGATAGGTAAAGATAAGTGTCGAGCATCATGAATCATTTAAGAATTAGTAAAAGTGCTACATTCACCACAAGATACCACATGAAAGTGCATGTGTGTAGAGAAGTAGATAATGACATACTAAGTATCCAACTAGTAGGAAACAAAGTGTAACTTGTAAATAATATAAGCTAACAAGAGTAAATGCAATAAGATGTGTAGATGATGTGTGAAAGTAATAAAGTATTGTGATAAGGAATATGTGAATATGGGAGGTGTCATGTTTCCCTCCAATGGATGTGCTTTCCATGGGGTTCATTTAGGAATTTCACCCTTAACAGTCAAGTATGAACTGTAGAACAAGAGTGCATCATCAGGTAATGAGTGTATTGTATCTATTTGAGATTGTATGCTAGAAAATATTTATCGTGAAGAACATAGCGTGAAGTGTAGAAAATAGAGACATAAAATGGTGATGGAGGGGGAGAATAAAGTGTAATTCCCCCAAAGTGTGCAAAAGATGGAAAGATATCCAACAATGGAAAAGAGTGAGGGCTTATTATTTGATATCTAAGAAAGAGAAGGCATGTGACCATGGTCTAGGACTAGTGGTGTAGGAGAGTAAATACATGTATGTGAGGGAGACTGATGTGGTAAAGGAGGTGGAGAAAACCTATAGGAATGGGCTACCTAGGTAGGGGACATAGAATGAAGGAGTGGACTAATGGACCAGTGAGGATGATGGGGCTGCGATGTAGGTTATGTGCAAATACGAGAGGTAGTTACAAAGATAGATGTATCATTAAGAGGTGTAGGAGGCCTAGATTCCATGAGTGGGGTTGAAATAGAGGTGAGAGTGGTCCTAAGTAATGGAGTTCATATTGTAATACCTTTGATGGTGAAAAATTGTTTGTTATGAATGAACTTAAGACATAAGTGGAGCATGGAAAGGATAGCCTATGTAGCACGAAGCTAAGGGAACTAAGACCATGTCGTAACCCTTGATTTTATATGTTATGAGGAATGTTTTTAGTATGCAACAAAGAACATGAAGTATGACACATTCGTAAGAATTAGGGACTGGAAATGTGATTTGAGAAGTTGGAAAGTTTATATCTAGTAAAAGTGCCACAAAGCATGCATTAGAAAGTTCCAAGGATGGACCATAGTATTATTGACTATATGAGTACCAATAGAAGCATCGATATGCAATGAATTAGAGGAAAATGTAGCATCATAATCATGATATGAGAATGTAATAAATGGTGGTGGCATTTCATCTGTAGAAATGATAAAGTCAAGTGGTTTCGATGCAGGAGGAGGAACATCATGATATGCACAATTTGACGATGAATCAATAATTGGTTTTTCGTGTTTAAATAATGGATCATTGAATATTTTAAGATTTTTATTATCATTTATGGGTTTATAAGTAGACAATTTTGGGAACTTGATTACATTATTATCAATAAGATATTGAATGATATGTTTGAGCTTAAAAAAATGATCAATAAAATTTCCATTGCATTGGTGGTAATCACAATGTGCATTTTCATTGTAGTTACGGCCACATGGTCAAGAAGGATCTAGATTGAGGAGTGGAGGGAGAGTAATTAAATCAATTTCAATGAGTTATGGCAATAAGAACCAAGGTGAGTAAGGTATCTTAGTAAAAGTGTGCTTCGTGGGTTGCAAAATCAAGCTTGGCTAACATAGAAACAACATTGATAATGGATTTAAAGTTGGTATGCTTAGTGGATGGTTTGAATGCGGATTTAGCTTGAAAATTTTTGGAAGATGAGGAGGAAGAAGTATCATAATACTTAAATTTTCCCATAGATAATAGTTTGTTTTCACATAATTTGAGTATCTTGCATAGTTGATCAAAAGACGATAAGTCTCGAAAATGACACTCTCTTGGGAGAGGGTAAGATAATTTAAATGAATAGATCTTGCAATTCTAAATCAACAAGGACATTGGTCATTTTGGAAAGGTTTTTCTTATAGTGTAAGACATAGTTTGGAATATGCTCATTGGATCCTTGTTTAACCTTAGCTAGTTGTGTGTAGGATATCTTAATGTTGATATTTATAAAAAAATGTTACCAAATGGACAAGTAGATCATAGAACCATCACATAGAATATTCATGTAATATTTGACAAAATAATTTAGCCAATAATGTAAGGTTATCAAAATATTCAAGACATGCAACATGGAAGGAGAAAAGGTTCTCCCGAGAGTTTTCATGACCATTAAACATAGAAAATTTAGGTACGGTAAAGTTAGGAGGAAACAAATAAGAGGAGATGACATGTATAAAAGGGATATGAAGGAGGAGTGAGGAATCTAGAGATGGAGATAAGGATGAAGAGGCTTATTGTAATTGGTGAATTTGAGTTTACAAATCATGGTATAATGAGGCTAGGTCATGGGTGTCTAAAGAGGAGGCATGTCATGTGTGAGAAGTAATAGGGAGGGTAAAGTGATTTGTAGGAGTAGGCATAGAAATGGGGATAATAGATGTAGGTGGAAGAGTGGTGGTGGAATGAGGAGGAAGTGTCACAATAGGAAGAGAAGTATCATTAGATATGGGAGGGTTGCGTGTAGCTAATCTGCGTGGCTTCATAATGGTAAGTGAATAGTCCGATATGTAGGTCTTGAGGGTGTTCATCAATATGAGCCTAGATATCATGAATATCTTTGTAGGTAAAGGGTTCATATGTTTCAACTATAGAATAAGATTAGAATAATTCCTTAAAGTAAGGTAGGGTTTGAGCAAATGGGTTCACCAAAAGATTTAATCTAAATTGAATTAAACCTTAATACTAGAGTAACTTACTATAACCAATGATATTCAGGTAAATATATAGTAGTGCACAAGAAATAAGTATTCCAAGATGTAAAACCCTAAGAAAATGAGAAAGGGGGATGAATTAGTTATTTCATGAAACATGAGAGTGCTAAGGACCGAGTGTCTACTAGATCTAGTTGAAAAAATGTTGAATCGGCTCGATGAGGGTTCAAAACCCTAGGAATGTGAGGGACATAAGCACCCATATGAGGATAGGAGCACCCCTGGCACTAGTGAGTGACTTGGGCGCATGTGTCTACTTAGATTATTAGAGTTTGGTCTTCTTTGGGTCAAAGGATTTTCTCTATTAATATCTCTTTGTCACTCTAGTTTTTCTATAAGATCATCACTCATACATGTAACCTTTAGAATAGATAACTAGTTGCACATGCCCACAAACCACATACAATATAATTAAAAAGATACAAAATGTGGATTTAGACTTACCCCCGAAGGTCACCCAAAGAGTGAACTTACGACTAAGCATTGCGCTACATCTCGAGACTCCATATAGTTATATGTGCTTGTGTGTGTAATGATGCAAGTGGTTTCCTAATGCAAGTTACATGATGATAACAAGATAGATCTAGATAGTTCAAAGTATGTAAAATTTTTGTGATGGAATAGAATGAACTCCCTTCCTATGTTGTGTATGCAAATCAATGCAACCCTTATCCCTTGTATGATTGTGCTAGATGTATTCCTTGTAATGATATTGTTCCTTTGTGCAAGCTTAGGTGATGATAGATAATGCTTATTGTTCTTAGCCCCTTATTTGAGAATAATAACTATATATATATGATTCCCTTGTTTTAATTTCATAATTGACAACTGAAAGGCCAAACCAAAGTGTTAAAACATGACCAAGAAGTGAAACATACCCAAAAGAGCAAGAAGAGGATAAAGAAGGTCAAAAGTGCTCAGTAGGGACAAAAGTGTTTGGACACTTCTTTCCTTGCTGGGTGCTAGTGTCTAAGGCCATCAAAAGATAAATTAGACAAGTCTTTGGAAGAGCTATAAGATGCATAAAGCCGAAAGTGTAAGAGATAATAACCAAAACACCCAAAGGAGTTTTCAACCAGTAGTTTTATTACTTAGGAATCATGTATACATCACTAACCTTTAGAACGTAGAAATGTACATAAGTGCCTAGATTTTGTGTCTACATGTATTTCTTAATCATTGTTTTCTTATGGCTACTTCGGCCTTTATTTTCTTGTGACATTTTGAATGATGTACGATAAATACAACCCACATTTTTTGGTCTCTCTTTTATCTTCATAGTTTCTTGATATATTATATTTTATTACATGCTACCTCTTTTACACTAACACTTGTTTCTAGCCTACATTGTTTTCATGTGCCTTGGTTTCTACTATGAACATTCCCTACCCCATACAAGTATCCAATCTATGAAATACATATTAGTTTGAAGTCCTCTCGTTTGGGCTGCCTCCTCCTACATTTGTCACCGCGACCCCGAATGGGGGCATTTATTGGGTGAAAAAATCACCCTTCCAACAAAACAAATCTTTGAAATATAACAAAATAGTAGAGAATTGGAAAAGGCACACAATCACATAGTGGTCCGAATAATATTTGGATAAAAAAAGAGCATACAATAACGCCCAATAGTAGATAGGAATGGTGGGTGCTTGTGTCCCACTTGGGTGCTTTTTTCCTAGGGAAAAAATCAAACAGTTTCTTAGTTTAACAAAGTTTCTAGTAGTTTATAGTATGGATCTATAATATTAGGAAATCACCTTCATTACAAAATTCATTCAAACAACTATAATTTGGTTATAAAATTATTTACAAATCAAGACATTCCAATGTGAAGTGGCATTTATCATTAGAGAAGCATCATGGAAGGAGAGATAATAGTATTCTCTCCCCAACACTCTTATCTTGGTGTGAGATCACCAAAAAAATCATCCTTGGTGTGAGATCTCCAAAAACTCATCCTTGGCATGAGATTACCCAAAAACCTTATCCTTGACGTGCGATCACCCAAAAATATCACTCTTGGTGTGAGATCACCCAAAAACCTTATCCTTGGCCACATGATAGTCAAATCCATAACATATTTAAAGAAAATAAGATAAATTTTTATCCTTTACTCTCTCATACATCAAGTGCACTCTTTCCTTAGCTCTTTACTTACTTATACATACATTACTATGATTTTTCATATACGGGACTTTGACTACTCTCTTGCTCTTCTTTTTAGGTGTATCCTTATAAGTAACAAGAAGTAGTGTACATCAAGAAGAAAAAGCTCCAACAACATGCTACTACGCATACGCTTCACCCCTAGGGTCTACCTCCCTTTCCTAGTTTTCATGCTTCACATCACGATCACTTCACGCTTCACACACCTGCTTCTCCACTCGGCATGCTATCATATACACTCTTCACTAGATCAAAATCTATGCATATTCTATCTACTTTATCAAAAACATAAAGTGGGGAAATTGTAAACACAAAATATATGCACTTGGGTACATTTGTAGGTCCTAAAGCATACTAATGTATATATTATTCCTAAGAAATAAAACTAGTGGTTGACAACTCCTTTTGGCTCTTTGATTGCTTTATCTGTTGCAATTTATTGTTCTTGAGCATCCTTTTGGATTTATACATCTTAGAAATTTGTTGACACTTAACTAATTTATAATTTGATGGCCTCGAACACTAGCACCAAGATAGGACAAAAGTGTCATGGCACTCCTATACCTCCTAGGAACTCATGTCCCTTTCTTTCTTCTTCTTACTCTTTTGAGTACTTTTCACTTCTTTGTCACCTTTTTAAAACTTTTGGTCTATTTTTTAGTTATCAATTACAAAATTCAAACAAGGAAATCATATAAATAATTAGTTACTTTTTCTAAATAAGGGGCCACTCACTATAAACATTATCTATCACATTTCACAAAGGCACAAGAGAACTATAAATCATACACCTAGCACATTCATATAAGGGAAAATAAATACATTTATTTGTATAAATTGTATAGGAGTGGATCTCATTATATTCCATTACACACATTTTTGCATACTTGGAACAATCTATATCTATCCTGCTATGATTATGCCACTTGCACAAAGGGCAACCTAGGGAATTATTTCAAACACAAGCACAAAGAACTACATGGAGTATGATCTGTAGTGCAGTACTTAGTCATAAGTTCACTATTCAGTGACCCCTAGGGTCGTATGACTCCCATTATGCATGTTTCTTTATTAGATTTGATGTGGTTTATGAGAATGTATAGTTATTAATCTACTTTTTAGGTTAAAGGTGTGATTTGAACCCTAAAATTGAATTTGGAGGGACAAATAAAATATTGGAGTGAAGACCTTATGACCCAAAAAATTAGAACATGAGAATCTAAGCAAACATTAGTTCCCAGTTGGTCATTAGCACTTGTGATGCTTCGGTCCTCATACAGAAATTCATGTCATGTATATTTCACGTACTCCCAAATCTTCATCGAGCCATTACGACGCTATTACCATCATGTTCCACCGAGACACAAATTATCGATCCCTCCATATGACATATAACTAGCTAAGTCAAGATACCTCTCTTATTTACTTAGGGTTTTGCATCCTTGAATTATTTTTTCTTGTAAATATTATACATATTGTACATAATTATCGAATAACATTTTTTACAAAGCAGCTTACTCTAAAATAATATTTAATTCAAATTTATATTAAATTAATTTATTTATCACATCCAATATTTCCTTTGACATTATTCATCTACTTAAGTTTTGAAAGTGGGTTGACATCCTTACAAGAAAGTCTGTTTATTTACTAGGATTTTCCATTTCCAAGTAACCCCCCATTTTTCTATCTAACTCCATATTTTTCTCGAGCATCTTTGGTGTGCGGTGATTCATCCCATTGGAAGATGAAAATTATGTGCCCATAAAAATTGAATTCATCACCATATAGAAAGAAGGTAACATAAAACCATTCTTTTTTAAAGTTACTTATTTCTCGGATACTTTTTATTAACTTGAAATAAGAGCGGAAATTTGGTAAACATTATGGCACGCCCGGTGTGACACTTGTCCCTTTAGTGAATTCTTCTTTGTTTTATTTTGAATTCTAATTTCTTTTCTTTGTTTCTTTATGAAATTACTAATCTTGAAACTTGGAGATATTTTCCCACTTTCTAAAAGTGTGGGAAAATCAAGGAAATAAGAAATAGTGAATCCAAGTATTACTTTTTTTGTTTCCTTTTCCTCATTTTATTTCTTGCCTATATCTTGCATGTTTTTATCATCAAAAGAAACATTTCATTTTGGGCTTAAAATGAACTTTAATTTCTCATATATTTCTAATCACATAGTCTAAAGCGGGGTTAATAATTTTTTCACAAATTTATCCCCAAACATGACCTAAACCACACTACATAATTAAAACATCTCAAACACTTCCTTCCCAGTCTATATACTTAAATTTCATCACCAAGATGAAATATGATTCTGTGTTATAGCCATGTATAAATAATTGGTGGGTGGTATATCGATAATAATCGACACCCTTATCTCTGTGGGGCTGTTAAGTGAGGGGTAGGATCCAATATCAGGCCTAATACCAACACCAACATAGATCTAGGTCTTATGTACCTTGGGTATATCAAGGACTCTAGAGATTGACATTACCTAAAACCATCCTTAGTGAACCTTTTTGCTTTGTCTTATCTTATCATTCACTGGGTTAATCAGCCTGGGATAGGTCTCAAACAAGTTTTACCTTGGATTATGGAGGGAAATTTTCAAACTAAGGTAATTATCCTTGAGTAGGGTTCCCTTTCAGCCACTTCTTCCTCAGACTTAATTTTAAACAAGATAATTAAAACTCTTTGGCTACCTATATTTCTTATTACATAAGTAGTCTCATCGGGGTTTTTTTATTATTTCATGCCCATTTTAACTTACTTGAAATAAAAAACTTAATCAATCACATCAAATGAAGTATCCACTCATAACAATCCTCCCGTCTGAAGGACCATAACATCCTCTTATTGCCTTTGTTCTCTTAGTACCACCATCTCTAGTCTTCTCATCTACCATCTCTACAACTCTTCCTTATCTTAATCAATCTTAAAAATCCCCAAATATAGATACAAAACCATTTTAGGATCATCAACCCATCGAATTTATACCAGTTCACCTAGTTCTGCTATAACTCCAATGGCATCCAAACCACCTCTTATACCCTAAGAATGATTTGGCTTCCAAGAAATTTGTGATGCCAATCCAATTACTCTCCATAATTATCTGGTTCAAAAATCTACACACATTCCCACTGAGGTACCTCCCATCCAACAACTCTATGAGTATCCTCCACATCCAGAATACTCAAAGACTCTCACTTCTCAAATTTTTGGTTTCTTTTCTCTCACAATCCCAAAGGAGATAGAAAATACGTAGAGAGAACATGTTCCACATGGACTCTCTCTTTCTGCCACATAAGCTCCACCTCATACACAATTAGTAGTACCTATACCACCTAATATACCTCCTATCAACACAGCTTATTTATACATCCATTTCAATGAAATATGTACTTGCTAAATCTACTAAAAATGTACCTATTCTCCCAAAAAATTAGAACATTACTCGATGAGGCCATAAATTGGCCATAAAATACCATTATTTTGTCCTTCCAAGTTACCTTTGAAAGTGGATTTAAATGTACTATAGGAAATTATAGTTTTCTTAAGATAGAATATAGGATAAATATCTTGTTCATTCATTGAAATATTTTGTTATTTATTTATTTTCCTATCCTATTGATTATTTGGGAAAAGATGCAAAGTCTTATGTATGCAGCCATAAAGAAAAGATAATGCTAGTATTGAGAAAAATGGAATTTATCATGAATGGTATATCTAAACTCAAATATTATTTCATATTTAGATTCCTCTCAAAAAATTATGTAAGTTCAAAAAAGAATCATCTCAATCCGAGATCGTATGCAAAAGTTATAGCTATTTTAAGTTCACTCTGGAACTCGCAACTTAGTTACGAAACTTGCAGTTTAGTTTTGGAACTCGCAGCTTAGTTTCGAAACTCAAAGAGTTAGTTCCAGAACTCACGATATTTGGTCCAGAACTATGCTTAGTTCCGAACTAAGCGATTTTGACTTTGATTTTGAGGAATTGTGAAAGATCAAAGAATCCAATGGAAAATTTGAGAGAGGTTTTTGTACATAGTAATGTGTTTAACGAAAAAAACATTCAAATTTGCTGCATCTATTACCAATAAAGAGAGATCTAACTTTTAGTGAGATGTAATCCAAGGAAAAGTGTATCAGATGAGTACTAAAAGTTCCATAAACAAAAACATAAAAGTCAAATGGAAAATCTAAGAGATGTTTTTGTTCATAGTAATGTGATTAACAAAAACCTCATTCATATTTTCTACAAGTATTACCAATAAAGATAGATCTATTTTTAGTGATATGCAACTCCGAGGATAAGTGTATCGAGATGAGCATTAAAAGTTCCATAAATAGAAATAGAAAAAGTAAAATAGAAAATATGAGAGATGTTTTTGTTCATATAAATGTGTTTAACAAAAACCTCATTCAGATTTGCTACAGGTTTTACCAATGAAGAGAGATCTAACTTTTAGTGAGCTGTAGTCCGAGGAAAAGTGTATTAGACGAGCACTAAAATTTTCATAAACAGAAATAAAAAATTCAAACATAAAATATGAGAGAGGTTTTTGTTCATAGAAATGTGTTTACAAAAACCTCATTCATATTTGTAACAAGTTTTACCAATGAAGATAAATCTAACTTTTAATGAATTGTATCCAAGAAGAAAAAGCATATCGGAGACCAACGTCAAAAGTTCTACAAATCAAAAAACAACAAAGTCAAATGGAAATTCTGAGAAAGATATTTGGTCAAAATAATATTTTGAGGAAAATCCTCCTTCCAATAATGTAGAGGAATAAAAGTAATATGATTCTTGTTACCAAAAAGCAAGGAGAAGATTTGGGAGCAAATCTTCCTAAAATAATGAGATAAGATTTAACCCCAATAATATATATCTCTCTATATTTTGTGGAGATGGAGATCTTATTTGTTAGGATTGGAATAAATATAAGATCATATTGTATTTCCTAAAATAAGGAGTTGGTTGGATGCATGAATTATAAATACAACCTTCCACACTTAGATATGTAATGCTTTTCTCCCAAGAAATAAATATTTGTTCTTTCCTCTCAAATATTATGTAGTTTTAAGATCTCAGAAGTATGATTTAAATCCTCTTCCAAGGAATGAGTTGGCCACTCATTCCAAGGAAGATGGATCTATGTATTTATGTTTATGTTTATTCATTTTTCTTTAATTCATTCTGTTGTATTGTTTTTATCTTTGTATTGTGAAAATTCATCTGTTTGTGAACTCAGCATTGTATCATTCAATTATGTTTATTTTTAATTCAGAAATTTCAATTTATGCAAGTGTGTTTAAATTCCTACAAGTGTGTTTAAATTCATTCAAGTGTGATTTATTTCATGCAAACTTTATTTCTACAAGTGTGCCTTTATTTCTGTAAGTGTGCCTTTAAATTTATGCAAGTGTGATTTATTTTATGCAAGTTTGGTTTGTGTTTAAAGAATTTGCTTTCCAAGATTTTCTTCTCTTAATGCATATAGCCTTCGACACCAACCTGGATTGACATTATTAATGGCGAGGATTGACGAACCTCATCATTTTGGCACCGTTTCCAGGGACACGGTGTTATTAGAGATTCAGAGTTCTCTAAAAGAATATTCTAGTGACAATAGAATACCTTTTAGCAAATTTTGTGATAGGAAGCATTTGGTAAGTAGTTTCTTTAGACTTTTATTTCCTGTAAGTAGATTAAAATTTCATTTCTGTAATTAGGAATATTAGATTGTAAATATTTATCTCCCCACAAACTAACTCTGTGTATAAGAAAATGACTGTGATGTTTGATCAAGAAGGTATAATGGTATGAACAAAGAATTTAGATCTGGAAATGGTAGAATATGATATTGAATCTGGAAGTAGATCCAATTGATGAAATATCATATGCCATTCTTGATAACCACCACCATTTCCCCTTGTATCAACTAACAACTCAATGATCTTATTACACATAACCTTAGTAAAAAAATAGCTTATCTAGTTTGTAATAATGAAGTGGTAGCATTTCTAGTTAACTCCATCCATATTCAGGGATTTCATTAGAGCCAAAATAAAAAATCACTCATAATAAATCCACCCATCCAAATTAGTTTTCATCCCATAATAAAATTCAATCCTTGAACCATATCCATTAGAAAAATTTGTTTTCATGTCTTTCAATTTCTTCATTTTTGTATATGCTTATATAACATTAAGAAGCAATTATGGTGAATATCAAGGAAATAATTTTTTACGTACTAACATCTGAGGACTAGATCTATAGGAATTTCTAGAGTTGTTCTTGATACCAGCATGCAGATTTTGGAGCACCAACAATATCAACCAAGGAGCATGTAGATTTTGAAGGGACACATGGATACCTTCACTCTCTCTTTTAACAACTATCCATCTCCTGAGATCACTAGTCCGGGATTTGAAGATTACTATGGTGATTTTGATAATGCACAATTCAAGATGGGCTTTGAAGACCTAGAAATTGTCTACATAATTTTTGAAAATCTTCTTGGAGTTACCAAGTATGCAAAAGGTTTTTATGAGATCTCAAAATTGCTTCCTATTTTAAACAAGTTGTACTGTGATGAATATAGTCTGATGATGGATCAAATTTTTATCTAATCCTTCTCATGTTATCATTTCATCAAGAAAAAAAAAAAAAAAAAAAAAAAAAAATCAAAAAGTTTTGATTGGAAAACTAGCTTGCTGGCAAATCAAAGGCAAAAAAATAAAATAAAAAAGATTTGATTAGAAAACCAGCTTGCTGGCTAATCAAAGGAGAAAAAATAAGAAAAAAAATCAAATTTTTTTAATTAGAAAACCAGTTTGCTAGCCAATCAAAGGTAAAAGAAAGAAAAAAACAACTTTGATTGGAAAACCAACTTGTTGGCCAATTAAAGACAAAAAGACGACTCTTCTTCAAAAGCAATCAACTATTACCTGGTGGCTTCTTTCTCAACACTATTTGACCATGTTAACAATAGGATGACAAGGACAACTAGAGGTATGATCAAGTTATTTTATTCTACTATTTTATTTTTAAGTTTTATTGTAAGTTTTTTTATTACAGCTAGATCCACTTTTAAAATCTCCAAGGAAGGCAAGATAAAATTCATATCTCCCCTACTTATATAAAAATATGTGCACCTCTTTGCAATCAAAATTTTAGAGTCTAATTTATGGGCAGCCATGAATAAACAACATGCATGAGGACATGCATGAGCTTAAGTGTGGGAGAGAAGGAGAAGCATGAGGTATGCATTTTGATTTTAGATATGAGACACAACAGAAGGAGATCCATACAAGAACCTACTGTACAAGAAAGGAAATCAAAAGTAGCAGAAGGATCTCCACACAAGAACCTACTGTACAAGAAAGGAAATCAAAATTAGCAGAAGGATCTCCACACAAGAACTTGCTGCAAAAGAAAGAAAATAAAAACAACAGAAGGAGATCCACCCAAGAACCTGTTGTATAAGAAAGAAAATAAAAAACAACAAAAGGAGATCCACACAAGAACCTGTTGTATAAGAAAGAAAATAAAAAAAATAGTAGAAGGAGATCCACACAAGAACCTGCTATAAAAGAAAGGAAATTAAAAACAATAGAAAGAGATCCACAAGAACTTGTCTTTGAACTATATATGGAATGCATATATACATAAGCTCAATGCGAGAGAAGAATCTAAGAAGAGGAGATAATAATATAATGCATGAGGACATGCATAATATTAAGTGTGGGGCAATGATGAGGCCATAAATTTTCATTATTTTGTCTCTTCCAAGTTACCTTTGAAAGTGGATTTAAATGTAATCTAGGAATTTATAGTTTGCTAAGATAGAATATAGGATATATATCTTGTTTATTCTTTGGAAATATTTTGTTATCTATTTTGTTGACTAATCCTATTGATTATTTAGGAAAAGATGCAAATTCTTATGTATGCAGGCCATAAATGAAAGATAATGCTAGTATTGAGAAAAGTGGAATTGATCATGGATGGTATATCTAAACTCAAATTTGATTTCATATTTAGATTCCTCTCAAAAAATTATGTAATTTCAAAAAGAATCATCTCAATCCGAGATCGTATGCAAACATTATAGCTATTTTAAGTTCACTCTAGAAATCATAGGTTTAGTTCTGAAATCACAGGCTTAGTTTTGAAACTCGTAGAGTTAGTTCTGGAACTTCATGAGGCTCACATTCGGACTCGCAGGCTTAGTTCCGGAACTAGGCACATTTTGATAGTTTTGAGGAATTGTGAAAGATCAGAGAATCCAATGGAAAATATGAGAGATGTTTTTGTTCAAAGAAATGTGTTTAACAAAGCCCTCATTCATATTTACTACAGGTATTACCAATAAAGAGATCTAACTTTTAGCGAGCTACAGTCAAGGAAAAGTGTATCATATGAGCACTAAAAGTTCCATAAAAAGAAACATAAAATTCAAATGGAAAATCTGAGAGATTTTTTTGTTCATAGAAATGTGATTAACAAAAATCTCATTTATAGTTACTACAAGTGTTACCAATAAATATAGATCTAACTTTTAGTGATCTGCAATCGAGGAAAAGTGTATCAGATGAGCACTAAAAGTTCCATAAACAGAAACAAAAAATTCAAATGGAAAATATGAGAGAGGTTTTTGTTCATAGAAATATTTTTAACAAAAACCTCATTCATATTTGTTACATGTTTTACCAATGAAGAGAGATATAACTTTTAGTGAGTTGTATTACGAGGAAAAGTGTATCAAACAAGGGCTAAACCTTCCATAAAAAGAAACAGAAAAGTCAAACATAAAATCTGAGAGAAGTTTTTTATTCATAGCAATGTGTTTAACAAAAAACCTCATTTAGATTTGTAACAGTTTTATCAATGAAGATAAATTTAACTTTTAATGAGAGGCTGCGATCGAGGAAAAAGTTTATCAGACAAGCGTTAAAAGTTCTATAATAAAAAACAACAAAGTCAAATGGAAAATCTGAGAAAAGTATTTGGTCAAAATCTATTTTGAGGAAAATCCTCCTTCCAATAATGAAGAGGAATAAAATTGTTATAATTCTTGTTTCGAAAAGCAAGGAGAAGATTTGGGAGTAAATCTTCTTAAAATAAGTGAAATAAGATTTGACCCCAATAATATATCTCTCTCCATATTTTGTGGAGATGGAGATCTTAGTTGTTAGGATTGGAATAAATATAATATCATATTATATTTCCTAAAATAAGGATTTGGTTGGATTCATGAATTATAAATGTAACCTTCCACACTTAGATATGTAATTCTTTTCTCCCAAGAAATAAAGATCTGTTCTTTCCTCTCAAATATTCTGTAGTTTTAAGATCTCAGAAGTATGATTTAAATCCTCTTCCAAGGAATGAGCTGACCACTCATTCTAAGGAATATGGATCTATGTATTTATGTTTATGTTTATTCATTTATCTTTAATTCATTATGTTGTATTGTTTTTATCTTTGTATTGTGAAAATTTAGTCTATTGTGAACTTGCAGGTGTTTCATTCAATTATGTTTATTTTTAATTCAACAATTTCAATTTATGCAAGTGTGTTTAAATTCTGCAAGTGTGATTTATTTCATGTAAACTTTATTTCTACAAGTGTGCCTTTAAATTTATGCAAGTGTGATTTATTTTATGCAAGTTTGGTTTGTGTTTAAAGGAGTTGCTTTCCAAAATTTTCTTCTCTTAATACATACAACCTTCGGACACCAACCCGGATTGACATTATTAATGGTGAGGATTGATGACCCTCATCAATTATTCCCCCACAACATCATCAGAATCTCAACATACCTCCTCCTCCACCTAGTCGGCACATTCGACCTTAGTGTCTTTCCCAGGTACCCCATGCATATTCTAATATGCTCATCCCACCACCTCCTCCTTTGAATCCATCTCAAACTAACCCACAATATCTTAATAGAATTTTCAAAAGTATGTTCCACCATGTTCCTCATCAAACCTCACAAACATATACGCATATAACTAGCTATCACACACATACCCAGTTGACTCTTTTGATCCAACATTAAAAATCCAACATCCTCAAACTTCTTACATCCCTTGTAACATCCTACTCTTTTGAGTCCCAAAATTGTTGACCAAATAGATGGTCAATAGACCATCATCTAGTTTAAACAAAGTTAATAACCAGAGTCTTATCTTGTACCAATATTTTCTATCTTATACATATATTCTTATACACACACACACACACACACACACACACACACACACACACACACACACACACACACACACACACACACACACACACACACACACACACACACACACACACAATTAATTGAATGTTGGATAATCATAATATTTATAAGGCAATAATTTTAATTGTATTAGTTCTCATACTTAGAATCTTCTTCGGTCGTGTGTTATAATACTTTAGCACTATATTTGATAAGATACAAGTTTGTGAATCATCTATAAAAATATTAATTTAATATTTGTGGCATATGAACATGAATAAATACACGAGTTTTAATTTATAAGTATAGGGGTAAGTGGACTTCTCTAACTTAACATGTAGATTCACTTGATAGAATGGATGAAAAATAGGCATATATACTTAAGTGTTATGTTTAGCCTTCTTTGTTATTAAAGTGTGTGGCTTTGGCCACATCTTGACATTGTTTTGTTTAAGTACACCTTGCTAAATGAGTTTACATTATTTCAATAGTCCATGAGTTGGATGGTCTTGGAAACTTGGACTTAGTTTTATGTATGTATGAAGGCTTGTTTAAAATACGTGGCATATTAAACCACTTAATATAAGTGGGAGGCATGTAAAAATGTTTTTTTTAGGGCCTTTGCTGCATATAACATGGGTGGCATGTATTAGTGTTTTGTTAAAAATTAGAGAAATATTTAAATGGGAAGTTAAGAAATTAATCAAAGTCTAGGCAATGTTATGTGAACCATGTTTGGTTAATATGGAGATAAGTTAAAAAGAATACGTGGCATGTTAATGTAGTATGGAGGATTTTCTAGTTTATTGTCATTTATTGTAGGCATGACTCCTCGAGAATGGTTATCTTCCCCGAGAATCCAACCTAAATGTGTTCGCATTCCTTCATTCTTGTTCATTTGACCGTTGTTTGCTCAGTTGTGCTATTTTTTTTGGTTTTTGGAGGAAGTGGAATCCTCTCCATTATGTATGATTTTTAGTCATGAATATAATTTTTAGATTGGATATAGTCCGACTTGATTACAAATTTAAATGCTTCGATAATATTATTACTATTTTTAGATTTATAGAGAATATTTTGGGAACAAGGAACCACAAAGGTGCGAGAATACGTGGGTATCACAGGCATGAGATTCTCTGATTTCAAATAAAATAATAGTTACATTTTGATAATGGCATACTAGATATTTTATGAATTTGGTTTTCATGGCTAGATACTTATATTTTTATTAATAATTTATAGTATTTTGTACATGGGTTTTATATCAAAAATGTTTGTGAATAGATCACACATGTTACTTGAATTTCATGAGTAAATGACATACAAATTTACATTTTTGAAGGTTATAGTATTATTCGGGCATGCGTTTTTGTGAGAAAAAAAGTGCATGATCGTTCACTATGTATTATTTTACTGGTATGTACCTTTTTTGTGGGATGAAAGAGTTATGGGTTATAATTGTACTTTACTTACGGGCATGCATTAATATCTAGGTTTGATTATTTTGAGTGTAAATTAAATGAAATATGGAACTATATTCTTAACTTTTGCATCGTTGAATGTGAATAGGTTATGGATTATTAAAATTTTGGGTTTGTATACCTTGTATGTGGAACAAGTTTATGAGTTTATTTTGGAATTCCGAGATTTCCATTCTTCGTTATCCCATAGAAATTTTAAGCACCCATATGAGTCGAGTTCTAGTCGTGTTTTTATAATAAGACTAAAAGGAAATATCCCAATTGGGACTTTTCTTTAATGTTAGAGTCAATTTTCTTCTAATAGGTAGTTTAAATACACCCATAATGGGCATGTGTGTTAATAATTGTTACATATATGTGTGCATATATGTAGATACAAAATCTACTATATAATTTGTCTTCTTTTTTGGGTATGTGAAATAGGGAGGATAAGAGGTTATTTGGCTATCTATTTTTCTTTCCGGATCTAAGTCCATTGCAGGGTATCTTGAATGTTATTCGTTCCTTGGATTTGAATATATATAAGATATATAATTAGATGTCTGTATTCTCACTTGTGGGTATAGATATTTTGCAAGTAAATTAGCATTTTAGTTGTGTGATATTATAACTTGAAATACAATACTATGTATTGTAATTGTATATACATTGGTTTTGATTTAAATATTATTATTACAAGGATTTTATTTTGGCTTATAGATAATAATGTGTTTTATGATTGAAGTCTTGACTGTGGGATTGTAGAAAATATGGACTGAAGGTATAAGTCTATTCTAGATGAATGTAATGGATGTCATGTAATATAAGTTGAAGATAATTATTTTACAAGAAAATTTGATTTGTTATGAAATAAAAATAAAATCCAACATAGATAGGTTATTTGAATTGTTATATAAATGATGATATTTTATATATGCTTACTTAAATTGTTATTTCATTTTAATAAAATGATTTGATTTAATATAGGGTCAAACCTTGACTATTATTATCATTATATAATGATTACAATGTAGGAAATGAGTGAGTTGACTCATGCTAGTTCACTCAAACTAACCCATGTATATTTCTCTCTCTAATTGATGTATATGTAAATAGGAGAAGCTATGAAGTGAATACTTCAATTGATCTAATAGTTTTCGATTGAATACGACCTTATGGTCAAATTTAAAAATGGGTATCTTTTAAATAAGTATATTTTTGTATTAAAAATTTCATGAATAAATCCTAATTGAAAGGATGGGTTTATGACCCCAAGGTATAATACTGATTTTGGATTTTTTGAATTTATAATGATGAAAGTTGGTTTGTAATTTCATGTGATTTTGTGTTAATAAGGAATGAATGAATTATTTAATCAACCATGATGTATACATGAGTATATATTATCTACATCCCTATTTAATGTCTATGTCTTATATAAACTGATGCAAATCTATTAATTTAATAAGTGGTCAAAAGACCTTTAGATGTATCGTTAAGTTATTTATAAATCTGAATCCTTTACTTAATTAATCCTATGATTAAATTAGAACAACAAAAAGCAAGTTGTTGAACAAAATGTTTATCATGGAAATAATAGTATTGATCATTAATGAGTTTATAAAGTAAAATGTGTATATTGACCATGAATAATAACAATATTATCTATACTTCATAATAAGAAGATACGATAATAGTGAATGTGGATAATAAACTCCTAGTTGAGAATAAAATGGGCATGGTTAACACAAAATGATTATTCTTAATCATTATTTCCTTATGAAATATTAAGTTAACCTTCACAAGTAAATGATATTATCATCTCTATAATAAGACAACAATTAGTAAACTAAACCAATCTTTGACTTGGTAACTTATAACTTCAACAAGATGACCTTACAAGAGGGTAATTAATAGTTTACTCCATAACATGAATAAGTTATAAATTTTTGGGAAACATAATTGAATGAATTTAATAATTCTTAAGTAAGACTTCATGACTATGAATTAGGTAAACAAGAAGTAACTTAAGTCTTGTAGAAATTATCACAAGATGAACTATGTTTGTGTTAGAAACATCTTAAATACAATATAGGTTAGATGTAATATCATGTAATCTTGTAAATAACTTAACATAGTACTAACTAGGGGTAGTTATAGAAGAAGCAAAGATGACATAATGGTGGTAACTCCATTACATGGTCTCCCCTATTATGTAAGATCCTAGAACAAGTTGTGGTTCTTTTCATTTATGGAGATGGTCATGTAAAGAACACACTTCCTCTTTCTTAACATTTTCACTTTCATAAAAAAAAATATCCAGAAAATGTTGATATAATTATTTGGTGATGGAAGACTATATCCCTAAGGATTTTGTATGGTCTCGAGATAAGTTGTTTATGCATGGCTAGAAACTTTGGCCAAAGTAATGAAAGTAGTTGATTGCATTGTTTGTTCACCATATCCTTAATATATGTTCGATACTAAAATTAAAAGTTAAGTAATTGAATTTCATGGTAGACATTTAAGGATGGAAGCATAACTTTTCTCAACCTAGATAAAGGTAAACCTAAACATACTAAAGATTGTATGATTTCTCACTTAGAGTGGAATGAAGGAATTATAGATGCACCCTTATTAAATGCACAATGTTTAAACATGGAATATTATTTGATGGATCAAACTTAACATAATAAGTATATTATTTTGAAATTTAACTGATGGAAATAAAAATAATTATTTTAGTTTTGAGAAAATAAATTCGAGGTGTTACATTTTGGTATCGAGCTTATATGTTATAACTATTAGACTTAATGGGTTCATTATGATCATATTAAGTTTATTCCCATTTCAACAATATATAATGGTGATAATAAGAGTGAAAAATAATTTACGTAAATAACTCAACAAATCATGAGGGTTCAACTAATGAAAAACTAGATGAGATCCTTTTGGTCTCTAAGACACTCGTAACTAGGTTGTTTCCTTAGAGTAACAAGTTGGGAGTGCAAAAAATAACTTGAGGAAGGACATGAAGATGAAATTGAGGATGAAAAGCCTAGGAAATAGGGTAATGATAATATGTGAGATAATAAAAAATCTCATATGACTGTTAAACTGGATAAATATATAAAAATAATTAGTCCACCAAAGTTTGATGGGACTTCCTTAGGGTTGGTGCCAAAATTGTTTGAGCTAGATGGAAAAATATTTTGAGATTAGAAATTTCTCTGAAGAAACTAAGGTTGTGTGGGGTGCTTTTCATCTCTCTCATGAAGCTTCCACTTGGTGGGACAATCATAAAATGGAACTAGGAATTGAGACATTAGCTATAACTTGGGAACAATTTAAAGGATAATTTCATCAACACTTTGGCTTACCCAGGATATATTTTGATTAGAAAATGAGATAATTCTAGATTTTAATCCAAGGAAAAATGCCAATGATTGAGTATTGGGAACATTTCACTAGAATTTTGAAATATGTTCCCCAATATCAAAAAATGAGAAAATTCAAATTTGTAGGTTCATTTTGGGCTTGAATCCTAACATAGGGGTGAAGTGGATGTGCATGGACCATCCACTATGGAGGTAGTTTTTGAAAAAGATATAAAATAGGAATAAAAATGCATGGGATATTTGCTTTAAGAGAGGAAAAATAAAACAATAAGTAATAAATCAGCACCTCCCTTTGCCAAAAAGACATGGAAAAAGAGATTTGATAAAAGGGAAGGCCTAAAAAGAAAAATACTTGAGATAAACCTACTATAAACAATTAATAAGAAAGACTAAACAATTTTGGTTTTCAAAATAGATTTAGGAAAAAGGGGCTTATTGGGGGCTGCTTTAAATACCAATGTGATCATTATGCTAATAAATTTCCCCAAAATAACCAAGGGAATAATCAAATGGAAAAACAACTCTGGGTCTAAAGAACCATTTTAGCAAATGATGCATGCTGTTGTAGAAATTATGAGGAAGAGAAACATGCCACTCCTATAGAAGTGAAGGGTAAGTTTTTTGACATACCTATTACTATTTTGTTTAATACTTGGAGAAACTTGAATCTATTTTATCCTCTTAATTAGCTTCTAATTTTTCTATAAAGGTTGGATAAAAGGATAATTTGTGGACTATTAAATATGGAAATAATATTTTCATAGAGTCACTCAATGCCTATTTGAAGCAACCTTATAACTACCCAATTTTACAACAAAATTGAACCTTTTGAAGCTTCTTTAGGGTCTTATGATGTTTTCATAGGAATAAATTGGGTGTCTTAGCATCAAAATCCATAGATTTCCTAAGAAAACAAATAGTATGCCTTGATGATCAAAAAAAATAGTGATCCAAGGTGTAAAAAGATATTTTGTTGTGAGATAAATATCTGTCATGCATTGAAAAAGGATAATAATAAAGTCTATATGTTATATGCAGTAAAAATAACATATTACAATGAAGAAAATGAGCCAAAAATAGAGGATTTTCATCTTTTAAGCAAATCCAGAGATGTTTATCTTGAAGAATTTACTAGTTTACCATCTAAACAACAGTTTGATTTCATCATAAATCTCAAACCGAGAATTTAACATCTATCAAAAGCACTATACACAACGAGTAAAAATGAGTTGGTAGAATTAAAAGCTCAACTTCATACATTTTTATCCAAAGGATCAATCTGCCTAAGTGTATCACCTTGGGGCACCAAGTAATCTTTGTAAAAAAGGATGGTTCCCTAAGACTATTCATGTTAGACAAGGTAATAATTAAAACAGATACCCATTTCCTTAAATTGAGGATATTTTTAATCAAATGAGGGGTGATTATGTTTATTCAAATATCGATAAGTGATCTGGTTACCATCAGTTGAGAATTAGAGATGAAGACATAAAAAAAATCTTTTAGAACATGCTAGGGGCATTATGAGTTTATTGTTTTACCTTTTAGACTCACTAATGCACCCGCAACCTCCATGAATATGTTAAACAACGTGTTTTGAGAATACTTAGATCAGTTTATATTATTTTTACTCGATGATATACTCATATATTCAAAGGATATAGAGGAACATGATAAAAATTTAAGATTTTTTTTTTGTAGATTTTAAGGAAACATAAACTGTATGGTAAATGGTCCATTTTTTTTATAAAAATAAGTACAATATTTGGGTCACATAATCATTAAAGAATGAGTTTTGGTTAACCCATCTAAGATAAATGCTATCATGGAATGACTAGCTCCTAAAGATTTATACAAAGTTAGAATTTTCATGGTATTGACATATTATTATGGAAGTTTGTTAAGGACTTATCTTGAGTGGAAGGTCAATCCACTACATTATAGAGGAAAAATAATATTTTTTTGGGATGATAAGTGTGAAGAAGCCTTCAACTTATTAAAGGAAAATTAACCTCAACTCCAATTTTAAAGGTTCCAGATCCAAATGGAAATTTTACAATAGTAATTGATGCTTCCAGAGAAGGATTGGGAGAGTCCTTTTCAAAATGAACATGTAGTGTATTTTGAGATAATATAACTAAAAGTACATGAATAAAACTATTCTCCCATGACTTAAAATTTTATTCTATTGTCCATGCATTGTAAGTTTGGAGAAATTATTTGTTAGGAAAACCTTTTGAATTAAAATTTTACCATTTGAGTCTAAATACATATTTTCACAACTAAATTTAAATATAAGACAACTAAGGTGGTTAGAATTTTCATCACAATATGATTTTGATATAAATTATATAAAGGAAATGAAAACCATGTAGTAGATGCATTAATCGTAGGAATCATATTATGCTTATTGTTAATTTAAGAACTCAATTCAAAGATGAAGTTAGAGAACAACTTTAGTCATATCCCTACTATCAACAATTTAATGTGATGGATTTAAATTGAACATGATGGAATTTTGTGTTATTTCAGCAGAGTATATGTACCTTTGGGAAATGAATTAAGAACTAAAGTGCTTAAATAATTTCACGATGCACCATATTCAGGTCATCCGGGGTAAAAAAATTGTTAGCTGACATAAAAATAAAATAATTCTGGAAAGGAATGAAAAAGATGTAATAAATTATGTAGCTCACTACTTAGAATGGAAAAGGATTAAGGAGAAACATTTATATCATGCAAGAATTTTGTATCCACATAATGTAACACATTATAGATGATAATTAATTAGCATGGAATACATACAAGGATTTCCCTTGTCTAAAAATAAACATGATGTAATTCTGGTTTTGGTGGATAAGCTCACGAAAGTGGAACATTTTATACCTAGGAATTTGAAAGATGATTCATTAGTACTAGAAAAAATTTGTTCAAGAAATATTTAGATTACATGGAATACCAAAGTTGATCATATCAGATAGAGATCCTATAATGAATTCCATATTTTTAAATATGCTTAATGTGGCCTTGAGAACAAAACTGAATTTCAGTTTATCTTATCACCCGGAAACTGATGGACAGACAAAAAGGGTAAATCAAGTCTTGGAGGATATGCTAAGGATGTATTACATGGATCAACAATACAAGTGGGAAGAATATATTTAATTGGTTGAGTTTACATACAATAATACATATCACTCATTGCTAAAAATGATCCTTTTGAAGCCTTGTATGGAAGAAGGTATAGAACACCTATCAGCTGGGATAACATTGAAGATAGGGAAGTTGTAGGACTTGAAATGCTAACTAAAGAGAGGGATAAATGAAAATGGTCCATGATAGGTTAGAGGAAACAAAAAAAACAAAAGAGTTATGCTAATTTAAAAGAGTGGAAAGAAAATTTAATGTGGGTGATAAAGTCTTTTTGAGAGTAAAACCCAAAAAGAGTTCCATTACTTTTGGAAAGTCTACCAAGTTATCACCTAGATTTGTGGGACCATTTGAAATTTTAGAAGTTATAGGTCCTGTAGCATATAGGCTAGCTCTACCTCATGCATTGTCCAAAATGCATGATGTCTTCCATGTATCCTTACTGAAAAAGTATGTTGCTGAATTAACTCATATAATAAATTGGGATTCATTGCAGTGCAGGATCCCGAGATCATCACAATTGAACCTATAAGAATTTTGGAAACATGTAATTTGTAGCTTATAAATCGTGATATTTCAAAATACAAGATCCAATGGGACCAATACTCTAAAGAAAATGTAACTAGGAAAATATGGATGACATGCTAGCTATTTTTCCTTTTCTGTTTGATCAAGTTTAAAAAGAAGAAAAATATTTTTTATTATTTCTACTTGATTTTGGGTTGATTTTATTACATACCATTTGAATCATGATTAATTATTAAGTTCTTAATTACTCTCTTTGTCAAAGATGTTATATCCTAAAGAAATTTTGGAATTGAAGTTTTTTCTGAAAATATTGTTTGATGTATTGGCTAAGTGTTTATCTTTCTTAAATGCATGAAATATGTCATCGGGACGATGAATTTTTTTAGGTGGGAAGTATGTAACATCCCACCCCTTTGAGTCTTGAAATGAATGAACATATAGGTGATCAATAGACCGTCAGCTGGTTTAAATAATGTTAATAACCCGAGTCTTAGATCACACTTGAAATTTTCTATCGTATATATACATAATTAATTGAATGTTGGATAATGATAGTATTCAGAAGACAATAATTTTAATTGTGTTATTTCTCATGCTTGGAATATTGTTTAGTTTATTTTTATAATACTTAGCACTAGATTTGATAAGATACCATTTTGTGAATCGTCAATACACAAAGTTTTGATTTAATAGCTATGGCATACAGAATGAATAAATACATGGGTTTTAAATTATAAGTATAGGGGTAAGTGGACATATATAAATTCAAGAGTAGATTCAGTTAATAAAATGGATGGAAAATAGGCATATATACTTAATTTATATGTTTATACTTCATTTTTATTAAAGTGTGTGGCTCTAGCCGCATCTTGATATTGTTTTGTTCAATTGCACCTTGCTAAATGAGTTTGAATTGTTTGAATAGTCCATGAGTTGGGCGAGATTATAAAATTGGAATTGGTTTTAAGTATGTAAAAAGGATCATGGCATATTAAACCACTTAATATAAGTGGGAGGCATGTAAAAAAATTTATTTGGGCCTTTGTTGCATATAATGTGGGTGGAATGTACTAGTGTTTTGTTAAACATTGGAGGCATATTCAAATGGTACATTGAGAACTTAATCAAATTCTAGGAAATGCATGCGAACCATGTTTTCTTAATATGGAGATGAATTAAAAAGAGTATGTGGCATGTTAACGCGGTATGGAGGGGTTTTGGGTTTATTTTCATTTATTGCAGTATTGAATCCTTGGGAATGGTTAGCTTACCCGAGAATTCAACCTTAATGTTGCCACATTCCTTCATTCTTGCTCATTTGACCATTGTGTTCTCTATTGGGCTATTTTTTGGGTTTTTGGAGGAAGTGGAATCCTCTCCATTATGCATGATTTTTCACCATGATCAACATTTTTAGAATGGATATAGTCTGCTCAGTTGGAAAAATAAATGCTTCGAAGAGTATTACTATTATGGATTTCTGGAGGAGAATTCGGAACAAGAAGTAGAGTTTATCAAGATGTGGGTATCACATGAATGAGCTTCTCTCTAATTTCATATATCATAATAGTTATATTTTATAACTTCATACTTAGCATTTTATGAATTTGGTTTTCATGGGGAATATTAATATTTTGTAGTATTTTTACCTAGGTTTTATATCAAAAATATTTGTGAATAGATTACACTGTTACTTAGATCACATGTGGATATCGAATACAAATTTGTGTGTTTGAAGGTTGTAGTATTATCTAGGTAGGTGTATTTTTGTGAGAAACAAAAGTGCATGATCATTCATTATGTATTTTTATCTAGACATGTGTATTTTTGTTTGTGGGATGAAAGAGTTATAGCTTGTGCACTTACTTTAATTAAGGAATGCGTTCATTTCTTGGATTTTATTATTTTGAGTGTAAATTAAATGAAATATTAGAATTTCATTATGAACTTCTGCATTTTTGAATGGGAATGAGTTATGGGTTATTAAAATTTTAGGTTTGCATACCTTATATATGAAACAAGTTTATGAGTTTATTGTGGGATTTTGGGATTGATTCTTATCTATCTCGTAGAAAAATTGTAAAAACCCATATAGGTATGTGTTCTAGTCTATGTTTTTTTATAGGAATACTAAATGGAAATATCCCAATTGAGACTTATTTTAAATGTTAGATTCATTTGTCTTATAATAGGTAATTTAAATACACCCATAATGGGCTGCGTGTTGAAGGATTGTTACATATATGTGTAGGTACATAAAAATACAAGATCCTACTATATAATTTGTCTTCTTTTATGGGTATGTGACATAGGGAGAATAGGAGGTTTTTTTAGTTATCTATTTTTCTTTTCGAATTTAAGTCCAGTGTAGGGTATCATGAATGTTATTCATTCCTTGGATTTGAATATATATAAGATATACATTTAGATGTTTGTCTTCTCTCTCGTGGGTATAGATACTTTGTAGGTAAAGTAGTATTTCACTTGTGTAGTATTATAACTTGATAATACAATACTATGTATTGTAATTGTATATAAATTAATTTTTTTGCAAAATAAAGCTGTCATATAACAATTTAAATATTATTGTTACAAGGAATTGATTTTGGCTTATAGATAATAATGTGTTTTATGATTGAATTCTTGATGCCAAGATTGTAGAAAATATGGATTGAAGGTATATGTCTAAGCTAGATGAATGTAATGGATGTCATGTAATATAAGCTGAAGATAATTATTTTATGATGAACTTTGATTTTTTATGAAATAAAAATAAAATGCAACACAAATAGGTTATTTGTTGTTATAAAAATTATGATATTTTATATATGTTGACTTAAATTATTATTTGATTTTAATAAAATGATTTGATTTAATATAGGGTCAAACATTAACTATTATTATCATTATATAATGATTACATGTAGGAAATGAGTGATTTGACTCATTCCAGGTTGACTCAAACCAACGCATGTATATTTATCTCTCCTAATTGATGTACATGTAAATAGGAGAAGCTATTAAGAGAATACTTGGATTGATCTAATAGTTTTTGATTGAATACGAACTTATGGTCGAATGTAAAAAGGGGGATATTTTAAATAAGTATCTTGTTATATTAAATGATTTCATGAAGAAATCCTAATTGAAAGGATGGGCATATGACCCCAATGTATAATCCTAATTATGAATTTTGTCAATTTATAATGATGACCTTTGGTTTGTAATCTTGTGTGATTTTATGTTAAAAAGGAATGAATGGCTTATTATATCGATTGTGATATATTCATGAGTAGAAATAATCTACATCCTATTTAATGGACATGTCTTGTATAAATTGTTGCAAATCTATTAAGTTAATAGGTGGTCAAAAGACCTTTAGATGTATCATTAAGTTATTTCTAAATTTTAATTCTTTATTTAATTAATCCTATGATTAAATTATAACAATAGACCAAAATATTTTGAACAAAATGTTTATTATGGAAATAATAGTATTGATCATTAATGAGTTCATAAAGTAAAATGTGTACTGATCATGAATAATAACGGTATTATCTATACTTCATAATAAGAAGATACGATAATAATGAGTGTGGTTAATAAAATCCTAGTTGGAAATAAAATGGACATGGTTAACGTAAAATGATTATTCTTAATCATTATTTCCTTATGAAATATTAAGTTAACCTTCGCAAGTAAATGATATCATCATCTCTATAATAAGACAATGGTTAGTAAAATAAACCAACTTTTATCTTGGTAATTTATAACTTCAAAGATGACCTTATAATAGGGTAATTAATAGTTTACTCCATAACACGAATAAGTTATAAAATTGTGGGAAACATAATTGAATGACTTTAAGAAGTATTAAGTAAGACTTCATGACTATGACTTAGATAAATAAGAAGTAACTTAAGTCTCATAGAAATTGTCACAAGACAAACTATATTTGCAGTATAAAAACCTTAAATATGATGTAGATTAGATGTAATCTCACGTCATCATAAAAATACCTTGACATATTACTAACTAGGGTAGTTGTGGAAGAAGGAAAGAGGACATAATGATAGTAATTCCATTACGCGGTCTTCCCATATTCTATCATAACCGAGAGAAAGTTGTGGTTATTTTCACTTACGGAGATGGTCTATTTGTAAAGAACACACTTCCTATTTCTTAACATATTCACTTTCATTAAAAAAATATCCAGATGACTATGTTGAGATAATTTTTTGGTGATGGAAGACTATATCCCTAAGGATTTTATGTCTTCTTGTGGTACAAGTTTATTTACACATACATTTGGAAGCTTTGCCAAAATAATGCAAGTAATTGACTACATTTTATTTTGACCATATCCTTACTTAATATATGTTAGATAAAAAAATACAAAGTTAAGTAATTGAATTTCATGGTAGACATTTAAGGATGGAAGAATAGTTTTTCTCAACCTAGATAAAGGTAAAAATGAACATACTAAATATTTTATGATTACTCAATTAGAGTGGAATGAATGAGTTGCAAATGTACCATTCTTGGTTGCACACAAGGTTTAAACATACAAAGAGTATCGAGTGGATCAAACTTAACTTAAAAGCATACTTTTTCAAAAATTAACTGATTGAAATAATTTTTTACTTATATTTTAGCAAAATAATTTGAGTTGTTACATCCACATACAAAAACAGACCTTCATAACTAACATCTTCTCAAACCTCCACCTATATCCCTTCCTATCACCTTCACTCAGAATCCTATGTAACTCCACATCAACCCTATTCACATCGAGAATCCATTTACCCCACGCTATTATTAGAAACATAAACTAGATCCTTATGCACACACATAGTTTCATTGATTTTTATATGATCCTCGAATGATACCATGAAAGAATTAATGAGTAGATGGAAAAAATATAAGCTACTACCATAAGACCTAAAAACATCTTCACCTATAAACATATATGTAATGAACCTATCAATCCATCCATACCCATCAAACCATATCCTCCACATTGGGAATTACCTAAATTCACCAAGTTCCATAGCAAAGAGGATCCAAAACATATATAAGAGCTTTCAGACACTCTTGTTATCTCATCGCTTATGACCAAGACCTTATGCTTAGGACCTTCCCCATGTCATTGGAAAGGTTTTCCTTAGACTGGTATAACAACATTCCTTAATATTCCTTATTTTCTTTCACTCAATTAGCCCAGTTATTTCTCAAGAACTTATCCATCAACATCACTCATAAAATAACCGTCACTAACCTTTACATCATTGAATAATTTGAATATGATTAAATTTCAAAATTCATCTCTAGATGGAGATGCATCATTAATCAACTATCCTTCTCTTTTCCTTAGATTGAGATCATTGAGTTATTCTCTCGGTCTTGTGCTAAACACATCTCATCCACCCTTTAGATTCAATCATTCCAAAACTTTGATGAAGCCTTTACCATGGATTGGAAGCTAGAAATCTAATCCCTTGAAGAAGGTAAGGTCAAACTCTATTCCAAAAATACCAAGCCCAAGTTTTATAAGAACTTATCTAACAACAAAAAAATATGAAGGCTAGGAAAATGCTATCGTGGTGAAAAACACTTCTCAAAATACCTCCCAAAATATTAAAACATAGAGGGCATCACGAACCCCTTACACCTATGCTCCTCTTGTAGAGTCATACGATTCCATATTTGATAAGCTTATAGAAGTCCACTTGATAGAATTCCTTCTAATCCAACCCGTCAATGATTCTCACCCTAAACCTACATGATGATGAGAAAATAACTATTAAAAATATCACCAAGGTATGACATTAAATGATCTCGTAAGGATTTGGTTTAGAAAATCATTAAGCGAGGCAATCACAACTCAATAATCTGAATGCACCCCCAATCAAGCCTTGGATATTTTCAATAAATAATTCCTAATCATCCTCTAAATAATCAGAAAAATCCTCCTAGATATCAAGCTAATGTGGCACATATTATTAACATCATCAATCACACCTCTGTACCTTCAACATCCACATCCGCAAATGAAAATTCAGTTGAGCCAATGATCTTCTTCAATGTTCTCATTGGTGACATCTCAAAATTACCCTCATCCCCAGTAGTCACATCCACAATAATTCACTCCTCTAAATTATCTAAACTTATCATTTTGATTCACCCAAAACAAAACCCATTGTGGAAATCATAACAATTCATGCCAAAGGTAAAGCTTCACAATGAACAATTAAGAACCTTGGTAGTTCTATTCCAAACTAGTCATTTGTCCACATAAAAATATCTAAATTATGAAAATTAATATTGGTACACATAATAATTCCACCACTCAACCATCCATTTTGGGACCATAACCTTGTATCATGGGACATCATCTATCATCCAAGCTTATTGTTTCACATCATGAACTCTAAATCTATTCCTAAAGCTATAATAAATCTTGAAAACAATAAATCACATCTCTTACCTCTCCCCTTTTACAAATATAATGAATTGGTTATCACGTAATCACCTCCACAAGTCCCTATTGGATCCTAAATAACCATCCTAAATTGATTCATCCAAACATTTTCTATCACATTTCCCCTGTCAAAACTTTTGACCCAATTGGATGGAAACCCATGTGGTATGATTAAAATTCTATCTACACCTACCACTTTGTATGCTAGGATATGATATGGAGCATTGTAGATCTCATTAGATACTCATAAATTACCTTAAATAATAAGGTGGTCTGCTCACATAATAAGATCACCCTAACCCTTCCACTAACCAAAACAAATTGAAACCCAAGTACCTAATTAAGCCTATGGTTCAAAAAAATCCCAAATTTGATCCTCCTACCCCTCTTTGGACATTATTTTGTAATCAAATTATATCACTCAAAATAATTATCGTTGTTCCACGGTGATGATATTTGTATATGTTGTCATGCAAATGTGGAACATGAAAATTACTAATTTTCAAGCATGACAACAAACCCCAATGTCAAAATTTTGATTGCAAACCTTCTTGGAAACTCTCCCATGTCAAACTATCCCTATTTCTAACCTATCCTATCCTTCAAGTGGTCTTATGTGTTGTGTCAACCTTTTCCATAGGTGATTTAGGAAAACAAGTTCATTCAAGTGCTTCGAGACAATATCTTTCAAGGCATGCTTTTCAAGAGACTTAGGAATGGCTATTTTTATCCTTTCTAAGGAAGGTGCACATCCTTCGAGTGGAGTAGAAGGATGAATTTAATCGAGCATGGTATTTAGGAGATAATAAAAATTTCCTTTTATGTTGTAAGAATTTGGAAAGTTTCGGAGGTTTTGCGACACGTTACGTAAAAGTGAATTTTTGAAGGTGAATGAGCTTACAATACAAAATAACACCTGAGCTTTGGGATGTGATTCTGAGATTTTTGTAAGGATTTTGAGGACAAAAAAATATAAATGGAAATTTATTTAAGTGATATAAATGATTTTGGTTTCATAATATTCACAAGACAATATTTTCTCCCTACAATCTATTATCTGCATGCACAACCCACGTAACGAAGAAAAATAGGATATTTTAAGGGTGTTTGAAAGAAGAATTAGAGTATAAAAAATTCCCATCCTTCTAAAAATGATATTTATAGTCGAATCATATAAATAAGTTCCTAAAATGATCTCCATATGCTCAAGATATGTCTCCGTCAAGCTTCTTTCCAAGGTAGGTGTTGTCTCCTAAAAATTGCTCTACGTTTTCATAGCTAAATTCAAATTTTTTGAGCTCATGTCCTTTTTTGGTGTTTGAGCCAAGTTAGAGATTCAATAATTTAGCAAAATTTGTGCCCTAGTGCTGTTTAAATCTTTATTTTGCTTGTTTTGAGAAATTCTCCATCTCCCAGTCTGTGCATGAAATATCCTCTTTACAATCTCCTTTGTGATCAAAATTGTTCACCTATTCTATGGCTGGGTCGTCAAATAATTATTTTGCCTCCATGCCTCTAGTTTGCGAAGGAAATTCAAAAATTGGACTCAAAACAATGAAGTTTTCTTCCTCTGTGTATTTTCCATAGTCGGGATGACGGGTGTCTTTTCCCTGTCAAATTTTGACCCCAATAAATGCAAGTACGTGGTCAGATCCTATTGCATGGGGAGGAACAATATTTTTGGTGAACTTAACACTTCTAGTCATTTTTGGAAAAAATGGTAAATTTTCCTCGCGGACCTCGAGTTTTGAAGTTGCTGATTTCAAGTCATTGTAGAAAAAGTGGAATTTTTTGTCCTAGGCTACACAAGTTCACAAGGGACACTTGGACCCAAAAATCTAAAATTTCCAATTGCAGAAAAAGTGGAAGTTTTTGTCCCAAGTTGCACAAGTTAAATTGGGACACTTAGGACCCGAAAATCCATCTCGGCCAAAAAATTCAAAAGCATGAAGCGGGCCAGTAGAGGAAATTGAGTTTTTGAGCCTATTTCTAAAAAAGGTTAAAATGTTTAGAAAAGAGCTGCGACCCCGTCTCCAACCAGAATGTGCCACATGTCCTAGTCAAATTGGAGAAGTGGGTTAGTGGAGAAGTTTGTGTTTTTGAGCCTCTTTGTAAAGAGGGTGAAAAGTTAAAAAATGACCATGACTTCCAATCAAGCTATAAAGGTAAAAGTCAAAGTTGAAGCATGTAGGTAAAAAGTCAAAGGTGAAGGTGCCACATGTCCTAGTCAAATCGGAGCAGTGGGCTAGCAGAGGAAATTGAGTTTTTGAGCCTTTTTCCAAAAAGGTTAAAATGTTGAGAAAAGGGTCGCGACCCCATTTCCAATCAGAAGGTGCCACGTGTCTAAGTTGAAAAGTCAAAGCGGGGGTGTGGGCCAATTTTTTCCAAATTGCCAAATCTCTAAAAAATCACAAAATGCAAAGGGCTTTCCCCATAACCACTCCAATCCCTTCCTGCCACGTGGATGACCCGATTTCAAAGCTATAGGAGCAAATCAAATGTAACAATTGCTTTGCAAGATCTAGTTTTTAACCCACCATGAGCATTTTCTTCACAACAAAGGAATTTGAAAAGGCGTCGAGGATTTGTAAAGATTGTAACCATTTTGGAAAAGGATATAATGGCTTCTCAACATCATTCCAAGGGTGGGATTGATTTTTGAAAATACCAGAGTGCTCTGTACCTAGAAAAGACAGAAAATGCCATTCTTCTTCTATTTTCTCTTCTTCCTCGAATTTCTTCCATTCTCAAGCTATGTACAAAATCTGCTCGAGCTTCAATAATAAAAAGAAGGAATTATTGCCTCTTTGATTGAGGAATTGATTGGTACTTTATGACCAATGAGTTTCATTTGGTCTTGTAGCTTCTCATGTGGATTTGTTTTTCTTCTAATTATAAATGCATGTGAATGAAATTTCTAATTAACATGTGTGAGCATCTGATATTCTACTCATAACATTATTTTATCCTATCTCCATTCTCACTCTATTCCCCTTCTTAGACAAAGTTCTTCTCTAGTGAGAAATTGCTAGCTTTACCACAGGGTCAGTGGAGTGCCCTTGTTGGATCTTTGGTCAAAAGGCCACCATTGAAATCCACTTTTTCATGCATGCACATACGGAAGATGCACCGTTCAAGTAGAGGGACTTAGATTCCCATAGCGTTGGCTGGAAATCCACCAATTTATCCACAAGACAAATTTTCTCGCCAACAGTATGCTTTGGAACTTAGACAATTTTCAAGGTAGAAACATGTTACTCCCAGGTTGAGGCACAATTTATTACACCAAATGTCTCATCACCTTGGGACAAAAGGGACACCAAAATTCACCCAACTCCAAAATAGACCCTTGTATCATCATGTGACTCTAACGGAGCTCAAACAAGCTAGTTAAACCCTTTTGCACCCTTTCTAAGCTCTCTCTGTCATCCAATCCCACAATGCCACTTGTCAGCTTCTAGTGAGGGAGAATTTTCTTGCACATTTTTTTCCATCCCCATGGGATATTTCAGATACAAAAATTTTCCCCATGCCCAACTTGGCCCTTGATTCCTCATGTGGCCCAGGAGGTGTTCTGCAAGACATTTTTAGTCCCCTCTTCTCTCCACCTCCACAAACTAACATCTACCACATGTCATCACCAGGATGATGAAATTTTTCACACACCTTTTCCCATACCCATGGGATAGTTGAGACAAAAAAATTCACCCAATATTAGCCCTGTTTTGGTCCCCCATGTGACCTAGTGTCAATCCTTGGGTGCTTACTATTCATTCTCTCTCTCTCTCTCTCCTACGCTGACCAATCTCTATCTACCACTTGTCATCACCAAGATGAGGTGCATTTTATTACACCTTGTGTTCCAGCCCAATGGGATATTTGGGACACAAAAATTCAATGAAGCCTAGCCCTTGTTCTTGTCCCCCATGTGACCCAGTGTTAGCCCCCATGTGTTTATTGCTCATTATCTATCTCTCCTCCACCACCAATCTCCATTCTACACTTTTCAAGATTAGGATGAGACACATTTTATTACACCATATATCTCATCCCCTTGGTACAATTGGGACACAAATATTTTTCAAGCGCAAGAGGTTTCAAAAATCCCAAAAATGTAAAAATTTTAATTGTCGTTCCACTTCTTCTTCATGCATAAATGAAAACCAATGGAGGAAGAAAAGTGTAACAAAATTTCCCTCCTCCATTCAACGATTTTTATTCCATTCATCCATATTCATGGCTGTAAAACCTCCATTAAAGCTATAATTTTTTTAGACACCATGTTCGTTCTTCACCATATTGAGTTCATGGCAAAACACGTAAAAAGATCATATCTCACAATTTAGTGCACTTTGATTGAATTGAGATATTTTATAGACTTATCCATTTTCAGAGGACTTCAAGAAGTAATTTGCAACATTCCAAGTGATTCCCAATATTTTTAATGGAAACACAACATGTATTTCATTCCCTGGATCTCATTCCTTTGATTTCCCATCACTCTGATAGATATATTAAACTAAAACTGTGAGCACAAATTCCAGGAGAAAAACCTAACCTAATGGAGTTGGTTTCATCAAAATCCGAGGTGGAAAAGAACAATTTAAAAAGTCTCAATGACTCCATTAATGACTTCCATGGTAGCTTTGTGCCTAAAAATCTCACCATAATTTTTTTTTTTTAATTCCAAACATTCCTGGGCAAAACAAAGTTAAATTTGGAGCACAAGATCGCAATGAAGGGACAAATCTAAAAAATATTGTTCCCATCACAAACCAATGCCATTTTTTTAATTTAATATAAATAACATATTATATGCCCCTCCACATGTTAAAAATAGTAATTCCCTTAAATTTCATGTTTGAATCACCCAGGACAGTAAAAAATGGTGCAAAGCGAAAAGCGGCGGAAAAAATTACAATTTTCCTAAGATAAAAAGTCAGGAAAAGAAACCTGCTAAAAATATAAATGCATCTTCAACATAAAAGGATGGATTATGCTAGAAGGTTCAAAAGGTAATATTTGATAAAAATAGGTGATATGTCTTGGAACCTAAAGTATTGGCTAATTACCAAGAGGCATGCACACGCAAAATCGGTAGATAGAAGGGTGCTCATGGAAAAGTGCACAAGAAAAATGGGTTTAAGTGAAACCAGGTTGCGCGTGAGAGGCATAACAAGTGTTTAAAGGACTTATCCATATTTGGCATCATGGAGTCACTTGAGGAAAAATGTGAGGACATGACTAGGTGTGATAAATGGATAAGGTGTTAGACTGGAACCTTGGAGGTTAAGAAAATGATATTCCACATATGTTATATTCTTAAAGGCATAATTATAGTTAGTGGAAGGTTTTTCAAAGAGGATAAGCATTCACCAATGGAGGATAACATCAACACTTGGCACAAGATCTACTTAGGAGAGAAGTCATGGTAGTGGAAAATGGTACTATTTAAAGAGGTGCTTGGGATAGAAACAAACACATAGAGAGAGACAACAAAAGGAAGCAAAGAGAAGGAAGGTAACAAGGTGTTGCAAAAATGTTAGGAAATGTTAAGGGTTTGGAGTTCATGGTGCTAGGGTTTAGAGTACTTAGTGCTAGAGGGTTGTAAGGGATACCATTAAGATTATATATGAGTACTGGGATCTGTAATAAGGGATATAATGGGGAAAAGCATAGTTAGGATATCTAATCGAGATAGGTTTGTAAGAGTTGAGTCTCTATCATTTTATGAATATATTTTGAGATGACCATTTTGAATGTAATATGGATACTAGAACTCTGTTAAATCAATATACATAGATCTATTCTATACAACTTGCTTATGGGTGTAAACCCTTATGTTATTTAGCTTATCATGACTCGATTTGGTTTCTTGTACTTCTTACAATGTTTATTTTCTTTTGTGATGCATTAATGTGTAGATCTATTAGTTATGTCTTTATCCTTTTGAGTAGATGCATGTACTTGTGTTTCTGTATATAATCCTCCATTAATGGTAGAAATCTCTTGTAAATCTCACATAAAGGAGGGGCTTGGCACTAGTGCACGCCTTGGGTGAGATCCCAATGTATTATGGGTGATAGGATGACGTGCTTGGGGTTAGAAAGAAGTATTGAGGGTAAAATAATGACTACATCTTGGTTCCATTGCCGGGACTTCTTTTAAAGATATTGTACAGAAATGTGTAATGACAGAACAATTAACCTTGGACAATGTCAAGCATTGCTCAAAATCATGAAGGATAAGTTTTCTCAGAGGTTTAGTACTAGATCTAATTTTGATTCAAGAAAATGGGTGGAGGATAACATGCATCATGAAATCTATGAGACATTATTTTGTTGTTTCCCAGTAGAGTTATATGAATGACTATCATCATATGCATCAAGGAGGAGTTGGTACTATAGACCTCGTGTTTGGACTTAGGAGGAATATTAGCGATTGCATGATGCCAATCTAACATGAACTCGTGTTGTTTTTGGTGGTGGAGTAGAGTGTAGACTAGTTATACCTTGGAATATGATATTTATACATATTCTTTCCCAGATATTGTTGAGTTTAAATTATTGAGGGAGCCTAGAGGATCATTCTTATGTGTTATCCCATTGGTTATCAAGATCTTGGTCATTACTTTGATTTTGGAAGCCTTTCCATGGATGGATAAATTCTTGCTACACGCGGGGAATGGAAGATGGCATGGTAGAGGATGGAAAACCTTGCGGTAGAAATGGAGAGAGAAGAGAGGCGGTTCAAGTATAATGAAGCTCGGAAATGGAGTTAGCAAGATAGTGAAAAGCTGCAATAGTGATGGATTTATTGAGGAAAACATTGTAGGAAGGATTTGAGATTCATGAAGAGGACATGGAACCTAATCGAGTCAGAACTACCCCATCTTGGAAAGCATGAAAGAGAAAATACCTTGGCTTTTAGGCAGAGCTCGTATATTAAGAATGGAGAAAAGTTGTAGATGCACATCTTAACCTATATAATGATAAGACCCTTACACTTAGTTTTCCAGTTCTTGAGATAAGTTTTGATAATCTAGTTGGTATCGGTATTCATAGTCGAGCAACATGTAGGAGGTATAACTTTTAATTCAGTACATCTATGGTTGTACAATCATTTCCTGTGTTTGGGGGTATTTTTTCTGGCACAACATTTAGGAAAGGTGTGGGATCACAAGGTTTGAGTATCACATCTAGGAGTGGCACAGAAAAACACATTGGGGAGTGGTTCGGTATCACAAACTATCGGTGCATAGTTTAACATGATGGTGGGTTTGTAGGGCACAACTACATTAGGCCTCTTGCCTACGACAAGAGGAGGATTTGGTGTATCTAGAGGCATTAGCACTAGTGGATATTGTGGCTCTAGTGGTGGAGGTAACATAGGAGGGAATCAAGGTCTTTGATATGGCAGACAAGTTTCACAATACCATCAACATGTGTTTTATGAGATGTCACTCCACTTATCTAATTACAGGGGCATTGAGGATGCCACGAAACATTTACACAAGTATGAGTTACTATGGTGCACGAAGGGAACCACTTCCCTAAATTGGAAAGTAATTCATCTTGCAATCATGTTGCAAGGATGTGTGTATAGTTGGTACAAGAAGTATGACCCACACCAGACAGTGGTAGATTACATTGTGTTGCGTAATGATTTTTTATGGAGTTCCACATACCCGAGTTTCAATAGAAAAGTATTAGCATATTGAAGGAGATTCTAAAAATAATGGCAGAGATTTTATGAGAGTATGATGCGAGTTTCAAGACTCTCTTATCCAAGTCATCTTATGACATTCACCGTTAAGTAAAATACTCGGCGGTTTTTGAGTACCAATCACACCATTCGGAGGGTTCTTTCACGAGTACTTTCACATATCTGTGCAAGGCTACCTTGCATGTTGAGGTAGTAAGAAGTGTTGATACAAGATTTAGTCCATTCCTAGAACCCCAAATTAGTGCAATGGAAAAACAATTGGAGAAATTATTTGTGAACTTAGCTCATGAGACTCATAGCGGGTTATGGTGTATGGATTGTGAGGTATAAGCGCATACAAAGGAAAATTTTCCTTGGAGATCGGTACACACAATGATGGTAGACTGTGAGATTTTCCACATAGATCATGATGCAAGTAAGTGTTCACTATTGTAGCATGTGATCCATAAGAATGTGTCTTGCTATTGCAAAATTTACACCTCTACTACTCATAACACCAAGGATTGTAGATTGATTGACTAAATACATGATGCCATTATTATTGGTGTGCACCAAACTAGTATTGTAAGTAGTTCCAAGGATGAGGATGCACAAATGGAGGGATTCATCTAAAAGTATTTTTGGAGTAATTAGAGACTGTGAAACCATGGAGGTGGATGAAGTGAGTTCCCACATGGAACTTGTTATAACTGTGGGTGTACGTAACACTATAAACGTAAATGCCCCAATCTACTATAGTGCTATTGGTTTGGAAAGAAGCACAAATATGAGGAGTGCCTAGACTTATTTGAACACATGAGCTAAAAGTAGTGGAAGCATAAGGGCGTTGGGATGGTAAGAATGATGAAAGGAGACATGCGGTAAATACCAACAATGGTGTGTGAGTCGAGTTAGAACTTGTATTGGTGATGAAGCAAGTTTAGGCTCCATGTGCTAGGGATATACCAAAGAAAAGGATGTTGATTACAAGAGAAAAAGTGGTACATGGGAAGTATCTGAACCCTACGCATGAAAAGGAAGTCTATCAAGATACCATGGACATAATCGAAGTATTCAAGGGAAATTTAGTGTCTAAAAGAGCAATCCATGAAGTTGGAGAAGAAGAAAAGTGTTGAGGTCCCTCAATCAGATATAGATGATGTCAGAGAGGTGTGTAAGATGTTGCACCAAGAGAATATCATTCCTCTATTAGGATAATGGTTGAGAGATAAAGTACCAAGTGTTGGAGGAGAGTGTGAGAGGCAGGTCTTGTATGCTAACCTTCCTCCCCACAACCTTGACTATGATAAGGATATTACCTTGAATGCAATTGTTGATGGATGGATCCTAAGCAATATTCTAATTGACACGGGTGCGAGAAGTTAATGTTCTCACCCTAGATGCATGGAATCAAATGGGAAGGCCCCCATTATAGCCATCTTCAAATGTGTTGTATATGGTTAACAAGAAAAATGCAATTCCCATCAGTATTTTAAAGGATAATGCTATCACTATCCAAGGGGTGAAATTCACCGGGGACTTCAAAGTCTTAACACTTGCTAAAATGAGACATAACTTTTCGACGTTACTTGGGCACCCCTAGTGCTATAAGAATAATTTTAACTTATGTTTCAATAAGGGGTATATAAGTTTTGAGAACAAAGAGAAATGTTTTATTATTCCTTTAACGAATGGAAAGTCGGTTCCTATCTTGAGCCCTTAGGAGAAGAATACCTAGAAAAATCTATGTGTACTCTATTAGGGACCCTAAGGTTGTGCAACCAACAAAATAAGGATTTATTTAATGGGAAGATGCTCAATATATAATTGATACAACTAGTGTGGCATATGAAAATTGGCGCACATGACATATGATTTAGTTGGAAGGTAGTTAAGAGGCTCTATGATAAGAGAAATAAAGGCATGCTCATTCAGGGCACACAGGAGGAATGTAGTTACCAAATTACATTGGGGGAGCCAACCTTGATGTTTTCCTACGAGCAATGGAGACCCAATGGAGATGTGATATCGAAATGAGAAGGATGCTTAGATATAATTTTCTCAGGACTGCATCATGTTGGTGGGAGATCCATCGCGATAACCTTCTAGAGTAGTGCAGGTGAGGATTGCATTCTTTGTTAGGTTTCTCCAAAGAAATGCACTATTTTATACAATATTATCATGGGAAAGAACCCACCTCATTTCACATCTAGACATGTGAGAAGGCATGGATGGAAGGTACAAAATCATTTCCTCCATCTTTATGGGTGTATAAGCTTTACTCCACCTTATAAGTATGCACGCACATATGGTACCTTTACTTAAAGTTGCACCGTCATACATGAAAATGATAATATTTGATGGGTGATCTCCTTCAAGATTTTGAGTATTGGAGTACTAAACCATTGGTGAATGAGGCGCTACAGGTTGTTAAGCACCTAACTATGGGAGATAGTTCCATGATGGAGGATAAAATACTAGAAGTGTTTGGAGAACTTGTCTTGGAAGCATGCTTAGATGAGAAAGAATCAGAGGAGGTACAACTTGAGCACATATATATGGAAAAATAGAAAGCAAAATTGGTCTACATATTAGATGGTGAAGAAGTGGAAAAATTGGATGCTAACCATATTGTTGGTTCACACGAGGTTATTTATAATGCTGATGATTAAGCACACACCTACCATGAAACCATGAAAACCAACAAGGTTAACATTAGTTTGGAGGTGGAACCTAAGGAGGCTACTCTTGGAGATTACTCGACGAAAAGGAGGTTTCAAAGATCATTTATCTATTGTGTGAATTTTAAGATTTATTTCCGTATGGGTACCATGATCTTACAAGAGTTGACCACTCCTTGGGAGAAATGAAGATCAAGTTAAAAGAAGGTGTGCACCTAATTCAAAAGATACCTTATGGAATGAATCGAATCCGTGCATAAAATTCAAGGAGATTGACAAGATGATCACATCGGGCATCATTGAGGCTACTAAAGAATCAAAATGGATAAGTCCAATGGTCATCAACATTTACAAGGATGGAAAAATAAGGGTTTTTGTTGATTACGGATATTTGAATGTGATATGTGTCATTGACCCTCTTCTAACCCCATTCACCAAGGAGATCCCGGAAGGAGTAGGCTGGGTGTGAGATCTATTCTTTCACAGATGGATTCTTAGGATACCATTAGGTTAGAATTACAAAGGAGGACTAAGAAAAACAACTTTCCCTACTTGAATGGGGAAGTTTTTCCTACATGATCATGCCTTTTGAACTAAAGAACATACCTGTTGTGTTTTCATGCATTGTGGTTTAGGCATTTCAGGACTTCATCCAAAATTTTATACAAGTCTACCTAGATGATTGGATAATATATAGATTAGTGAGGGACTATTGTGAAAATTTGAGGCTAATGTTTGAGAGGTGCCAAAAGTTACGTATATCCCTCAACATTAAGAAATTTGTTTTTGCTACTCTATTTGGCACCCTATTAGGACTTATCATATATAAGGAAGTCTTACTAGTAGATCCTTCCAAAGTTTCCATTTTTATGGGATTGGGGAAACCTAGCAGCCAAAATGTAGTGCATGAATTCCTTGGGCATACGAGTATTACTAGAAATTTATTAAGGGTACGCCAAGATTACCATCTTTGTTGGAAAATTTGCTAAAGAAAATGTACATTTCATTGGGGAGAGGCACAATAGATGACATTTGACACATTAAATAATAGGCTTATCACCGCACCCATATTATGCTTTCCCTCTTGGGATAAGCCATTCCATATACATGTTGATTCTTTAGGGATGGAAATTGGAGAAATCTTAGCACAACTTGGAGAGGGAATTGTTGACCACCTCTTGTGCTTTGCTATTAGGAAGCTAACCCCAGATGAGAACAAAACTATACTACTACTGAGTTTGAGGCATTATCGATGATCTATGTGCTACAAAACTTCATCTTTGTATCTCTGTTGGAAACACCCTTTATATTCTACATGGACCACATGGAATTGAAGTACTTGGTAAACAAGCCCATTCTACAAGGGTGCATATGTAGGTGGGTCCTCTTATTTCAATAATTTGAGTTTACGGTTGTTGTAAAATTGGGTAAGAATAATTTAGGACTTGATCATTTAGAAAGGATAGAATTAGGAGAGGATGTATAAAACCTTGAGCATACAATGTCATAAGTACAACCATTTAGATTGCAGTGACGTGCCCTATGGCTTGGAAGATATTGTAGTGTTTCTCAAAATGGGTGTGGTGCCGGAAGGAATGAAGACTTTAGAAAGGAAACAATTAGCCATATGCATTGCACCCTACATGTTAATTAGTGGAGACTTATACAAGCTAGGCCATGATGATGTTTTACGTTGGTGCATGTTAGAGCATGAATGCACTGCAATCATGGAGAAAACATATGGTGGAATTGTAAGAGGACACTATGCTGAGAATACAACCACGCGCAAGATCCTTCTAGTAGGATTTTTGTGGGAAATGGTTTACAAAGATTGTATTGAGTATTGTAAGGCCTGTGACAACTTCCAGCACCTTGGTAAACTAGGGAAAAGAGATGAAATGCCATTAATATTGATTATCAGTGCAGAACTGTTCGAGAAGTGGGAAATTGAATTTGTAGGCCCTATTTATGTAGCCGTACGAAGGAAATGTTCATGCTATATCATTCCATGCACATATTACCTTACAAGGTGGGTAGAAGTGGCACCTACAAGGGATTTCACAACAACAACAACATCTAGGTTCTTATTGGAAAATATAATCAGTAGATATGGATTCCCGTTGAGCTTAACAAGTGATAGGGGTACACATTTCTTAAATGAGACAGTTAAAATCTTATTGGAAGAATTTATGGTAGCCCATCACATGACTACCCCTTATCACCCACAAGATAATGGACTCACGAGGCATTTTACAAAATTATGAATTACACGTTAACCAATATTTATGATGTGGGAAGAAAGGATTGGGATGACAAAGTTTCTCTTGTCGTATGGTCATATCAAACTACTTATAAGGGACTAAAAATTTCACACTTTTCATTTGGTTTTGGCACAAAATCTTTGTTACTGTTGAATTTATGTTTCCATGACTATGTATAGCGCATGTAAGAGGGTTAGATGATGAACAAGCACTTGATGAGAGAATTTATAAGTTGATGTAGTTGGATGAGAAGCGTGATATTGCTCACTTGAGTCAGAAAATATAAAAATCCATGCATAAGGCATGGTATGATAGACACATAAATAAAAAAAAATCGAGGTTGGGTAGATGTTTCTATTGTTATGATTCCAAGTTTCCACACCATCCTAGGAAATTCAAATTCCATTAGATGGGCCCATACACTTTGTATCTTATATACTTGATTCATGCACTTATCGATTATAAGTTCTAGATGGAACACGATTTCAAGGACATTTAAATGGGACTAGGCTAAAGCCCTCCTATAAATAAGTCTTCTTTGTGTTTGTTAATAAGGTAGTATTTCCAGGCTACCCTAGGTTTTGATTTGATGTAGTTTGATTTCTTTGTGTTTCCCTTTCTTGTTGCTTTATTTTGTACATTTTGTGCGCTAGTAGCCACTTATTATGTTCAAAATATTTCTATGTCAGAGGACCACACATCCATTTTTGTGTAGGGTGAAGTTATGTGATAAGTTCTTGAAGCTATGGTTGTGGATGGCCCGGGTTGAAAAATAAAAACACGTGGATTGGAATATCTCACATGGAAAAGGTGAACATAAGGGAAGGATGGTGTTAAAAGGTTTTGATAAACCACATACAAGGGTAAAATCACAGGAGAAACATGAGGTAGGCAACGGAAAGAACTTGGTCCTAGACATAGAGGAATAATTGACTTTGGCATGGGAGAAATTGCAAAGAATTCTATGGTCAAGGTAGTTGTGCGCTAGAAGGTTGTGAAAGTGTTCACGTAGGATTAAGCACAGAGGAAAAGTGCTGAAGGTTAGCATTGGAAAAAGATCCACCTTTATTGCATAAGTATATTGGTAGGTGGCATGAAATTTATTGTGGAGAAGAGAAATTTATAAATAGAATATCGGGGTATGTTATCTTCTACCTTGTGTTTTAAGTTATCAAAGAGCTCTTGAAAGCTAGGAAACCTTGCAAAAGAAGGTTTGAGAAGAGTTGTGAAGATTTGCATGCATAACTAGTTTGATCAGTAAAACAAAGTGGAAAGGAGTACACGGGTGTAAGCGAAGAAGGTTGTGTGGAATAATCCCATGGGTGTTATGTCATCTTGTGTAAAAAGGGATTTCCAGGTTAGGGTTGCATAGGTAGGACATGGGGTTTGAAGGAATTTTTGTAAAGGAGTGGAGCCACAAAGTTGAGCAGACCCAAGACCAGGAAGGAGGAAGAAGTTTTAAGGACCCAACAAAGGAATGACACCAAGGAAAGTAGCAAATATTTCACCAAAGAAGGGAAAGGGTAAGGGAAAATAAGATGTTTCTACTAGTTTCAATGAAGAATGGTATGCAGAAATGTAGTACCCGATGACATATTACTTGGTAAAGAATGGGTGCCTCACGTCATGAAGATGGTTGTTCGTGTTTACAATCATCGAATGAGCACCACAAAGAACAAAATGACACTAGAACTTATTCACCCTACAAGAAGATGACACAAGATGGAATGCCCATCTATGACAAAAGAGTAAAGGTGACAATAGAGAAGGCTAGGTTATTGTAACTCTATAAGTTTCCCTATTTCAGCAAGCCCAAGCAACTATACCAATGGTTGATTTCACACATGCATGGAGACCAATTCTATTTCGTAGTTCAAAGGATGTGCATACCCCCCCAGCTAATTTCTAAGTCCACCGGCCTTATCTGTGAAGGAGATTCATTGGATGATGATTTAGAAGAAAAGGAAGCCATTAAGAAGACCATTAAGGCTTATGACTACAAGAAAGGTTTGTGCTACCTTGACATTTCTACAATTACTAATCAGGTGATGAGGATGGCCATGTGCTTGGTTACAAAGTTGAATGGGAAAGAGAGATGGACACAGATCAATAAGGCCTGGTTGAATGTGTGCCACAAGATCTTAGAGGGAACCATCTATAACTTCTTAACTTTTAGTGTAGCGGATATTATAAACACCGCACGTGATGGAGAGAAGATCATGTTTGGTAATGTCCTCCTCACCATTGTCTTTTTAGAGATTGGATTTCTTGATGGGCTAGATAAGTTTATTTGGGAATACCCAGATGAGAACCCCTCCCCTACCAAGAGGTTTGAATAATATATTTGTGACACCATGACAAATGCTCATAAGGCATGCCTAGAAAAGTGGTATAAGTAGATGCACGATGCATTCGGGGCTGAATGGATAATACCCGAGTAGTTACCCTCATTACTATAAGGAGAGGCTGATTTCACTTTGTATACCAACATTTTTGTATCGACATATTTACTTTGGTAGATGGCACCAAGAGTCCTTGGTGTAAATTTCCTTTCTCCTTCACAATGTAGTACTTTCAGGTCAGGGTTAATCAATTCAAAGACACGAAGAAACTCGATTTGATAAAAGTGTAGTAGATCAAGACTACCGGGAGATACAAAAGGAAATAATATACCCTAAGAAGCATGCCTATGTGGAGAATTATGTCTCCCATGACGTGCACATGTTAAAACTAGTAACATTACCTATTGTAGGGAGGACAACAATGAGGGTGTATTTGTGCATAAGGCCTAAGTATGAAAAAGGTGATTATGTTGAAGATGATGTCTCCATTCTTGAGGACCCCACCACATAGAAGAAGGATGTGCCAAGGAAAAGAGACAAAGGAGAGGCTCCCGAGAAAAAGGCATCGAGCGTGCAGACGGTACAAGCAAACAGAGGGGTCACAAGAGTCAGGCGTAGGCACAAGTACTTACATCCACTAGTAGAGGTCTCCCGTGAGAAAAGAGTTGTTGTAGAAGGATGAATCACCACAGAAGGAAGTTTTTATAGAAGGAAGAGTCACCAGTAGAGGGAGATTCACAGGAAAGAAGAAAAGAGAATTCCCCTAAATTGGAGTCACCAGTAAGGAAGAACTAGAGGGTGACAAAAGAGTCGACTCAAGAAAATATAAATTATGGAGGCTAAAACAAGAGATGAAGACAATGAAGAGCACAATGAGGCTCAAAATCATCATGTGTATGATGTACATGAGTCAGATGAAGAAGGAAATGAAGAGAAGGATGAGAACGAGGAAGGTGCTCACAAAAAATGGGGGAGAGAGGAAGTAAACATGAAGGATCAAAAGATCCCAACCTAACCAAGGAGAAGATGGATAATACTATAAAGAGGGAAGTAGCATGAATTATCCAATAGTTGGTGGAGAATGAAGTTGAGTGAAGTGTTGAAGAAGTCATGAAGGAAGCGAGGAGAGAAAAAGTTTAGGAAAAAGTATGGAAGCATGGGCGAGACCTAGTTTAGTATTAATCTTCCCAAAGGCACCACGCACAGGTGGAAAATGCATAATAGTGGCACAGGAAAAAATATGATATACATTAATGATTTGAACAAGGTACTACATTCATGCTTCTAAAGTACCGTGCCCACAAACCAAATCCTCACTTGGTCTTCTTTTGATGAAGAAGGTGCATACCCATGCACAAGGAAAATGATATCTTGGGCTTTTGAGTCCCACATTGATGAACCCAAGTTCGAGTTAAATTTAGATGCATTGATGAATATACTAGATTCCAAGGGAGTAAACCATCTGGTAAATTCCCAACAAGTGTCTGATGAGAAAGTTTGCAATGTGATCAAAAAATCATCGTTGGAGGTGGAGGCAATACTATTTGGTAGAAATGACATAATAAGGGTCTTGGAGGAAGAGATTGAGAAAAATAATGAGGAGATCATTGAGCAGAAAAAATAAATAAAACAAAAGGAATTGATCAGTGTGTAGTTAAGGTGTGAGATGAGGGATGAAAAGGAAAAGGTACACGAAGTCCATAAGAAGATAGAGGCCATTTCAGACACCATTATCTTGATGCACCCAGACCTGGTGTTGCCTGAGCAAAAATACGAGTGAACCATGCACTTCTTGGAAGACATAACCTGCATCTTCACCATGGAAAGGTGACCAATTCCATTAGAGTTAGCATAGGAGGTGATGACACACCAAAAGGAGGAGGAAAAGTGGAAGATTGGGGAGACAGTGACTTTATACTTTGAGCTCCTTTCCACAATAAAGATCGCCAAATAGATGGCTAAAATCATGTATGAAAACTATGCCAATAGAGACATGGTAACAAGAATATTTTTTGCTACACATGAGGTGGATCTAAAATAATTTCAGGAAAAACACAAAGGTAATAGAGCGAGATCACCAAAATAATCTAGGCTGATGTTGAAAAGAAGTTAGAAATAGTCGAAACCTTGTAGGGTTTGATTAATAATAAGCTAAAAGTGAGGAACTTAGGTTTGATGAAGTAATCATATTACTATGTGACCTAGTTCAGTATGCACGAGGACAAGTAGATGCTTGGGAGAAGATTGGGGTATCCGCAAAGAAGGATTTCCCACTCCTCATGTAGTAGTAGCATATTCTTCTATTCTTCCATTCTTCCATTCTTTAATTGTTTCAATACCTCTATTATTTATTATTTGAGGGAAGCATAATGTTTCAAGGATGGAGAACACATGTAGTGTGGGGTGATGTTGGACCCTAAAATATTGGCTAAATACCAAGAGGTGAGCACGCACACAAGATCAAGTAGATAGAAGGGTGCTCAAGGAAAAACGAGCAATAAAAAGGGGTTTAAGAAGGGTTTAAGTGAAACTAGGGAACGCGTGGGAGGTAGAATAAGGGTTTAAAGGACTTACCATATTTGGCATCATGGATTCACTTGAGGAAAAATGTGAGGACCTGACTAGGCATGATAAGTGGATAAGGTGTCATCCTGGAACCTTGGAGGTCAATAAAAGGATATTCCATGCAGGGAATATTTCCAGAGGAATCATTACAATCAAGGGAAGGTTTTACAAAGGGAATAAATATTCACCAACGGAGGACCACATCGAAACTTGGCACACAATCTACGTAGGAGAGAATTCATGTTGGTGGATGATGGTCCTATTTAAATAGGTGCTTGGGACAAGAAAATACATCGAGAAAGTGAGAGAGAAAAAGGGAAGTGGAGAGAAGGAAGGTAATAAGGTGCACTTGTAGAAACGCTAGGAAATTTTAAGGGTTTGGATTTCATAGTGCTAGGGTTTAGATTACTTAGTGCTAGAAGGTTGTAAGGGATACCATTAAGCATATGTATGGGTATTAAGATCTATAACAAGGGATATAATGGGGAAAAAAATAGTTAGGATCTCGATCAAATATGTTTGCAGGAGTTGAGTCTCTGTCATTTGGTGAATATGGTCTGAGATGACCCTTTTGAATGTAATATGGCTAGCGAGAACTATGTTAAATCAATATACATGGATCTATTCACATACAACTTTCTTATGGGTGTAAACCCTCATGTTATTTGGCTTATCATGACTCGATATGGTTTCTTATACTTATTATGTTGAGAAGACAATGTATAACACTTAGCGAGAAGGAATACATGAGTTTCACATGTAGAAAGAGTAGAGTGCATTCAAAGGCATGGGAGGATCGAAGAAGGAATCATGCGTGGAGGAAAGAGAGACGATTCAGGACTTATCCGTTTTCATGATTAGGATCTATTTTTGAAGATGGAATGCGGAGCACATAAACTAGGAAAATAATTACACGACACACGTCAGCTATTTTTGAAGAGTGGTTATGGATCAATTTGCATGGATGTGGGATAAAGATAAAATTACTACGATAGTTAACTAGGAGAGGCCTATTGTTAACATTCTTGAATGTGAGCCTATTATTGTAAAGGTGCATGACTATTTCTAGTATGTGACATGTGACCTATTTTAGAGTTATTCAAGTAGTGAAGGGAAAGTCACCACCCTTATAAACATGTAATGAACTATGTAGTATAGTAGAGGTGTGTGAGAACTGAATTACTATGAAGTTATTCTACCAAATATAATGCACACATAAGCTATGGTATAATCTATTGTAATGAGATTTTGTGTATTTATCATGTTTAACAAAATAAAGTGTAATGGCTGAATAGAGTATTAATCCACGAGCATAATTGGTTCTTACATGTTTGATTTCATCATGGTTATCATTTAAGTCTATTTTTATTTAGATATAGATCTGAACATGCACTTTGTAGAATGATGTATTGATTACGGATCTGAATGCTTTAAGTATTCATCATGTTAAAATCCTTCAATAGCAACCCTAAAGAGGGCCTTAGTACCTTTGCATGCTTCGTATGAGCGCTCGAGTCTAGGATGAGTGATGTGCTAGCATGCCTAGAATTTTACTAGTAAATTCTAGGCTGCATCATTAGTTCCATTCTTTGGGACCTCTTTTTTAGTTGTTTTTAGGATGGTTCACGATGAAGACATGTCGGTTGACCTTAGAAAGTGTTGAGGAGTGGATACACGACCTAGAAGAAGAATACGCATAGAGGTTCAACACTAGATCTGAGTTTGGCGCTTGCGTATGTGGGTGGAGCGAAATTGGTATGACTATTTGTATGAGATCTTCTTCATGATCTTTCCGCTAGAACTATACGAGTGGATGGTTGCTTATGCGTATAAATGGAATTGGAGGTATCGCACACTTTTCTAGATGTAGGAAATTTTTCAAAACCTTTATGATGTTGATATGATTTAGAATCTTGCTATGGATACGTGGTTTCATGGTGTTTTGAATAGATATATCTTGGAGTACTTAATTTCCACTTATTCATGCCCGAGAGGTAGTTGAATTCTAATTTTTACGATATCCCAAGCGAAATTTCCTACAAGGAATTCCTCTAGTGATCAAAATTTTGATGGTAACCCTAAACTTGAAGAGTAAACCAATGGCTAACTAAACCCCACTATGCACAAGGGTGAGAACAAGTTTGGTGAAAGATGGAAGACCTAGCAGAACAGAGATGCATAGAGATGAAAGATGAATTAAGTACAATGAGGTTTGTGAGAGGGAGATAGAGAAGTAGTGTGACATTGCGGAGTGGATGGCATTGAGGAGAGAGGCAGATTGAGAAGGATTTGAAGTTCACATAGAAGACGTGGAACACCGAGCATCATAAACTCCCCATTGGGGAAAGCATGATAGGGAATCCCCGGTATCACATAGAAGCGCACCAATAGAGATGACCTAGGACTAGGGCACACATATGAATCTACCTAGAAACCTTTCCCTTACACTTGGTATTCCAGTATCTAGTACAAAAAACAGTCAGCAAGTTAATTTAGGTAGTGGAAGAGGAGTGAGTCATATAAAAATCACATCGATGGAAGTGCAAACATATTTTTATTGTTTAGAAGTCTTGAATCGCACCCGTACGATCTGCAAGTGTTACTACTCCCTGAAGAGAATTCAAAATTCTAGTTCGACTCAAGCTATAGATTTAGGATTAGGAGGTATAGGTGGTTCTAGTTACGGTGGTTCTAGAGGTAGATGAAACACATGAGGTTCTGGATCAAGTGGGAAGGTTCTACACCAACCTAGAATATTTACATGGAGATGTCTTTTCATCTTCTAGAGTAAAGGGGCATAGAAGATGTTCCTGAACACATGCACATGTGTGAAATAATGTGGCATGCAAAAGGAATCATGGATTCTAAGTGCATGGAAATTCAATTTTCCACTACGCTACAAGGGCGCACACACAGTTGGTACAGAAAGTTTGAACCTGATCAGACTTGCGTAGACTATGAAACTTTAAAATATGCTTTCCTTAAATAATTTCATATTCCTGAGTTTGAGAAAAAGAGTATAAGCATGCTCAAGGATATTAAGCAAGGAACTACTGAGAGTGTCGGTAGTATGATGCTTGTTTCAAAAATTTTTTATCTAAGATTTCTTATGATATTTATGTAATCCAACATGTGCAATGGTTTTTGGAAGTTTGATTACACATTTTAGAACAAACACTATCACATAAGACATACATTGAGCCACAAGAAGCACTTGAAGAATACTTACATGCTAAGGTAGTTAGAAGTATAGACACTAGGGTGAGCCCATTTTTAGAAGCACAAATCACAACTATGGAAAAGTAGTTGGAGAAGCTATCGAGAAAATTCAGCACATGAGATGCACACGGGGATTTGGTGCACAAATTGTGAAGTGGAAAGTAACACAATAGATAGTTGTCCTGTAGATCAGGTATACTCATTGTTGTTACAACATGTGAGATATGTCATTTAAACCATGATGCTAGCTGTTGCCCATTATTACAACATGCAATAAGGAAGAACATCTCTTGTTACTGTAAAATTTACAAGTCCATAACTCATGACATGGAAGACTATCGGTTGATTGGTCAGATCCATGATGCTATAGATATTGGTGTACGAAAAACAGGAGTTTCAGATAACTCTAAAGGAAAGAATGAGCATCAGGATTGGGATCACAATCAGGCACACTATGATCGAATGAAGGGCATTTTGAAGGTGGTTATGGTAGAGGTTGAGGATACCATGGTGGATTTGGAGGACAAGGCCATGGTGGTGGAAGAGGTGAGTTACCTTGTGGAACATGTTATACATGCAAATATTTAAAAATTTACAAGTGTGAATGTCCTTAGAATATTACATGTTCTTTCTGTGGAAATAATTATAGTTATGAGGAATGCCTAAACTTGTATGATCATCTTAGAAAGAAGCATAAACAAGAAAATAAAGGTGTAGGGATGGTTAGGATACAACATGTTGTGGAAAATCAGTAGATGCCCAAGTTGGAACCAGAATCCAAGGCATTGTAAGTAAAGATCACTACCCGCACTGAAGCGGTGCACGCCAAAGAATTGTTACAACATAAGCCTACCATCACTAAGGAGGAGGTTCTACATACATGGTACCTAGATCTTGTCCATTAGAAGGAGGTTTATCAGGAAACCATGGAGGTACTCAGAAATATTTAGGGTGAAATACAATATTTAAAGGAGAAATCATGGAATATGGATCAAAAGAAAGCATCATAGACAATTGAATCTAATATAGATGACTTGAAAGAAGTGTGTAGGATTTTGTGCTAGGAGAATATCATCCCACTATTAGGGAATTGGTTAAAGGGAAACACGTTGTGCACAAGTATTGAGACTAGATGGCAGATCCTACATGTGAATCTTCCCCCTCATAGCCTAGATTATGAAAAGGAAATCACTCTGAATGTTGTTATGCACAGGTGGCTTTTGATTAATATATTGATTGATATAGGCACAAAATTCAATGTTCTTACCTTATATGCATGGGTATAAATGGGAGGCCTCCATTGCAACCATCCTCTAATTTATTGTTCATAGCCCACTAGACTAAGGCCACTCCCATCAAAGTTTTAAAATATGTATCAATTACCATACGAGGAGCCAAGTTCACCTGGGGATTTTGAGGTTTTAGTGCTTTGGCAGAGGAAAATAGATTCCCGGATCTATTGGGGCATCTTTGGTGCTATGCAACTAATGTAGACCTTTAGCTCAACACGGGTTATATCAGATTTGAAAACAAGGAGGAAAGGGTTATTATCCCATTAACAAATGGCAAATATGTGCCCTATGTTGAGCCCTTGAGTGAGGAAGACTTGAATAGGATTTATGTATGTGTCATCCAGGATCCAGAGGTGCTTGAGCCATGTAAAGAAGGAATCCTTTAGTGGGAGGATGTACAATCTATTAGCGATACTACAAGTGTTTCTTGTGATAATTAGGCTCATAACACTTATGAGTTGGTAGGGCACAAAGTAAAGAGCATATTTTCTAGGGACAACGAGACCACATTGTATCAGGAGAATAGGTAACAACTCGGTACCATGTTACACTAGAGAAGGAGACCCTATGGTGTTCCGTGTGCCATGGAGGAATAGTGGATAAACCAGTTGGAGATATAGAATATGCTAGCATATACCCTACGTGAGAAAGTAGCATGATGGTGGGTGGTTCACAAGGATAATCTTGTAGGATGGAATGAAATTAGGATTTTCTTGCCACCGAGTTCTTTAGGAGAAATACACCTACTCAAATTCATAATTATCATGGTAATCAACCATGTCGGCACCATGTTCGGTAGTGTGAGAGACTCTTGACAAAGGGGCGGAAGATTTACCACCTTCACTATGGGTTCAAAATTTTTATTCCACTTTACAAGGCTATGCGCGTGCTTGGTATGTATATGCATAACTCCATAAAGAGGCCCAGAAACTGGTAGGATTTAACTATAGGAATGGCCCAGACGTTTGACTTCTTCTCTACTAAACCTCCGGTAGAAGAAACATTAAAGGTTATAAAGTGCTTAACTATAGGGATAGTGCCAATGCGGAGAAATCATTCAAGATTTATTTGATGAAGGGGAATTAGGGGTGCATTTTGTTGAATAAATTGAGACAGATGGCACACTACTTAAACACGATTACCTTGAGCAAGAAAAAGGAAAAATTGTCTCCTTTGTGGATGATGAAGAAGTAGAAAATATTGATGTAGACCATTCATCCAAAGTAGGTGTGAGGTGCTTTGGAAAGTGTAAATAGGACCATGCACGCCTATCATGAACCTATGAAGATAAAGAAAGTGAATATTAGATCAGATGTTAAGCCTAAGGAGGCCATAATAGGAGACTATTGTGCAATCAAAGTGGAAAAATTTATTGAGTTACTACAAGATATGCAGAAATTATTCCCTTGGGGGTACCATGAACTTAAAGGCATGCATGAATCATTAGGGGAGATGAAGAAAAATCTTAAAGAGGGTGCATGCCTAGTCGAAATATACCCTACGGGATGAACCCCAACTTGCGTGAAAAGGTCAAAGACGTTATTGAAAAAATGTTGAAGTCTGGAATCATCGAGCCCCTAAATAAGTCAGAATGGGTTATTCCAATGGTGATCAATATCAAGAAGGATGGTTGGATTAGGATCTGTGTGGACTATAGGGAGCTGAATGTTGCATGTGTGATTGATCCCTTTCCTACGCCATTCACTAAGGAAATACTAGAAGGTGTTGCAGGAATGAAATCTATTCGTTTATACATGGGTTCTCTCACGGTTATCATTAGGTTAGGATTGGCCAGGACGATAAGGAAAAAACCACTTTTACTACTGAATGGGGAAGCTTTGCCTATACTTTGGTGCCTTTTGGTCTAAAAAACACGTCTGCTATATTTTCGTGCATAGTTATTTAGGCATTTAAATATTTTATTCATAACTTCTTACAAGTTTATTTAGATGATTGGATGGTGTATGGACTTGTTAAGGATTATTCGACAATATACGCTTAATGTTTGAAAGATGTAGACAATGCGAGTATCTCTTTGAACATCAATAAGTGCATATTTTCTACACCATTTGGAATACTTTGTTAGGACTAATAATCTGCAAGGAAGGTTTGTTGGTTGATCCAGGCTAAGGTTGCGGTCATTATCGGCCTAAAAGATTCTACCGGTCAAAGTGAGGTGTGCAGATTCTTGGGTCACATGGGGTATTAAAGGAAATTCATAAAGGGGTATGCTAAGGTTTCCACACCTTTGAAGGAGTTACTAAAAGGAAAAGTTATGTTCTACTAGGGAGAATCATAATAACGCGCATTTAAGACATCGAAGGAGAAACTTACTATTGCGCCTATTCTTTGCTTTCCTTCATGGGACCAACCATTTCATGTACATGTGGATGCCTCTAGCACGATCATTGGAATGGTGTTGGCTCATCCTAGAAAAGGTATTATAAATCATCCTATTTGTTTTTCAATTAGAAAGTTAACTCTTGTAGAGAATAATTACACAACTACAGAGCACGAAGCTTTGTCAATTATCTATGTGCTACATAAATTTAGGAAGTACCTGCTAGCTACACCATTTTTATTTTATACAGATCACATGACATTGAAGTATTTGGTAAACAAGCCCATTTTATAGGGGTGCATATGCAGATGGGTACTCTTATTTCAATAATTTGATTTCACAGTTGTGGTCAAACCAGGGAAAATTAATTCTAGACTAGACCATTTATCTAGAATACAATCAGGAGAAGAAGCACATGCCATTGAAGATACCATGCCCGATGCACAATTATACAAGTTACAACGTGCACCATCGAATTAGAGGACATTTCTATCTTTCTACAAACATGTATGACACTAGAAGGAATGAAATCCTTAGAGAAGAAACAACTTGCTATACATGTGACACCCTATATGTTGATTAGCGGTGACCTGTACAAGTTAGGTCGGGATGAAGTATTACGTCGTTGTGTATTGGAACATGAGCACATAGATATCATGGAGGAAGCTCATGGTGGTATTGCAGGTGGACACTATGTAGGTGATGCCACTTTGCACATAAGATTCTACTCATTGGATTATGGTGGGAGACCCTATATAAAGATTGTAAAGAATATTGCAAGGCTTGTGATCATTGTCAGCATCTTGGGAAACTAGGTCAATGAGATGAAATGCCTCTAAGACCTATTACTAGTGTAAAAATATTTGAGAAATGGGCTATAGATTTTGTGGGTCCTATTTTCCCGATTACGTGTAGGATTGGATCACACTATATCATTACTTACATAGATTATCGATAAGGTGGGAAAAATCAGCACCTACAAAGGCTTGTATAATGGCTATAATAGCCAAGTTTCTATGGAAAAATATTATTACAAGGTATGGATGTCCTTTGAGTTTGACTAGTGATAGGGGCACACATTTTTGAATGAGACAATCAAAATATTATTGGATGAGTTTATGATTGCGCACCATAAGACTACACCCTATCATCCTTAGGCTAATGGAATTGCTGAGGCCTTCAACAAAATTTTGAGCCAAACATTGACAAAAAATTGTGATGTTGGAAGGAAAGATTGGGATGACAAAGTTTCTATTGTGCTTTGGGAATATCGAACAACATATAAAAGGTTGAACAAAGCCACACCATTTCAGTTAGTGTTTGGCGTGGAAGCAATTCTTCCTATGGAATTCATGCTACCTTCTTTGTGTATTACACGCGCTGGAGGTCTAGATGATGAGAAATCATTGGAAGAATGGATTGACAATTTTATTAAGCTAGATGAATGATGATAAATCACATGCTAGAGTCAGAAGCAAGAAAAATCAAGGAAAAAAACATGGCATGATAGGCACATTAGGGACAAAAAGCTTGAGATAGGAAAGATGGTGCTTCTCTATGATTCTAAGTTTTGCGCCATCCAAGAAAACTCAAATTACATTGGTTAGGACCATATGTTATCACTCACATACTTGAAATAGGATCTTTTCAATTAGAAACACTTGATGGAATATGGTTACCCGAGTTACTTCAACGGGAGTAGGCTGAAGCCCTACTATAAATAAGTCTTCTTAGTGTTTGTAATATAGTAGTGTTTCCATTTAGATTAGGTTTTCAATTCTATATTTCCTTAATGTATTTCCTTCTTCATTGCTATGATTTTTCAATTTAGTTGGTGTTTTTGTGTAATAAGAGCATTTGCACGTAGACGCTAATTACCATTCACAATATTTTTATGCACTGAGAGGACCTGTACATACTATTTATGTGGGGTGATTGTTGAGAAATGGGTACACATAAAGGAAAAAAGAAGCTATAGGTGCTATTCAAGTTGGAGAATTGTTAATAAAAGAGATTGCTTCTGGAAACAAGGACCATAGGTGGAGATGAATGAAGAAACAAGTATAATGTGAGGTAAGAAGGGGCCATGAGAAATACCAAGGGAAAGTGCAATGGCGAGGTAATTGGGAAAATGGAGGTGTCTTTGAAGAGAAGTCCGAAATAAAAGGTAGGAAGTGTGCTAGAAGGTTATAGCTTGGGTGTAAAGATGTACTGCATGGAAAGAATGAAAATGGTCGATTAATGAGAGGATTATTGGTACGTGAAGGAGAAATAAATGTACTAACTTTTTAAAAATCTATATAAGTACGGGATGTGAGTTCATTCTTGACATTGAAATTGTGAGAATTTGAAAATACCTAAGTGTAAACAAGCCAAGAGAATCATGTTTAGGTGATAAGAGTGTGAAACTAGATGTGGAGAGAAGATTTGTGCACAGGAGAAACTTGCATCCCCATAAGTGAAGGGTTTGAGTGAAGCAGACGCGTTATGAAAGAGATAGGGCATGTAATTTCCACTAGGGCATAGAGATTTAAAGTAGGGTTTTATCTTACTTGTTACAGAGGATATAAAGGAGATATTTTCAAATGGCACTGAAGAAAGAACTTCTAACAGGAGTAGAAGGGAAGAAGAAGGTCGAAGTGGAAGAAGAAATTGCTCCCGAGAGTAATTTCTTAGAAATGCAGTATGCAGAGGGCACGATTGTGGGACAAGAATGGGATTCCTACATCTATAAATGTAAGATTAGTGATTATAACCATCACACATCAGATAATAAGAAGGAGCTAGATGTGTTGTTGAGTATGAAAACAAACAAGTGCATAACAGAAGACATATCAGTGTATGATGATGTTGGAGAGAAGTTGCTAAAGTAGATTGGAGTGTACCAGTTATACAAGCTGCCATACTTTGGAAAGTATGCACCATTGTATCGATGGATGATGATTAGAGTCCATGAGGAATTCTTCTACTTCACCGAAAAAGGGTTAGAATCACAACCACCATAATTTCAACGGTGGCGGGATTAAGGGCCTCGGCGCAGATCGAAGAGTGACTTAACAAATAAAAAATTGATCCTGGAGATGAGGAAGGAGCTAGGATATACCAAGGGTCCACGTGGCATGGAATTTGATAAATTGAAGAAGTACCCATTGGTATTGGAAGCTACACATCTAATAACAAATTTGAATGACCAAGAAAGATGGTCACAGGTGAATATAATGTGGATGCATGTTGAAGGGAAAATATCTCAAGGAGTGAGCTACAATATCACGAATTACATGGCAAAAAAAATCATCGAAGAAGCGCGTATAGGTGACATAATTAGTTTTTGTGCTATTTTATTATATTTGGTGTTTATGGAGATTGGAGTTCCCGATGGGCCAAAGGAAAATATTTGGGAGTACCCCTGAGGAAAATAAATCTATGGCAAAAAGATTTGATAAATACTTATGCGAAGGGATCATGGGTGGGCCATTTAAATAGAAGGTGGAGATATGATATGACAGAGCTCTGTCTGATGTTTGAAGAGGAGTGGAACATACTCAAGGAGTCACCTTCGATGATGGGTAAGGAAATAAGATTCACGGTCTACCAATATTTTTGTATCGCACAATTTGTGATGAAGGATGGATCTTGGAGCCCTTGGTGCAAACTACCATATACCTTCATAGCACACTACTTCAAGGCATCGACCACCGGTTCACGAGATGAGCACCACCTAAACTTCATCATAGATAAGGTAGATTGTGATTATCAAACTGTGAGAAAAACATATGTATATCCAAAATGGATTGCCTACATTGAGAGGCTTATCTTAAATGTAATAAATATGAATCAGTAAGCTTGGAAATTGGAGACATTGGATAAGTTCTTATGTATCTTCAACTAAAGCCCAAAGCTGGAGAATAAAAAATATGTGGAAAATGAGTTTGTGCTTCGGGGCTGCCTAAGGGTAAGCATACAGTAGAGAATGTGCCAACTCTATAGCCTACGAGAGACTATAGTGGTGGATGAAGAGGAGGATGAACAAGAAGATAGTGGTGGCACGGAACATAGAGGACAAAGGTAACCTACAAACAAGGTAGGAAGCCGATCACGTGACTACACCACCTCACGTCAATAAGGAGATGATGAGGACCTAGATTAAGTACAAGGAGAGTGTCGCTTCAAGAGGTTATCTAGAAGAACTAGAAGCCAAGGTGGTACACCATAATCAATTAAGCAATCACCACAACTCTCTCCTCGAAAAGAGGCATTAGAGAAGAGAAGAAGAAACTAAAACTAAATGAAGAAGTGGAAAATTTTTCAGAGAGCACGCTGACACCCCTATATAACCATAGGATGTAGAAGAGCCAAAGGAAAATGAAGGATGGAAAATAAGGAGTAAAGGAGGTAGATGGGATAACACAAGAGACTACTCGGGGAATAGCGAGAAAAAAATCCAAATATTGGCGCTCAAGTTCCTAAGAGGCCAAGATCAAAGAGGATAAGTGGGAGTATCTTGCACTAGTCATGGGCTATGCTAAGGACACATGTAAAATTATTCATGCCCATTTCCAAAGCACGATGGGCCTTAAGGAATTGTATGGATGGGAACTAATGGATGAAGACATGGCCACCATGCACATAATGAAACAACTATCTTGAACAATGTAGACACATATGGATGAACTAGAATTTTATGTATGTGAAGATTCATGTGTATAAAGAATATTTAAGAAGACACTTCGGGCCATACAAATAATGGTAAAGCTTACTATTATGTTAGATGAACAAGTAAGTAACGCCATGGTGAAGGTATCTACGAGAGATGGAAAGGAGGAATGTGGATAAAGGCTAAGCAACTATTAGGGTCAAGGCCAAATATGAAGATATAGTGTGCCTACGACAAGAGAAGGACTTAGAGAAGAAGAATAACAATGATTTCATTAGCATCGCAGAGGAAATTGGAGACCATGTCCTAAAAGCAAGATCACATTTGGAGTCTAAGGTACCCATAATATTTCCTTCGCCAATGCATTATGTACGTACCTTGGTGGATTTTGTGCTTGAGGATGGACCTATGCACATGCCAGCACCAAAAGATACTAAGAAGGAAACATAGCAAGAAAATTCTTTGGTGATGAGGAAGATTTCATCTTATGAGGCATTGCTCCAAACCTTACAGGAGGATCTGAGGAAAGTATACCAGGAATTGAATATTTTTACAGCTCTAGAGGTGGTCATCATGATAAGGACCATGGTAGAGGACAATGAATTCCTAAAAGTGATGAAGGATGAGACATTGGGTCATGTAGAGAGGTTGACATTGGTAAAACAAAAGCACAAGGCCCTTACAACAACACATGAACCCCATAAGGAAAGGTTAGATGACTGAGGGAAGATTATAGTGTAGAATATGGATCTACTAGAAGGAAGAATGTTTGTAATGTCCAACATCATTCTAGTTTTGTAGAATGAAAAGGGAGAAATTTCCCAAGATGAGCTAGAGTCTATTGCTATATATATTTTAGAAAAAATAGAGGTCGTTGTTTAACCTCATTCTAGATGTGTTTCTTTGAATGTTGACAAAACATATAAGGGTAATGGGCTAGGGAATACATTTAAGATACCGGTTGTAGGTTGTTGTGTGTGTATTAATTACGGATCCACAGGTTGATCATGAGAGCTTCCTTTTTCTTGGAGGAACTACCTGAAATGGAAAACAATGCCACCAAATAAAACTTAAACAATATATATAGTGGACTGCCTAGCATGTGCTAGATCTAGGAAGCATGATACTTCTAGACGGATGTCAATCCACCGTTTAAAACAACTTAATGCTAACAATAAAGGAAATCCTAATGTATCTAAAATGATTTAGGTATCTCATTCATCTACAATAAGAAAATTCATTCATAACGAGGCTAAGAAATGACCAGAATCGAAGTTCAAAGTCTTGGTCACGGTATTGGTATGGGTCGGTTGAGATTTTGGGTGGTTTTGGGTATTTGGTGGAGGTTTTAGGCTCTGATCTAGGTTTTGGTCAAAACACAGAGACCGACATCAGTCTAGTATGACCGGTGTCGATTTAGGCTAATCGGCGGGTGTTGTGGGTAACCAATGTCGAAGTATGGTCGAGTGCAGATAAATTCAATAAAACTTGGCAAGGTGATAGATTTGGTGCTAGATGAGAATGAAAGGGCAATGGCAAGGTTCGTGTAGGTCCTGGATATGCATAGGAATGGTGAAAGTCTGGATATGGGTAGTTCAAGGGTGTGGATAAAGAGATGGTCAAGTTTGCATGGAGATAAAATGGTGGGGAATGGAAATGAGAATAGAAACTAACAACAGAAGTGAAAGGATCTGCTAAAATGATAAGGAACCAATGTAGGTTAACAAAACTTACTATTTGTACGAGCTTGATGTCTGATTGGAAATGGTGGGTGATCAAATGGAAGGAACTCGGTGTGGTGTTGGTGCTTCCTGGATGCTCCCTTGAAGGCAAATGGCTCTGTAGTTGCTTGATTCTTTGTATATGGATGCTTTGATGTGTGTACTAACACTAGTTTTGCTTGCATGCAGCTCTGGTTTCGTCACTTGTTCTCAAAAGATGTGATTATCTCTTAGAAATGTTCCAACCTCAAAATAAGGTTATTTTGGGGTTAAATGGTAACCAACAGTGGTTCTAGCTTAATCGGTGGCGGTTTAGGGTAACCGGCGTTGGTTAGGGTGGGATTTCCTAGGTTTACTAAACTAGGTAGATCCCCTTGATTTTAGGATCTCATTCGTTTGCCCCATAAATTAGAATGGAAGATTCCTTCTAACATGCGGGAATGTGGTTAGAGGGAATGTAGGCATTGATTTTTAGGGTTTGGGTAAGTCTTAGTTTGTTATGTCAATATACTAAGAATAGGTCTTAGGGTGAGGTGGCTAAGTGAAGTGGATGTGTGGGTATTATCTCAATTAGGATATTTAAATAATAAATATTGTGATGATAATTAATTAATTAAATTAAATTAATTAAATTAATATTAGTGTGGGATAAAAGGGGTCATGGTTAGGTGAATGTGTTCAAGGTGTTTATTTGATGAAGGACTAAAGGGGAGTGTGACCTAATTTTAGTGTCTACATTTTCCCCTTTTGTTGCGTAGCTTGTATTGGTAAGCAACGCTGACAAAAATAAGATGTGTTTGCCACATGTGTGGGTGAAGGTGATCCCCCTTAAACCAAGAACTGATGAGGTAATAGGAAGAATTGGTAAGTGGTTTGATAAAAGGTGAATGTGATGAAGAAGAAGGTGGGGTAATGGGTAAAAAAGGGAAAAAGGTCCACTCGGGTAATCTAGGTAATGGGTCAGGGTCAAAGGTAGTAACAGTCAAACGCATGCACATGTATAAACTACAACACAGTACCAAGTTGAAGAGCAGGAAAATTCTACATTGTCCAAGGTCAATAGGTTTATCCCAACAAGGTGAAAGTGAGTCCGGTACCCAGGTATAGGACATGGTCGAAACATGACATAGGTCAAGTGCGAGAACGTTTAAGTATGTTTTGGTACACTAAGGTTTGGGTCGGGATAAATGCTCACAACAAGAGGCAAGGTAAGGTCAGAATTTAAATCAAAACAGGTAAAAGTGCTTTGCAAGGTATAACAAACACATGGGGTCAAAGGTCACTAGCGATGGTCTAGGTCCAAGTATCTAGGTCATGGCATGGGTAGGGCCGAGGTATGGGTAAAATAATGAGTCCCCGAAAGAGGATGAGGGGAGGTAGTAAATGATAAGGTCAAGAAGATCAAGTGAAGTATCCCAAGGAGGGATGAGTGAGGTAAAAAGGGATTCAAGTCATAAATTGGGGGTAGGGGGTAGGGAAAAAGGCTAAGCAAGGAAACCAAGGACGTTTAAGCTAACCAATGCCGGGTCAAGATAGACCGACCATGGTAAGCTAGGGCACATGACTGATGTCGGTCAAGGTGAAACCATCACCGGTCAAGTCGGGTAGGTTATAAAAAGAAAAATTGACGTATTTTTTAACTCATTTGTTTTTTAGCAAATTGGGAAACCAACAAGAGAGAGATAGAAATTTAGAAAGTGTCCAGACAGAACAAAAAGCTGAGTTGGCGAGCCTAATGGTGGGTGATTGGTAGTTGAGAGGCGGGTCCACGAGATCAGATTGTTGGATTCGGGTGGTTAGAGGTGAGGTGACCGATTGGTGATGGCGAGAGACTAGAGAGGGAATGTACTGAGACCACCGGTGTAAGCGGCTGAGATGTGCCACCATGGTGACGGTAGCATGATGAGGTAAGCGTCAAACCCTTTCTATGTTTTGTGAGATAGATTAGGTGATAGGTCGGGTTTTGAAATATTGGGTGTGTGGGGGGAAAATGAAATTTGAAATGTGGGAGGGTAAATTGGGTAGAATAGGAATGGGGAGAGAGGTAAGTGGGTGAATGAGGGGTGGGACGGGGTTGAGGGGAAGTGTAGGGGAGAATGGGTGGGTAGAAGGGTCAAGAGAGGGAGTTTTTTGAGAGGGGATGGTTTAGGGGTCATGGGTTTTTCTATGATAGTGACTAGCATTAGTCGGGGCTAGCCGACATCGGTAGGGTCAAACCGGTATCGGTCACGAAACATGTGACCTATGCCAGTTTCAGGGTGACTAGGGTCGATTAGAGATAACCAAACACACGTCGAGTTTTGGAGAAAAAGGGGCCAAAAGGGCCTCGGAGTCAAGTGGGTGGAGAGGTAGGGGAAAAGAAGGTGTTTTGGTGTAAAATATGACATAGGCGGAGGGTGAAATGGGCATGGGTAGATGATAGTGGGTGAGAGTGGGGGTGGGTAGATAGAAATGTGATACGAAGGTAGGTTGGGGAAGAAAGAACGAGATGGGGCAGTAGGTATAGGTGAGTTGGAGAGTGTGGGTATGATGAAGGTAGATTAATTTGATGTTTATGTTGGATGCAGGGGAGAGATTAGCTGCGGATGAGACACAGGGTGCCACCCCTGCTCTTGAGAGTGTGAGGCACAGTGATAGTTGAGAAGTGGTGGTACGTTGAGGAGGTGGGCCTTATTGGGGTCCAATCTTTATCGCATGCAGATCAGAAGCCGAGTCTGATGGTCACCCTCATCGATAGATGGGATTCAGTGACCAACACATTCCACCTACATATGGGTGAGATGACAATCAACCTAGAGGACATGTTTAGGATCCTTTGGTTACCGATACTGGGGATGCAGTGTACTCGATATCCTCCGAGGCCTCGAGAGGAGTTGATGCTGACAATGTTTGGGGAGGGACTGTAGACATGACATTCCATAGTGCTAGCTTGAGTTACGGGGGATGTACCTAGCCTGTCTAGAGGAGATGAGGCTAGTTGTTTTATTGATGGAGGTAGTGTGTTGTTTTACACTACTGGATGTAGAGGGTGGGATATTTCCATGCTATGGTGATAGATTAGACCTACTTTTCCTAGGCACCAACATTCTTGGTGCGATTATAAAGAGAGTCATGGGTGTATGGGTGGCTCCACAGTTTATCCTATTTTGCACCTTTTACTACATTGTTGGGCCTATGAGCACATAGTTTATGTGCACTAGTGGGTATGCCCCAAGAAGATGCATTTCTTCTAAGATTGGTTCGAGTGGGGTATAGGCGATGGGTGCCCATGATTGGAGAGTGTCGATCAGACAGGCTACACATGATGTAGCATATTACAGGCATCTATAGGAGGGGATGTCCAGGGTAGACATCATATGGAGACCATATGTGGGTTATCCCTCAAACAAATAGATGCGTGATGAGCTAGATGGCCTTCAACTGCTAAGATGGATAGAGGTACGTCATGCCAGGGGAGCATGAGATGATCCTAGTTGACAGGGTTAGGTGACAGTTTGGGATGCTACAGGACATACCTCCACCCTTTCCATAGTATAAGAGAGATGACATGGAGAGGCCATTTCCTCTACCACACCAACATTGCCACAGGCGGGGAGGAGAAGGTGGTAGACCGGAAGATCGATGATGTTGGAGTGATAGATAGATATAGACAGTGGTGGGTAGCTCATTTATGAGCAGTACCACCCAAACCTAAGAAGCCAAATTTAGCCACTATCACGGTGCAGAGAGACACCCTACAGGGGCAGGTGGCAACTCTAATTACCTAGTTAGGGATGGTGCAGGGGTAGTTAGCTTGATTCGAGAGGTGGAAGTATTTGAGTTACATTAATAGGTGGCCAATCTTCAGGCTAGATGGCCCAGGTGGAGATGGGGATGGTGATGATGGTTAGGTGGCTGCCCTATAGGCATAGGTTACAGGGGTGTAGGGCGATTAGCCATGGCACAGTGAAAATTCGAGATATTACGAGACATAATTCTGACAGCACGGGTGTGAGGCCGATAGGGCCACCACATACCATTCCCATATCTAGGTTACGGATGCCCTAGGTGAGGCCAGATACTACCAAGATCAATTGACGGTGGTCGAGATAGATTTTCTATCCTATGGAGAGTACAGGGCACAACAGGCCTCGAGTGAGAGGACTAGATCCTAGACTCACAATATAAAGAGTACAGGGGGCCATTGAGCTCTGAGAGAGGATCAAGGAGAGGCCACCAGCTCAAAGGGACCAGCTCCAAGTGATGTGCCAATAGGGGGTGGTGAGATGATACCAGGTCGGTAAACAAGAGCCGAGGAGGAGACCAGAGAGACTGACATGGAGGATGTTTGACAGGAGATGAGGCTTGATGCTAATTCCTATATTTTGATGTATTGTATCCATTTTTTTGATATATAACAGACTGCGGATGAAGATGGTGAGGGTGTACTAGAGTTTTGTATAATTTGATCATATACCAGCTTGCGCACTGAAGATGGTGAGGTTATATATGAGATTTTGAGAGAGCTGGATTATATACACCGGTGCATGTCGAAGACATTTGTGATTATGTATATAGATACACATGTGTGGATATTGTATTTATATAGATGATGATGATTATGGGCATTATGTGTTTGTGTTGATAACATTTTATTATTATGCATAGATGGAATTATGGTAGGTGTGTTAGGCATGGATTGAGTCAGGTCATGAATTTAGGCATGATGGAGTCAGGTTGTGGTTTTAGGCATGGATTGAGTTAGGTTTTGGTTTAGGCATGGATTGAGTCAGGTCATGGATTTAGGCATGGATTGAGTTAGGTCATGGTTTTAGGCATGATGGAGTCAGGTCATGGTTTTAGGCATGGATTGAGTTAGGTTTTGGTTTAGGCATGGATTGAGTCAAGTTGTGGAGGTTGTAATTCACTAATTTTTTTCAATGAATGATGATATGGGTCATGTTTAAGATGTTTTATAAGACATGCATGATGTTCGTAAAGAAATGGTAATCAAAATAAATGTATGTTTTGATTATGAGAAAAATGTGAAGCAATTTGTCGTTTGTTTGATTTAATTTTCAATTTTGATATATAAAAAGGAAACTAAGTTGGGTAGAATGTGATTTAGGAAAAGAAAGATGAAATGGTAAGGGTAAAGAGTGACCGAGCTAACCTCCAAGGGCCCCATGCCCATGGAGTGCTACCTACATAGTCCTAGAGAAAAGGGACCTCGTGCCAATGCGGTTCTACCATAAGCTAGGGAAGAATATGAGGAGGTGTGAGAATGAGTTGGTAGGTTTTAGGCATGGTTTGGGTTTAGGTCTGTTAGGGTGTGGGTGAGTTGTGGGAAATTTGGTATAGGTGATTTTTATTGTGGTAGAAGAATAAGATTACTTGAAAGGTAAGCGTCGAGGACCTAGTCCCGTACAAGGTAATCAATGCGTAGTAAAGAAGGTTAAAATATAAGAGGGGGAAAGAAAGACACCTGATTGGTGAGGATCATAACTGGTGGACCATACCGTAGGTAGGCTAGGGAACATAAGACCCTAAAGAATTTACATGAGTGATTATCCTAAAGGTGAATAATAGTCACATGATCACCAAATGTCACAGCTCCAAGAGGTCCCTTGAGGTAGTAGGAAATGGGAGTGCAAATGGTGAGAGGGATGAAAGGTGGTTAATTTTTATATGGTACGAGGTAACATGCCTTTGTAGCAAGAGATCCAAGGTCATAATGAGACAGTCCATGACTAAAAGGTTATTTGTTTTAACTGATGATTGAGATAGATTGATCGATGCGGGAATTCTATATGGGATGAAGAAATTAAATCCTTGAGGTCTTTGTGAGGCTGATCAATTTAGGAAGCTTCATATTCTCTCTTTCTCTCTCTCTCTCTTTTTGAAAGAGATTTATATAGCTGTCCTTCGAGGGAGCAATCTATTTATATATGTGATTGGAGAGAGAAAGATGTCCTTTTGAGGGAGTCATCTTTTTTTTTTGACGTGTGACTCAAAGATTTGGATCCCATGTGAGGGCCTTTAAGTCATGGAAAAGACTAAGGTGAAGAATAAGATTCTTGTTCAAAAATTAGGGTGAAATGACCAAGTTATCTCATCTAAAAATAGACGAAAAGTATCCATGATAATCATGCTATGTGTAGTGCCGTGGTACACATATTTAAGAAGGAGAAAAAGTGACGAGTAAGCACATGATTCTGATTTAATCATTAGTGATGGCGTAGGAAGTGGATAGCGCTCAAGGGATGAGCATGGAAAGACGTAAACAAGTGAGGTGGGCCTAAAAGTCAATAGTAGAATGGTCTAAGATGTAAGGAATTAAGGGGCTCAGGTTCAAGTTTACCATTGAGTGAAGATAAATGATAAGCACCTGATCCATAAGTATGGGTCACGATGTATGGTCCAAGCCAATTAGGAGCAAATTTTCCCCGTTTGCTTTTTTCTGCTTTAGTTACATGTTGATTTTCTTTCAGGACAAGGTCACCAACTCAGAAGGTTTGTTCATGGACATGTTTGTCATAGGCACATTTGATACGTTTTTGGTAAACTTAAAGGTGGTCAAGAGCGTTAAGACAACGTTTTTCTAATAACTCAATTTGTGCTAAACGGTCCCAATGAAAGTCATCATCATTGAGCATGTCATGGAGAGAAATTTGGAGTGAGGGAATCTAGACTTTGAGAGGTAGAACAACCTCTATACCATAGACCAGAGAAAAGGGTGTGTCAACAGTGGAAATACAAATACTAGTGCAGTATGCCCACAGGGTGAAAGGAATGTGCGTATGTATGCCGGTCCTTCGTAGTATAATTAACAAACTTCATGAGAATTTTATTCAAAGGTTATGTTGGTGGATTCGGTTTTGCCGTTGGTCTTGGGTAATAAGGCGACGAGAAAATTAGTTGAATGCCAAACGCATCAAAATGTTTTATTTTGAAATGTTTTCCATTATTAGTGATGAGGCAATGAGGAAGACCAAAGTGAAAAATGATGTGATGATTGATGAACTCAAATATTTTCTTAGCTTTCATGGAGATAAGTGGTTGGCTTCAAACCATTTTGTGTAGTATTCATAGTGGTGATGATCCATTGATGGCATTAGGAAGAATGGGGATTGATCTCTCTGACAATATCTAAACCCCATTGAGGAAGGGCCAAAGGTCACGGGTGACTGTAAGGCATATTTGGGTGTATGATGAAGGTTTTCATGTTGTTGGCATTTTACACAACATTTGACATAGTTACAATAATCATAGTTGAGGGTCACCAAGAATATCCTAGGTGAAGAATATGCTTAAGCAATAGCAAGGCCACTAAAGTGACCTCCACATATGCCATCATGAACTTCCTTGATGGTATAAGGAATTTCAAAACTCGTGAGGCATCGTAAGATAATACCATCAAAGTTGTGTTTATAGAGGAGGCCCCCATGATGACAAAATGAGAGACCTTTATAAGAAAAGTGTGTTGTCCATTATGAGTGAGGTCGGGAGGTAAGACGGAGAGAAATATAGTCGTATTGGTTATACCAAAGTTAACTCAGTCGGGGTCAGCGGTTTAGATAGATTAAATGTCATGAGGTAAATAAGAGGGTGATTGGAGTCATTGTATGGTGACAAAGATTTTAGAATCGGCGGAAAAGTGGGTATTTGAGAAGCCAAGTAGGCCATGGTATCTGCAAATTTGTTGGTTGAATGTGGGATGGTTTGAAGGGCATAGCGGTCGAAGGTGGTCAAAAGTATGTCTATGTGATGTTTGTAATTTTTAAGTGTCTCATTACAAAATTGGTATATACCATTGACTTGGTTTATGACCAATTGGGAATCACCAAAGATGTTGATGGATTTGACATCCAAGGCATAGGCAACTTGGAGACCTAATACGAGCGCTTCATATTCAAAAATATTGTTTGTACGATCAAAATCTAGTTTGAAAGACAAAGGCATGGGTTCACCATCAAGATGAATGAGGATAACACCAGCCCCACCCCATGCTGACACTTGGAACCATCAAAGAAGAGTGTTTGGTAAGTGGGTTGTCCCGAGGAAAGGGTAGCAATTGACTCATTTGGAAAGTCAAAATTAGAGGGTTTATCCCCGAAAATAGGTGCGTCGGCCAATTGTTCGGTGATAGCTTGGCCCTTCATGGACTTTTGATGAATGAATTTGAGGTCGAGGTTAGTTAGAAGCATAATCCAGTGTGTTGCACGTTGGTTTTGTAAGGTTTGGCATACACTTGTTGGTCACAACATAGGTTTTGTGGTTGAGTAGGTAATGGTGGAGTTTTGTGGCAATGAAAACTAAGGCTAAGAATTTTTTTTTGGATGGGTGTACCGGGTTTTTAGTCGGAAAAAGTATGGCTTATGTAATAAACTACTGCTCTCCGTGTTGTTCATCACAATGAGCGAGCATGGACCCCAAGGAGTGGTTAGTAGCTGAGATGTATATAGAAGGGTTGTTTTTATTTAGGTGGAATGAGCATGGGTGGTTAAAGAAGGTATTGTTTAAAGGCCTTAAAAGCTTTGTGGTAGCCATCATCCCATTTAAAGGAGACATCCTTCTTGAGAAGATGATGAAATGGTTGACACCGATTAGACAATTGTGAAATGAAACATCGAATAGACTACAACTTACCTTGTAGGCTCTGAGAGTTGCCTAAGGTTGGTGGGTGGAGGCATTTCAAGAATGGCCTTGACTTTAGCAGGGTCAAATTCTATACCATGTAAGGAAACGATAAATCCCAGGAGCTTTCCTGAGAGAACCGTGAAGACACACTTCTTGGGTTGAAGGTAGACGTAATATTTAATAAGGTAGTCAAATATGGTTTTTAGGACGGCGAGGTGCTCAGAGCAGTGTTTAGATTTGGCCAAGAGATCATCCACGTAATATTCCAATATACGATGCATGATGTCATGGAAGATATAATTCATATCCCACGATATGTGGCACCAGCATTTTAAGGCCAAAAGGCATGACTCGATAGCGAAAGGTTCCCGAGGGTGATGAATGTGGTTTTGTGCTGATCTGTGGTGCAAGCAAGATTTGGTTATAACATGAGAAGCCATCCATGAGTGATAGCATCTCGTGACCAGCGATGAAGGTCAACCACCTAGTCAATACCACGTAGAGGAAATTTTTCTTTTAGGAAAGATAGATTGAGGTCATGAAAATCTATGCAAATGGGAGTCCCCTATCACCTTAGTGATAGGGATAATGTTAAAAATACAACAAGGATAATCAATGGGTAAGATGAAGGAAATGGAAAGAAGGTGTTGAAGTTCTTCTTTCACAAGAAGGGAAATATGAGGGTGCATTTTCCTCAGCTTTTGTTTGATGGGTTTCGCATTGGGAATGGTTATGATATTGTGGACCACTATGGTGGGGTCAATACTGGGCATGTCTATGTAAGACCAAGCAAAAACATGGTTATGATCTCTGAGAAAAGAAGTGATGGCTTCTTGTTCAGCAACATCTAAATATTGACTGATCTTTAGGATGTGTAGGTCGTTCTGAGTATGAATGTTTATTTCGATAGTCAATTCATTCAACATGGTTAATGTCTCAGATGGTAGCGACTAATGAATATATGAGTCTTTTGCACCAAGGTAGGTGAGTATAGATTCATCATCCTAACATTGAACGATGTTAATCGAAGGTTTATCATCGTCAATCATTTCAAGGTACAAGAAGGGAAGAGAGAAGGGAGCCTCACCCTCACATTGATAAGTCAGAGGCCCTAAGGAGATGGTGTTTATGAAAAAAAAAGGTAGGAGGGATGGATTCAGGATCCATAAACTCCGTCGGTGAAGATGGTGATGGTGGTGACGAAGGTAAAAAGGGTGATGTCTTCAATGAGCTCAATGCGGGCCTTTTTGGTAGGTGGTTCAGCAAAGCTGATACCACTATGGTCATTATTCTTGCGAGTAGTACATGGAATAATAGTATGGTGGCCTTGCTCATAAAATCCAAAACCAAAACCCTTCCACGCACATTGGTGCAAGAAGGTGTGACGAAACGGTGATTGGTGAGTGACTGGAGATTAGTGGAAAATGGGTGAATTTTTTATGGTGATTTAGGTGTGTAATTTGTAGTATCAAGTCCCCCATAGGTGAGATTGGTACGAAGGTGGGGAGGACCATAAAGGAGGTGTTCTCCTATACAATGATCATAACAAGGGTGTTAGTGAAGACTTGTCTATTCTTGTGGAGTAAGGAATGTGTTGACACTATATAGGTGATACTCCCCCGAGTAAGGCATTGAAAAATGCCTTCCAAGGATCGGTAGTTGATATGTGGGTAGCTGGAATGAATTATATGTCAAAGGTCGAGTTGAGGTGGAGCTAATGAATGGGGAGGCTTACGGTTTGGTTGTGGAGGTTGTGGCGGTGGTAGGAATGGAGGAGATGTGTGTGGTTGAAGTAGCGGTTGACCGGTGAGTAAAGGTGGAAGTGAGGAGGCAATGGTTGTGGAGGTAGATTATTTAATGGGTATAAGCATGCCATTGGGTCGGTAAAGCATGTTACAAGTTTTGAAAGTTGATGGGTCAACGGAATGGTATAGGTATGTCCTTCATGCTCAAACTTTACACAACGATGCAAAGTGGAAGGAACACAACCCATGACATGAATCTAGGGTCTGCCAAGTAACATGTTATATTGAAATCCCCCTCTAAGACATAAAATAATCCTAAAATAGTTCAAGGGCACACACGAACATGGAGGATGATAGTGCCAAGTGTAGAGGTGATAGTGTCATTGAATGAACGCAACATGACAAGATGTTTATGCATGTAATTATCAGGTATGCACATTTGGGTGAATGCATGGGAGGAGATGATATTAATGCTAGTGCCCCCATCGATCATAACACATCATACATGTATATCATTGATGTGGACAAAGATGAAGAGAGCTAGATCTAGGTCATTTGTTTGGTGTGGTGCGATCTCTTCATCTAAGAAGCTAAGGGAGGCTACTTGATGAGTAGGTGGAGGTGTAGATGACGGGGTAATTTGGTGAGAGAGGCTACATGATGGGGTGTGATAATGGAGGCTACAGGTGTAGGGTCATTGGGTAAAACCTTAATAGATTGTAAAACCTCCATGAGAGCTTGACGATGGGATTTCGAGGTTTGGATGAGGTCATATAAGGACATTTTGAGGGGGGATTGGTGTAGTTGTTTGAGCATCACACGGTGTGTGACCCCATTAGAAATAGGATATGTGGGGCCGCGGATAGTGATTTTAGGTGTGGGTGCAGATGGTATGTTGGGTATAGGATTGGTTGGTGAGTCAGTTGCCTTTTCCTTGCCTTTTTCCTTCTGAGCACGGGTAGCAACGTGGATCATGTTGATCTAAGGTGGGGAGGTAGGTGAGGTAGGTGAGCCATGAAAGGTATAGTGACATGAAGGGCAAAAGCCTAGTGGTGGGAAGGAACTTTGTGAGATGAGATGGGCACATTGAAATTTGGGTGGAGGTTTGGTGAGGTTGTTGATGTAAACCATGTTAATTTCAAACCTTGGGGGTGGCTCTAAGAGTTGTGGAGGTCTCAATCACTGAGTGGGCAATGAAGGAAAAATCTGGGAATAGGTGTTGGTGAAATGGGGTCTTCATCGAGAAGGTCATCATCGTCAAAGTTTTCTTTGGGAGGGCACAACTGGATAAGAACATTTTTCAAAGCCTTGCAGTTATCTACATTGTTCCTGGCACACAATGGTAGGCACAAATTTTGGTGTCGTCAAACCCCTGTAGGTTGGGTTTGAGAGGGTCATAAGGTATGAGATGTGGTAATGTGATGATAGAAGTTTCAAAGAGGTTGGTTAAAATTTTGGCATAGGATCCTGCTAGTGGATCACAATAGGAAGTGAAATTTAGTTTGGGTGTAGGCACAAAGGACTGTAGAGGAATGATCTTTGCACAAGGGGGAGTAGGTCGAGCTATGGTTTTAGGCGTTAGTCGTGTTTTTTTGGGTATGGGTATGGTAGATGAACTAGAAGGAGAGTGTATGATTGTTTTGACTACCTTATTGGAGGGAAGGGGATTTTTTCCTTAGGTTGTACCTTCTTGGGTAAAGGTGATATGGGAACACAAGATCTAGAGGGAAAGGCGGATGGTGGAAGAGGGCATGTTACCCATGGGGATAACAGAGCTTCGTGAAGGTAGATGGTGTAGGTCATGCCAGAGGTGTGAGGGAAAGAGACTGAAGTGTCGTGGGTAGTGAAGGGGTGATCGATGGTATTAGAGGTATGGGTGGTAAAGATGTTGCAGATGTGGGTGGAAGTCATGGTGGGTGCTTGGGTATGTTTGAGGTTTGCAATGGTGGAATGGGCTGTTGTGTTTTTAGTTTACTAGTGGGTGGAGGTTTCTTAACCATGTTAGAAGGGTGAGGTCCTAAGATAGACAAAGAGGGTGAAGGTGATGAAGGTGTGATCGGTGAGGTTGGAGTATGAGATTTATGGGTTGGCTCTTCTATTTGGGTGTCAAAGTAGGTTTGGTATTGGCCTTGGAGGATGTAGCTAAATCTAATTTGATGGGTGGATGAGTAAGGCTAGTGGTTGGGATGACCCCTAAGGTAGTGTTGGGTTTAGGTGAAGAAGATGATGTAAGTGTAGGCTTGGGTGTAGATGCACGTTGGGTTATGGGTAGGGGTGTGGTTTGAGCCATGAGGGGTATCGTGGAAGAATTTGTGATAGAGGTGGTTGTGCTTGGTTCAATTGGCTAAAATATTTTTGGGTAGATAGTGGAAGTGTCAGTAAGTGACATCTGCATTTACGTTGAGATAGGAAGCAGAAGATGCCCCCAAAGTAAGGCTCTATCCACATAATCTAAGTGATCAGCTAAGCATGAGAACGAAATGGCTGTAGGTGAGGTTGATGAGGACCTAATGGAAATTCTCGTAAAATTTTTCTTAGAGATGGGGAATTTGCTAGCTTCGGCTTCCATGGGTAAGAGAGCCAAAAGTAAGTCTACATGATCTTGGGTAGCTGATGGAGAATGATCACCTAGAGGCAAAGGTATTTCTACTAGATCCTTGATAGGTGGAGGAGTAAATGTTTGCTCCTCTGTGGAAGGAAGAGATAAACACATATCCTCCTTGGACTGAAGAAGTATTGTGGGTGACGGTTCCAAAGGTGAAATAGTTTTGATATTAACGAAGGCTCCTCCACAGGTGAGGAAGGAGGTGAAAGGTGTTCCTCTATGGGTGGAGGAAGAGGTGAGGTGGATTCAAGTGTAGGCGGAGGACTTCGGGCTAGGATTTAATCGATGGAAGGAATATGAGGTAATTGGGTATCGGTGGGTGTATCGCTGAAAATAGCATGGACCAGCAGTATGACTATCATGAGTTGAGGTCTCTCCAGTTTGATCAAAAGAAGGGGCATGATTAGGAAAAGGTTTCTTGAAGATATGTAGGTTTTGATTGGCAGGTGCGTTAGGATTATCCAAGGTTAGCTCACCTTTCTCAAGCATTTCTTGGACAATGTTTTTGAAAGTGATGCAATTGTCGTCACTATGACCCTTTACTTGATGATAATTATAGAAATTGTGCTCTTTATACCATGTGGGTGTGGGGCGAGCAGGGTCAAAACCGGTGTGTGGTTTCATGGGAGGAAGGGTGATGGCCCCAGATTTGATGAGCTTCTCTAAGATAGAAGAATAAGGTTCCCTAATTGGGGTATACTTCTATTGTTCTGTCTAAATTGAAAAGTCTGAATGGGTGAGAGATTAGATGAGGGGCTAGCCTGATTTGATGGATGAGCTAGGCTAGCTTTGAGTACCACTGCGTTAGTGGTCCCCTTGGCCTTTGAATAATTGTTCTGTGGTTTTGAAGAAGAAGAGGTATCATTTGACTTGAATTCCAAGTTCTTATTGCGTAATTAGATTTTCTTCTCTTCAATGGCCTCGAATCTCAAGCTTTTGTGCCATGGTGAATGCTTTGTCAAAGGTTTGGAAGGTTTAGACTGTAGAGTTGGTGAGATATGCCTAGCACAAGCCTACGTGAAGAGTTTGATGAGTTTGGTTTGCAGTAGTTGGAATGTGAGTTGATTGATCAAGCTACACCAATGAGAAACAAAATCATGCGATGGATTCATCATCATCGATGCATAGAGTAGAGGTCACCATGGTAACCTTATTAACAATATTAATGGAGAAATGATCCAAGAAGGCTTGGGCTACCTGATTAAATGAGAATATAGAGTGTCTAGGTAACCCACTATACCAATCTAACACGGGTCCAGTCAGAGACATGGGAAAGGTCCTCAGGAGCAAAGCATCATCATGGGTAATCAGATAACACCCATGTTTGAAAGACTACAAATGTTGTTATGGGTCTTCTTTTCTATTGAAACGATTGAATTTAGGCATTTCCCAATGTAAGGGATATGGATGGATAGGAATGGATGGGTGTATAGGCTCATTACAAATCTCATCATAGGTGAGAGTGTTGCGGGAGCCAGAAACCGATGCCTCCAATGTTTGCATCTTGTCCATCATTAACTTAATTAGGTCGTTGGTAGGTTGTGATGGATGGGTAACTCCTATAGCATAAGAGGGTTGGTGTTGGGCATATAATGGGGGTGGCATTCCAGTATATGGTGTTGCTTTGTATAAGTAGATTGAGAAGAAGGTAGTGAAATAGGGGGTACATACTGTTATCCAAAATGTGCCCCTTGCTCATTTTGTGGCTAACTCCTCTCATTCTTCCCTCTCTTGTGCCTCAATCACAAAATTTTGCTTTCATGCACTCAAAACCTTCTAGAAATGGCACCATTGGATAGAGTTCTTTCTCAAATTTCCAGAAAGGTAAAGTTTTCCTCCTAACTCCATGTATTTTTCAAGTTATGGCTCGGGAGTTTTTGTGGGAAATTTTTCCCTGAAAGGCCCGCAGCCAATGAGAACGCGCCATGTGTCCAAGAAAGTTACGGGGTCGAGAGGAGAACTTGGTTTTTTACCAAGTGTTTTGGCAAAGGTTTCAAAAGGAAATATTTTTCCCCGTAGGCCCGCCGATAAATCGGGGGCTGCCACGTGTCCAGGGGGAAGATTTTGAAAATTTGGCTAAGTGTTGGCACAAGAAATTTTTTTGAAGAATGGCCCCGTGGCTGATAAAAACATGACAGATGTCCTAGGAACTGGAAGTTCACAAACATGGGGAAAGGTTTGAAATTTTTCTAAGTGTTTCACCAAATTTCAATGGAGGATTTTTGGACCCATTTCCCCGAGCTGAATCACAATGCGACACATGTCACCAGAGCTCAGACCGGTGGGCGTGAGGAAGAATTAGATTTTTGGGCAAAATGTTTTGCCGAAAGTCCAAAGGATGAGTTTTTGGCCCGCTGCCTCCATCAGCCAATCATATGAGGACATGTGTCCTAGAGTGGTGGAGCATGGGGAGAATTCGGAATTTTTTCCCAAGGAGGAAATAAAAGAAAATTCAAAGGGAAAGCCCGCCCCCTTATTGCGCACCCAATCATTTGCTGCCACATGTCCCAGCTCGTCGGCCCGGCGGGAAAATTTTGGAAAATTTTCCAAAGGCTAAAACAAAGAAAAATGGAGCAGGCGGGGCCCGCACCCAATGAAAACTTGCCACGTGGTACCTAGACTTGTGGAGCATGGGAAAATTTTGGAAATTTTTCCAAATGACCAAAAAGGTAAAAATTCAAAAAAATTCCCACCGACCCGATTTGGCCCTGTTTTGCCCTAAAACTTCAAATCGCCATATCTTTCGATCCAGAGCTCGGTTTTTCACGTTCTTTATATCAATGGAAAGTTGGTGAAATTATCTATAATATTATGGGGTTATTTTTGCATTTTGGTGGAGTCTAGAGAGAAAAAAATTAAAAAACACTTCTGGCACGTGGTCATGAATAGAAATGACATTTCAACCACCGATTTTAATGAAGAATGGCTCGCATTCTCTCCCAGCATGGTTAAAAATGTCAGGGAATGGGTCTGTCAGGGCACCCATGTTGTTTTGATGGCATTTTGGTCAATGGTTGAACCCCTTGCACTTTTTCCCGTGTTTCTCTCTCCTGGGGTCGTGGTTTGCACTGTAAAAACCAGAATGAGTTCATTTTGCAAAGGAGAGACACTTTTTCAGCTCTGCAACTTCCTTTTTCTTCCTCTTTGTAGAATTTGTGAAGAAATTTTACCTTTCCATGTAATGCAGCACCTTTTCTTGCCTCTAGATCACTGTAATGTACTGTATTGGATCTGAGATGTTGATATATGTTCTGTGATTAAAATCCCTCAATCCTTTCATATATCTATCATTGCTTTCTTGATCTTTCATTACATTTTGAGCATTTGTGCATGTTTTGTGTTGTGTTTCCTTGTGGATTGTGTATTTCATGTAGCATTAGGTGTCTACAACTCCTTTGGTGCATCACCTATTAGCATTAGTTCTTTCTTTTTGCATTCTCTATCTCTGTCTCCTTGGAATTTAGAGTAGATTTAGGAGTTTAAACCTCTGCAATTGTACAAGTGAATTAGCTGATCAGAGGAGTTGAGGAACCAGCCTCTAATCTGGAGATTCCTCTTCCATTTTACAAGTCCCACACTTGGGAAGAGGATTCAATGTTGTGCAATCACACTGGATGCTTAGAATGATCAAACTAGAAATCTGATCAACATCTAGGGGGTGCTGCTGATTTACAACAATAGTTTTGGCACGCCCGGTGGGACCTTAGAGGTCTTCCACTTTATCTTTGACAGGTTGGTGTGTTCCTGTTAAAGATTCAGCCTTTTGGAGGCACTTTCAAAAGCACATCTGGCGACTCCATCTAGTAAACAACTCATTCTCTAAGTTGTAGACCTGTTTTCCATTCATTTCCATCCATTCTTCTTTCCATCATTTTCATTCTTTTCCATTCCATGAAGTTGTGCAATCATGACTTCATTTCCATCATGGAATTCACATTTACAATAGCAGTATATCACACCTCCAACATGTTTTACAAATCCTCCAAATTAGCATTTTGATCAAATTCAAAATCAGCATGTCTACCCATATGAGCAGTAGTGCCAAAGTCAGTTTGGATATGAAGCATATCAAGCACAAGGGTATGCTTTGGTTGTGAGGGCGATCAAGAAGAAAATACAGATCTTTTGGAACAAATCCAAAAGATGGAGGTAAACATGGTGCAATCCAAGGCTTAAGCACAAATGAAAGCATTTAGAATCGGTTGTAGAGCACCTTGTCCATGGGTGGGACATTTTCCAAGGTATTACAACCCTCAAGAGAAGCTAGACTTCATGATTACAACACTACCATTTCTTGCAAAGTGGACTGAAGGAATAAAGGTGTATGAGAGGAGTATTCAACAACCTTGTCAACAAGTAAGCACACCATCTCATGCCTTTTCTCTCCCTCTTTCCCAATCTGTTTTATCTCAGCAGTGTCAAGTTTTAAACTCTCCATCTGCTGTCCCAAGTGTTGAATCCATTTCTCCATTCCCTAGTCTTCCACCCATCTCAATTCTTTTTCTGTCTTTTTCCCTTCCAAACAGCTATTACCTCCAAATAAACAAGAGTTCCTACCTCCACCACCACAAAAAATTGCAAAATCAATTGAGTTACAATCCACTTCTCCTCTTGCATTCCCAAATCCATGTTGGGAGGATAAAAATCAGAATGCCAATCAAGGAAAACAGCAGCAGAAAGAAGAGCCAAACAAGGATGAAGAAATTCAAAGTCTGAAGAGTTGGGCTCTTAAATTTGGGATTACAAAAATCCCCTTGATGGTGAAACCAATAGAGGATGTTGAAGTTGGAGAACAAGTGGAAAACAAGGCTGATTTTATAACAGCAGTGAAGCGAGAAAAATAGCAGTTTGTTGGTGATGAGTTGGGTGTCCATGTTGGCACTTTGCCCAAAGAAAATGCTGATCCAGTTTGCACTGCAAAATCAGCCATTGAGAAGGAAGGAAAACCATCTCAAAACCCCATCTTTGAGGAGAAAATGGATGAGGTCTAGTCAGTTTTACAACAGATATAAGAAGGAAGCATTATTGATACGTTTTTTCTTTCATTTGAAGGGTTTTATTTGATTGATGAAGCCCTTATGGAGGTGAACAAAACAGGTCCAAATTGTGAGCAAAAGGCACAAGAAATTTCATGCTTCTCTCCCACTTCATCTCTCCAACAATATGATATTTGGGATGAGTTTGGATTGACAAGTTTCATGTTTGAAAATGAAGTTATATAGGGTGAAGAAAATGTAGATTTGGAGGCCACCATACAAGAGGGAGAGACTTTCTTTGTAGCAAGACATTCAAGAGTTTGATTTGCCATCAGACTTAGAAGAATGTTTAGATGAAGAGCTAGCTGAAATTACCATGTTTCCTTCTTCACCATTCATTCTCCAACAACAAGAACTTGCTACCATGGACAAAAGAGTTCAAGGACAACAACCTACAGTTTGCAACATGCCTCTTGAATCAAAGCTGGAAGAATTTGATCTTCCAAAAGCTACAATGGAGGAGCTCCAAAGCCAACAATGTATTGTAGCAAGTAACAACAATGCAAAAGCAACTTCATTGGATGTTGCAATCAATAATGAGGAGTTACACGCTATAAAAGAGTTCCATGTTGCCATGAAGGAAGAGAAAGGGTAGAAAAGTCCTACCATTGCTTCCACATCACCCATCCAAGAAGGTCTACAAGAAGACTCCATTTTTGGAGTTAAAAATAAGAGCTATGGGCATATCAAATGGATCATGCCTTGCCCAATAAGGTATTTGAATTCATTGGAGTCAAAGGAGAAGTCACAACCAGTCATGCTTGCTTCTAAGCATGAGGGTGAGCTACCAAGTACCAAGGATCAGCTGTCATACCTCTTCAATCCAAATGCAGAGCAACTAAAAGAGGTATTGGATTTGTTTTCAGTTGACACCTTGATGATTTGGGTAGAAGACCAACTTCTTGTTGATTTTCCACTCATCCAATCAGCCATGTTCAGTGCCAAATCAGTTGCATGGTTGCAACTTTTGAGAAAGGGAAGCTATTTCTCCCAACTAGTTGCAGGGTTTGTTTAGCCCACTTTTGCTTCCAGTTAGAGTAGGATAGGTAGTTTTGCTTTCAGTAAAAGAAGTGCTTGTGCACACTCTACATGTTCCATTTTGGAGCATGTATGACCTTTAGTTTTGTACATAGTTTTTGTGGTGCTGGTTTTGCTCTTGCAGTCCATTTCAATGGGTTTCCAAGTGGCTCAGAGAGGAGGTTTTCAAAGTTTAGATCAATTTGCAGGCTACAACTCATGACTCCATGCCCAATGGATGCTTCAGGCAACTGGTAACTTCATCCAGCAGGCAGATGACCCCTCTGAGTCACCAAAATTGTTATCCAAAATGTGCCCCTACTCATTTTGTGGCTAACTCCTCTCATTCTTCCCTCTCTTGTGCCTCAGTCACAAAATTTTGCTTTCAGGCACTCAAAACCTTCTAGAAATGGCACCATTGGATAGAGCTCTTTCTCAGCTTTCCAGAAAGGTAAAGTTTTCCTCCTAACTCCATGTATTTTTCAAGTTATGGCTCGGTGGAGTTTTTGTGGGAAATTTTCCCTGAAAGGCCCATAGCCAATGAGAACACACCACGTGTCCAAGAAAGTGGCCGGGGTCGGAGGAGAACTTGGTTTTTACCAAGTGTTTTGGTGAAGGTTTCAAAAGGAAATATTTTTCCCGCAGCCCGCTGACAAATCAGGGGTTGCCATGTGTCCAAGGGGAAGATTTTGAAAATTTGGCTAAGTGTTGGCACAAGAAAAATTTTTGAAGGATGGCCCCGTGGCCAATAAAAACATGACACGTGTCCTAGGGAGCCGGAAGTTCGCAGCACGGGGGGAAGGTTTGAAATTTTGCTAAGTGTTTCGCCAAATTTCAATGGAGGATTTTTGGACCCATTTCCCCGAGCCGAATCACAATGCGACACATGTCACCAGAGCTCGAACTGTGGGGTGCGAGGAAGAATTAGATTTTTGGGCAAAATGTTTTGCCGAAAGTCCAAAGGATGAGTTTTTGGCCCACTGCCTCCGTCAGCCAATCATATGAGGACACGTGTCCTGGAGTGGCGGAGCATGGGGAGAATTTGGAATTTTTTCCCAAGGAGGAAATAAAAGAAAATTCAAAGGGAAAGCCCGCCTTTATCGCACCCAAACTGCCACGTGTCCTAAATCGGCCTGTCGCGGGAAAATTTTGGAAAATTTTCCAAAGGCTAAAACAAAGAAAAATGGAGCAGGAGGGGCCCGCACCCAATGAAAACTTGCCACGTGGCACCTAGACTTGTGGAGCATGGGAAAATTTTGGAAAATTTTCCAAATGACCAAAAAGGTAAAAATTCAAAAAAAATTCCCACCGACCCGATTTGGCCCTGTTTTGCCCTAAAACTTCAAATCACCATATCTTTCAATCCAGAGCTCGGTTTTTCATGTTATTTATATCAATGGAAATCTGGTGAAATTATCTACAAGATTCCGTGGGTTATTTTTGATTTTGGTGGAGTTTGGAGAGAGAAAATCAAAAAACACTTCTGGCACATGGTCATGAATAGAAATGACGTTTCAACCACCGATTTTTATGAAGAATGGCTCGCATTCTCTCCCAGAATGGTTAAAAATGTCAGGGAATGGGTCTGTTAGGGCACCCATGCTGTTTTGATGGAATTTTGGTCAATGGTTGAACCCCTTGCACTTTTTCCCGTGTTTCTCTCTCCTGGGGTCGTGGTTTGCACTGTAAAAGCCATTTTGCAAAGGAGAGACACTTTTTCAGCTCTGCAACTTCCTTTTTCTTCCTTGGCAGAATTTGTGAAGAAATTTTACCTTTCCATGTAATGCAACACCTTTTCTTACCTCTGGATCACCGTAATGTACTGTATTGGATCTGAGATGTTGATATATGTTATGTGATTAAAATCCCTCAATCCTTTCATATATCTATCATTGCTTTCTTGATCTTTCATTACATTTTGAGCATTTGTGCATGTTTTGTGTTGTGTTTCCTTGTGGATTGTGTATTTCATGCAGCATCAGGTGTCTACAACTCCTTTGGTGCATCACCTATTAGCATTAGTTCTTTCTTTTTGCATTCTCTATCTCTGTCTCCTTGGAATTTAGAGTAGATTTAGGAGTTTAAACCTCTACAATTGTACAAGTGAATTAGCTGATCAGAGGAGTTGAGGAACCAGCCTCTAATCTGGATATTCCTCTTCCATTTTACAAGTCCCACACTTGGGAAGAGGATTCAATGTTGTGCAATCACACTGGATGCTTAGAATGATCAAACTAGAAATCGATCAACATCCGTGGGGTGTCTTTGCTGATTTGCAACAACACATACCCAACGTGAATAATAGATGAAACATGAGGTCGTTGATAGTACGTATATGGAGGTGGAAGGGTCGTGGTGATCCTAGTGACAATGGGGGCTAAAGATTACATAATAGAAAGGATGACATTTTGAACAGGGGGTAGGGATCACCGACACCAGGGGTAGTAGTGTAGCTACAGGTATATGCAAGATAATAGGCATGGATGAGGTTTTGTTCTGGGTGGTTGGCAAAGGTATAGTGGATGTGGCGGGTGCAATGGATGTAGCAGACATGGTAGTCATAGTAGGTATAGGGCCTAGCTGCAAAACAACTAGGGGTAAGGTAGATGTGGGTAGCGCAGAGCTAGATGGGGCTGACGTAGGAGTGGGAACGAGAGTCGGGGGATAGATATAGGCATGTCGTATATCAACTAACCCGAGGCATCTCAAGTGGATGAGTGGGAAAGGTAAAACTACAAGGTGACAAGATTTTGGTCAAGGAGTCGTGTGAACTCCTCATCTCTGGTAGTGATAGAGATAGGTTGGATAGGTTCCATGGCTGGTGATAAAATGGAAGGTGGTGAAGGGCTAGGTGGGAGTGGTTGACAACTGGTGTGGAATATGAGGGAACTTTCTTGTCGGTGTGTTAATACCATGTGAACAGGTACTAATGTGGTAAGACTGCTTTCTATAAATGACACAAAAATATAACACATGTAGGATAAATAGGCGGTGGTAGGTGAATTGGGGTTAAAATGTCAGCTAGAAAATGACACAGGCTAATCAATGCCGGTTAGGTTAAACCAACGCCGGTCACAGGTAACCACTGCTAGTCATTGTGGAAAATGGATAGTTGGTCAAAAAATAAGGTATAAGGCCAAATTTTTAGGTATGTAAAATGCTTGATGAGACTTACCAGGTCAATGGATATGATAAGAGTGACAGAGACTCTAAATAGCTAACGAAGGGGAATAGGTGTCCTTTTTGGGTTGGTTAACAAAAAGAACAGTGAACTGACGTTGGTTGGGTAAAACCAATGACGGTCAGAGGGTAACCGACGAAGGTCGTTGGACCGACACCCGTTACTGTGAAATTGAAACAACGATGAAGAAAATGTGGTTGTGAGTTAAAATTAAATGTGGAATCAAACCTAGAATTCTGAGAATGATGAGAATAAGGTCCAGGAACACTCAGATGAAGCTAGAATACACCAATTGTGATGAGGATCATGTAAGGGGAAAATAAAAAAATTAAGAATGTGACCTCTCACCTCAAAATGTAAGCTAAGTAGAAACAATAAGAAAAATATGATCTTAATAGTGCTTTTTCTATTATGTTTGTTTAGCTTATGCTATTTAAGGACTGACTCATGAACTGTAAAATGTTTTTTTGGTGAGGATGGATTCCTATGAAGAAGGAGAGGCTTTAGGTATGTTATGGTGGGGGTGATCCATCCTTTGATGGGGTATTGGACAGAGATAACTAGCGGGGTGCCCACTGTGTCGTGATCGTGTGATCACCTACAACTTCTTCCGAGTGAGATGTTGTTTAAGAATGTGTATATATTTTAAATTTGTGATGTTTGGGTAAGACTCAGAGAGAGAAAAAGAAAGGAAGTTCTTTTCTATGATTTATTTTTCAACCATTAGCTGGGAATGAATTCCAACGTATAGGTTACCCTTAATTAATGTGAGATAATGTAGAAAAGCAGAATGAAATGAAATGATTTTTAAACCCAAATCGAAATGTGGAATTTGATGCCACAAATAGATGAACAGGAGAAAAGATGCTCTTTCACTAATGTGATACAAATGAAAGGAAGACATGTTTGTTTTAAGAACCAAAATAAATATTGCTTTTAGACAATAGAAGAGAAGAAGGTTCTCAGTGAGAAATTTTAATGTAAGAACTTTTAGAAAAGAAACAAACATATAACGTTTTAACCTAGAAATGAAAGAATGCAAAGAACCCCAAATGCATCCCACCGGGTGTGCCAAAATTTTCACTTGATTCTAGATTCGCTTTCTTTGAATTTTGACGAAACAGCTTAAGGGTAATGGGCTAGGAGGAATACCTATTAAGATGTCGGTTGTAGGTTATTACACGCATATGACTTATGGATCCATATTTGATGGTGATAGCTTCCTTTTTCTTGGAGGAACTACCTAAAATGGAAAACAATACCACCAAATAAAAGTTAAACAATATATGCAGTGGACTGCCTAGCATGTGCTAGATTCGGGAAGCATGATACTTCCTAGACGACTGTCAATCCACTATTTAAAACAACTTAATGCAAACAATAAAGGAAATCCTACTGTATTTAAAATGATTTAGGTATCTCATTTGTCTACAATAATAAAATTCATTCATAAAAGACTAAGCTATGACTAAATCAAGGTCAAAGTCTTGGTCGTGGTGAGATTCTAGGTGGTTTTGGGTATTTGGTGGAGGTTTAGGCTCGATCCGGGTTTTGGTCAAAACACAAAGAACAACGCGATCTAGTATGACCGGTGTCGGTTTAGGCTAACCGATGGCGGTTGTGGGTAACCAGCGCGTCGATATGGTCGAGGTCCAGAAATTCAATAAAACTTGGCAAGGTTATAGATTTAGTGCTAGATGAGAATTAAAGGGTAATGACAAGGTTCGTGTAGGTCCTAGATATGCACAGGAATGGTAAAAGTCTAGATATGGGTAGTTCAAGGGTGTGGATAAAGAGATGGTCAAGTTTGCATGGAGATAAAATGGTGGGGAATGGAAATGAGAATAGAAACTAACAACATAAGTAAAAGGATCTGCTAAAATGATAAGAAACCAATGCAGGTTAACAAAACTTACTTGTTTATACAAGCTTGATGTCTGATTAGCAATGGTGGGTGATCAAATGGAAGGAACTTGGTGTGATGCTAGTGCTTCCCCAGATGCTCCTGTGAAGGAAAATGGATCTGTGGTTTCTTCAGTTACTAGCTATGGATGCTCGATGTGTGTACTACTCTCGTTGGTTTTGCTTGCATGCAACTCTAGTTTTGTCACTTGCTTTCAAAAGATGTGATTATCTCTCAGAAATGTGCCAACCTTGAAATAAGGTTATTTTGGGGGTTAAATGGTAACTGATGGTGGTTCTGGCTTAATCATAAATAGTTTAGGGTAACCGACATCGATTAGGGCGAGATTTCATAGGTTTACTAAACTAGGAAGATCCCCTTGATTTTCTGGGAACTCGCTTCGTTTGCCCTACCGATTAGAATGGAATCTTCTTTGTAACATGTGGTAATATGGTTAGAGGTAATGTAGGCATTGATTTTTAGGGTTTGGGTAGTCTTAGATAGTTATGGTAATATACTAAGAATAGGTCTTAGGGTGAGGTGGCTAAGTGAGGTGGATGTGTGGGTATTATCTCAATTAGGATATTTAAATAATAAATATTGTGAGGATAATGAATTAAATTAATTAAATTAATATTAGTGTGGGATAAAAGGGGCCATGGTTAGGTGAATGTGTTCAAGGTGTTTATTTGATGAAGGACCAAAGGGGAGTGTGACCTAATTTTAGTGTCTACATTTTGCCCCTTTTTGTTGCATAGCTTGTATTGGTAAGCAACGTTGACAAAAATAAGATGTGGTTGCCCCATGTGTGGGTGAAGGTGATCCCCCTCAAACCAAGAACTGATGAGGTAATAGGAAGAATCGGTGAGTGGTTTGATAAAAGGTGAATGTGATGAAGAAGAAGGTGGGGTAATGGGTAAAAAGAAAAAAAGGTCCACTCGGGTAATCTAGGTAATGGGTTATTGTCAAAGGTAGTAATAATCAAATGCACGCACATGTATAAACTGCAGCACAATACCAAGTTGAAGAGTAAGAAAAATCTACATTGTCTAAGGTCGATAGGTTTATCCCAATAAGGTGGAAGTGAGTCTGGTATCAAAGGTATAGGATATGGTCAGGAAACATGACATAGGTTAGGTGCAGGAATGTTTAGGTATGTTCCGATACACCAAGGGTTGGGTCAGGATAAATGGTCATGGAAAGAGGCAAGGTAAGGTCAAAATGTCAATCAACACAGTAATTGATGTCACAAGGTATAGCAAACACATGGGGTCAAAGGTCACTAGCGATGGTCCAAGTCCAAGTATCTAGGTCATGGCATAGGTAGGGCCGAGGTATGGGTAAAATAACGAGTCCCTAAAAGAGGACGAGGGGAAGTAGTAAATGATAAGGTCAAGAAGATCAAGTGAAGTGTCCCAGGGAGGGATGGGTGAGGTAAAAAGGGATTCAGGTCATAAATTAGGGGTAGGGGGTAGGGAAAAAGGCTAAGTAGGGAAACCGAGGATGGTTTAAGCTAACCAATGCTGGTCAAGCTAGACCGACCATGGTAAGCTAGCACACATGACCGATGTCGGTAAAGGTGAAATCGTCACCGGTCGGAGTCGGGTAGGTTATAAAAAGAAAAATTGACGTATTTTTCAACTCATTTGTTTTTAGCAAATTAGGAAAATGACAAGAGAGAGAGAGAGAGAGAAAGTTGGAAAGTGTCCGGAAAAGCAGAAAGTTGAGTTGGCGAGCTGAATGGCAGGTGATTGGTAGTTGAGAGGCGGGTCCACAAGATCATATTGTTGGATTTGGGTGGTTGGAGGTGAGGTGACCGATTAGTGATGGTAGAGGCCAGAGAGGGATTGGGTGGGCCATCAATACAAGAACTAGACGTGCCACCACAAATGATGGCGCATGATGAGGTAAGCATCAAACCCTTTCTGTGTTTTGTGAGATAGATTAGGTGATAGGTTGGGTTTTGAAATATTGGGTGTTTGGGGGAAAATTAAATTTGAAATGTGGGAGGGTAAATTATAGAATAGGAATGGGGAGAGAGGTAAATGAGGGGTGGGATGGGGTTGAGGGGAAGTGTAGGGGAGAATGGGTGGGTAGAATGGTCGGGAGAGGGATTTTTTGATAGGGGAGGGTTTGGGGTCACGGGTTTTTCCACGATAGTGACTAGCGTTGGTCGAGGATAGTCTGGTGTCGGTAGGGTCAAACCGGTATCAATCATGAAACATGTGACCTATGTCGATTTATTGGTGATCAAGGTCAATTAGCGATAACTCGGCATTAGTCATGTTCTAGAGGAAAAGGGGCTAAAAGGACCACAAGTTGAGTCGGTGAGAGAGGTAGGGGAAAAAAGGTGTTTTGGTGCAAAATATGGCATAGGCGGGGGTGAAATGGGCATGGATAGATGATAGTGGGTGAGAGTGGGGGTGGGTAGATAGAAATGTGATATGAAGGTAGGTTCGGAAGAAAGAACAAGATGGGGTAGTAGGTATAGCTGACGTGGAGAGTATGGGTATGATGAAGGTAGATTAATTTGATGTTTGTGTTGGATGCAGGGGAGAGATCAGCTAGGGATGAGAGACAGGGTATCACCCCTACTCTTAAGAGTGTGAGGTGCAGTGACAGTTGAGGAGTGGAAGAACATGGAGGAGGTGGGTCTAATTGGGGTCTGACGCTATCGACATGTGGTCCAACAACCGAGTTTGATGGTCACCCTCACCGATATATGGGATTCAATGACCAACACATTTCACCTAGCAACGGGTGGGATGACATTCACCCTGGAGGACGTGTTTAGGATCCTACAGCTACCGATATTGGGGACGCAGGTGTACTCAATCTCCTCTAAGGCCTCGAGGAGTTGATGCTGATAGTGTTTGGGGAGGGACTGGTAGACATGACATTCCATAGTGCCAGCTTGAGTTACAGGGGATGTACCTATCCCGTCCAGAGGATACAAGGCTAGTTGTTTTATTGATGGAGGTAGTATGCTTTTTCGCACTTTTGGATGCATAGGGTGGGATATTTCCCCGCTCCCTGATGGGGGTTTTACATTACATGGTGATGGATTAGACCTGATTTTCCTAGGCACTAGCATTCTTGGTGTAGTTATACAGAGAGTTGTGGGCATATGGGTGGCTCCACAGGTTTAGCCTATGTTACACCTTTTTACTACACTTTGTTGGGCCTATGAGCACATAGTTTGTGTGTGGCTAGTGGGTATGCCCCGAGAAGATGCATTTATTCCGAGATTGGTTCAAGTGGGGTATAGGTGATGGGTGCCTGTGATTGGAGAGTGTTGATCAGACAGGGCTACACATGATGTAGCATATTACAGGCATCTATTGGAGGGGTTGTCCAAGGTGGACATCATATGGAGACCGTATGTGGGTTATCCCTCATACAGATAGATGCATGATGAGCTAGATGGCCTTCAGCTACTGAGATGGATAGAGGGGCACCATGCTGGGAGCACAAGATGATCCCAGTTGACAGGTTAGGTGGTAGTTTGGGCTGCTATAAGACATACCTCCACCCTTCCCACAAGATGCAGAGAGATGACATGGAGAGGCCATTACCTCTACTATAGCCGAAAGTCCCCACATGGTAGGAGGAATAGGTGGTATACCAGTAAATCGATGATGCCAGAGTGATAGATATAGACATTAGTAGGTGGCTCATTTACAAGCAGTACCACCCAGACCTGGGTAGCCATATTTAACCACTATCACGGTGCAGAGAGATGCCCTACATGGGCAGGTGGTGACCTTGATTACCCACTGGGATGGTCCATGGGAAGTTAGCTTGATTCGAGGTGGATGTGTCTGAGTTGCATACACAGTGGCATCTTCACTCCAGATGGCCCATGGTGGAGATAGGGATGGTGATGATGGTTATGTGGCCTCCCACGGCACATGTTACGTGGCTGTAGGGGCCAATTGCCACGGCACAAGTGTAGATTTAGGCATTATAGGTGTAGGTATATTCATATGGTGTGAGGACGATAGGGCCACCGCAGACCATTTCCATATCTAGGTTACGAGATGCCCTAGATGAGGTCAGATACTACCAGGATCAATTAATGGCGGCCTAGATAGATTTTCTATCCTATGGAGAGTACAGGGCACAACAGGTCTCAAGTGAGAGGACTACATCCCGACTCACAAAGTGTAGAGATCAAAGGGGGCCATCGAGCTCTAAGACAGATCGAGAGAGAGGCCACCAGCTCAGGTGATGTGCCAGCAGAGATGGCGGTGAGATGATACCAGGTCGGCGGACAGAGCCGCTTAGGAGACCGAGAGACTGACATGGAGGATGTCCATCGGGATGAGGCTTGACACCCATTCCTATATTTTTATGTATTGTAGTCATTTTTTTATATATACCGGCTTGTGTGCTTTGAAGATGGTGAGGATGTACTAGAGTTTTGTATATTTTGATCATAAACCAACCTACGCGCCAAGATGGTGAAGTTGTGGTTTTAGGCATGATGGAGTTAGGTTGTGGTTTTAGGCATGGATTGAGTTAGGTTTTGGTTTAGGCATGGATTGAGTTAGGTTGTGGAGGTTGTAATTCATTAATTTTTGCAATGAATGATGATATGGGTCATGTTTAAGATGTTTTATAAGACATGCATGACGTTGGTAAAGAAATGGTAATCAAAATAAATGTATGTTTTGATGATGAGAAAAATGTGAAGCAATTTGTCATTTGTTTGATTTAATTTCCAATTTTTGATATAAAAAGGAAACTAAGTTGGGTAGAATGTGATTTAGGAAAACAAAGATGAATTGGTTAGGGTAAAGAGTGGCCGAGCTAACCTCCAAGGGCCCCATGCCCACAGAGTGCTGCCTACATAGTCCTAGCAAAAAGGGACCTTAGGCGATGCGCCTCCCATAAGCTAGGGAAGAATATGACGAGGTATGAGAATGAGTTGGTAGGTTTTAGGAATGGTTTGGGTTTAGGTCATTAGATGTGGATGAGTTGTCGTAAATTTGGAATAGGTGACTTTATTGTGGTCGAAGAAGAATATTACCCAAAGGTAAGCATTGAGGACCTGGTCCTATATAAGGTAATCAATATGTAATAAAGAAGGTTAAAAGATAAGAGGGGGAAAGAAAGCCACCTGATTGGTGAGGATCATAACTAGTGGACCATACTATAGGTAGGGTAGGGGAACATAATACGCTAAAAAATTTGTATGAGTGATTATCCTAAAGGTGAATAATAGTCACATGATCACCAAATGTCACAGCTAAAGAGGTCCCTTGAGGCGGTAGGAAATGGGAGTGCGAATGGTGAGAGGGATGAAAGGTGATTAATTTTTATATGGTACAAGGTAGCATGCCTTTGTAGCAAGAGATCCAAGGTCACAATGGGAAAGTCCATGACTAAAAGGTTGTTTGTTTTAACTGATGACTGAGATAGATTGATTGATGCAGGAATTCTATATGGGATGAATAAATTAACTCCTTGAGGTCTTCGTGAGGCTGATCGTGTTAGGAATATCTATGTTGTAGTGTGAACATAGAATATTATGTAAGTGATTATATTATCTAGGATAATATAATATGTGTTGTAATAATTAATTACATTATTGTAAATGTAATTATGAGTGGGTGAGTAAATATTGTTATGAGTTGTTGAGTAAACAAATCATTAACAATATTAGTTTTGTGAGAAAACAAAATCTCACGTAAAATAGCATGGAGTTGTTTTAGGAGTTATGTGTGGAGATATTTATGGAGATTATATCTCCTTAAATATAGGAACAACATCTCCTATTTAAATGGATGTAATACTTCCTATGAATGTAGCAAGAATAAAGAGTAAGATTTCAAATTTTCTTTATGCAATTATGATATTAATTTTTCATTTGGTAACAGAGCAGGTTTGATGCAAGAAATTTCAGTGCTTTCATGATCAAATCCGTCTCAAAGAATATATCATAGTTTTTGTTTCCGGATGTGGGTTTTTCTATAATTTTGTGTGCAGAATCATGTGCTGGTCAAAAAACTACAGAAGAAATTTCAGTAGAACCCAGTACGTATTTTGGAAGAAATATGGATTTTACTATGCAGCTATCAAATTAAGCACATCAATTCTTCTACTGAAAGTTTTCTCCAATTTTCAATAATGTTGAATTGTTAATACAAGTTCTTGACTTGCTTGGAGGTTAAAAGGTATTCAATATAAAATTTTAAAGTACTTGATTCAATTTTGTATTTTTTTATCAGTATTGTACAAAATAATGGAGAAACTAAATCTGATTGAAAAGTTTGAAGGACAAGATTTCCATACATGGCAACTACAGATGCAATTACATTTAATAGAAAAGGATCTATGGGATGTGGTGAAGTCTAATTCAACTCCACCCATTGGAGGAAATGAATTGGCAAAGTGGAATGCAAAAGATCAGAGAGCATTGGGTACCATTGGTCTGGGCTTATCAAAAGCCTATCTACATCATGTGGATTTCACAAAATCTGCAAAAGAAATTTGGGAGTCTCTTAACAAATTGTTTGGTTCTGAAGCTGAAATGGCAAAGACTACACTGAAGCAACGCTTGTACGGGTTGAAAATGGAAGAGAACTCAAAAATGGTAGATCATATAAGTAAGTTTCGTTCTTTGCTAAATCAACTAGCTGGAATTAAAGAACATGTAAAAGATGATGATGCTAAAGCTATTCTTCTTAATAGCATGCCTAAGAGTTACTCAAATATTGTATTTACTTTGAGTAAAATTACTATTAGTCTAGAAGGAGTGATTTCTACATTGTTAGAACAAAGCAGTCATGAAGAACATGAAGAAGTACTATATGTAGGAAACAAACCTAGCTCCTCATCTAAGAAGGAAAAACATAAACCAAAGAAGGTTCCTTCACATGGAAAAATAAAATGATTTTATTGTAATGAGATTGGGCATGTAATACTTGAATCAGAAAAAGAGAGCTCAAGATCTTCTTGATGACAAGATAGATCAGAAAGCCCTTCTAGCTGAAGTAGAAACTGATTGGGAAGTCTACTCAACTGATGAAGAACTTTCATGTCCTAGTGATGAGGATTTCCTATGGTAGACTCTTTTCTTGTTGGAGGAAGGAGGCAATGGAGGAAGGAGGAAAATCAAGTGTCCTCTCGTCATTCACCAACGATGGGGCACGCACGCATGATGTGTGATATTTTATTTCAGTTATGTGGTGTGTTTATACACAAGGGGTGAAACTATTTTCATGTTTTGATTTTAATGTGTTCACATAGACTAACAACAGTTCCTGAGTGTCTATTTGGTGTGGAAGAAGCAAACTGCTTGACTCATCTTATAGGGGCAAATCATCTACGTATGGTCCTCTGACTATCGTACGGTCCTCTGACTACCATACTTTGGTGGAAGGTACTTCATTGGAAGGTGATCAGTCGATGAAGATGTTCATACGACAAGGATGATCATTAGCAACAAGATCCAGATAGCAAGATCCAGTAGCAATGGCTACTCCGACAAGTTTGATGTTTCCAGGAGCTCTTACCCCATGTTCACACTAAGGGGGCGAATGTTAGGAATATCTATGTTGTAGTGTGAACATAGAATATTATGTAAGTGATTATATTATCTAGGATAATATAATATGTGTTGTAATAATTAATTACATTATTGTAAATGTAATTATGAGTGGGTGAGTAAATATTGTTATGAGTTGTTGAGTAAACAAATCATTAACAATATTAGTTTTGTGAGAAAACAAAATCTCACGTAAAATAGCATGGAGTTGTTTTAGGAGTTATGTGTGGAGATATTTATGGAGATTATATCTCCTTAAATATAGGAACAACATCTCCTATTTAAATGGATGTAATACTTCCTATGAATGTAGCAAGAATAAAGAGTAAGATTTCAAATTTTCTTTATGCAATTATGATATTAATTTTTCATATCGATGCAGAAGCTTCATATTCTCTCTCTCTCTCTCTTTTTTAAAGAGATTTATATAGTATTCTTTCAAGGGAGAAGTCTATTTATAGTAGTGATTGGAGAGAGAAAGATGTCCTTTTAAGGGATTCATATTTTTATTTGATGTGTGACTCAAGTAGTTGTATCCCATGTGAAGGCCTTTAAGTCATTGACAAGACTAAGGTGAAGAATAAGATTCTTGTTTAGAAAGTAGGGTGAAATGACCATGGGATCTCATCTAAAAATAGATGAAAATTATCCATGAGAATCATGTTATGTGCAGTACCGTGGTACACATATTTAAGAAAGATAAAAAGTGACGGTACACACATGGTTCTTATTTAATCGTTAGTGATGGCGTTGAAGTTGATAGCGCTCAAGGGATGAGCATGGAAAGAGGAAAAAAGTGAGGTGGGACTAAAAATAAATAGTAGAACGGTCAAACCTTGTGAACATTGGTGGAGACATCTTATTTTCCCAACTGACAAATTTAATCACCAACCATTTTTGGCAACTACGATGGGGAGATATTTTCCCAAGTGAACCTAAAAATATCTCTGCCCAAAAAGACAAAAATTATATGTCACAAAAACAAAAAAATAGATTTCAAAGAAGAATCATTTTTGAAGGAAACTCCATCAAGGAACAAACTTGTGTCACATGTGTTTCCTAAAACACAATGAAAAAATTCTGGATTGAAGTGAAGTATCCATGAGTGACAGTGAAGAAGAAGATAGTTTCCAAGAAATGCAAATTGTTAATCACTAATGGTTCTAGACCGGATCTCACAAGGAGGAGAATTCAAGAATGGTAAAATGGTCTCTTACTTTAATCCATAGTATGCAATTAGACAAAGCAAAGAAAACATAACTTTCTGATGAGGAAGAAGGGAAGAAATTGTTTAAAAATATGCAAAGAAGATACAAGATGTTATGTGATGCCAAAGAATCATGCGAAAGGTAATACTTTCAATCGTGCACAAGTGAATGAAAATCTTGGAGCCATGTATTTTGTCATTCTTCCTTGGGATGATTTCCTTGAATATATAAATGAAGAAATGATAGCCTTGAAGATTGATTATGTGGAAATAATTGTGATCATTGCGTATAAGGAAATTCCAATCCCCAAATCTACCTTGAGATTTTGAAGTATGTCAAGCCTTGTATGAGATGTATAAAAACCTTGAAGCACTCAATAACAAGGAAGAAGGATATTAGATTTTCCCTATGGAGGAAGATTCCAATGACTTCCCATACTATGAGGTGTTCATCCTTGGAAGATTCTTGGATGCTTCTGAGGAATGTCTTATCCTTCAACCTTCTGATGAAAATCAAATCAGCACTCTGGAGGATGTTGAAGGAAAAGATGGTGTAGAATCCACTGAAGGTAATTTTTTCAACTTCACACATCTATCCAAGATAATTATGGCATTTTATTTCATCTCCCTTCCTCTAGATGACTTCCTTGCATATGGTGATGAATAAATGTAAATTTTTAAAAGAGAATATGTGTAAAGGATTTTGTTCACACTAAAAAGAAATTATAATCCCAAAGATTATCATGAAATATGGAGGTAAGCTTTAGCTTTGTAAAGAAGGTATGAACACCTTGAAGAACTTCACATTGTGAAAGCCAAAGAAACTCAAGAAGACCCTAATGATTTTACACACTATAAGGTGTTCATCCCCAAAATATTTGTCAAAACTTCTAAGAAATGTCTCATCCTTGAACCTTCTGATGAAAATACAAGCAACACCTTTGAAGATGATGAAAATACATAGAGGTAGAACCACTATTCATCAACTCATTCTAGCTTGAGACACATCCCATTAGAGGAGAAATGGATTCAAGAGAGGAAGATTCTTTTTGCATGATGGATGATTCAATTCTTTTCAAATACTCCACCAATGATGAAGAAGTATAAGAATTCTATTCTATATCCAAAACTCAAGATGATGAGTTTCAGGTAATCAAGGATAATCTCCTTTCAAATTTTGATCTTTCGATTAATTATGGAATGTAGATATGTGAAGAATCAAGTCCCCTTATCGAATTGATAATCGGATGAACAAATGGAAGATGATACTTTATTTTTCGTGAGCTGAGGAGAATAATCATATTGATCATAACCTCTTCAAGGAATCAACTCCTTCATTCTCACCCAAGGAGCATAATGTTGATAATCACAATGAGTATGAAATATTTCATTTTCCACATGAACAAGAGGATTCAATAATGGATGATCAAGATAGAGTTTAAAATTCTTCCCATATTGCTACTCTAACATGGTTCTATTCTTCCTATCAAGAGGATAATGAAATGGATTTCAAGATTTAAGGAGTTCCCTTCCTACGAAGCATGGATCTCTTCTCCTTTTTAAAGAATGTTCAAAACCAAGTATGCCCATGCTTGCAAGGAGGTGAGCCTTGGAAGAAAAGAAAATTTATTTAAGAGAGAAGAGAGGTTTTAGATGAATTTTGGACGTTTGTAGATCATATTTTCAACCATCTCATGGGGGCAAAATGCAAATATTCTTCCAATGAGGATGAAGATGAGTATATGGAAAATCAGAAATGTTATCTATGTAAGACATCTTGAAGGATGTAGAAGAAACTGAAGACCCCCAAATCAGTCTCAAGATCATAACTCAAGATTTGGAGATGAAATATAGGTATGAGTTAATTTGTGCTTTTCATTTTGATACACCAATGATTGATGTTGATACAAATAAGATGGATGAGCTTGATGACTTCCTCGATGCCTTGGTTGGTGAGAGAGAATTGGAAGATATGTCTCTCTATTTCATGATTTTTGAAGAATATCACAAGTGAAAAATAAGGAAGGTTATTAAATATCCTATGAGTATTCTCAATTTTAAAGATAATATATATGACATGGAGGAAGATAGTAGGAAAAATGTGAAGTGAAATTGCACTAAAGAGAGTGGTTTAGAACAAAGAGAAAATTTACAAGAGTCTTGTGAATGTATTCAATATCAACTTTTTCTAACCACCTTTGGATTCCTTATCAATTCAGAACAAGAATCCATGCTGCAAAATTCACTCAAGAGTGAAGATTTATTCTATGATCAAAGCAACAATTTTGGTTTCAAGAACAATGCTAAAATCAATTTTGAGTGGATGTATGTTGAAAAAGATTATTCCAAACAACAAAGTGATAATGTGCATGATTCATGTCAAAGGATTCAAATTTATATTGCACTCACCATTTCCCATGCTCTAATTTTTCTTAAACATATTTACCTGCTACAACAATTTCACATGATGATGAAGGACTTCGAGTCGATGATTTCACCTCTATTTTTGAAAGTAATTTCTTAGAGAAACAAAGTAGTATGTTGAAAGAGGATGTTGAATGGGAAGAAAATTAGCATGTTATTTTTATTAGATAGAGTAAAAAGCAGGGATAGGCTCCCAGAGGATGAGTACAAAAGATTACATAGTGATAGAAGAAAAGTGAGACAAAAAAGAGAAAAAAACCCCGAGAGCTACACAGACTTAACTCCAAAGAAATAGGATGGGGTCAAGAACCAACGAGAAGTAGAGATTAAGCCAAAAAAGAAGAAATAGAGGAAAATACCCGAAATTCCACAAACAGTTCGGAAGGAGTTCCACAAGCCAACATTACTTTTTTTTTATTTTTGAGGGATTATCCTCCCTGATCTCCTTTTTAATGCTAGATTCCAAATTCTACTTCATCTAGGGGGTTTCCTTGATGCCCTCCTTAGTTTCCTCCTCAAGCTCCTCCTCCTCCTTAGGATCCTCCTCTTCCTCGACTCCTCCTCTTCCTCTTCATTAGAACTAATCCACCTCCTTTTCCACTTCTCTTTTTCCATGACATCTAAACAAACACCCAACTCATGAACCAGAGAATCCAAATGCTTGATATCCCCATAGATGTTCTTCTGGGCCAAGAAATTTTCTTGGTGGCTTTGATGTTGTCAATCATCCCCTTTCTCACCACCGAATTGGTTTCTTCTAGGACCTGGACAACCGACTCAGTGCACGAACTTTGTTCTTCCACATATCAATACCATGCTCTCCTTCCAAGGAAAATTTATCCTTCCCCTTCGACAGACCAGCTTCTTGGTTTTCCATCCCTTCCCCATTCTTCCCATCACCCATCTGCTTAGGATCCTAATTTCCTTCCCTCATTTTGGAAAAACACTCAGCTAGGGTTATGTCCTCCTCCTCTGTGGTTGGGGGCATTTTTTTATCCCGGGAAGGATTCCCATTGAAAAACAAGAGAAGAATGAGGCCCTCATGGATAGGAGACTCCACCTTATTCCGTTGAAAATATGTCACCGAGGTGGTCAGAGACATAAAAAGATATAAGGGGATACAAAAAAAATTATTATGTCTAAACATGTTCGAAATGACAAGTGGTGGGTATGTATCTTGTGATACTTACCCTCAAGAGTTAGATACTTTATGATGTGCAGCATAACTCTCTCCACACTCTAGGAATGCAGTACAAACAATACCATCGGTGAAGTAATGGATAGTTTCCTTTCTGAAAAATAAATTATTGATTTCATAATCTCTCTGATTCTTATCCTTGAAGATTTTTAGACCTTCCACATCCATACTAGTAGTACGGGAAATGGATTCCTCAGACATTTCAATTTCATTGCCATGAATCACAAATTTCCCTTCCTTCCATGCCAGCCTGAAATCCATAGTAAGTGATGGGTCATGCCCTTGGAGTCTGGTGATGAAGTTCCTAAAACCCCCAATTCAAAAAAGGTGCCACATGGACTTATCTTCCACAATACGCCCATGGATAGATGGCTCAACTCTAGTTCTATCCCCACCCATGATGGCCAAACAATGCACCACACTTTGAGCTCTACAATTTTTGAGATTAGACTTGTCTTCCTAAAAATAGCTTAAGCCAGACACACTTTTCCAATGTTGGAAAATGAACCCATTATTCTCCCTCGTGCTTCTTAAGTTTAAGTGCTTACAAATTTTCATTATTGATAATATCATTAATGTACTCAGGTATGATGTCGCCATTTTTAACACCTTGTAATAATTATTTTTAACTCCCCATTTGTCAACTGTCTGCATAAACATTTCCTATACAAGGGATATGAGTAATGATATGGGAATCAAATTACTTAAGGTGTTATTTAGTATCATTAATAATATTTCCCAAGTTCCAATTCTTGTGGATAGTCTTACTGATATCATTTAAAATAAGAAGAGAATACCCCTCAATATGGATATGTTTAATCCCTTTCTCCTTTGCAAGACTGACACCCCCCAGAGGAGAGCCCAAGATTCGGCAACATTGTTGGTCTGCATCCCTAAAGGACTAGTATAGATGAAGATCCAATCCCCATTATGATCCCTAATTATGTCACCTCCACCAGCCATACTAGGGTTACCTTTAGAAGCCCCATCAAAATTAAGTTTGAAGTTTCCCCTCTCAGGCTTGGACCATTGAATTTTAGAGGAAGGAAAAATGAATTGCGGCGGAATGAAGGAAATTTTTTTTGAGCACTTCCTCTTCTCTACTAGAATCAGCCATTTTAGGCTTCACCTTAATGAGTTTGGAGTTCTCTTTAATTGATGAAATCAGCCCAGCACTGACCTTTCTGAAGTTGGCCTTCTAGTTTCTAAAGATGAGGGTGTTTCTTTCCTTCCATAAGCTCTAGAAAAAGAGTGATAGGGACATTTTCCAAATAGCCAAAAGAAAGGGATACCTAAAAGGGAAATCCCACTATAACCAACATTATTTGATGGACTTATGACAGACCCATTAGACCTTAAAAATATCCAACACCTTGGACAACACCCCTCAAGAAAAGGGGCAAGATATGAGGAGGTGGTTGACACTTTCCTCCTCTTTTTTGCAAAGGACACATCTGTTGGGGATGAGCATGCCTCATTTCCTCATATTTTCCATAGTGAGAATTATATTCTAAGTCGCTAACCAAAGTAAGATGTTAACTTTAGGAAGGAGGTATTTTACCCAAAGTTTTCTCTAGTAATCTATTTGAATAAAATTCTTTAAGTTTAGGAGATAAGCATATTTAACAAAGAAATTTATAGAATCATATTCCTTCCAAATAATATAATCCTCATTTTGTTGGAAAAGAGGAATATACATGTTTTTAACTTCAAGTTAAGGTCATAAAATTTGAGTTTCTCTTATGAATTTGGGAGGGGCAATCACCTTCTCCTAAAGAACTAGATTGTTGGAGAATCTCCAATAGTCCTTAACCGAAACTTTACCATTATCTTCAAAGAGCTACACCACAGCTCTCCCAAAATCATACTCAACAAGGGGTTTATCGAGATCCAAAATCTCTCCAAAAGAGAATTCTATCACCTTTCCCAATATTCTATTTAATTACCCCCGCTCAGGATCTCCTATATGAGAGAAAATAATTCCAAGAAAAGGATCCCTTAGGTATATTGTCCCGCAAAATAAATTCTCTATTCTCGCCAATGTTCCTTAAATATTTATTTTTGATAATATCAACCCATAGGCTCTCTTCCTTTATCACTCTCCAACCAGATTTAGCCATGAGAGCTTAATTCATGAGTCTCATATTCTTTAATCCCATTGCCCCACAATCCTTGGGCTTGGTCACTTTTCCCCCACAAGAGGAAATTTAAACTTCTCATAAGCCCCTTCCCTTAGAAACCTTTTTTGAATTTTTTCAAGAGCTTCCAAAATATTACCTAGAAGCCAAAAAAGGGACATGAGATAGATTGGAAAACCTTTAAGAGAGCTTTGGAGGAGTTGAGTTTTACCCACTTGAGATAGGAAAATCCCTTTCCAAGTAGACAACTTACCTGGAGACTCTCTCGAGCAGGTGTGTTATAGATGGAATGATTTAGTTTTTTGTGAGTGAGGGAATTCCCAAATAGGAGTTAGGAAAATTCTTTATCTTACAACCAAAAATGTGGGCCAGTCTCTCTTGGAAATTCTCTTCCACATTTATGAAGAAAATAACACTTTTGAGGAAGTTGACCAACTAGCCATAAACCTCCTCATAATCAATAAGGAACTCTTTTAAGATATAGGCTTCTTGTATAGATGCCTTCCCAACAAGAAATAGTCATATACAAATTGGTTGAGGGAGGTAGGCAAGACCATTAGAAAATTTGACATCTTGCAAGAGATTAAGGAAACCACCCGATTGCGAGTCTGCTTAAAGTTTCTGCCACAATAATATAGAGGAAAGGAGAGAGGGGTTCTCCCTATCTGAGACCTCTACCAACTTGAAAGAAGACTTTCGGTTCTCCATTAATCATAACGAGAGAAATCGGTAGAAGAAATGCAGACCATAATCATATTGATGAAGAAAGCATCCAACCCCATCTTAGACAGAATGGCATGAAGGAGGGTCCACAAAACTCTATCATATGCTTTGTGCATGTCAAGCTTGACAAACATGGTGGATCTTCCTAAAATTTCAACAGAGTGAATGAATTCTTGGATGAACATAATGATGTCAAGAATTTGTCTCCCAGAAAAAAAGATCCTTGATTGGGAGAGATAAAATTGGACAACACTTTCCTAAGCCTGAAAGTGATAATTTTGGTTATTAATTTGTAGTTGGTGTTTCATAGACTGATGGGTCTAAAATCTTTCACATCCTTGGCCCCTATCATCTTGGGAATAAGGACTAGGAAAGTATTGTTGATCTATTTAAGAAGATGGCCATTCATGAAGAAAGTTTGGATCATCTCGATGACCTCGTTCTTAACCACTTCCCAAAACTGTTGGAAAAAGAAGGTTGGGAACCCATCAGGTCTAGGAGATTTATCCGGTTCCAAGTCAAAAAAACATATATGATTTCTTCTTCCCTAGGAATGAGCATGATATCTCTATTTTCTTGATCTGAAACCACATTCTGGAAGAGTTCGAGGGTCTTCTCCCATGATGTTCTATTTGGAACATCCCCATGGAGAAAATTTTTCTTAAAATAATTGACAATAACTTCATTGAATTCTTTTTCATCTTCTATGAGAGTACCATTATTTTTTTGATCTCCTTGATATTTATATGATTTGACTTGGAGGTGGCAATGAAGTGTAAAAATTTAGTGTTTCTGTCACCCTCCTTTATCCATTTAACTCTATATTTTTTCTTCCATTAGACTTCCTCCTTGGCTAGGATATCATGGTAATCAATGAGGAGGGATTGCTCTTAAATTTTTAGTGCTTGGTTGAGCCCATCTTCCTCCATCATTTTATCAATAGTCCTTAAGTCTTCCTCTATTATGTTCTTAGCCTGAAAAAATGTTCCCAAAAATTTCCTTATTCCACTTTTTCAGATTTTGTTTGACATGCTTCAACTTGAACTTAATTTAAACATCATAAACCCATGGAACTTGATCCCCCACCACTCCTGAATTCTCAAGAGAATTTCAGGATGTTGGAGCCACATTTTTTCAAATATGAATGGTCTATATTTTTTGGGAATAGCCAAACCCATCTTGAGAATGATCGGGTTGTGGTCAGATCCTATTATGGGCAGAGTGGATAGAGTTTAGATTTGATTAAGCAAGCAAGGTGGATCACCAAAAATATATACAACCTTATCTAAATCAGGTCCTTACCGGTTCTTCTATTGGCCCAAGTAAATTTGGAACCTCCAAGCTTGAGGTCCACAAGATCATTATTATATAAAAAATTAGCTAACTCCTCCATAATATCCATGTAGGAAATGGATCCACCTTTTTTCCCGGGGAAAGAGGGGTATTGAAGTCTCCTCCATCAATCCAATCATCATCTTTAAAAGGTACCTCCCCTTAGAAATTTCACTCCAAATATTCCTTCTACTAGTCACAGAGTTGGGGGCATAGATATTAGAAACAAGCCAAGAATTGTTAGAAGTTAAATTAGCATGTTATCACTACTCTTGATTTCATTTATAATTCAAGAAATGTTTTCATATTACAATTCAAGGATGAATAATGTTTCCATAAAAAGATAAATTTTCCCACTCTTGAGGACATGGAGGAATGGTATCTCATGATTGCAGGACATCAAGTGAAAGCTGCAAGATACAAAGATTCCAAATAGGTGATAAAATTTTCATTAGATCCAAGAAATTTTTTAGTATACTATGAGTATGAAGATGGAGTCTTAGTGTGTCTTCTTCTTCTCAAGCCATGCAAATCCATCACAAGAGCATGGTTTGATCAGATAGTAGTTTTTGTGCTTCAAATATCACATTTCAGTCCATTATTCCATGATGGCATGTACTTTTCCCAACCCATTTCTAGGTATGTGTAGATTATTCCCCCTTAGTTAATATCTCTCTACGTATATAATTTCCCTTTTTCCGTTGTGTGTGTTTCCCTTCCGTGTGTTTGTTTGTGTGTGTATTTGGAAGAAATGACTCTCTATAACCCAATGGATAAGGCACTAATCCATAAAATAAATTGATATTATGGGATTCTTACCTTTCTACGTGTTGGTTGTAGAATTTAATATTGGAATACAAGCAACAGTCCCTCCTCTTTATGGGAGAGGTTACCTTATTGAACACAAAAAGACAAAGAAACTTATTTAAAATATAAACTCTTGTTCAACATTTGGGTGAAGATTTTGATATTTTAGATGTCTTCCTCAAAATATTTTCAATACAGAAGAAAGGATAAATAGAAGAACTGGTATTCGAAACTGAAGAGAAGAGAATCTTTAGACATATAGATAGCAGAATAATATCTTACTGATGCTTGATAAAATAACAAGATTTAGACTACGCATATAAAAATAGGACATGCATGTATTAGACACAAATTTCTAAATAAACCTATCAACTGAAAGACACAAAGTTCTTGCTTAAATACACATAGCTTTATATGAATCAGATAAGGAACAGAAAGAGATAAAGCATGAGAGAGGGTGAAACTTCTTCTGTATTGAATAGTTCAATGTTCTTTTACATCCAGATATCAAAATCTTGATCCCTTACAATGATAAGGAAATTTATTTAAATAACCCAAGAAACAGTTACAAAGATCCTTTTCAGTTTCCTTTCTTTTAATTTCAAAAGTTAGTATCTAATCTTATTTTCATAACACACGATTAAATAGATAAAGCCACCTTAATTAGATATTTTAAATAAGAAAGGAGAATATGAAATAGGTAGTTGAGATGCTAGTAGAAGTGCTTGGAGTCCCCTCTATCTTAAGAAATTGATGTCTGAATATTTTCAATGCTTCAGCTATGTCCATTCCTTGGGGAATTGTTGTATTGACAGTTGCATGAGTCCAACTACCCAAACAATTATTTGTTTCTTTTCTAAACTCTACATTTTCAAAGAACTCTTTATTGGAATCCATGATAGCAGCCTGTAGTGTGAAAATTTATTTCACCTTATCCTTGGATATGGTGTCCTGCTTGAACAAACCTTCTTTGAAAAATCCTTGAACTGAGATTTGATCTCTTGAATAGTGAATTTATCATTTGAATTCTCTTTGAATATTTGGCAGTGAATATCCAAGAAGGAAGACATGACACAAGCCTTAAAAGATTATATTTTTTGTAACATGTTTCTGAGTTCTCTAATGGCCTCTTCAAGAACCTTTATTTTCCAGTCAATACTAAAAACCCACTGCTTGGACAAATTCAATTTTGCATCATCAAACACCTTATTTGCTAAAAGGACTTGTACATCTATCTCACTCATCAATCTGAGATCCTGAATGCACTCACTCCATAATTTCAACTCCATATCCATCCCACTGAGTGTTGTAGAGAACTTCAATTGAATCTTGGCAATTTTCTCATATGCCTTGAATGCCTCTTCAATAAAATTCAGACATGTGATTATCAAGTCATCAACCATATCCTCCATTTCCTTCCCATAAGTGGCATGCTTATGAATGTATTTGATGGCTTGAACCTCATCATTGGACATGATGACATGAGGTGGGATGGAAGCTAGGGGAGTTGGGTCAAGTACCTTATCTTTTGCCAATAAGGATTTGATGAAACTTGACAAAATTTGATTCTTCTCTTCTAACTGCTCCTGTGTCTACTTCCCTTTTTCAACTCTTTCAATCACTTTAGACACAGTCTCCCTCAAATTATGCACCTCACTTTTAGGTGTCGATTCACCAAGAGCAATTCTTGTCAATTCCAGATCACCCATTGATAGGTATTTTTCATCTTTGTCCAGCTTGGGTTTTACAATTTCCATGAATTGCTGGCCTTGGGAATCTGAAACCAATCTTGATGTGACTTCAAATTTTTTTTGGAGGGGGAGGAGTAGTACCTAGAAGAGCTGCCACTACATCAAACTTAGGAGCAACCACACTTGAAGTGGCCTTTATTTTATTTCTTTCCAATAATGGTTGTACCCAAGTAAATGAAGAGCTTGAAGTGGAAGGAGTAATAGATCCAAGTGTAGATGTAATCATAACACTTAGAGTTTGTACCACAACTACTTCTAACATAGAGGTATAAAGTTGAGTGACAAGAGCCTCTGTAGTAGATATTTCCACATATCCTGAAAATGTTTACTTTGACTAATCTTCCTTCACACTTATTTCAACAAAGATATCCTCAGGATTTTCCTACTCTTTCCCTTCACTTTCATCATCACCAAGGTCCACAATTGCTTCCTTGTTAGTCAGGAATTGTTGCAGTTTTCTTTGGAGAGGTTTTTTCTCACTTTCTTGAATAACCTCAACTACCTTATCATCCTTCTAGGATTTTTCCTTCTTGGTGTACAAAAGAGTTGAATATTCTAGAGGAGAAGGAAAAAATTATTCATGTGTCTCAAGAGATTATACATGCATTTATTTCTGTGGAGTAGAAGTATCTTGAGAAGTAGACCTATATTCCCATGCCTTGATCATCTTCATTTTCCTATAAAACTAAAGTCTAGTTCTCACTAGAACATGGTTATTGAGTTCCTTCAAATAATCTCTCTCCTTGACAAACCAATCAATGGTTTCAATAAGAGTGTGCTTGATTGACCTATCATACTCAAGAGACTACAATTATTCATCATCATCCTCCAATCCTTCAGGAATATCATATATACCAAAATCCATGATTTTTTGCAGAGATAATCTTCCATAGTACCTTCTCTAGGCTTCATAATCATCAGAGAAATCTACCTAGTAGTCTTCAATATCAGTAAGATGTTGATAACCCATTCTGAAGTTGGTGGAAATGAAATCCTTAATGTCAAAGCAATTTCTGGGCTTATAATAGTGAAGGGTAAGAGGAGAAATGGTTCTATCAATGTTCTAGGCATCCAAAGTAGTTTTACAAGTGTAGTTACCTAATGTGATTGGGAACTGAATACCTATAATCTTCTTATCCCTACAGGTTCTATGCAACTTATCCAATTGTCTGCATATCTCAACTAGATCCATTTTATCATTGCAATACATTGGAAGTTTCAAGGGTTGTCCTTCAAATCCAGCCAAACATATATATGAAAATTTCCTGAATTGAGTGAAAAATCTTCCATAGACATTGATTAGTTGTTTTGCCTCATATGAGAATCTTCTAGCAGTATCCCCTTCCAATAATATGATAATGTACATAGTGAATGCATCATTCACTCTCCTGAAATGATGATTGCTGACCTTTAGAGTCAACTGTGGATGATACATATAAATAGGGGCATCTTTCTTGTCTTCTACAGGGGAAAAACTAACCATTCTTTGTAAGTTACAATGGTGTACATCAGATAGGAGGTCATGTAGAAGGTTTGAGTCCTCTAAACATTTTCCAATTGCTCAGTCAAGCTATCACAAATTATTCCTACCCAGTTCAAGTTTTGCTTACCCTCACATATAATATTGATATAGGGGCACATCCAGTAATGGAACTCATTGGTGGAGGGCATTCCCATTATCCTATCTAGTAGAGTAATGACATCGACAATTATTCATGGAAATAAACTCTGAACATTGTCTTGGGTAGCCTTGAGGCTCCTTTCTTTGGGTTCTTAAACCAAGATTTGGCCACTCTGCTCTTGTACCATTCACTAGTCTTGATAAAAATAGTTTACACCTGATCCTTGGTAAGAATATTTGAGCCTTCAATTACGAGAATTTTGAAAGTAGTGTAAATAAAATCCTCATCAAATTGAGCCACCACCTTCCCTTGAGGGTCAACATTATCTTTTGTATTAGGGTTGAAACAAGAACTACAAGTGATAACTATATCAACACATTAAATGGAAATTTAAAAACCTCTAGCCTATGTGATTCCACTATCCTTGATTAGCTAGGAAATGGGAGAAGGGTTTTAACAATTAATGCGTGCCCAAAAATCATCCAAGTCGAGGTGTTGAGCTTCACTATCACCAATATCTAGTATAGCCATCTCCAAGGTAGAGAGGTGCTTGTGTCCCTTGAAACTGATCTTCATTTTATGACAGGAGCAGAAGATCTCTATGAGAAAATCCCTTAGTTCCTCAATCAACACCTTGACGATTCACAACTTCTCTTTGCACCTCTGATTTGAAAACAATGGAGTACTAGACCATGACTACAAATGGTGGAGAAAAGGGGACTTGAATGGTCTCTAGAAAATGCAAGAAAGGTGGTGAAAATGATCAATTACCCAACTATTTATACACATTTAAACTCAAGTAGGTCGGTGAGATGAAATAAATGAGGTAATTAATACTCTATGCCAACCTTAAAACAATGAAAATCAGGTAAGGAAGAACAAATGTGCACAACTGGCCCATGGAACATCGGGACGTTTAGGACACATGGAGCCGAAATAGCTGATTTGTGGAAAAAGTGGAAAAAACTTTCACAACTTTCCTAAGGGACAATGAGACAACCGGGACACATGGAACCAAAATAGCCACAATAAATGAAAATCGGAAAAGGACTTATGAGGAAATGAAGTGGGGGAGAACTCGGAACACATGGGATGAAAAAATCAAACACTAAAGAACACACTAAAATCGGATAAGTCAAAAATATTTGACACAGACCACCCTTGGGACATTGGGACACCAATTCTCCAAAAAGCTGATGTTGTCATGAAAATGTGCAACATGAAAATTCCCAATTTTCAACATAATAACAGATACACTAGTGTCAAAGTTTTGATTGTAAACCTCCCGAAAATCCCCAAGGTCAATCCTTCCCCTATTTTGGGCCTATACTATCCTTTAAAGTGGTCCTATGTGTTGTGTCAACCTTGTATATAGGTGATTTAGGAAAACAAGTTCATTCAAGTGCTTTTGAGACACCATCTTTTAAGGCAGGATTTTCAAGAGACTTAGGAATGACTATTTTCAACCTTTCTAAGGTAGGTACACATCCTTTGGACTAGAGTTGAAGGACCAAATTCATTAGAGATTGGTATTAAGGAGATAAGAAAATTGTGCAATTAGTTTTGGAAGGTTTCAAAGGTTTGGTGATAAGCTCTACAAAAGTAGGTTTTTGAAGGTGAAGGACATTGAGTACAAAACAAAACATGAGATTTGGGAAGGGATTTTAGAAGCTTCAGAACTTGTTAGAGGTAAAAAAATATCAATGGAAATGTATCTCAGTTCTATAAATCATCGTGGTTTCATAATTTTCACAAAACATTATATTTCCTTGTTATAATCTATTTTTTACATGCATAACCTATAACCCTTAGAAAAAATGATATTATTTTGAGGGGTTGATAGGTAGAATAAGAGAATTGGACACATTCAATCCTTATAAAAATGATATTTTCACTCAAAATCATATAAATAATTTCCTAAAAAGACCTCCGGATGCTCAAGATATGTCTCTGTCAAGTTTCTTTCCAAGGTATGTTTTGGGACTTAACAAATTTTCAAGGTGGACACATGTCACTCCTAGGTTAAGGCACCATTTATTGACCCAACTACCCCATCCCCTTGGGAAATAAGGGATAAAAATTAACCCAGCCACAAAATATACCCCCAGACCATCATGTGGTGTCGACGGAGTTCAAATAAGCCAATTAAGCCCCTTTGCACCCTTTCTAAAGCTCTCTTTGTCATCTTATCATGTAGAGCCACTTGTCACCTTTTGGTGAGGGTGCATTTTATTGCATTTTTTCCCATACGAATGGGAAATTTGGGACACAAAAATGTGCCCCATGCCCAAGCTGGACCTTGATTCCTCATGTGACCCCAGAAGGAGCTCTTCATGTCATTTTTTCAGCCTCCTCTCCTCTTTGCCTCCATAAACCAGTATCTTTCACTTGTCATCACTAGGAAGAGGAGAATTTTATTTCAAATTATGTCCCATCCCCATGGGATAGTTAGGGAAAAAAATTGGCTAAGCCTAGCCCTTGTTATTGTCCCCCATATGACCTAGTGTCAGCCCTCGAGTTCTTATAACTCATTCTCTCTCCTCCACTTACCAATATTCATCTACCACTTGTCACCACCAAGACAAGACATTTTTATTACATCTTGTGACCCATCCCCATGGGATATTTGGGACAAAATAATGCGCCCAATCCTAGCCCTTGTTCTTGTCCCCCATGTGACCCAGTGTCAACCCTCGGGTAGTTATTGTTCATTCTCTCTCTCTCTCCTCCATTGGACAATCTCCATACACCACTTGTCAAGATGAGGATGAGGAAAATTTAATTACACTATATGTCCCATACCATTAGGAAAATTGGGACAAAAAAATGTGCCCAAGCCCAAGAGGTTTCAAAAATCCAAAAAAATTAAAAAATTTAACTTTCGTGCTTCTTCTTCTTAATGGATACAAGAAAACCATTTTCGGAAGAAAAGTGTAAGAACATCATCCTCAATTCCTCCATTTCTCTTCCATTACTCCATGTTCATGGATAAAAAACTCCATTAAACCTGTAATTTCTTCTGACACCATGTATGTTCTTTTCTAGATTTACTTCATGGCCAAAAGGTAAAAATCTCATATCTTAAAATCTGGTGCATGATTGAAGTGAGATTTCGAGCACGAGATCACAACGAAGGGCCAAATCTAAAATATTATTCTCATCACAAACCAAGGTCATTTTTTCATTTACTAAAAATAAATTATTCTATTCTCCTCCACATGTTAAAAATATTAAGTCCCCTAAATTGCAAGTTTGAATCACCCAGACAATCGAAATGGTGCAAAGCGAAGGAAGGGAAAAATGACATATTTTGCAAAATAGCAAGTCGAGAAAAACAAGCTGCTAAAAATAAAAAGTTTCTAAAAATAGAAATGCATCTTCAACAAAATAGGATGGAGTGTTCCAAAAGTTTCGAAGGTCATATTTGAGAAAATATGTGATATGTCCCAAACTAGTAGGTCCCGGTCTTACTTGCTAAAAATAGAAATTCTCTATTTTGGGTGTAGAAAAGTATAAGATGGATCTGTATTCACTCATATTTCCTCTTTTTAACTCTTCACATGGTTACAAGATGATCTCATAGCTCAAATAGATAAATGAAGCCTCCATATGGGTCTTAGAAGTATCTTCTAGGTCCTAGTTGTGCTCAAGAGCATGGTGAAGCATAATAGAGGAATCTTCTAACCATTGAACAGTTGGAAAATATTCAAAGAGTGTCAAGGACTCTATTAAATCAAAAGAGTAAGTCATCATGCTTATCATATGGGCTTGAAAACATCATCACCTCATTAAGATGTGCTATTTTGAGTGATTTTAGTGAGATTGACAAGCCCAATGAGCTAAGGGAGTTGATCAAATGGACATTAAGGGGATCACCATGATAAATTCCTATGATCCTCTTGAGCTCACATCAAGGGATATGTCAATAGTGTTTCCAAACATTCATTCAGAAACCTAAGGTGTATGTGCATCATGCAAAATTAGGAGATTGTGATTTTCATTGTAAGTTCTTCATCATAGGGAGCTTCTTCATTAGATATGACAACCTACCCCTTCTTCTCTCTTTCTCCCTCTTCCTTCTCTCCCATTTATAATATTTCATTGGGTGTAATCATGGTATTTTTTCCTATTTACTTAAGTGACAATATTTGTAAATTGTAAAATTATTTTCTCAAAATTATAAGAGAAATACTTAATTTGTCTTTTCTAATGGAAAATAAAAGGTCACAAGTGGAATATGACCAAGAAGAGTCATATGAGGGAGGTAAGAGGTCAATTCAAATTTCTATAAATTCAGATGGCTTCTTCATTCGTAAGGATCCCGATAGTTACAATATCTTGGTACCAATTATGAATTGTTGTAGCTTGATTGAAGCTTTGTACTCATCACTACACATGAAATGAAAGCTACTTTCTTCCATTTTCCCTTTCTCATGTTTCTTCTTTTCCCTCTTATATGAACTTTGTAAGGATGGTGATTAAAGAGGGTGTTAGTGAAAAATTAAAACACCCCCGAATGGCCTCGATGGTGAATGGGTCATTCAATGTAATTTGCATAACATGGGTACATCTCTCAAGTTGTGGGACTTGAAAACCTGAGATGAACCTCCAGAGAAGGATGACTTCCTCTACCTAATCCTAATGTTAAACTAATCCTAGAGTAGAAAATATGCCTAACTAAACCTATCCTAACAATGCCAAGGGAGAGAGAGAGAGAGAGAGAGAGAGAGCATGAAATGGGAAATCCTACACTAACGGGGTGATAACACCAAAAAGAGGGGAGAGATACTCTTCTAACGGAGGAAGAAGAGGAAAAAAGAGTTGGGTGAGGTCAATATAGTCATGACACAGCACCCAAACTACATATTCTATCTCGCACTCCATGAAACACAACATCTTACACTTACAAATGTGAAATACATGCACAGAAACAAACACGAAATGGAGAGGCATAAAGAAACAAAAATCATGAGAAAGGGTTGAAAAACACCAAAAATGTGATTTTATTGCTCTATAAGGTGCATAGACCATTACATTTATACTCAAAGGAATCAATACGCTTGCCAGGTGTAGGAGAAGGCTTATAACTCAAATGAAGTTGAGGAAAATTTTGCAAGAGTTTCCCCAACTCCTAGAATGTATCCCTTCAAAATGAGGGGTTCAAGTTATTTTTATAGCCAATTTTCACCCACCCTCATTAAAGAGGTATGGGAACCCATAAAATTTTTCTTCCTGAGGGTAATTTTTTTAGAAAATACATGGGTACCATACTTTGCATTAATACCAATTTTGAGGTGTCATTTTCTCACCTGCTTGTGCCTCACCCGAGACTCATGAGCCGCCCAACCATATGACCCATCTAACCTTGTTGTACCGCCACCCAGGAATCACACTTCATGACCCATCTAACCATGAATTTCCTAACTTCAACCATCCAACTATGTGGGTCATACATTTATTTTCTCACCGATTAACCCGATGGTCATTCATCTTGGGCTAACCAACCTTGGTACATGTCCAACTCCGGTGACATGACTAACCTCTCGATAAGCCATCCAACCCGGTGACCCAATAAAAATATGTGTCATGAAAATTTTATGGGTATGAAGATCATATAAAACTTTCCATACACATCAAAAAATGTGACCTGACCAACCTAGGCGTCTAACCCAGCCGACCGACCTCAGGAGGCCAACTTTTGAAGGTGATATCTTGAGCTCCTGGATGACTTTTGGGGTAAACGTTTATATGATTTCACATGAAAAAAAAACACTAAATCTATGATGGTGGTATAAATATCTAATTTTTGATTTATCACCTCAAAAAGGCTCATTATTTCTCGGGATTTCTGGTTGTGCGCCAGAAGAATGAACTGCCTTGGGAAGTTTAGTATGCTTTAAGATGTATCATCTTTTCCACCATGTAGGGAATAGAAAATAAATTACATAAGCACTTTTTTGGACTTGTAATTCCTAACATGACTATCATAATCTTCCATTAAGGCTCGAGTCATTTTTCACGCTATGCACTCCTTAAGGCCCAAAGCCTACTTCTTATGGGTGGCCCTAAGACGTCCGAAACTTCCTTGAATCACTTGCAATGCTTCCAAAACTTGAAATATCAAATGTATCATTCCATATTGCTCCATGAATCATTGTCCAGTGCTCAAACTCATCCTCCCAAGTTTTCTATTTTACCAGGGTAAAAATAGTTAATAATTGGTGACCTCTCAGGGACATCTACCTGCTAGATGTCTGACAAGTGTCCTTGAAGCATCCATTCGGCATGGAGTTAGTATTATTACACTTGTAAAGTGATCCTAAAATCTTAATTCTACCCCTGAGCCATTAAAACACTCATGCTTGAACCTAGAACTTACTGCCACTACTTGAATTTTCCCTCTCATTTATAAAATTATCTCAATTAAGGTTTTGTGAGAGTGGAAAATTATATTGAACCTCGAAATATATTTCTTCTGTAAACATGATATATCGGAAATATTTTGAATCTCCCTTGAAACTATCCTTTATTTGATTTATTTTCAACTATGAAATAAAACCAATTGATGATTCCTTAACAAGCATAAACACTACAAAAGTCATGGCAACTGTAACACTTATGATAAACTGTTAACTTCTCCTCTTTGCAATGTAATAATTGACATATGATTTTTCTTAGGAAGATGTATTTTGACTGCTGAAATCATGCTTTCCATGGATAAATTGTTTCTCTTCTTGGATTCAATTGCTGAAATAATGTTGCTTGCAAGGAATCCATTTTGTTTGAGGTTGTAAATTGGTAAAGTTGTTTACAAATTTACCTCTATATAATAATGATACCTTGGATAAATTCCATTGATCCAAGGTATGTTTTAATTATTCTTACCTGATCTTTATGGCAAACTAACATTCAGAGGTTGAAGGAAATAAAGGACTAAGCCTTTATAGGATTACAATTTTATTGATCTTCTTGAAATTTCATGCTATGCATTCTGATGGAAGTTGTGTGCTCAAATATTTTTGTCAACTTCTCCAGAATGTTAAATGACGTAAGTTGGAAAGAGGCCTACTTCAGGACTATTGAGGGTAAAGCCTAAGTCCTAGATCTATAAGATCTATCCTAATGGGATTCTAACCTAAGGTAAAATAGACCTACCTTATGTCTATGTGTACGCTAATCTTGTTCATCCTAACCTAAGTTGCATGTTTTCTAAGTTAGGGGTCTGGAAACAACCTAAGGTGATAATAGGTATATTTCTAACCTATTACCTAATACTACATTAGTAGAAAGAATGACCTATCCTAAGGTGGAAAATTATCTAAGGTAAATATTTTCTAAACTAACCTAAGATCAAACCCTAAGCTAATGATATCTATCATAAACTAATGTGAGGATAGAAGAGGACCTAAGGGGGGGTCATATGAAAAGTTAAAGACATGGTGACAGTTCCTAAGTATTTTATTTGATTTGATTTTAAAATTTAAATATTTATGTACTTTCAGTTTGATATGGGCATGGAATTTGGAGGTGATCCTAGCTGGCACCATCTCTAAATTTAACAATGCATGTTCTTTTTGAAATTGGACTTGCCAATTTTGGATGGTGGTGGCATGGAGATTTAGGCAGGAGATTGGGAATTAATGACATTAATTGTCATCATTTTTGGTGAGAAAACCACCTTGGAAACCATGTGAGTGGATTTGTTGGGAGTTGTTTGGTCTTTCATGCATTCTAATTTTTTCTCTACATGGAGCTATCTAGTTCTTCAAACCAGTAGTTCTACTTTCAATTTGTTGTTATTTTTAACTCTCTTGGACTATTTTTGATCCAATGGAAGTATATGAGGCATTTGAGGAAGAATTTTCTGGTTGTTGATTTCATTTGGAGAAGAGGGAGTTGTGAAGGCTTGGCTGGAAATATTCTTTGAATAGATAGAAGCACTATCAGGCATGATAGGCTCTATCCATTAAGCTGCTATGCTTTTCTCTAAGTGTCTTCATTAAAAAAACTTTTCTCTCTTGAGATAATTGGGTTTTTATTTCTGTGATGGTTATTTGGTTTCCTTGCTTGAATAATTCTATATTCTCTGATTGAGGAATCTCTACTTGGAAAGGAAGTCATTGTGTTGCTTTCTTGGTTATTTGTTGTTGAATTTCACCTTAAATCTTGTGGTGATATGAGTAATGAAGTACATGTGTGATTCTTTCTTATCTATTTGAAAATGGGTTATGGAAATGATATGTGTCTTTAAGTTTCAACCAAGTCAGTAGCTTGGGTTGTAGAATGTAAAAGTATACCTTCACTGTCACTTCTTGGTTTTGTGGAAGTTATGATTCTCCTATTGGAATTGTAGGAATATGCATGCTTGGATTCTGAGTTGTGTGAGCTCGAATTTGTTTATTGAAATAGTAATGTGTGCCTTCTTATTGAACTCTCTATATATTATATCTATTCTTTGATTCAATCAAATATGAAAGTTTGACATTATGTAATGTTTGGAATCTCTATTTTATTTTTGGGTTCTTCTTGTATAGAAACAAGATTGAAGGTTTTATTACTTTTTAAACTTTTCAGTTTAAACTAGGTACTCAAATTTGGTTCTTCTAAGGAAACTATGGGTTAATTGTTTCCTGGGAACTTTGATTTTGAGGCTTTCATGCTAGGGATTCCCATGTTTGAAGTCCTTCTTCTGATCTTATGAGTATACTTTGTGTTTCTTAAGTTTTTGAGTATTGAACTAAAGGTTACATAGGTGAGATCCTATTGGTTGGGGATGTTTTGAGGGTTGGATTTGTCAGAGTTGATGCTAGGTTGTCCTTTTGGCTATGTTTGATCTTTCTTTTCTCTATTCTTGTTATCTTCTTCCCTATCGAAGTAGATATTGTTGGTTTTTGTTTAACGTCCCCAACAAGGTTAATATCTTGAGTATCTTGCTAGAGTAAGCTTGTTAAACCCCTCCTAGTTGGGATATCATGAAATTTAAGGATGAATCCTAAACTTGCGGTTGTCGTTTCTTGATTTTGAACTATTGAAATCAGTTCTGAATAAGGGGTCTTCTAGATTCTTCCATTATTTGATCTTTGAGAAATATTGGAGGGAATTAATTTGTTGATAGTTGTATGGTAGCTAAGCTATGTCGATCTTGGGTTGTATCTTCTTGGAATCGAATTGTGAAGGAACCTTCTCTATCCTTTCATAAAATATATTTCTCTCACCTCTATGAGGATTTGATTGAGAGTCTGTCTCGTTGATTGTTTTATTTCCATCCATCTTAGAGGAATTAGTCAATTTGTGGACCTTGACTAAAAGCGTATTGTCCTTGAGTGATCATAGGGGATGTAATTAACCACCATTGTCATTTTTTAACTTTTTCATTGCATCTCCTTTTTGATATGGGTTCAATATCACATTGTTGGTTGTCCATGATGGGAAACCATGTTTAAATTTATTTCAACCACAACAGTCACACATTTTGTTGATCTCTTCTTTTATGCATTTTATTTTATAAAGGAGTCTAGGGATGTAGTTCATGGGTCTGTATTGTCCTTTGTGACCTTCTTCCCGTGTGATAGAATATCAAAATTCCCTTTTGATCATGACATTTGACTCCTTCTCCTTCAGTCTCTAAGGTGAAGTCTGACCACTACCTTTGGAAATAATAGGATGTTATGGGTTGTGTTCTCTTCTCTAAAGTTGTGTATGGGATTTGGGATAACCGAATTATTTAGGAAGCTCTTACTATTTCATCTCAGTCATTCTTCTTTTGGGTAAATCTGGTCATTGATTTAATTGGATCAGTTGCACTACTATCCTTAATGTCTTGAGTAGTCGTCATTGCTACTTGCTTGTTCTCTTGACTTGTGTTAAGGATTTTAATAATTGAGATAGAAGACTAATGTGAGATGTTGTACATTGAGTAAATTCTATCTTAATGTTGATATTTGGTCTAACTTGATAAATTAGGCTATGCCTTGCATTTAGGATTAGGATGCCACGTCTGATGTGTGAGACTCTTATTTTCATTTGCATTTCTAATTAAGATTATTTGTGAAGGAAATCATTAGAAAGTACTTGTATTTCATATGGATAAGTGTATTGGATGGAACTATATTTATCTGATAACATGTTGTAGATTGTAGATTGCATCATGACATTTATTTGAATGATATTCAAATTTATTAATTACTCTTGTTTTTTTGGTTGTTATTCCTTTGTTTAATTTTTCTACTTTACCTCACTGTTTCATTAAAGTAGAGTTGGTTTAATGAAACAATTAGTTGAAAGAATTTCATTTTAATGCTTAGTGCTTATCATGCTCGATTCATTGAACTAACCCATGATAAAGCAATTTTCGCAGATGGTCTTTAATCGATAAAGGAAGGCAATAAATTTTATGATGTATTGGTTGAATTAAAATTCTGGACCATTATAGAGAATTCTGATTTATTATTGAAATGTATTGAAGGAAGAAAAGTTGTATTCTAAAAGATCTTGATGTTGTTGACATGAAATATGTCAGTAATGTATAGTTTGTAAGATGTATATTTTATTCTGATGAATTGAAAAGACAGAAGTTATTTAACCTTGATTAAGTCTATTCTCTTGTTCATAATAAGAAGGAAAAATATGTAATCTTATCCTTGATGTTGTTATTTATATCTGATTGGATCCTTATTCCTGATGTCAGTAAATTGTTTGGATAAATGGGAATTAGTACAAATTCCCTTACTTTAATGCAACTTACTAAGTTGTATGTATTAATGTTCCTTACTTAATCTTGAATGGTTGATTATGATGTTAATAATGGGTTTATATAATGTCAAGATGTGTAAATTGGATATGGGTATAATAAATCCTAATACTTAACCATAATGAGGAAGGTTCTCCTCTTCTAAAAAGGATGCAAAATAAACTAATGATATATGGGTTCGATAACCATTTAGACTTCATAGGTATGAAGTCTTTTATATCGGAACCTATTTTGGTTCTTATACATTCCTTGAATGGTTGAGACACATTAATTAGATCATTTGATAGATGTTGATTCTGTTTTCAATTAATTGAACGCTAAGCAAAAATTTAATTGAACATAAAGAAATCATTAGTCTTTGAAGTTCCATATTAGTTAACCAACTCAAATGGGGATGGAAACCTTTAAGGTTGTTGGAATTAGGGTTATGTAAGGTTGCTATAATCTGAATCTTAATCCTAAGATAATTAAGTGGAAATGATCTCTTGAGGTGTGTATGTTGGCACACGCCAACTACAGATCTGTACCTTTGTGAAGACTTGGGTCTTCATAAGGATACAGGTTGCAATTGACATGTTGCAACACCCTTCAACATTGGTTCATCTAGACCTACCCAAACTTGGACTTGAACTTAGTTTCTCTCTAGGACAGTTTAGAGTTATGATCTAGCATAGGAAATGACTCATAATGACTTAGGATAACTAGGCACATCCAATCAACTTAGGTCGATAGGGTATGTCTATATACCCTAGGTCATCACGAGTGACTCCCTATTCTAAATTATGTCACTAACCTATGTTAGGGTCAAACCTTGGATAAGTGGACTAATTGAAGTTGGTGAAGACCATTCTAGATAACAAAGGAGTGGGGTGAAGGATGTATTCCATTTAGATGAGTATGTCATCTAGGAATAGTAACATGAACAATATGTTGGAAATATTTGGCCAAAGTATCGCAAGGTGCTGGTTGCATTTTCTTAGGTCACCTAGTTTAAGGAATGTGGTTTTAGATGAATATAGGTTTCTTAAATAGAACACTCAATACCTAAAACAGGGTAAGAGAACCAAGTATACTTGGTATACATAAAGTATTCAATACTTAAGTAACATGAGAGATCGGTTGTTAATCGAGTCATGAAATGAGAGATCGGTAGCTCATTGAGTCATTTACAGCTACATATGGTTATCTGTTATGAGATTGATTGGCATGGAATGTGTGTTCTAAGTTATGATTATTTAGAACAAAGAACATTATGTATATAAAAAAATTCCCTTGTTTCTAAAGTCTTAAATTGGGAATGTTACATCTTGGTATCAGAGCTGAAGGTTTACAGATCTTGGACCTATTGTGTCCATAATCTGATAAAACTTAAATTTTCTTGTTAACAAAAAATGGTTAGGATAAGAGGAAATGTTGCAAACAACCCACCACCTGGTGGAGAAGTAACAACTACCCAAAACTCAATGAGATCCTTGCTACCCTGTTGGACACAAGAGATTGTTTGACTATACTTGAACAAAAAGTAATGGGAAATGAGGAGGAAGAAGATGCTGGTAATAATAATCAGCCACCTCCTACGACAATGCCAATTTGAGAAATTTGGGTGTTGATAATAACAATGTAAACATGCCGAGATCAACCATAAATTAAAAAGGAAAGACTAGTAGTTAAACTCACTAATGATATAAAAATTATAAGTCTAACTAAGTTTGATGGCACCACATTAGGAGATGGAGCTGATAATTGGCTTAGTGAAATGGATAAGTACTTTGCAATAAGGAACTTCTCAGAGGAAACAAATGCAATATGAGGAGCATATCATATTTCACATAAAGCATCTTCATGGTGGGACAGTCATAAGGATGAGTTGAACATTGATGAAACTAATATTACTTGGGATCAATTTAAAATTTATTTTAGGAAATGATGGCTGCCACAAATTTACTATGATCAGAAAATGACTGAGTTTCAGAACTTAACCCAAGGAAAATTAATAGTAATAGAGTATTGGGAGTGGTTTACTAAACTCCTTAAGTATGTACCTCAGTATCAAACTGACGAGAAGTTTAGGATACAAAATTTTATCATGGGATTGAATCCCATTATAGGGGAGAGGTAGATGTTCACAACCCAACCACTATGGAAGGGGTTGTTGAAAAATCCATAAGGTAGGAATAGAAATTAAAGGCAATTTCTACTCATAAGGAGGAAGTAAGAAAGAAAGTTCCCAACTCCTCTTCATCATCTCTGGCACCTAAGAAAGGACCATGGAAGAATTTTGGTATGAAAAGTAAGTTCTCTATTGATAATAATAAGAAAACAACAACAAATAAGCCTACTACTAATGTATGCAATAACTTTGTCAAGAACAATAATAATGACAAGTCCTATGGAGGTCAGAATGATAACTTTAAGGTTGGGAATAAATTTGAGCCTAAAAAGGGACCTATAGGAGGCTGTTACAATTGTGGCAAGGATCATTATGCAAATCAATGTCCTTTGAAAAGGATTACCATAACCAACAACACAAGATACATATTACAGTAGCTGAAAAACAAGCTAAAAAGTAAGTCACACCCATAGAAGTTCCAGGTAAGTTATTTGACATACCTGTAACTATTATTTTTGATATGAGAGCTACTAAATGTTTTATTTCTAGTAAATTAGCATCGAAATTAAAAATAAAAGATGGAAAAATGGATAAATCATGGATGGTACATTATGGGAATAATGTTGTTCATATAGTTAGTATGTGTCTTTTTGGAGCAGTCCTTGACTTACCTAGTTTTTCCACTTGAATTTGATCTTTATGTTACTCCTTTGGGGTCTTATGATGTAATCATAGGTGTTAATTGGCTAGCTGAGCATAAAGCAAAAGTGGACTATTTTGAAAAACATATTAGTTGTTTAGATGACCTGTAGAAAACAACAGAGATTCAGGGTGTGAAACGTGAAATTTCAGTTAGGAAATTGTCGGCTATGCAACTTAAAAAGGCCAAAAATAAGGGTTGTATCTTGTATGCAGTAAAAATTTTAGAATCTACTGAAGAAAATAGTGATCTCTTAGAACGTTACCCATTGTTACGAAATTACAGTGATGTGTTTCTAGAGGAATTACTAGGTCTTCCACCCAAAAGGGAATTTGACTTCACAATTGAAATCAAACCTAGAACTGAACCTATTTCTAAGGCACCTTATCAGATGACTACTATTGAATTGGTAGAGCTTAAGGCACAGTTGCAAGAAATTTTGTCTAAAGGTTTGATTAGACCGAGTGTTTCACCTTGGGGAGCACCGGTAATTTTTGTGAAAAAGAAAGATGGAACACTTAGGTTGTGTATTGATTATAGAATGTTAAACAAGGCAACAATTAAGAATAGATATCCACTTCCTAGAATTGATGATTTATTTGATCAGATGTATGGAGCATTGGTATATTCTAAGATAGATCTTTGATCGGATATCATCAATTACTGAATTAAGGATGAGGAAATTCATAAAACAACTTTTAGAACAAGGTATGGGCACTATGAGTTCATAGTTTTACCTTTTGGATTAACAAATGCACCTACAAATTTTATGAATTTAATGAACAATATTTTTCAAGAATACTTGGAAAAATTATGCTTGTATTCTTGGATGATATTCTCATATACTCTAAAAGTATTGAGGAACACCATGAGCATTTGAAGATAGTTTTAGAAATCTTGAGAAAAATATGGTTATTTGGTAAGTTATCTAAATGTTCTTTCTATGACACAAAAGTGCACTATTTGGGTCATGTTATAAGAAAAGATGGAATAGTTGTAGATCCTTCTAAAATTGTAGCTATAATTGAGTGGCATGCACCAAAGAATGTACATGAAGTTAGAAGCTTCATGGGTCTTGTTGGTTACTATAGGAAATTTGTTAAAGATTTCTCCAAAGTTACTACACCCATAACTTTATTGCAGAAAAAGGAAGAGAAATTTGTGTTGAATGAGAAATATGAATTTGCATTTAAAACTTTGAAGGATTAGTTAACTTCAGCACCTATTTTGGCTGTACCTGACCCTAATGACTCTACTGTTGTAATGGATGCATCCGAGAAAGGTCTTGGAGGTATTTTGTTACAAAATGATCATGTCATAGCTTACAAAAGTAGAAAACTTAAGTTACATGAGCTGAATTATGCTCCACATGATCTAGAGCTTGCTACCATTATTCATGCACTTCAATTTTGGAGGCATTACCTACTTGGTAAACCTTTTGAATTAAAAATTGATCATCTTGGATTGAAGTATATTTTTACTCAGCCAAATCTGAATGCAAGACAATGAAGATGGTTAGAGTTTTTATCTCAATATGACTTTGACATAAGTTACATTAAAGGCAAGGAGAATAGGGTAGTTGATGCTCTAAGTTGTAGGAAGCACATTTATGCTCTTATAACATTGAGAACTCAGTTCAAAGATGAAGTAAAGAGCATTATGGAATCTAATTCTTATTTTTAGCAAGTAAGAACAACACTTACTGCAGATCCAAATGATGAGAGATATAAAGGTTTTCACTTTGATAATGAAGGAATCTTACGATTTGAAAATGGGTTTATGTACCTTTGCTAAAGGATTTAAGAAAGAAATTATTAGTTGAATTTCACAATTCACCTTTTCTGGACACCCTGGTATTACAAAGATGCTTACTGATATAAAACAACAATATTTCTGGAAGGGGATGAAAAAGGATGTAATTGAGTTTGTGACACATTGCTTAGAATGTCAATGTGTTAAAGCTGAACATATGCATCCAACTGGTTTATTGTATCCTCACAACATACCACAGTACAAATGGAAAGTGATAAGCATGGATTTTGTACAAGGGTTTCCTATGTCAAGAAATAAGCATGATGTTATTCTGTTGTTGTTGATAAACTAACCAAAGTAGCACACTTTTTATTTGGTAATCTTAAAGATGATTCACATGTTTTAGCAAAAAGGTTTGTTCATGAGATTTTCAGATTAACTGAGTACCTGAATTAATCATATCTAATAGAGATCTAAGAATGACTTCAAGGTTTTGGCAAACACTTAACGCAGCTTTAGGAACTAAGCTGAATTTCAGTTCTACGTATCATCCAAAAATGGATGGACAAACTAAAAGAGTTAATCAAGTTTTAGAAGATATGTTAAGAATGTATTGTATGGATCAACAGTATAAATGGGAAGAGTACCTTCCATTAGTTGATTTTTCATACAATAACACATATCATGCATCTCTAAAGATGGCACCTTTTGAAGCATTATATGGAAGGAAATGTAAAACCCTTGTTAGTTGGGACAACATTGAGGATAGAGAGGTAATTAGACCTGAAATCCTTATGGAAATGGAATAACAAGTTAAAATGATTCATGAATGCTTGAAAGAAGCAACAGATAGGAAAAAGAGTTATGCTGACTTGAAGCGGGTTGATAGGAAATTTGAACTTGGTGAGAAGGTCTTTCTTTGGGTTAAACTGAAAAAGAGTTCTATAACTTTTGGCAAGGCTTCCAAGTTATCACCTCGTTATGTGGGACCTTTTGAAATTGTTGAAGTAATCAACCCTGTAGCTTATCGTTTAACATTACCCCTTGCTTTGTCTCGAATGCATGATGTTTTCCATATTTCTTTGCTTAATAAATACATTTTAGATTTATCACATGTGTTAAATTAGAATTCCTTGTAGGTCCAAGACCTAGGAATAATCATGGTTAAGCCTATTCAAGTGCTTTGGAAACTTACCAGTTGCACTTAATAAATCATGAAATAAGTCAATGTAAGGTCTAGTGGGACCAGTTTAACAAGGATAGTGCAACCTGGGAAAATCTGGAAGACATGAAAACTACTTTTCCATATTTATTTGGACAGAATTGATTCTGTTGACTGATAAAATTTGTGATTTTATTCTTTTATGACAATAAATCTGCCAATTTTGGACAGATATTTCATTATTTGAAATAAACAGCTACGTAAATGCTGATTTTGGAAAAAAAAATCTAGAAATGTTATGAACATGTGAAAAGAAAGTTAATAAATGGATTGTCCTTGATGTAAATTTGTTTAAATAAGTTAATCATCGGACAATGATTCTTTTAGGAGGGAAGTATGTAACACCTATGATAAACTGTTAACTTCTCCTCTTTGCAATGCAAGTGTTGACATGTGATTTTTCCTAGGAAGGTGTATTATTTTGACTGTTGAAATCATGCTTGCAAGGAATCCATTTTTTTGAGGTTGTAAATTGGTAAAGTTGTTTGCAAATTTACCTCTATATAATAATGAGACCTTGGATCAATTCCATTGATCCAAGGTATGTTTTAATTCTTCTTACCTGATCTTTATGGAAAACTGACATTCAGAGGTTGAAGGAAATAAAGGACTGAGCCTTTGTAGGATTACAATTTCATTGATCTTCTTGAAAGTTCATGTTATGCATTCGCTTGAAGTTGTGTGCTCAGATCTTCTTGTCAACTTCTCTAGAATGTTGAATGACGTAAGTTAGAAAGAGGCCTACTTTAGGACTATTGAGGGTAAATCCTAAGTCCTAGATCTATAAGATCTATCCTAATGGGATTCTAACCTAAGGTAAACTAGACCTACCTTATGTCTATGTGTACACTAATCTTGTTCATCCTAACCTAAGTTACATGTTTTCTAAGTTAGGGATCTGGAAACAACCTAAGGTGATAATAGGTATATTTCTAACCTATTACCTAATACTACATTAGTAGAAAGAATGACCTATCCTAAGGTGGAAAATTACCTAAGGTAAATATTTTCTAAACTAACCTAAGGTCATACCCTAAGCTAATGATATCTATCCTAAACTAATGTGAGGATAGAAGGGGACCTAAGGGGGTCGTATGGCAAGTTGAAGGCATGGTGACAGTTCCTAAGTCTTTTATTTGATTTGATTTTCAAATTTAAATCATTATGTACTGTCAGTTTGACAGGGGCATGGAATTTGGAGGTGATCCTAGTTGGCACCATCTCTAAATTTAACAATGCATGTTCTTTTTGAAATTGGACTCACCAATTTTGGATGGTAGTGGCGTGGAGATTTAGGTGGGAGACTAGGAATTAATGACATTAATTGTCATGTTTTTGGGGAACAAACCACCTTGGAAACCTTACAAGTGGATTTTTGGGATTTTTTTGGTCTTTCACACATTCTCGATTGTTTCTCGCATGGAGCTATCTAGTTCTTCGAACCAACAATTCTACTTTCAGTTTGTTGCTATTTTTAACTCTCTTTGACTATTTTTGATCCAATGGAAGTATATGAGGCATTTGAGGAAGAATTTTCTGGTTGTTGATTTCATTTGGAGAAGAGGGAGTTGTGAAGGATTAGCTAGAAATATTCTTCGAAAAATAGAAGAACTATCGGGCATGATAGGCTCTATCCATTAAGATTCTATGTTTTTCTCTAAGTGTATTCATTAAAATAACTTTGATCTCTTAATATAATTGGGTTTTTATTTCTGTGATGGTTATTTGGTTTCCTTTCTTGATTAATTCTGTATTCTCTAATTAAGGAATCTCTCGCTGGAAAGGAAGTCATTGTGTTGATTTTCACCTTAAATCTTGTGGTGATATGAGTAATGAAGTACATGCGTGATTCTTTCTTATCTATTCGAAAATGGGTTATGGAAATGATATGTGTCTTTAAGTTTCGAACCAAGCTGTAGCTTGGGTTGCATAATGTAAAAGTATACCTTCGTTGTCACTTCTTGGTTTTGTGGAAGTTATGATTCTCCTGTTGGAATTTTAGGAATATGCATGCTTGGATTCTAAGTTGTGTGAGCTCGAATTTGTTTATTGAAATAGTAATGTGTTCCTTCTTCTTGAACTCTCTGTATACTCTATATGTTCTTCGATTCAATCTACGATGGAAGCTGGTAGTTATGTAATGTTTGGAATCTTTGTTTTCTTTTTGGGTTCTTCTTGTATAGAAACAAGATTGAAGGTTTTATTACTTTTTAAACTTTTCAGTTTAAACTGGGTACTCGAATTTGGTCCTTCTAAGGAAACTATGGGTTAATTGTTTCCTGGGCACTTTGATTTTGAGGCTTTCATGCTTGGGATTCCCATGTTTGAATTCCTTCTTCTGATCTTATGAGTATATTGTGTTTCTTAAGTTTTCAAGTACATAAATAAAGGTTACATAAGTGAGATTTTGTTCGTTGGGGACATTTTGAGGGTCGGATTTGTCGGAATTGATGTTGGGTTGTCCTTGTGGCTATGTTTGATCTTTCTTTTCTCTTTTATTACTATCTTCTTCCCTGTCGAAGTAGATATTGTTGGTTTTGTTTAACTATCCCTGAACAGGGTTAATCTCTTGAGTATCTTGCTGGAGTAAGCTTGTTAAACCCCTCCTGGTTGGGATATCATAAACTTTAAGGATGACTCTTGAACTTGTAGTTGTTGTTTCTTTATTTTGAACTATTAAAATCAATTTTGAATAAGGGGTCTTCTGAATTCTTCCATTCTTTGATCTTTGAGCAATATTTGAGGCAATTAATTTTTTCATAGTTGTACGCCTTGTAGCTAAGCTATGTTGATCTTGGGTTGTATCTTCTTGGAATTGAATCGTGAAGGAACCTTCTCTGTCTTTTCATAAAATATATTTCTCTCACCTTTGTGAGGATTCGATTGGAAGTTTTTCTTGATGATTGTTTTATTTCCATCTCGAGGAATTGGTTAGTCTATGGACCTTGACTGAAACTTTATCATCCTTGAGTGAATGTTCAGGGGACTGTAATTAACCGTATGACATTTTGTAACTTTTGTCATTGCATCTCATTTTGATATGGGTTGAATATCACAGTCATTGGTTGTCCGTGATGGGAAACCATGTTTAAATTTATTTCAACCACAATAGTCACACATTCTGTTGATCTCTTCTTTTATGCATTTTCTTTTATAAAGGAGTTTGGGGATATAGTGCATGGGTCTGTATTTTCCTTTGAGACATTCTTTAGGTGAGATAGAATATAGAAATTCCCTTCTGATCATGACATTTGAATCCTTCCTTCAGTCTCTAAGGTGAATTCTGACCACTTTCTTTGGAAATAATAGGATGTTATGGGTTGTATTCTCTTCTCTAAAGTTGTGTATGGGATTCGAGCTAACTAAATTATTTAGGAAGCTCTTATTGTTTCATCTCAGTCATTCTTCTTTTGGGTAAATCTAGTCATTGATTTAATTGGATCAATTACATTACCACCCTTAATGTCTTGAGTAGTCGTCATTGCTACTTGCTTGTTCTCTTGACTTGTGTTAAGGATTTTAATAATTGAGATAGAAGACTAATGTGAGATGTTGTACATTGAGTAAATTCTATCTTAATGTTGATATTTGGTCTAACTTGATAAATTAGGCTATGCCTTGCATTTGGGATTAGGATGCCACATCTGATGTGTGAGACTCTTATTTGCATTTGTATTTCTAATTAAGATGATTTGTGAAGGAAATAATTAGAAGGTACTTTTATTTGATATGGATAAGTGTATTGGATGGAACTGTATTTATCTGATAACATGTTGTAGATTGTAGATTACATCATGACATTTCTTTGAATGTTATTCAAATTGATTAATTGTTCTTCTTTTATGGTTGTTATTCCTATGTTTTATTTGTCTGCTTGACCTCACTGTTTCATTAAAGTAGAGTTGGTTTAATGAAACAGTTAGTTGAAAGCATTTCATTTGAGTTATTATTGAAATGTATTGAAGGAAGAAAAGTTGTATTCTAAAATATCTTGATGTTGTTGACATGAAATATGTCAGTAATATATAGTTTTTAAGATGTATATTTTATTTTGATGAATTGAAAAGACTAAAGTTATTTAACCCGATTAAGTCTATTCTCTTGTTCATAATAAGAAGGAAAAATCTGTAATCTTATCCTTGATGTTGTTATTTATATCTAATTGGATCCTTATTCTTGATGTCAATAAATTATCTGGATAAATGGGAATTAGTACAAATTCCCTTACTTTAATGTAACTTACTAAGTTGTATGTATTAATGTTCCTTACTTAATCTTGAATGGTTGATTATGATGTTATGAATGTGTTGCTATAATGTCAGGATGTGTAAATTGGATATGGGTATAATAAACCCTAATACTTAACCATAATGAGGAAGGTTCTCCTCTTCTAAAAAGGATGCAAAATAAACTAATGATATACGGGTTTGATAACCATTTAGACTTCATAGGTATGAAGTCTTTTATAGTAGAACCTGTTTTGATTCTTATACGTTCCCTGAATGGTTGAGACACATTAATTATATCGATTGATAGACGCTAATTTTGTTTTCAATTAATTGAATGTTAAGCAAAAATTTAATTGAACATAAAGCAATCATTAGTCTTTGAAGATCCATATTAGTTAACCAAATCAAATGGGGATGGAAACCTTTAAGGTTGTTGGAATTAGGGTTATGTAAGGTTGCTATAATCGAATTTTAATCCTAAGCTAATTAAGTGGAAATGATCTCTTGAGGTGTGTACATTAAGATGAAGTGGTTATGTTGGATGTTGGCACATGCCAACTGCAGATATGTACCTTTGTGAAGACTTGGGTCTTCACAAGGATACATGGTTGTAGTTGACATGTTGCAACACCCTTCAGCATTGGTTCATCTAGACCTACCCAAACTTGGACTTGAACTTAGTTTCTCTCTAGGACAGTTTAGAGTTATGATCTAGCATAGGAAATGACTCACAATGACTTAGGATAACTAGGCACATCCAATCGAATTAGGTTGATAGGGTATGTCTATATACCCTAGGTCATTGCGAGTGACTCCCTATTCTAAATTATGTCACTAACCTGCGTTAGGGTCAAACCTTGGACAAGTGGACTGACTGAAGTTGGTGAAGACCATTCTAGATAACAGAGGAGTGGGGTGAAGGACATATTCCATTTAGATGAGTATGTCATCTAGGAATAGTAACATGAATACAATATGTTGGAAATCTTTTTCCAAAGTATCGCAAGCTACTAGTTGCATTGTCCTAAGCCACCTAGTTTAAGGAATGTGATTTTAGATGAATATTGGTAACAAATATTCAAATAGGTTTCTTAAATAGAACACTCAATACCCAGAACAGGGTAAGAGAACCAAGTATACTTGGTATACATAAAGTATTCAATACTTAAGTAACATGAGAGATCGGTTGTTAATCGAGTCATGAAATGAGAGATCGGTAGCTCACTGAGTCATTTACAGCTGCATATGGTTATCTGTTATGAGATTTATTGGCATGGAATGTGTGTTCTAAGTTATGATTATTTAGAACAGAGAACATTATGTATAAAAAAAAAATTCCCTTGTTTTTAAAGTCTTAAATTGGGAATGTTAACACAAGCTGATTTTGAGAGGTTGATATAGTTGTTGGAACCTAATTTTTCTCTTGAAAACATGCTCCTCCAAAGAATAGATCGTACAATATCAACAACATGCCACAACACTATGTAAAGAACTAAAAATCATACATACCCCAAGTGGAGCATGCAGAGTGTGCATAAGCACTTCTTCTACAAAAGGAAAACATATCTACTCTACTATAACCAAAGGCGAAGGGAAATCAAACAAATCATGTAACCGAAAGGGGGAAGTAACTTTCCTTTCTCAAAATAACTAGCCATGTATATGATTTTGCACTTTGAACATGGCTGTTATTATGAGTGAAAAAAATGAAAAGAGGCCAATCCTCCACCCAAATAACCAAAGTAGCAACATCAATCCAAAATATGTCGTCAAGTTGATTGACATTAGACTCCTGGAGGTGTTGATAGTGACCCTTGGTGATTTATATAGCATCCTCATGACTTGAAATGGGCATGACTAGTTTTGGTTTATCCATTAGCTCTAATGAAGCCGAGTACCTAATTAGATACAGATCGAATCGATGGATGTGCCCTTTTCTCTTAAATTCAACTCCAAAAATGGAGTCTTCTTATGGACCTTCCTGAAAAAGAGGTTGTCTTCATGCCGATGATTTATTTTCAATGCTTCTACAAACAACATATCCTCTACCTTGATGACCAGTGTGGAAATGGTGTCATTGTGGTTTCCTTCCTCCTCCTATAAAGAAAATGAAAGATTTATATCCTCCAACCTTTGTTCCATAGGGTTGTTGTGAAATGTAGGCTATTGCACTTGAATGCTCTCTTATATGACAACGGGTTCATGTGCTTGGAAGGTGGATGATGGAGGAGAAAATGATGTGACCTCCATGGGATCCTCTCTATAGAAACAATCCTCCAAGTCAGACAGATAATCTACCTCCTCGTTGTCCTACTACGTTGGCTTGATTTCCTCCATGTTGTCCTCCAGGATCTGCAATTCACTCACTATAGTTACCCTCATCATCTAAAATGGAGTTTGAAATCTCAAACTCATCTTCAACATTAGAGCTTTAAGGGGATGAAGTGGGAGGAATAATCAAGGTTCTTCTGGCCTATTTTTTATGCGAAGCCTCTAAATCTGTATGGTTCTCCTCTATTTTTATGGGAAACCTCTAAGACCATTATCTTCATAATAATCTACAACCTAACACATATACACTCCTCAATGAATCCACTATCAACATTAACATTGTGTGGACACCTAAAATCCACTTATGCGAGGATTTAATGCTAAGAATACACTAACTTTCCTCTTTTCCATCACCGACGTAATAATGAGCACTTATCCATTAATTAGCTAACATTTCTCTTCATATTAATTAGTTAATGACATTTTTATAATTAATTATCCTTCCTATCATTAATGATATTAATTAACGACCTTTCGTTAATTAATATTCACTTTAACTTGGTTGATTAATTATTATTAATTAATTACACTTATTACTCTAAATCAATAAATCACCATTTATTGGATCAAATTCCTCTCTTACATCCCACAAATCATACTAATTTTCCTCTAATTAGCTTCTATAAGCTTACATCTACCTATTAATTAATCACCTTTGATTAATTAAAACATCCCCCAACTCCCATGACTTACTAATGACAAATTAAACTCTTCTAAATCAAGATTACCTTTTATAAAGCAACCTTATCCATTCCTAATCTTGTTTTACCCTTATCCCACATGCACCAAGTTGCACATCTCTCTCCAACATTCAGGTTATATAAAGGACCAAGCTCCTTCCTTTCTAGACACACCATGCTTTGAATAGTGAAAACTATAGGCATTTTGATCTTGATCCATTCTCCATTGTTGGAAATAGATTCTCCATCTTGCATCCTTTCACTCAAATTTGAGTAATATGGGAAGATCCAAAATGGCCTTGTAGCCATTCTTGGTGAGATTTCATTCTCAATTCTTGAGATCACCACCAACCACATTTGATTTTTTATGTTCTTCATAGTTTAAGTTAGTAATCATAGAGAGTAGAAATAGCTTAGCATGTACTTTCATTTATGCATTGAAGAAGCATTTCTTTTAAGCTCTTATCTTGATGGTTAATTATTTAATTAACATTTGATTTTGAAGCTATGTAGATATTAGTTTCAATTTATAGCTTAGTTAATTATACATGAGAACATATGGCATGCTCGGTGGGACTTACTCCATTGTCCTTTACACTTAATTCAAAGTTTTTGTAGTTAAATTTCAATTTTGGTTACTAACCCTCTTCTATATATATTGACATAGCTTATTTTTCTTAACTTGTTTTGTTGAGTTTTCATGTTTTGAGTCTTCCTTGTAGGTATAAAGGAGGAAAAGTACTGTAAAAATTAAATCTTGGTGAGAAAATTTCAAGATTTCTCCATGTTTGCATTTTTAGAGCTTACTTTTTCATCATTCTACATGCTAGTTTTGTCAATTTCTTGAAAATGTTAAATTTTTGATCATGAATGTTAATGTTTGATAGTGTTGAGTCTTCTTTGCATGTATTAATGATATGGGTTACTCTCAAAATTGAATCTTGGTTGGAAAAATTTGACCTTTTTTACATTAAGGGATATTTTTTTGACATTTTTTTGAGTACATGTTAAGTGCATACTGTGAGCATAAGAGCATATGCATAACCCATCTTCCGAAGGCCATAAAATTTTCTCCCAAAATAAAAAATTCTCTATTTTTTTTGAATTGGAAAGGTATTGAAGTGAACTATGCAATGAAAACATAAATTCAAGATTTATATATACAGAAATTGCAAGGTTTTCATTTATTATAAAACTAGTCATTTTCATTGCATGCTAGATTCACTTTTGATCAATGCCACATATGCTCTTCTCTTGCGCTTTTGAGTGACCTTGAGAATCAGAAATGGCTATGATTATGGATATTTTTATAACACATTTCAATGCTTTAATGAATGTTGTTTTTCCATTTTTACTTAGTTAGATCAAAGTTTGTGTATGCTCTTCTCTTGCACCTTTTGGCGATCTTGAGAATCAAAAGCAACTTTGGTCTTATTTTCTAACACCTTGCAGGGTTTTTCTAAAGCATAACTATTGATTTTCAAGGTATATTTGATCATGATTTGTGCTAATTTTGATTGATTAAAGTTAATGAATGTTTCATTTTTGTTTATGAGGCTAGGATCATGTATTCTCTTCCCTTGCACCTTTTAGGTGATCTTGGGAATTAGAAACAATTCTACACCTTTTCCATGCTTTCAAAAACATCTCATTCAACTTTTTACTAAGGGAATGAACTTCAAATTTTCTAAAATTAACAAATTGTGTGTTTAAGATAGGTTTTTCCATTGTTAGTTAAATAGTTGGATTCTATGTCACATATGATCTTCTCTTGAGTCTTAGGAAAATCTTGAGAATCAGAAACAACATCTTATCCTCTTTTTATTTGTGGAAAACTACTAAAATCTTTATGTAGGACCTAATTGCTTGCCAAATACTTGGAATCAAAAAGAAAATTCTAATTACATGTTTGTTACATTTTTGCCAAACAGTGTGTGACAAAAACCACATTAAGTCTACAAGATAAAAAACACACCACATTCATCACACTGCGTACATGCGGGTTTGGATAAGGGTAGGCCCCGTCCACTTAAAAATATGACATAAATGCTTTGGAATAAGTCTTAAGCTAGAAAAATGAGGGTGGTCCTAGGAACCAAAAATTAGTCCACCTAAGAGGGAATCTTGTGGATGAAATAGGAAGAACTCTGCATGCCTACTTCACTAGTTTTACCTTTGCGAGTTAGAGTAAAATTTATCTCGTATCCCACCCCAATGAGATTACACGATGAACCCATTAATTTCTCAATGTACTTGAAGGGTGTAAATTAAAGTCAAGATAATCCAAGACTAGTCAATGCGACTTTCTTGATAAATCACACTTGCATTTAGATAATTTTTGACACTAGCAAACCACCTAGGAAGCTATCTTGACTTGGAGCCAACTTGTTTATATCAAATCAATTGTTATTAAGATATTTATCAAAGGGAGAAATTATTTGGATTTGAAAATTTGTTTATCGAACAAAGGGAGAGTTCATCAAAGTTCAAACTACGCGTCATTCACCATGAAATTTGTGAAGAATTACTTTTACTGAGTTTTTCACTCACCATAAGATGACACAAAACTCTGTGAAGTGAGACACACAACTTTTCAACCTCACTTGATCTAATTCCTTTGATTTATTTTGACACTTTGTTGATCAAAAGGAGATAAACCATACGTGTGTTATCAATCAATTGTGTCCACCACTTTTTCACTGTTTATATTTGTATTTTCTTAAGACTGGATGGTAAACATTGAAAGTGTGTTGGTACATTTTCATATCTTGATATTCATTTGATCTTGATACCCAAGTCAAGATCATCATTTTAGTTAGGCTTGATTCTTCACTTGATTCTCCTTTTTAAGTGTTACGTTTCTTCTAGTGTATCACAAAAATTTTGATACATACATCTTGTTTCTTGTAAACTTGACCTAAGTGTTTAGATTGTAACATTACACTACACGCATCTTAACAATTCCTTGGTATACTTTAGCCTTGGTTTGATTTCAAACATTACCTCAATTTTGAAAGGTGTTTTTGTTACCTTGTGCACGTCGTACTAATATTATTTTGATACTAATACCTTACTTTTCTGTAAATTTTGGTTAACATATCTTAGTGGTATTGTTGCATTGTTCATATTTGTAACCTCCACTTTTTGAGATATAGGTATTTCTTGGATTTGAACTCATTTTAAGTATACTTTTATTAGAAATCATATCAACCTCTTATTATTACTTATGCCTTGTTCATTTTTAACTTGACATAAGTGGTGACATTTCATTGATCATCTTAAAATGTCAAACTACCATTTGAAAACACTTAGGAAGTAATTCAATGATTGATTGGTTTAAAACAAACCTTGTGTGATTGTGTCTTGTGATTATTCGTCATTTTGACTTATCCATTTAGGACAATCACTTTGATCCATTAATTCTTTATCATTCATTATTCTTTGGTCATTGTTTATCACTTAAGTTTGATTGGCGTTGTGTTTTGAGCTTGTATGATTGTTCCTTGCGATCATTCACCTTATAGACTTATATTTCTAAGGACAATCCTTTTGAGCCTTTGATTCTTTGCACTCGCAACTTGTTGTCCAAACCTTGTTGGATTTTTGAAATTATGTTATCATGATGTATGTTTTCCTTAGATTCCTTTTGGAAAATCACACAAGCATCCCCATATTTATGAAATGTCTAGTTGGTTGTCGTTATGTTTCCCAAATCGACATGAAACCTTCTTCACTTTGAATAAGTTTGATCATACAATCTAGGTCTAGGACTTTGAACCCAACACATGCCAATAATAACTAATTATCACAAGGTCCCTTATACATATGACAATAAGGAATCAAAGTTTTGGTATTCACATCAAAATATTCCCATCATGACTAAACCTCATTTGGTTCTTCACACTAGAGAACCCATCCAACTACACCTTTCCCCATATTCATCTCATAGTCGGTGGTATGATTATTCTATTTCTAATCCAAACATTCCTTTTGATTTGGAGGCTTCTAATCCAAACTATTCATCTGATTCTTCTAATTATCTTGATTATTTTGTTCTAAACTATTATTCGATTCTACTCTCGGTCTCCTAAAATTAATATAATAAAACTTTTCTTGAGGAATAATCAGTCACATAAATGACATTCTCATCCTTTAAAGATTTATGTCACCATAAATTCTCCTCATCATCCATTTAATTTGACTCCTATGTCGCGGTCATCCCTTTCTTCGCAGGGCCTCCACTATCAAAATTCTAATTCTACTTTTGAGTTGTGGTCCTCCCTATCTTTGCATGACCCTCTTCATCATCCTTCTAATGAAAATATTACATTGTGGTCCTCCCTATCTTCACATGACCCTCTTCATCATCCATTTAATATAACTCCTACGTCGCAATCCTCCATTTCTTTTCAAGACCCCTTTTATAAGTCACCTCAATGACGTGTTATTCCTTTGAAGATACCCACAACCCCAAATCCTTCCAATAATCATCTAATCCAATTCTTAAATCATGGTAATCTCTTTCTTCACAAGACCCTATTATTATTCGTCCGATGTGATTCTTTAATTTCAGTCCTCCCCTTCTTTGTAGGACCTTCTTCATTGATCACCCCCACAAATTCTTCCTTCTTTGAAGATTCATGTGACTCAAATTCCTTCTAGTCAAACGTCCAAATCAAATCTTGCATCGCAATCTGTAGACTTTGGACTTAATCCTACTAGTTTACAGATGATATACCATCATATAGGTAGGTCCACACCACCTTCTTCTACTCCCGAGACATCTAGCTCCATGTCTACTTTGTCCCCCACGTCACCTTCTTCTATCAATCATCATCAAACATATTCTCAATATTTCACACTAGTTGGCCCTTTTTCATCCAATCAAACCCTTGTGGTCGATCAACAACCCATACCAATTGATTTCTTTCAAAATGAAGGAGAAATAATTTAGTTTATAACACACAAAGATATTCCTCTAATAGATTACGAGTAAGGATTCTCTTTAGAATTCGATGCATCTACATATTGTGGGGAAAAGGTTGATTCATTTTATCAAGATACAAAGGAAGAGCCTCATATCATCCAACTTGATCCTCCTCTTATTCATCTATATTCAAATTCTTCATTACGTGATGAAACTCTTGGGTCTTGCATTGATCCATGGCCTATCTTCTCATCTCCCAATAAATATTTTTCTATCACAATTCCTCAATCACAATCTCTTATGGGGTCAATGCCAAGTATCCCTTCATCTTCTTCTAGGTGTGGGTCACCTTTTAGTAGCCCTCCCTCAGCTATATGTGGGACATTTTTAAGTAGTCCATTATCTTTTATTCTTGGGGTGCATCCAACTATCCCCTTGTCTTCTATGTATAGGCCACCCCGAGTAGTCAATCATCTTCTATTCTTGGGCCACATCCTAGTACCTCATCATATTATAGCTATGGGTCACACCCTAACAACCCTTCTCCTTCTATTCTCGGACCACATCCTAGTAACCCTTCCTCTTCTATCTCGTGGCTCACCTCCCGGTAGCCCATCTTCTTCAATTCTTGGGTATCGTATCCTTTTCATCCATCACACTATTCTTCTATTAATGATTGTGGAAAGCCTAACATAATTTCTCCCATCAATTCTAAACATCTACATTCTTCTCCCACTTTTTGGGATCAAACAAATCACACATTAGCTTATAAGAAACCAAGACAAGTTCTTTATCAAGATAAAATCAAAATTCTAAAGAGCTCTAAAGCTTCCAAAGAAATCAAACGATCATAAAATATAACATCAAATTCAATTCCGAATGCACATCAATGTACCCGGTCGAAAACCTATGGATAGGGAACTCAAGATCCCACATATGAAACCCATGTTTCAAAACAAATCACAATAATTTTTTGAGTGTGAGTTCACCATGATCATCAAGATCGGGGATAATATTACACTTGATAAGAAAATGTTCTTAGTATCTCTTATCAAAGAAATCGTGAACATCGTTGTTAGATCCTATCACTCAAAGTGACATGTTTTGTTATGATAACCATTAAAAAATAAAAATAAAATCATAAAATCGTTCAAAAATACAAAAATGAGAAAACATTAAAACATTACAAAAACAAAATCAAAGGTATAAAGATCAAACATTGCAATCAGGTATTGTGTATAGATGGATGTTCTTTCTTCACTTTCTTTCATATTCCTCTGCAAGTCATCCACCATTTTCATCCCTTCAATGTTATTTTGGTTAGCCTATTCACAAACATTTTGCAACATTTATCTCTATGGTATTTTTCTCGACCTGGTCTTTAATTACCTTGTTCAATTAAAGAATGACTGATCTCTTAGAGATCCTATCACAATTCACAATTAATAAACTTATTGCCGTAAAATTTTGGATATATTTGTTGATAGTAGTCAATGTCATCATCACAATCACTTTCATATCCTTCCATCAAACCATCATCGTGGTTCTTAACCCCTTGTCAAACAAGAGAGCTGAAATAAGTTTTCCAAAAGCAAAAGAATCAAAATCAATCAATCAAAAGAAAAATCTCAAAGTAAAAGAAAATTGATATATAACTCTCTCTTGGGGTATTTCCAATAATCTCTACTAGGTATATGGGTGCTTGGTAGTAGTAGAGAAATTTTTCTATTCAAACCAAAAGAATTTCTTTTGGGGCTATGAATGCATGGTGGAAGTGGAGTAATGTAAGAATATCCTTCCACCCTCCATTCAAAATCTCCTTTCAAAATAAATCATTCCTACACATTAGTTAGTTTCTTTTCTACTATCTATCAACTCTTTTCCTTCAAGACATAATTAATTTCCATGTGCACACATTGGATTTCTATGATAAAATAGGATTAGTATGTTACTAGGTTTCGTTTATACTTTGTTCAAACTCTTGCTTTAGTGCATGTCTTGTCTCATGATTTGTGCCTTTGGCTAATCAATTTTTCATCGTCCACCTTCTAAATATTTTCATAACAATCCTTTGTTCTTTGGAATCGTTTAGAACATCCATGTGTATAGTATTTCCTTTTTTCTATGTTTGTTGACACTTTTCCCCTTCATTCAATAAACAATCTTCTATGTCTATCTATCAACGACTTCTTGGCCAGCTTACACTTGGGGAATCCTTGCTCCTTCTTGGCACTTCATTAGTTTTTGTTCATCATCAGGTTGAACATATCTATTTTGGCCTTTATCCCCCATTCATAATCAACATGTGAAGTGTTTGCCTTTGAATACTCTCACCTAATCACTGGGGTATTTTCACACATTCACTTTCTTACGCATACACATGGCATTCTTCCCTTATACATACCATCTATCATTGGGGGCATCCACACTTCCTTGTCTTCCTATACATAGCTTCACAAAACTTCTAAAAAATCATAAAAACTTCAAATATGTTTCAAGAAAAATTAAAAACAATAAAAATCATCCTACAAAATGTCCCTCTTTGGTTCTCACATGTTCTTGTATGTGACTCATAGATCATCTTGATCTACTTCCATAAAAAAGCTAGTTTGCTTACTATGTTTGTACTCTAGGGAAAAATAATTTGTTTGGTATTGTTTCATAGTGTATGATTGTTTTTCATAGGACCTAAGGTCCTCCATTATTTCCTCGCATGTATCATTTCTTGGGGCATATTTTAACCCTTGTTGTTAATTCACATAGGTCAGAATCAAATATTGATAACAAAAACATTTCATTATGTTTATCTATTAGGTTATCTTGTTTACTTTCTTGTATTGCATTGCATTATGTATGTTGCGGGGAGTTAGGCATATTTATGTTTTTCATATTGCATTACATTTTTATGTTGCATGGAGTTGGTGTTTTTATCTATGGACATTTATTTGTATATGGATTTTCATGTCATACTACACTTCTGTTCATTCTTTTTAATAATGACTGATGATGTCAATAATAAGAAAAATGATGAAATAAAGTTGGTTTTTACATCGACAAGATGATAGCTATATCCATATCTTTTCATCTTCATTTTTATTCCATGTCACTCTCCTTCTATCAAAAATTTTCTTCAAAAGAAACTTGGGGTAATAGGGATCAATTATTTTACTTCTTCTATTATGTTCTTTCATATTTTTGATCGTCAATCACCCTCTTTCATTGCCCCATCGAAAGTCGAGGGGAATCCTTCATGATATTAATTTTTCTTCTATCTCTTCAAAAAATTAATTTTTGTAATTTTCTACTATCTTTGAAGTGGCTTCACTTATGCCACCCCAAAGAGGGGAAAATGTAGACAATTAAAATCCATATACGTAGGATTTAATGTTAATACTACACTAACTATCCTCTTTTCCATCACTCGATTTAATAATTAGCACTTTTCCGCTAATTAGCTAAGATTCCTCTTTATATTCATTAGTTAACAACCTTTTGTTAATTAATTAGACTTCCTATCATTAAGGATTTTGATTAATGACCTTCGGTTAATTAATATTTTCTTATACTTGGGTTGATTAATTATTATTAATTAATTATGCATGTAACTCTAAATTAATAAATAACCATTTATTGGATCAAATTCCTCTCTTACATCCCGCAAATCATACTACTTTTCCTCTAATTAGCTTCTATAAGATCATCTCTATCTATTAATTAATCACCTTTGATTAATTAAAACATCCCCTAGCTCCCATGACTTACTAATGAAAAATTAAACTCTTCTAAATCAAAATTACCTTTCGTAAAGAAACCTTATCCATTCCTAATCTTGTTTTACCCTTAAACCACATGCACCAAGTTGCACATCTCTCTCCAACATCTAGGTTATATAAAGGGCCAAGATCCTTCCTTTCTAGACACATTATGATTTGAATAGTGAAAACTAATAGGCATTTTGATCTTGAGCCATTCTCCATTGTTGGAAATAGCTTCTCCACCTTACATCCTTTCACTCAAATTTGAGTAATATGGGAAGATCCAAAATGGCCTTGTAGCCTTTCTTTGTGACATTCTCAATTCTTGATATCACCACCAACCACATTTGATTTCTTATCAAGGTTCATTTTAAGAGACCTCTTGGAAATCAGAGGTGGAAAATCGCCGTGAATATTCTTGGACCTGGTTTTTCTAGAAATGTGAATTTTTGGGGTTTGCGTGAATTTTTTTGTGAAAAATATTTCATTTTCAAGTGGTGAGATAGAAAGGCTGTAGATGCATGACATAATATTTTCTATCATGCGACAACAAATTTTTGTCACTTGACAAAAAACCTCTTGTCATGTGTCAACAAGGTTGTTGTCCCATGACAACAACCTTCTTTGACACATAATAGGAAGTTTACTATCACACGATAATAAGTTTGATGTCGCATGAAAGTAAATATTTTGTCATGCTTCTACTGACCTCCGCCATCCTATCACACATCAACAAACTCTCCATTTCACATGTAAAAAAATCTCTGTCATGTGTCTACAAATTCTACCCTCATGTCGTGCATCAACAAACTCTCCATGTTGCACATCAACAAAATCTATGTCACACGTCTCCAACCTCCTCCCTCCTTTTATGCATCAACAACATCTCTATGTCGTGTGTCAACAAAATCTCTTTTGCGTGTCTACAGACTCTGCCCTCTTGTCATGTGTCAATAATATCTCCTTGTCGCGCATCAAAAAACTCTCTATTATGCATCTATAGCCTTCGTCCTCCTATCACACGTGTACTATACTTGATAATATATATGCCCTCGGTGGTATGAGTGAGTTAGTAGTGTTCTTACTTTGGAAAATAATCTAGGATTATATAGGGGATATTTTCAAGGATAGGAAAAGACAACCCCTAAAAAAATAAACTATAATTTTTAGGTGAACAAGTCATTAACCCACGCTAGAAAATTTGCCTTTTCAAATTTTTCAAAAATGGAATATTCACCATATTACGAATATTCACCACTAAAAAAACCTATTTCTTATGTTCTTCATATTTTCATAGTTTAAGTTAGAAATCATAGTGAGTAGGAAATAACTTAGCATGTAGTTTCATTTATGCATTGAAGAAGCATTTCCTTTAAGCTCTTATCTTGATGGTTCATTATTTAATTAGCATTTTCTTTTGAAGCTATGTAGATATTAGTTTCAATTTATATCTTAGTTAATTATATATAAACACACATAGGGACTTCACAAGAACCTCACATAGTCAAATTTGGTTAGTTATTAGACTCAAAAGAACTAAAATACCTCACCACCTTTCTTTTTAATCATAGCCAATATTTTTATGGTTAGAAAGTGACATGCTAGGTATTTACCCTAACATTTTTTCCACAAAATTGTCACAATCCCTAACGCCAAGCCCGTAAAATTTTTTTGCATAGGTGGCATCCGCATATAGGTCTACTCATCAAAGAAGAGTTACAATGTCTTCTCTCTGCTAATTTCATCTTACCCATTATATATATAAAATGGGATTTTAGTATCGTACCCATAGCCAAATCCAATGGGAATTTATTTATCTACATAGACTTACGAGATCTCAATCTCACTTTCTCTAAAGACGACTTCCCCCTCCTAACATTGGTCATCTTTTTGACCTCATGCTAGGCCATGAGATATTATCTGTTATGGATGGGTTTCATGGGTATAATCTTGTCCTCATCACACTAGATGACCAACATAATACATATTTCATCACCCCTTGGGGGAAATTTTACTACTGAGTAATGCTCTTCACTTGAAGAATGTTGGGGACAATTATTAATGCGCGATGACTCATATCTTCCATGACATCATCAGCAAACCATATAAGACTATCTGGATGATCTCTTAGGTAAATCCAAGTGTTGAGGTGATCATATCATCATCCGCGATGTCATCTTTTCCCCCTTGTTCAATAATTTATCCTCATTAACCCGAATGAATGTGTTTTTATGTTCTCACCAGGAAGATTTTAGGGTTCATTGTAGCTATTAGGGGCATTGAAGTAGACCATTCCAAAATTAAAGCCATCATCATAATTCCCCTCTTTTGAATATCAATAAACTTTGTAGTCTTCAAGGTAGACTCCAATTAGTCCTCTAATTTATTTCTTAGCTTTCAGACTGTTATTAACCTTTTCATCATCTCCTACAAAAGGATGTCTATTTCAATTAGGATGAAAACTTTCAAAATGCCTTTGACGAGCTCAAACAATACCTTCTATCACTACCTATGCTTATACCTCCTTGAGAGGGGAGTCATTTTACCTAAATATATTTTCCACCAACCATACCTTGGGTGCCATGCTAGAACATCAAGATGTGAAGGGTAGAGAACAAAGCTGTCTATTACGTAAGCCACACTCTTTATGACTACAAAAATCATCACACCGAAGTATAAAATGTATGGTTTTCTCTATACTTCATAACTTCTAAGCTTCATCACTATCTCCTTAATCATAAGACCTATGTTATCACCAACTTCAATCCTCTCAAAGTTATGCATTCTAAACCATATCACAATGATCACATCACCCAATGGTTCATGCTTGTGAATGAACTTGACCTAGAATTCATGTCACATAAATCTATCAATGGGTAAGCCATCACCAATGAACTCGCAAAAGATCCCCTTCATAATAATCAAATACCTCACAAATAATTTCTTGATGAATCTATCAAAAATCTCAATGAAGAAGATAGTCCCTTTAAAATGTCACTCTTCTTCGATGGTTCTAAGTGTCGATAGGGGGAGGTACCGGTATCATCATCATACCTCCTTAGGGGACTCATATTCCTCTATCCTTCAAAATAAATTTTGAATGAACTAATAACATGCCTAAGTATGAAGCCCTCATTATGGGTCTTTAAACCGTTGCCATCCTTGGTGTTAAAATCCTTGAAATCTATCATGACTCTCAAATTATCATCAATCAAATCAAAGGAACCTATCAATGTAAAAATGAAATTTTACAAAACTACAAAAACATATTTGACTTCCTCTTAGAAGCCTTTGATTAATATACAATCCAAAAAGTTCCCTGTTCATCCAACAAATTCATAGACACCATGGCTTCTCTTACATCACTCATCCCCTTATCAACTGAAGATTCCAATTTTTGTTTTGTTTTTCATAGCATTGATCAAACATCTCATACCAATGAAATCCCCTATGTTAATCCTATTAAAGACAATCAATCAGATCTCTAGTACACTCAATTATACAAATATTTTTCTTAGTCTAAAATCCCCTCAAATCTATCTAAGAATGGTAGGATATATTGTATCCAACGTGTGAAAAACTATGTCATTCTAGGTGGAATTCTTTACAAATAAGGGTGTTGTATAACATTCTACTTTGATGCCGTAAATGTCATAAATCTACAAAAATTATCCAAGAAATACATGATGGCATGTGTGGTGGGAACTTTAGCACTTTGGTTATTTCCAAGTGCATTCTACCAATTTAAAAAATATAGAATTTTAAAACCCTAATTAGAGAGTCACATGTGATAAATAAAATAATAAAGTATAGATATGACCTGAGCAATAAGATAAATAAATATTAAACCCTAGGTGTAAGAGAGAGAGAGAGAAAGAGAGAGTAGATGACTTAAGTGATTTTGTAATTGATTCAAGTATAATAGGCTAGAAGATAGATGAACATGAGGAGGAAACTATCACAATCCCACATAAAAAAATTATGCAATTGTTGAAATAAGTTAGACCAAGGCACCTAGGCTAGGTCGAGTACTGGGCACCTGGAGATCTTTGATAGGATCATTTGACCGCAAAGAATGGTTAGAAAATGATTGTTCTTATGTCACGCCAATGTTTCTAACTTTCTCTATTGATCTCCTGTGTGTCACACTATGTCCACAGAAATTCACATGTAACTTACAAAACAAATGATCTCTTGCAAAATCCCAAAACACATCAAATCCTAAAAAGAAAAATATGTAAATAGGAGTCAAACTAAACCCAATTGTCACCCAAAATAGTGAACATACAACCAAGCATTTCACTACATATCGAATCCATATACTTACGTGTGCGTGTGTGTAGAATCATGCCCTATGAGGCTCTTGTGTAAGATGCACTTGATAACGAGCAATAACTAGATGTAGCAATGTAAGATAGATGTGTATGGAAAAATTAACTTCCCCTCCTATGAAGTGTATGTAGAAAATGTAGTCCCTTGTCCCTTAAATGATAGTTAGATGGATGCCTTGATGCTCTTAAAATGCCTTTGGATGCAACCTTAGGTGGTGATAGTAGATGCTTAGAGATTGGTCCTTTATTATGGTCACATAGATTTGTATTTATATGATTCCCTTGTTTTAATTTCATAATTGATAACATACTTTGGGATGTGGGGTGTGTAATACCAAAGAGGGAACTATAAAGATAAAAAAGATGCCAAAGATAGATGTCAATTACAAGTTTCTCACTTAGGAATCATATGAATAGTAGTATGTGATTAGGACCTAGAAATGTACCCAAGTGTGTAATTTAGTGTCTAAATTTTTCCTCACTTTATGTTTTTGAGTGAATACTCGATAGCATAAATTAGATAAGAGATGTGTACCTAATAACCATGTATATCGATAATGAAAGCTTCCAAGGAGAAAAAAATTAATTAGTGATAAAATGAAGCATTAAATCTAAGAAAGAGGAAGTGACCCTAGGGGTAAAGCATATGTGTTGTGTCACATTATACATGTTGTCATTATTGCTTGACATATTTGCTGATGTGACTTCTATTTCTCATAATAATAGACCTACAAAAAGAAGAGAAAATAGTAGTCAAATATGTAAAAAGCATGTAAAAAGTGAAAAAATAGTAAAAGGAACATGTGCACTTGTTCCGTGATGAGTAAAAAGATAGAAATTTTCCCAATTGTTGTAGGACAACGATTTTTTTGGGTGATCTCATGCCACATAAGAAGAAGTTTTGAGTAGAAATGGCTGGTTTTATTCTCCATCCCCGACTTCCAAAAAATTATACATAATTACAAATGGTGTGATATTGCTCTATTCAAGTTCGTTCCAGATTCAATCCAAGTAGAAAACGAAGAAGGAGATAAAATAAATTTTGATTGCTAGAGGAATGTGCCTCACTATGAAAACTAATCAGAAATTGTGTTGATCTAAAAATACTGTGTAACTTCCCTTGGTCATACGCACCCAGAAAGTTCAGAGTGCCCAGCACTCATGTATGTATATAGATGCAGTGTCTATGCTAAACTAAGGACCCAAGTCATATTCTCGGTCGTTATGAAATTGTAACTCTATTATATTCTTGTGTTGTGTAGGTTTGAACTATGATTGTGTACTCGCTAAATGGGGTGTCCGATTTACCTAATGTATACCCAACTCATTTAAGGTGCATGCAATGTCCCTAGGAGTATGTGTCAAAAATTAGAGGACCAAATGCTGATCTAAAACTGATACCTTGTAGGGGAGGGAATGTACATGGTAGAAACCAAGGCATATGCAAATAAAGTGGCTAGATACATATGTTAGTGCAAACAAGAGAAATACACATATAGAAGAAAATGTGTAAAATAACAAGCAAGAAGATAATGCGAACCATAATAGAGGGTTTCAAACATGAGACATCTCTCACAATGTCACAAGATAATCAAGGAAGAAGATGTTAAACGCATTAAAGCAATGAACAAGAAAGACATAGGGAAAATCCCACAAAAAGTGGCATATAATGGAAAACAATGGAAAGGAGTGCCAAACAAAGTATTCGACAACCATGGTAGCAAATATTTATTTCAAAATAAATGTTGCACATGAAGCACTTAATAACATGTTATAAAGATAAAGAGTATGTCGAGACGTGTGTATATGAATAGAGTAGTTTGCTAAGAAGAATATGAATTAGTATAAAACTAAACAATAACACCTATAGTATATACAAAATCGATGCCCCTAGGATCCTCGGTGGACCGGTAAGAGGTACAATGCTAAACATCAATGTTGAATGTGAAAATCTATAGAAGTCTATATTCACAACTCAAGAACAATTGAACGCACATGTGTATATCGAACAAATAATGACATACAAAATATTTGACTAGTATAGTAAGAAAAATGTACATGTGAGCATGAGTAAGCAAGAGTAACTGCAACCAAGATATGCACTAAGGTGTGAATGAGTGAGATGGAATGGTATGCAACGTGAATTTTATATGAGAATCATGCCCCCAAATGGATATGAATGAGTATGAGTAAAATGGGGTTCATTTATAAAATACCCCTTAACAGTAAAGAATGAACCATAGAACAAGAGTGCATCATTAGGAAATGATTTGAATTGTATGCACTAGAAATATTGATCAATGATGTATAGATCCTGAACAATGTGAGATGAGGTGAGGTTCATTTCAGATTCATACCCTTAGCAATCGAGTATGAACCATGGAACTAAAGTGCATCATAAGGTAGTGTAATGTGATTATTGATAATGTGATTCTAGAGAGATGTGTCGTGAATGCGTAGAGTATAAAATGTATCATTTGCATGGTGTGAGGTTCATGGATTTAGTATGACCTAAATAGTCAAGTGTGAACCACAACATGATATTATGTTATAGGGAAGTGTGTCATGAAAATAGAAGTAAGAAAGATGTACCATGAAGCATAAATCATGAAGTGTAAGTGATGTGAAGTTCATAAATATAGTATGTCCTCAATATTCAAGTGTGAACCTTATCACAAGAGTGCATCATATGGTAATGATGATACAATGCATGTATCGAGATGGTTTGAAATTTCTTAAAAAGATGAATTATGAAGCTCGGAGCGTAATAATATAAATGAGATCCTATTGATAATGTTATAATAGGGGGAAGTAAGCATGATGCCCCCCCAAGTGTATGAGAAGTACAAATCTAGTCAATGTTTATAAAGGAATCAATGTAGTTTCCTTGCCAAAAATGATTGGTTTTCAAGTGGAGGTGGAAAATGGACCTTGAATGATGGAAGTCAAAATAGCCCAACCAGATTTTGTTGTTCTTTCTTATTGAGTGGTTGCTTATTTTAGATTGGTAATGCAAGTAGAAGAATTGAGAGGAGGAGCTATACTTGATCTTTAGAGGAGGTTGTTTAGTTTGCATGGGTTGAATAGGAAGTGCTTGAATGATGAAGAAGGAACATTATAAGTTATGGAATGATGATCATTAGACATATAAGGAACATATTTAGGAGCCCATTGGGATTTAACTTGTGCGAGATGAGCATGCAACCGAATGTTTTGCAAAAATGAGATAAATCCTTAACGCTAAAGATGCTTGATTTTTAATTATAAAGTATAATAAGTATTGTCATGATGTGCATTGATGCATGATAATTAAAAATGGGATAAATTGATAGTTAGCAAGTTGAAAAAGAGGATAGCGGTGAAGAGGTGGTAGACTTATCAATTTATGACTACAGAGCTCAAGAAGTATCTCATGTTGTTTAGCATTGAGCTCAAACTTGAGAGTAACAGTAATGGTAAGACTCGGGGTTCACCGATATGAGCACATGTAGGAGACATAAAAGTAGAATAAGAAGTAGAAGAAAAAGTAGCACGGGCCTGGGAAGCATCCATGAGATTTTGAATTCAGATATAAGAGATATAATTGTTGATTCCATATCCTGAAAATTGTCTTTAAATAAAGAATGAAAGGCTTGAATTGAATGTAAGATGGTCTTATTAGTTGGAGGGTCACGAAGGCTAGGGCCGTAAAAATATGATTGAAAATGGTTCTTATTTGAGCGGGTGGTATATCTTTAGGGAGAAACATGGTGTTCATGGATTTGTTAATAACCTCTTTGCAAGGTGAATGCATTTGAACTAATTCACAAAGAGATTTGACGAACCTTGGGAGCCATGATAGAAAAGATAATTATCTAAAGAAGGATCTGACCGATCGATCAAGTCGGGTTAACCAAATGATTTAGAAAATATGGAATTTGTGAAATCCTAATTGTAGAGTAACATGTGATAAATAAAAAATAAAGTACATATATGACCTAAACAATAAGCTAAAGAAATATGAAACCCTAAGTGGAGGAGAGAGATTAGAAAATATAATTATCTAAAGAAGGATCTCAAGCGATCAAGTCAGGTTCACCAAGTGATTTAACAAATATGGAATTTTTGAAATCCTAATTGCAAAGTAACATATGATAAATAAAAAATAAATTACATATCTGAGCTAAACAATAATCTAAAGACATATGAAACCCTAGGTGGAGGAGAGAGAGTATAATACTTAACTGATTTTTAATTGATCTTGAAGTATGCTTAACTCAAAGAATGATGAATAGGAGGAGGAAAATTTCACAACCACCCAAATAAAGTTGTGAAATTATCAGAATAAGATGAACCAGGGTGCTTAGACTAGGTTAGGGGTGCCTAGGCATTGGAGACCTCTGCTAGGCACCTATGACTATGAAAATGGTCAAAAATATATTATTCTTGTGTCACACAAATGTCACTAACCTTAGATGTTGATAACTTGTGTGTCTCACTATGTCCCTAGAATTCACTTGTAACCTACAAAACAAATGATCTCCTACAAAACCCTAAAACACATCAAATCCTAAAAATAAAAATATGTTAATGGGGAGTTGCAGACTGACCTCAGAAGTCACCCAATAGAGTGAAATTAAAATCGAGCACTTTACTAAATCTCATACTCCATGTATTTTTTTTTGCATGTGTGTAGAATCGTTCCCTCAAAGGCTCTTGTGTAAGATGAAATTGATAGCGAGCAATAGCTAGATGTATCAATGTAAGTAGATGTGTGTATGGAAAAATGAACTTCCTCTCCTATAAAGTGTATGCAAAAATGCAGTCCCTTGTCCCTTGAATGATAGCTATATGGATGATTTGATGCTCTTAAAATACCTTTGGATACAACCGTAGGTGGTAATAGTAGATGATTAGAGATTGATCCTTTATTATGGACACATAATTTTTTATTTATATGATTCATTTTTTTAATTTTGTAATTGAAAACTAAAAGGATGACCCATAAGAAAACAAGATGCCCAAAAGATAAAATAGGCCCAAAAGAGGTGAGTAAGATACAAAGAGGTCAAGGACGCCCAAAAGGATGAGGGAACCTAGGCACTAGTTTCCTAGCTAGGTGCTCACATATAGAATCAAGAAAAATAAATCAATAAAGATAAAACTAAGTTTTGGGGTGTGTAAGACCTAAGAGGAAACTATAAACACAAAAAAGAGGCCAAAGATAAATGTCAATTACTATTTTTCTTGCTTAGGAATAATATAAATAGTAGTATGTGATTAGGACCTAGAAATGTACCCAAGTGCGTGATTTAGTGTTTACACCTATGTATTGACTATTACTGGTCTACCCTTAATCAATATAAATGTGATTATGTCAAGAAATGCATCAAATTCCAAAAACACTCCAACCTCACTCGCATACCAAGTCAGGCTCTATAAACTACCAGGATTTATGGATTTTTTTCACAATGGGGACTTGAAATAATTGGCCTCATCAACCCTTGTTTGTCGTAATGATATAATTCTATCATAAAAATAATTGAATACTTAACTAAATGGCTGGAATCCATCCCCCTCATCTCTACTAAATCTGATAATATTGTTGGCTTCATCCACCATCACATTATTTGTTTATTTGACATCCCTCACAAATTTATCACAAATAATGACAAGTCCTTTAAAAACAAAAATGTTAAAAACTTTGCAATACATAAAACATCAAGCTTATATTTTTATCTCCTTATTATCCACAAGAAAATGGTCAAGAAAAATCTTCCAACATAACACTCAACAAAATCCTCATGAAAGTCATGACGAAGTGTGAAGTGGTAGAAATTGGTATCTTGTAATTCTATTTTCCCTCTAGGCCTATCAGACTAGCATCCATACTCTTATAGGTGATACTCGCTTCTCTTTAGTTTATGGATATGAGGTTTTCCTCCCTCTTGAAGTATAAATTCCATCCCATTGTTTCTCCCTTAGAGATATCATTTTTGATGAGGATTATTGTAAGGAACACTTATCACCACTAGAATTGTTAGACAAACACCACCTAATATCCCTTGAACATCATCATGTATATCAAGAATGAATCAAAAGAGCATTTAATAAACATGCCAAAGAACATGACTTCTATATTGGTGACCTTGTCCTCAAGTAGAATAAAAATTCACTACTTTAGAAAGGAGTCAACATGGGAAGTTTTTTTAAACTCGATTGGTCCATATATTATCATTCATAAGTTTGGGTCCTGGGCTGATTTCTTAGCCTCCATCGATAGTAAATGTGAAAAAGAACCCATGAATTATTTTCTTTTACAGCCCTTATATTTTTAACACAACTACTTCCATGACATTATTTGCATCAAATATATCATCTCATTACCAACACATCAGCTATTATTGTAATGACTTGGAATTTTGTGGTTGCTCATCAGTATCCTATATTTACGACCTTAAATATGAGTACCACAACTCTTATCATAACATTTTCCACATGGATAAGTTCCTCCTTAGAAGTAGGAACCCCATAATCATTACTTCCACATTCCCCTTATTTACCAACTAAAAACATGTTAGGGGTACACATATGTAGTTTGTACACACATCATTTTCCCCCCCCAAATGGTCTACTAGGTCCACCCCAACTTAAAAAATAAAGTAAATATATTATACAGATACATACCATTAAAAATAAAGAGTGATCCCTTGAAGGAAAAATATTAATAAAAATGAAATCAAGCATTAACATTAAAAATATAGATTCATCCTCAAGGACATCTATTTATAAAATATTACATCAAAGTATTGCCATCAAAAATCACAAATTGTAGACCACTCCCTCAAAGGATGGCTACCCAATAATATAATGGCTATAAAAGGCTTCCCGCATCGATCAACCTTCACATCAAAAGTCAAAATAATCAAAATCATCCTACGAAAGATTCCGACATCAATCAAATTTCCCATTAAAAAAATTCTCGATTGATTAGTTTGCAAAATAAAAATACAACCGAGGCACACGCCTAATGATTTAATTTAATTTGAATTAATTAAATCTAAATATTGTAGAGTCACATATCCTAATAAATGCTAAAGTAAAAATTTAACACAAGAAATGCAAGATGTAATATTTGAAACACTAAGCAAAGAGGAAGGAGAGAGGACTTACCTAATTTACACTTGATCCAAAAGTGTTATGAACTAGTAAAACTTCTAAACAAGAAGTGAAATGTGTCGTTGATGTTTATAGTAAATTTTTTTACTTGATGGAAAAATCTAAACATGGGTTCTTGGAATGGGGTGAGGGCATCTTGGCACTGGTGCCTATGAAAATGGTCGAACTTGATTTTTACAGTGTTACACAAGTGTCATAAATAGTTCTAGTTAATCACCTATATGTCACACCTTGATTGCTGAGGGTACATGTAACCTGCAAAACAAATATCACCTACAAAACCCACAATACCATAGAAAATCCAAAAAAATAAATATTTAATATGGGGAGTTGGATTAACCTCGAGATCACCTAACAGTGAACTTACAATGAGCTCCACACTACATCTCGGACTCTATGTAGTTCTTTTGAGTATGTGTAATAATCATGCCGTAAGATTCCCATGTAAAAGTACACTTGATAGCGGGTTGTAGTTAGATGTAGTAATGTAAATAGAATGTGTGGATGGAAAAATGAAATTTCCCTTCCTATGGAATGTATGCATAAAATAAATTCCCTTATCCCTTGATTGAATTCCAAATGGATTCTTTGAAGTGCTTTAGGTTCCTTTGAAGCGCAAGCTTAGGTGATAGTAATAATACTTAAATATTGATCCCTCATTTTGAACACATAAATATGTATTAATATGATTCCCTTCTTTGAATTTCATAATTGACAACCGGAAGGCTAACCCATGAGTGAAAAATATTCCCAAAATATAAAAGAGAGCCAAAATAAGTGAGTATGAGGGAAAGGGGTTGGGGTGCCCATAGGGGATAGGGGTGTCTAGGTGCTCCTTTCCTTTCTGGCCGGGTGCTTGTTTCTAGAGTCATAAAAGATAAATAAGTAAAATAAAAATGGGATGTGGGGTGTGAAAGGATAAATAGAAAAAAGAAGCAAAGGAAAAGGTCAAAGACAGTCATCAATTACTACTTTTCTTACTTAGGAATGATATAAGTACTATTATGTATTTAAGACCTAGAAATGTACCCAAGTGCATGATTATGTGTCTATATTTTCTTCATATTTATGTTTTTGAGTGAATACTTGATAACATAAATTTTATAGAAAATGTGTAATTGATAACCATGTAGATTGTGCAAAGAAGAATGTACTCGAGTGGACAAGTGAAGCGTGGAATAATGCAAGAAATGAAGCGTGGAAGAATAGGAAGAGAAAGTGACCCTAGGGATGAAGTGTATGTGTTGTAACATGTTGTACCTATTGATGTGATTGTATTTCTGATGTATGGATGCTTCTTGTTATGTATTAAGGAAAACCTACAAAAGAAGAATGAAAGAGTAGTCATGGTAGTGGATATGAAAATATGAGTAAGTATGTAAAAGTATGTAAAAGTGTGTAAAAATTAGTAAAAGGAAAGTGTACACCTGATGTGAAAGAGTGTAAAGGATAGAAATATGTCTTGAAAATAATGTGTAGATCGATGTTTCGGGAGATATCATGCCAAGAGTGAGTTTTTGGGTGATCTAACACCAAGTGCATGTTTTTGGGAGATCTCACGCCAAAGAGAAAGTGTTGGGGAGAGAGGTCAATGTTACTCTCCATCAATGAATTTCTTGATAAACACCACTACGAGATGGTGTGTTCCTATTTTATTTATGGCGTCTGTGATTTTTTTCTTAATATACTAATTAAATTGCATGTAGGAGATAAATTATATTCTATTTCCTAGATGATTATTCCTAATAATGTTGAGTTTCTCTCGAAGTCTTGCGTGGGTTGTGATGATATGAGATATTAATTGTGTCCATGCTCGCAAACTAACACCTAGGGGAGGACATAGGCACCCAATAACTCATGTACAAGCCTAAGAACTAGTGATATTGTGTTTATGACCTAAGTCTGATTTTGAGCTAGTGTTGTAACTATAACTTGTGCCAATTCTGTGTTGTAGTGTACTATGTTATAGCTCTAAGATGATTTATGGGGTGATTTTTTCACCCAACGTATTCCCCCTTGTTTGGGGTAAATGTGACACGGGTAGGAATGTGTAATCTAAAAGAGAGGCCCTAATGCTTATCTAAATTGTATCCCTTCAAGGGGAGGGGATGTACATGGTAGAAACCAAAGAACATGCAAACAAAGTGGCTAGTAACATGTGTTAGTAGAAAAAGTAGTAAACATGCAATAAAAGACAATGTAATAATCAAATCAATGTTAAAACAAAGTATACCGCAAAAAGTGGGTTTCAAACATAGGACATCACTCACAATGTCACAAAAAAATAGGGTCAAGCGCCAAAACATACAAGAAGTGAACAAACAAGACATAGGGCATAACATGAAAATAATAACATACAATATAAAATATTGGTAATAAAAATGTATCGACAACCATGGTGGAAAAATAGTCTTACAATGTAAATTCTATACATGAAGCACCTATTAGCATGTTAAAAGATAAAAAGTGTGTCATAACATGTATCTATCAATGGAAAGTAGTGTGCTAGAAAGTAGTAGTAGATAATTGATTAAATAAAATGGAGTATGTATTAAAGGGATAGTTAATCTAAGCTATGAACATCCTGTAATAAAATAAATAAATGAAATAAAAGTAAGTATGTAAATGATCTAAGTAACTATGAAAATGAAATGACAACCCTATTATGTAAAAAGGAAGAGGAAATAACTCACCGATTAGATGAAGTGACAGATCATGTCACAGTGTGACCAAAAATTAGGAAGTAGGAATGACTGTGCATGAGTACTTTGAAAAGGGTAGATCTAGAGGATCTAGCTAGATTAGTGCATCTAGAGAGGGACCGAGGTACCTATAAGTTCTCCGGTCTACAATCTGGGTGCATTGTCTCGTGTAAAATATATTTAAATGGTCTTCACCGGTTTGGCGATGGTCTAAAACCCCCACTATTTATCGCATCATATTCGTCATGCTCCTTCAAATGTTGTCAATAAATCAAAGATGAAAGAAAGAAATGTAAGACCCTAAAACAAGCATAAAACCATACAAAATAATAATTCATACGAAGGGGTCCGATCGACCTCAATCGCCAAATTGGTGGATTTACAAACTAAGCATTGTACTACATCTCATACCCAATGTATTTCTATGTGCAAGTGTGTGTGAACATGCCCTAGGTTTCTCTTGTGTCAGTCACACTTTGTGAAGTAGTGAGCAATAACTATGTGTATAAAATGTAATAGAATGTGTGCATGGAATAGAATAGAATCCCTCCCCCTATGAAGTGTGATGTAGATGTCCTAGCCTTGTGCCTTGATGATGGATATATTTGGATGCAAGTGATCTCCAATACAATATATGGGTGCAAATCTAGATGGAGGATAGTAGTAAGTGATGGTAGGTCCCTCATTATGGTATCATAACTTTATATTTATAGGAGGGTTCTCTTGATATCTTTTCATAATCAACCCTAAAAGGTCGGCCAAAAGAAAGATAAAGATGTAAAATAGCTAAAAAGAGCCTAAAAAGTGGTGGGAAATTGGAAAAGGGACCGAGGTACCCCTTGTGGGACTAGGGAACTCATGGATGCCCTAGGACTAGCTTGGGCACTCTAGTCAAGGCTAAAATAATGGGAAATGACCGAAATAGACTCGGCATGTGGATGAAAAGGGTCGGTCAGAATAAATAAAATAAAACAAGATGGCTAAAAGACGGGGTTAATTTGTACTTTCCTCACTCAAGAAAATTCTAAATAATAATGTCTAAAGTGCATGATTTTGAACATGCTCATAACATACTCCTCGGTGGTGAATGGAGGAAGTAAAGAATCGTGTGTGCATACAAACGAGTGAGATTTTGAGTGTATCCAAGGAAAGAGTTGTTGCAAATGAAAACACATCCAAAGGGCATAGGAAATGAAATTTCTATATGATCTAGATCTAGTATACCTCTAATATAATCAATCCATGATTTTCCTAATGTAAGTGATGATGAGTGAAGAGTACATGATAGATGCAATCGTATAATTAAAGACAAGAAAACATAAGCAAAAATGATATGAAAACATCCATAATAAAGATGAAGAGAACATGATGTAGGATGAGGTCCTAAATATTAAACCCTAAGTGATCGAGACCCTCATGTGTACATATAGTGTCATCATATGTAGGATCAAATGGAATGTTTTCCAAATCATTCATGAAGAGTGTGCAATTGAATAGTGGGTATGCTAAAGTAGGTAATGTATGTGGAGGTGGATGTGATAGAGAAACGTCTATAGACTAGACATGGCCCTGATGAGGAATCATAATAGTACTAGTAGAATGTGACATAGAAGAAAGCTGCATCTATCATAAAATAGTACCATTAAGTGGTGGTAAGTGTCATGGATCTCCTAAGTTGGGGCTCATTTTTAACATCTATGCATGGGATAGGAATATTAGTATTAACAAATCCGGTCATAATAATCAAATAGATTGTGGTCATGAAAAAATGTATACTCCATGCTCTTATAAGACTTTAACACAATTATGCACATAGAGGTGATAGTTTGCATGACATGAAGACATGGCCTTCCTAAAGACAATTGTATGATACTAGGAAATCAAGATCAAAAATACAATGTGGATAGTCTTTAGACCAATAGTAATAGGTAATGCTATGTGATCAAGGTAAGGATGGAAATAACCATCATAATAACATAGTGGTATAAAAGATGGACTAATGTCATGGGCGGAAAGACCTAAAGTCTCAAGGAAGGACATAAGACACAAGTTAAGTTCATATCCATAGTCAATCAAAGTAAACTTAACAATGGCATTATAAATGCTAGAGATAATATGTAAAGGAAGATCATTATCGAAAGTGTAAACATCAAAGGGAAGGTTGACTTAAATACTAAGTGTGAAGAAAATGCATCAACAAAGGCTTGATAAACCGAGTCTGGATGCATATCATAAATAGGAGATGTAAAAAAATGTTGTACTCTATGTAGTAAATTAGGATTTGTAAGAAAATAATCGTTTATTGAGATACCAATGATGACCACACCCTAGGATGACAAGCAATTGATGAAGAATCTAGAAGCGTGAATGATCAAGTCAGGTTTACCAAAATGATTAACTAAAATGGAATAACTATGTAGTAAAGGGATAGTTAATATGAGCTATGAAAAACTATAATAAAATAAATAAATGTAATAAAAGGAAGTGTGTAAGTGGTCTAAGTAAATATGCAAAAGAAAATGAAAACCCTAATATGCAAGAAGGAAGAGGAAAGAACTCAATTGATTCAATAAAGTGATGGGACTTTGTCGCAGTGTGTGACTAGAAAATAAGGAAACATGTATGATCGTGTAGGATCTCTCCGAATGGTATATCTAGAGGATCTAGTTGACTGGAGTGTGTAGAGAGGGACTAGGACTCCTGTGCATTCTCTGTTCTACAATCTGAGTGCCCCGGTTTGTGTAAAAGCTCTGAACTGGTCTTCACTAGTTTGAAAGATGGTCATAAACCCTCATTATTTATCACATCATATTCTACATTCTCCTTTAGATGTCTCCAATAATCCAAGATGAAATAAATACCTACAAGACCCCAAAAAAACATCAAACCCTAAAAATGATAATGCATATAAATCGGTCGGATTGACCTCAACTACCATAATGGTGTGCTTACTAATTGAGTTTTGCACTACATCTCATACCTGATGTAGTTCTATGTGAAAGTGTGTGTGAACATTCCCTAGGTTTTCTCTTGTGCCATTCACAGTTGTGAAGTAGCAAGAAATAACTATGTATAAAATGTAATAGAATGTATACATGCAATATAATAGAATCCCTCCCCCTATTAAGTGTGATGTAGATGTCCTAGTCTTATGCTTTGAAGATATATCTATGTGGATGCAAGTGATCTCCAATGTAATAGATGGATGCAAATTTATATGGAGGATAGTAGTAAGTGAAGATACGTCCCTCATTATGGTCTCATAATTTTATATTTTTAGGGTTATCTTTATCTAATTTCATAATTAACCTCGAAAAGGACAATCACAAGAAAGATAAAAATTTAAAATGGCTAGAAAGATCCCAAAAATGGCGGGAAAGTGTAAAGGGACCGGGGTGCCCATGGTATACCGAGCACCCACGGGTGCACCAAGATTATCCCTGGCACCCTAGTCGAGGCTAAAATAATGTGAAATGATTGAAATAGACTAGGCATGTGGATCAAAAGGGCTAGTAATGATGAAATAAAATAAAATAGGATGGCCAAAAGATAGGGGTTAATTCATAATTTCTTGACTTAAGAACCTTTGAAATAGTAGTATGAGACCCGGATAAATAATTTCTAAAGTGCATTATTTTGTGACTACAATAATGAAATAAAAACACATGTAATGTATGAGAAAGTAGATGTCTCCCAGATCCTCTGTGGGACTACTAAGAGGTACAGGGCCAAACATCATTGAACATGTAAAGCCATGTAAGAGATATGCATTCACTCTAGAAGACCAAGTGAATGTGCATATGTATATAGGAAAGTTATTGACATACTAAGTATCTGTCTAGCATGGGAAAGAAATTGTACATGTAAGTATAAACACGCAAGATCAAGTACAACCAAGATATGGAATATAGCATGAATGAGTGTGATAGAGTGGTGTGCAATGTGTGAATGATGGTAGGAGAAATGTTCCCCAGGAGGATGTGTATGAGATGAGTTTAATTTATAAAATACCCATCAAAAATCAAGAATCAACCATAGAACAAGAGTGCGTAATCGGAAATGGTTTGAAAGTGTATGTTGGAAAGATGTATCATGAAGTATAGAGAGTGAAATGTGAATGTGGCAAGGTTCATTTCAGATTTATACCCTCATAATTTGGGTATGAACTGTGAAAATAGAGTGCATCATAGGGTAATGAAGATACATGATGTAAATCAAGATGTGTAAGAGGAGTGAGAAAGACTAGATGTAAAACACAAATCATAATGTGTATACGTAGAAGGTAGAAAGAATTGGTGATGATTGAAGGGGAGAGAAAGCATGATGCCCCCAAGTGTGTGGTGAAAATTAAGCTATCCAATAAGGGTGAAGGGAAAGGATCCTCCATATGATGTCCAAGGAGATAAAGTTGTGTGATAATGCTCTAAGATTGGTGGTGTATGAAAAGGACAATGTGCATGTGAAGGAAGCCTATGTGGTGAAAGAGGTGATGAACACCTATGTGAAGTAGACCTATGAGATGAAGGAGGTGATGAGAACCTATGTGAAGAAGACCTATGAGGTGAAGGAGGTGGTGGAAACCTATATGAAGAGGTTTCTTGAGTAGCGAACTTAGGCCCACGATATGGAGAAGTAGGTCATGTGTGAATATGAGGACTAGATTTTGAATGTGCCTTAGATTTAAGAGGCCCCAAAGACCTAGATGATGTAACTGGTGGAAAAATTCCATCAAAATGAGGTAGAGGTAATGGTTTGCATGGTGGAACACCTTTATTAGTTACAACTTGGTTATTATGTATGAACTTGAGACACATATGATTAATGGATGGAATATCTTGAGCAGTGTGGAGCCAATCAAGACCTAAGAACATGTCACAACCTTTGATTAAGGATGCCAAAAATAAGGACACAAGCATGGTAAGAGGCACAATTATAATTAGAAACCTAATGTAGCCAAAAGAATGAGGATATGGATACGAAATAACAAATATTGGACATTTGCTAGCCATAATAAGCACAATAGAGTATACACTAATATGAGCCTCTGGAAAGATCATGGTGTTATTAAAAATGTATGAACTAATATAAACATTGATGTGTAATGAATCGTAAGAATTTTTTTCATGATAATCATGATAAAAAAATGAAATATCTTGTGGTGATGAATGAGAAGAAGAGACAAGGAAATCAAGGGGTCCTGATGAAGGAGGTGGCACAATGTGATATGTATGATTGGAAGAGGAATCAATATCTTATTTATCATGCTTAGGAAATTTTTCCTTAAATATTTTTTAGCTTTTTGTTTTCATTGAATGACATAGAAGTAGATGCGGGAGGGAGATCGATTGAATTATTGTTATTGAGATCTTGATTGAGATGCCTAAGTTTGAATCAGTGATTAGTGGAATGCCCAATGCATTAATGAGAGTAACATTTAGCATTTTTTCATAGTTGTGACCATGAGGGAGCGAATGATCAGATTGCTTTCCAGAACTTGAGGTAGTAGAAATAGAGGTGCATATGGAAATTTGGTGAAGTTATGCTCTATAGGTTTCTATTGAATATTTTTAGGGTGAGAGATGACATTGATAGTTTCTTTTACTTTGGTGGGTTTAGGATCTAGTTTGAATGTTGATTTATAATGAAACCTATGAGAAGAAGATGAATGATAATTATGATATATGATTTTTCCTATAGAGATTAATTTACGCATTTTGAGCATATGATATAATTGATCAAATTAAGGATAAGTATAAAAATAACACTCTCTCGGAAGTGGTGGTAATAGGATTTGAACAAATAGATCTTGTAGTTTTGAATCAACAAGCACATTAGTCATCTTAGCTAGATTGTTCTTATAACATAGTACATAGCCTCGCTAACTGTTCATTAGATATTTGTTTAATTTGAGACAATTGAGAATAATATATCTTAGTGTAGATATTGATTGAAAAATAATCCATAAAAGCATCGACCAAATGCATGAAAGAAGTTACTGAGTGAACAAGTAGATTGTAAACCAATGCATGACATAATATTGAAGAATCCTAGTGAATAACTTAGTGAGAAATGTATGATCATCCACATAATCTAGATGTACCACATGAAAATCTCAGAGATGATATTGAGGGTCACCATGACCATTGAAAATGGGAAGCTTAAAGGTGAAGAAGTTTGGAGGAAGTGAATAAGTAGAAATGGTGGGTGCGAAAGGAGTATGAAGAAGCAAGGAGGAGTCAAGATATGGAGAGGAACATGAAGTAACCTACTTAAGTTGATGGATTTGAACTTATAGATCCTATTATAGAGAAGTTAAATCATTTTTATCAGAAAAGAATCAAGTTGTGTGTTAGAAGCATTGGTGTGAATGAGGGGAACAATACAAATAACAATGGAAGTAGGAATGTGAAGGGGTTATGTGGAGGCCATGACAACTAAGAGGAACCTATAAGAGGGATATAAGAAGCATCTCAAAAGTTTTTGGAAACAAGTGAAGCATTGATAACATGTGGAAGATGTGAAGGATTGACACACATAGCTTGAAAATTAGTAAGCTTGTCTAATTTTTCTTGATCAACATTAGTGTCTTCATCATATGATTGTTCACTATCAAATGTTTCAATGTATTTTAGAGGAACATTCTAGGAGTTAGAAAAGGGGTTATCAGATTCAACCATTGACATAGAATATTTACGAATAAAGGGAGGAAGCTCAAGGTACTCAAAAGAACCAAAATGACCACTACGAGTGACAGGCATAAAAGGAAAACCTAGAAAGAAGGTGGGATTCAAGCGATGGGTTCACCAAGTGATTTAATTTGATTTGAATTTAAGTAAATATAATGTAGTAGAGTCACATATGATAATAAATGCTAAAATACATATTTGACACAAGCAATCTAAGATGTAATACTTGAAACCATAAGAAAAGAGGAAGGAGAGAGGAATTAGATGATTTACACTTGATCCTAAAGTGTTTTGGACTAGTAAAACTACTAAACAAAAAGTGAATTGTGTCATTGATGCTCAAAATAAATTTTTTACTCACGGACAAAGCTTGACATGGGAACCTGGATTGGGGCGAGGGTGCCTAGGCATTGGTGAATTCTATTGAGCACCCATGACTGCAAAAATGGTTAGAACCCGACTTTTATAGTATTGCACAAGTGTTGCAAATAGTTCCCGTTAATTTCTTGTATGTCATTCCTTCATCTTTGAGGGTACCTATAACCTATAAAATATATATCACATAAAAAAACCAAAATACCACAACAAATGATCCAAAAAGAAAGATGCAATATGGGTAGTCGACTAACCTCGGTGGTCACATGATAGAGTAAACTTATAATCGAGTTCTCGCACTACATCTCGTAATCCATGTAGTTCTTGTGTGTGTGTAAGAATTGTTTCCTCTTGATAATGGGATGTAGCTAGATTTAGCAATGTAAATATAATTTGTGGATGAAAAAATGAACTTCCCCTTCCTATGTAGTGTACGCATAAAATGCAGTTCCTAGTCCCTTGATTGATTGCCAAATGGATGATTTGAAGTGATTTAGGTTCCTTTTGAGTGTAAGATTAGGTGATAGTAATAATTCTTAGATCTTGGTGCCTCATTTTGAACATATAACTATGTATTTATATGATTCATTTGTTTGAATTTTTTAATTGAAAAATTGAATTCCAACCCATAAGTGAAACATATGCCCAAAAGATAAAAGAGACCAAAAAGAAACAAGGTGGAAAAGGGTTGGGGGCACCCAAAGTGGAAAGTGGTGCTTAAGTGCTCCTATCCTAGTTGGGAACTTATGTCTAAAGTCATAAAATATAAATAAGTAAAATATCAACTTGGCTATGGGGTGTGAAATGCCAAATAGAAAACAAGAAGCAAAGAAAAAATGCCAAAGACAGTCGTCAATTACTATTTTTCTTGCTTAGGAATGATATGAATGCTATTATGTATTTAAGATCTAGAAATGTAACCAAGTGCATGATTTTATGTCTAAACATATAAACCAACAAAGTAGAACCTACATTCCCCATACAAACTACATATAAACCCTTCCCATATTTAAAGAAGGTATATAATTTCATCCCATATATCCATGATCCTACATGTGATTAACCATTCTTAGTTATGTGTTAACATTTATTACAAGCGCTCAAGTGTATTGTCATACATATTAAATTTACCATCATATCACACGTGTATATATATATAAAAAATCCAGTTGAAAAAAACATCTTACATCTACTCTTGACCATGATAAAGTACATTAGACATACAAAGATCACTATACTGAGTCACATCACATCAACATCTACATCATATCCATACATCTAATCTATTCAAATATCTCAAAATCACATCAAAAACTCATATATAACATCAAATAAAATATCCCATCGAATCACATCACATGAATTTAAAACCATAATCACTCACACACATCAATGAAATTTTTTTATACATAATCAAATGCCTCAAAAGGGATCAATACATCAAAGTCATATATAAAACCATCCAACTAAGCGGTAAACTGAAAAAATAATAAACTCTATTACCAACACCACAATGATCTCCATCTAGCCCTCAATCATTTCCCGATCTCTCCAAGGATGCACAACATTAACATTAATTTCTGCGGTGGCCAATTGAGATGATCTACACTCTATTTATATATACTCCACATAGTGAGGTGCATCCGGAAGACACTTTGTCACAAGATGCTTGTAGTACCACATTTCCTCTCCTAAAGCTCGATACTACTCTATAATATCAATACTCGGAGGTATCATTTGACCTCCACCTCCCACTAGAACTACTCCTATAGGAATTATAGAATTCCCCATATCCGTCCATGTTTTTTTCCTTCCACCCAACGAAGGCCTCTAATGCATTACATGTTTCAACCATAATTCACCCGCAACGCCTCCTGTTGTCAATGATATCTATCTCTATGCTGTTGAAAGGTGTCAAACTCTAGGAATTCCTTAATCTTTCTCTTGTAATAAAACATACCTCTCTTAGTAGGTTGTATCCCACTCCAATATCATATGAATTCTCTCTATACGTAGCACATAAAAAAATTCCTATAATTTACCTAACTCTCAATCCCCCTCTTTCTCCACCTCTCTACCCCTCCGCCCTCACCCCAAGATATCTTCCCAGGATTCCCACCGTTATGTCTACCACTCACTAAACACCTTAACCACCCATTCATCATCAATACCATCACACACTTTATCTTTCTCCTCTTCTTCCTATTGTGCATCATTTATCACCGGTGTTTGGAGATCCCTATTTGAATCATCTCGCCGATAGATAATCAACTCACTAGGTATCTTTTGTGCTAACCTAAACTTCATGTACACTCCAGAAAAATTTATATACTCAATCATATCTTCTCACTATCCTCGTATCCACCATACTCATCTAAACCCCATCAAATGTACATCTATGCTTGACCATGAATAAAATCCATCATACTATATCTAAACAACATCATCACTAGGCAATACTCTACGGCACTCAAAGCATAATAGGACTCATCTTGCTCTACCCTATTATCCCATATCCAATCAAATCTCCACCTAATAAACCACACTAGATACCATTCCTGGTCTCTATTCCTCTAAGGTAGACCTTGTGGCCTCACTACTAAAATATGACTGTAATCCCAACAATGAATAAGAAACCCCGCATCCAAACCAAATATCCTCCTAGTCACATAACCACATAGCTCATGATATATCTATGATAACAAGGTAGACCCCCATATATACATATTCTTATGCTTCATTAGCTTGGCTAGTAAAACTACCAATGTCTAAGGAAACCTACCTCCTCCCGAACTCGGTAGTGCATAAAAAAAAATGCCAACATAACCATCAAAATTATCCAATTCCCCGACTATCCTCATCATAATAATTATCAATATGAAAACCCCATGCAATATATATAATATCTGGGGCATCATCTCCATATAACCACCTCATCATCTCCAAAAAGTGTCCCATGCAATAGGTACTATCCTCTCCCCCTGAATTGGTAATCTCAAAATATGGTACACATCCTCTAGTGTGACCGTCATCTCTCATATATGAAACCAAAATGTCCCAAAAGTCAAGTCTCACCTATCTAATAAAGCAATCATCATTGTTGCATCTCTCAGGATCTACTGGTAGTGGTGGAATCTCCTAAACCAACATTTGACAGATGATCCCACTCTACATATTTCACTTCCCCTCTTATCTCATCTAGCATATTTGGGATCCTATCTTAAAGGTATATCATATCTCTCACCCATAAAACAAGAAAAAATACATTTAGTAGTCATCCCGTCTAATACAATTATAAAAATCCCTATCACCAAGGCCCGATCACCACTGATTTACAATCAGTAATGATTTATCCTATTGATCAATGTTGATCCATCTAATCACCCCCAATTGTATGATCGACAACGATTGGGTGTTCCCACAAAATCTTTCCAAATATGCAAAAAATAAAAAGATAAAAATAAACACAAAATTATAAAACAAATCAAATCTACTTACCACTCTCCTCATTTATTTCCTCTTATAACCACTCTTGCTCACCTCCATCTCTTAAACACTCAAATCAATTACTCCAAATTTTTCAAAATAAAAATCTAAATAGTGCAAATGAATCATTTGAGCTCTCACTCAACTTATATAATTTCCACTACTAGGATTGATGTTGATTTGTGATCAATGTTGATCATGTCCATAATCACTTACAATCATAAATCATTACCGATTAACCCCTTTTGAACACATTTTCTTAATTTTGGTCTCCTAGACCTTTCCAAATACACTTTGACACCGTCTAGATCCCTGTGTGTTTTCTCAACATACACCATATATTTTTTTAACCCCTTAGGGAAGATGTCTTTACTACCTTTATAGTCCTTTGACTATACCATGATAATCCATTAGAGTCACTATCTCCTAGGCCCACGTTTGTGGTAATACATATAGTTTTAGTACCCAATTTTAGGGCACCATGGAATTATACTCCTAATTTTAAAGGATATTACGTCAACTGATCTCATACGCATTTGTTTGATGCCCAAATCCTTGTTATAACTCTATTTTGACCATACACTTATTTTACACACATTGTGGATATCTACCTCTAACCCATTGGTCCAATGGCCTTCCACATCCACGTGAGAGGGATCTTATTGGACCCCCTCCTTTTAGTGATATTACTGAAGCATGTGGCCATAGGATTCCCACATTAGTGTCTCCCCTAAGGTTGTATAATGTCACCTACCAATTGTTTCCAAGACTACTACCATTTTTGTATATTCCTCTAACATGGTTATTTCAAACTACAATCAAGACCTGGTGAATATTTAAGAAAACCTACTTACAAATTACAATTCCTTTTCAATCTAATGAATAACATATCTGACTATTGGATTGAGGGGGAACAATATCCTTACCATAAAATAGGGGCATCTTGGCACTAGTTTTTATCTCGTAGATTGTGCCTATAAATAACTCAACAAAAAGGGTAGATGTAGACACCACCTTTTCAACCCTAGGTGACATTGGATATTAATTTCACTATAATTATTTACATTATCATTATTATCCTAAGCTTATTATTTCCTATAGTTTATAAAATACCACCATAAATCCTTGGTTACCCACGTAGAATCATATTTACCCTTCCTAACCTCTTAAAAACACCAAACCTAATTCACCCCAACCATCCTAACCTCCTAAATATTGACTTGATCGATGATGATCTATATTTGACATCAATTATTATGGTTGGAATTGATCCTATTTTACCACCATCCTTCCTCATTCCTCATTTAGATTTGATTCACTCTAGATGAATTACTGAAGTGTTGAGACCCTTATTGCATCTTAAATGACTAGACAACATGGGGAATATTGTTTAAACCTTGTTACCACCTCTTGGGAATCCCTCTTAATCATACAATCTATCATTGGAGTTATGTCTCCTATATTATCACGTAACAAGGTATAGTGCTCTCACTTGTGTTATTTTAGGCATAGTTTACAGTATCTACACTCTACATACACCAATCCTTATACATTCACCTAGATATTCCCTACTCTATCTTTCATTCATATATTTATCTAACCATTTAGAAAACTATCCCATTTACTAGGGATTGTTGTGGATCCCAAATCCTGTTGATTTACTTGATCGTCCTGATCGACCCCCTAATCCCTTCTCATTTAATTTATCCTTTTAATACATGTTATAATCCCCATTTTCTACATCCATCATATATCTATAACCCTGTGCCTCACCTTTTTATTGTCAAAATCTCTTGCAAAAAACAACCTATTTTACCAACCTTTTCTGAAATAGACTCCTTTTCCCTTGATCTCCACTAATCTCGAATCGGTGTTGACCCTTGTCTTTATGTCCATTAGAACTTACAAAGTGATATTTTTATCAACTGATTTTTCTAACAATCAAATTTAAAAGGATGTATTATCTTTAGATGACTATTTCAAGACATGTACACCCCATAACAAAAATCCTCAACTTTCCTATCATCATGTAACTTTTCTATTAGGATTAATACGATATTGCCCATGAGTTGTCTTGGTGACATTTCGCTGACCCCAAACCTTGACGATATTGGATATGAACTAGAAATCATTAGGGATGAAGTGACACATCTGACCAATCTTGGGAAGATTACTTTGACAACTTTTAGCTCTTTTTGGCCCTTTCTTGGGCATTTTATTATGATCAGCCATACATCTAGGAGTCTATGGAAGAATAAAATAATCTCTCTCTACAACATTGTTTATCTAAGTAAAAAGCATATATTTCTTTATTGTATCTAGTATTTCCTTCAACATTATTTATCTACTTAAGTGTTGATACATCACTATAAGGAACTCCATTGATTTCTTGGGATTGGCCATTCTTAGGAAACCCACCATTTTTTTAATCTAACTCCATCTTTTCTAATAATATTTGGTGTGTAGGTGATTCATTCCATTAGAAGAGGAACATTGTGTACCCATATGGAACTGACTTCATTATCATCTAGTGCAAAGGTAACATAAACACTTTATTTTTTAAGTTACTTATTTATTATAATATTTTCATTAACTTGAAACAAGAGTGAGAAATTTGGAAAAAAGGAGTGTCTGACATTTGTCATAGAATCTGAAAAAAATTAAGAGGGAATAAAAAAGTATTTGAGAATAGTTTAGGAGAAAATCCCAACTTAAGATAAGAAATCAAATAGAAGGTGAAGATGTTTATGAATTGATTGAGAAGTAGTTCACATAATCTTAAATGTGAAATTGGGAGGTGGACATAACCTAAAGAAGAATATAAAAAGAAAAATATTTTTTGTAATGTGGGGAAATGGAGACAGATTCACACTACATCATCTAGTGCATAGCTTATAATGATATTAAAATTGAGTATGAGGACAACTTGGAAGTAAATATCTTAATGACCTTGTTTGAGGAAGAGAGACTTGACATAATCGTGAATTTCCTAATCAAGATCCACGTTAGAATATATAACAATAAAAAGGGAATGGATTTTTCATAAGACTGGTAGGAAATTCCCAAGAAAACTAGTAAAGTGGTTTCATTGGCTTGAACACTCTCATTACACCACTTTATTCCATAAAATTCTCACTCTCGTGGATGTTATTAAATTGTTTCATTAATTCATTCATATTAAAATAATGGTTGATTGGTTTTGGGATGAGTATGTTTTTTTACTTGACCTTCCTTGTATGAAAATTCATAATCCAAAAAATATGCAATTTCTTCTAAATACATACCTTAATATCCCAAGTTGTATATACCTTGTAAGTGCATCTTCAAATTTCTTCTATGACTCTAAAATACTCATATCTATATACTTATTTTATGAAAAACTAAAATAGATCAATGATGTGTTCTCACAAGTTAGGGATCAAATTTAAGAAATACACATAAGATGTAGATACTAAAGGTACTTAAGGATATATAGTGTCATTATTCTAGAGGATAGAGCCTAACCCTAAGGTAGTTATAGGATTCTAAGTCCTATACTTTAGATAAATAGAGGTATCTTTCTAGGATTAAGAGTATGACATGTCAAAAGATGGATAAAGCCAAATGGCATAACATAATAATAAAAATTGATAGGATAAAGAAAACATACATCTACCCTAATCTATAGTAATTAATGATCAATCATCCACACAACAAGAAACAAGAAATAAAGAACAAAGAAGGTTTAGAGATACTTACTTGCAACTTATTTAATAGACTTAAATTTAATGTAAGGGAACTTTTGATTAGATCAATATGACAATAATCATTGCAATATATAGCTAAATAAGTATAAGAAAGCATGATATATAGGGTATAGAGAATGACTCATCTTGTAACTATATGTTTGGACTGATTCTAGGATGGTAATTGATCTAGAAAGGAAAGTCTTTGAATGTGTAAGTTTTGTTTCTAAAAATATAAGGTGATGATTGCAGGGGAAAAACTACCTAGGGCAAGACACGTACACACATGGGCCTAACATCTATTATGGGTTCTAGTGTCCGAGGAATATATTTTGGTCCCAATTCTTTCTCGTGTCACTTCTTATCACTTTTTCTTTGTTGTAGGTCACATCAGGTTCACTACACTTATACTATATCACACCTATACCTTGGTGGTAACCCCAATGTGATTTTCTACTAAGAAATGCACTACATTTCAAACTTAATGTAGTTCTTATGGTGTTTGATTGACATAGTTTCCATTGATCTAGGTTTCCTATTACCAATTACACAAATAATAGTGGGATATAACTACTTTGTCCCAACAATGAATGTGTGGTATGGAATTTAGAATAAGCTCTCCTTATGTAGTGAATAATGAAGTAATTTGATGTAGTAGATAGAAAATATTAGCTCCTTGTAATAATATGTGACTCTTGAATGTTTGACCCTCGAATGGATTTAAATAAGACATGTATATATATGATTCATTCACTTAAGTTTTTCATTAACAAGTGAAAAGATGAATAAGGGTGATAACATAAGAAATAAGTAACATCCAAAATATTGGAAAAATAGAGGACAAAAAATCACCTAAAGGGGACATCAACGCCTAGGCATTCCCGTACCCACTTGGGTGGTTCTGCATGAGGTTCTAGAAAGATAAAACAATGGAATAATAGATGAATAGGATGTCCACTAGTGTGCAAAAATGTAAGGTATAAATCCGAAAAGGAAGTTAACAAATATAAGAAGGATAAAAATAATGTCAAAGAAAAACAAGTGTTTTTAATGACTATTTCACTTTCTTAGAATCATGTATATAAACTCAATATTTAGAGGATAGATGTACATAATAAGTGTGTGATATAGTGAATACAAAAGTGTGACTATTGATGCATAATTCTCCCTAGAGATGACAACACTAAGAGAGAATCACTATGGATGAAGAAATGGAGATATCAAGAGCAAGAACTCAAATATTAATTCACCATGGTAACCAAAATGCAAATGGATAAGATCTAAAACCTAAAGTTTAGTAATTAGGTTTGAAAATATGTGCAAATGTCCAATGTGTGAGTAGTATTGAATCACTTTGAATAGTGACTGAGTGATGATAAAAAAATAAAAGTGGTAAAGCATATATACTTAACATGACTGTTTGTGGAAGATGGCATTGGCCATAAGGAAAACAAAACCTGTGATAATTTATCATGGGAAATTATATCATCCTTGGGGAAAACCTAAGGTCAAATGGTAAAAAAAAGTGAGGTAGAAGTGTTGATGACAATTCTACATTTACGCTTGGGTTGATAATATAAGGACGTAAAACTAGATCAACCTCGAGTATGATGGGGTTTCCAAGGTACATGCAAATGATGTTGATGAACGTTGACTGTTGCACTCCTTGAAAAAATAATCAAGCTCCTTTCCCGCAACTAAATCTGCAACCGTAAACACTAAACAAGATGGAATTAGTAATATGGATAGGCGGGTTTCCTAATAAAGGCCAGTTCCCAAAAGCCAAAGGACTTCCTTACATGGATGTCAACCCACTTTTAAAAACACTTAAGCTTATTCATGAAAATGGGATACAATATAAGATAGATGAAAATATGTGATCAAATGTCTATCACTTATTTAGTCTATTATAGATATTTAGTTAATAATTGTAGTATGAAAATAAATGAGTCTAGAACTCAAAGTCATAATCTAGGTCATATCAAAACTATCGAGATAAATTGGAGCCCACTGAATAAGAAAGGTCATCCTCCTCAATAAAGTATGAGTCAGGTTCCTCGATGTAATCATCTACGAAGAAGTTTGAAAGCTCCTCCTCGATATTGTATAGACATGCCGATTGGAATCATAGTCTCAAAGGCTGAATACACTCTCAATGTATGAATTAGATTCAAGTGTTTGCATCTTCATGGATGTTAAATATCGCCGTGTTGGTACTCGAACCAAGCTAGATCAACTTATATGTGATGAACTTTGTAATAGGCTTCCCATAACTCTTCAGTGGCCTCATGAATCTTCTGGGTAGACTTGAATATGGTTTCAAGTCTGTCAATGGGTGTTTCATGAATGGAACACAACTCTAGGTCATGTAATAGATCATATTGTTCCTAGTGCAAAGGATGTTGAACAATTGGCAGTGAATTGATGTTGGTCATCGGGTGGTTAGATCCTCATATGTCCATCTAAAATCCATGCTTGATAAGATATTAGTAACACAAAAGGAAACAAATATTTCATAAGTTCTTCTAAATGAAAATTGATTGCTAGATTAACGAAAACACAAAAATGCAGAAATTACAGAATAGCAAGTTATTCTAGTAAACGCGGGTGATTCTGAATTTTTTTAACAGATCGCTAAAGTAAAATATTTGATTAGCTAAAATGAAAATATAATCTTCTCGAGAGAAAAGGTGGGATTAAAAATGATTAACAGATACGTTTAAGATGAAATAAAAAAGTTATATGATAAGACAAACCTTTCAATGAGAATGGGTAATGATAAGTTGACCGTGATTGTGATGAGCAAGCTTTTGAATAACTCCTAGATGCCTTACAGACGTGACTATGACTTTGATAGATGCAAAATGAAATTGATGAAACTAAATAATGCTTGATAATGCCTTGTAATGCTCAAGGATTCATCTAAATGATCATGAATAGTATCAAAGAGAAGCAGAGAAATTGGTATTTATAGATCATCAATGACCAAGAAAATCCTCGATGTTAAGTTCGAGTTTGGGAGAGATATGGAGGGATAAACTTACTATTTTGAAGTATAGTGCTTGGGATTTCAAAGATGAGAGTGGATTTATGTTAAGATGTCAAGGGGGTGGAGTTATATGTGGATAGAAGTGGTTAGGATAGATGTGGGGATTATTTTAGTAGGTTCCTTATTTTAAAATAGTTGTAACTAGTGTGAAGTAGGGATTTTTCATAGGGATGAGGATAGAGGTGGTTAGGATAGGTTTTAGAAGGTTTCTAATTGAACTAGTGATTCATGATGAGTTCATGTGGTGAGGTGTAGGGGTGAAGTAGAAATTAAATAATTAATTAATTAACTAATTAATTAGCCATAAGAAGGGGGTGTGACTTAGGAAATGTGGGGTAAATGATTAATTAATTAATTTAAGGGTGTAAGGGTAATGACCTAGGTTTAGGGATGTCATTCAAATGATGCAACGATGAGTCTAATCAAATTGATTAAATAGACGAATTAGGTTGTGAAATGGTGTAAAGATGCAAACGAGTATTCAATTATTTGTGTGGGAACGAGATGTATAGATATTTGGTGTCTTTATTTGCCCCTTTGTCTGATGTCTTAATAAGGTGTTAGAAAAAATGATTGAGGGTGTCTGGTTGTATGAGTGATTCAATCAGTAGCACAATATAAGAAACACTAGTTTCTTGCATATGTTTAATTTTTCAAAGGGTGCTCCAAGTCAAAGGGGGTATCAAAACAAAGTGTGCTACTAAGGGATCAACTTAATAGGGAAACCAAAGGGTTTACACCTATAGACATGTGATCCATAAAAGAAGGCTATTTTAATGGGGAAAGTCAAGTGATGGGGGCCAAAGGGCACGCATCCCATACACATATGATGTGCTTTGACCAGAGTTGGTATTTATTTGACTTAGATGTTTAGGTCCTTTAAGAACAACTCACTTATGTAAAAATGGTGTTTTTTCATGCTTAAAGATGCAAATGATAATGGTTTTCTAAAACATGGTGAATTGTTGGCATTTGGGGAATCTCCTATGATTGGGGGAAGAAACACCAATGATTAGATCAGGGTAAAAGTGGGGTATATATATATTTACCTAAACCTTTTGGTTGTTTATTTTAATTGTGGGGTAAAAATGGATTTGGCGAATCAATTTTAAGAATTTTGAAGTGATTTTGAGTGATTTCGAGTGATGGTGTCCTCTAATGCACAAAGAAAACCACAAACGGTTGAGGTAAGTCAATTTTTATTCTATTTTTGTGTGATTTTGGATAGTTTTAGGATATTTCTTCCATTTTTGGGGTGTACGGGTGCCTTAGCTAGAATCACTGGCGATTGAAGCGATCACCGGCAATTCAAAGTAGAATTTTCAATGATTGAGATCAATTGTTGGCGATTCATGTGTGTTTTTGATAGTTTAGATAAAGTAAGAGTGTTTGAGGTCTTAGATGTTGTTGGTGCATTTTTTTGATCTTGTATATGTTATCAATATTTTTATTGTTGATACTAATTATGGATTTTGTTCATTTTGCAGGTGGATGTGAAATTAAACATTCAAGACCATATTCTAATGATTTTGGAGAAGGCAAGGGAGGATATGTCAGATGATGATAGAGGCTGTCAGTTTTGGTTCTATGAAGCATTATAGATGGATCCATAGAATTCCAAGCCTGATACTGGCATTACTAGAGAGGTGGAACTTTTCCACCAACACTTTTTGGTTACCTATAGGAGAGATTACCATTACCTTAGAGGATGTTCACCATATTTTTAGACTACCGATCCATGGGGTAGTGGTGTATACTATCATTGAGGTAGAGAGGGATGGCATGATGTCAAGGTTGTATGGGGAGGACATTACGGATATCATATATGAGTCAAGGGGTTTTTCCTATGGTCATGTGTTTATTTTTCTGAGAGAGCGGGTCATGTTTGGATGACTATGATTATGATGGCCATCATGTGTTATGCATTTCTAGATTTTGAGAGTGGTTATTTTCCATGGATGATGAAAGGGGTGGTATATGAGATGATGGATCATCGTACACTTTTTAAGTGGGGACCTACCCTACTTACACAAACATTCAGAGAGTTGTGGGCTTCGAGGTCCCAAAAGAGGAATGGGATCGATGTTGATTTTTTCTTACGTGCTTAGTCCCGTGAGCATATTGTTATTGCTTGAGAAATAGGGTTCCCATTTAGGATTGGTGATCATCACCCTAGTTTTATGATGTGGAGATCAGATATGGTTCGTGTGGGGAAGAAGATACTGGACAACGTTCTACAAGGATTTGTTAACTGGAATGTAGGTGGGGTATGTTGTATGGAGACCCTACTTGGATTTATCGGCCTATCCTAAGTACCCTCATGACTTACTTGGTTTACAACAACCTATGTGCCTCCAGAATGGAGAGAAAGTGAACATGAGCTACTACATTTTGATCACATTTGGAGAAATTTTGGATTACAACATGTGAGTTCCCAAGGATCCCATTCAAGATATAGGTGGGAGGAGATAGATATAGATATTTCGAGGGTAGCCATGGTGGGACCTACCATTATTATTGAGTTGTTAGGGTATACAGGCCCTAATGAGTAGGTTTTATTTTACCAATTCATGATGCAAGGGTTACCCCAGAGTATAGTGCATGGTGGGCTCCAAGATTGAGGAGATTTGATAAATCTGAGTAGCATAGAGGGCTACGCAACGAGTGAGACAGTACATGCTCGAGATAGAGGGAGGAGCATAGGTAGTGGAATAAATTCTAGATTTATATGAGGGGGAGGAAGGTGATGATGATTTATCTATTTTCATTATAGTGATGATAGTCAAGAAGGCTACAAAGTGGAGGAGAGAGAGATGTGGCTCGGAGAGCGTGTCGATATGATTGGTGTTTTGGATACCCTCATTATAAAGAGGTATGGATTGATTGTTGAGAGAGATAGTCTCCATGTAAAAAAATTTACAGGTGTATCTACCGATAGAGACAAGTACAAGGGACATAGGGATACACTAAAGAAGGCCTTAGGGATCACAATTCCTTCTATATCTAGTGCAGAGTTATCAGCGATGGCTCTATCTTTCGGAAGAGGAGACCACCTGCAGTACCTCCTCCTACTAAGATGATTTTAGTGGTGCACTATGATGCTTTGTGAGGGTTGAGAAAGAATATTATGTTTACTTTGTGATTAAGAAATACCCCTAAACCACTTTGTATGTAGATAACTTGGCTGCCAAAGTGGTAGCTACAGGGAGTAGTGAGCCCTAGTGTGAGCACAACGAGCATGGGACAACCACTGCGGGGACTAGTGGATGGTGGCAATGGAATAACCGGAGGTGATGTTGTTGTTACGATTGTTCGAGAGGGGTCATAGACATAGGTGTTGTTGGAGGCACACATGCTCCCGGAGGAAAGGGTGGTGGTAGTATGATACTTGGAGATTTTGACTTTAGTAGTTGATTTTGATGTATATGATGAAAAAGGATCCTAGACACCCATTTTTGTATGATGATGGGATATACGACTAATTTGACATTGATTGCGATGTATACCAAAATTTGATTTATATATGTATGTGATGATGATGATGATGAGTTTATGGTTTACATTTCTTTGTGTTATATGTTGTATATTTTTACTTAAAATGTGTTAGTACTTTAGATGGATTTAATATATATTATAAGGCTGATTTATACATGATTAAGCACGATTGAATGCTCAATTGACCCAAATGTCTTTAAAAATGTGATATTAAAAATTTGGCAAATCACAAATGTAACTAAATACAATGAAACTATTGCCCCATTATATATTTTCTCTATACATGTTGGGTTTTGAAAAACACTTGCACTTGTAGCCTTAACAAATGTTAAATAAGATTATCAATGGGTAGTTTACAAAAATTGGAATAGAAATGTGAGTTTGAGTGAATGTGTCTTGCTAAGATGATAGAAGGGATTTTGTGTTTATAGGCCGATGTGAGAGAAAGGGATCTCTTTTTAACAAATTCATAGGAACAATGCCCCAACTTTATATGTTATTTTGAAGCAAACTAATTGTGATGAGAAGCTTGCTATAATGGGAAAGATGATCAATGTGGGAAGCTTTCCTGAATAATTTTGATATTGATGTTTTTTTAAGGTTGATCAATGCGGGAAGCCTTTTTGCATGAGTAGCTATCCTTTGAGGGTATGGTCTACATTTTGATTTTTGATAGGATGGCCATCCTTCAAGGGATCAGTCCACAATTTTGACAAGTAGATTTCCTTTTAAGGTAACAATCTACTTTTTATATTTTTGATAATGATTTAGACTTTGTGAATAGTTGTCCTTCAAGGATTAATCTATTATATCTTTATAATTTAATAAGAGGATAATCCAAATGATTTTTTAATGCATTTTTGAGCTGAGGGAAAGACCCTAATAAAACATTTTGAGGAGGGATAAAACGTGCACAAGACCTACACACACATATGCCCCATGTCATGTTTTTAGTTGGTATGGAATGGATGGATGTAATATTTTCAAGGGGGTTACTTTATGCAAATGAAGGAACTTATCCATAATGAAATAGTGCTCATCTTAAATAGTTGGTATGGAATGTGTATTTAGGATGTTGAAGCCATGGTGCTCATTTTTAAGGTGTATTTAGGATGTTGACGGATAACCACATACTTTCAAATTATAATGATATAGTGGAGTGATAGGATTTGGATGTAACTACTATCATGACAATTGATCATTTAACAAAGAGAAAGGCCACAATTTCAAAGCATTCGTGAGGTTCCATTTCAGGTTCCCCGTCAAGATAAGTGATACCATATACTCCCGACCCATTAATGTGAGTAATAATATAAGGAACAATCCAATTGGAAGAAAACTTTCCACATTTACTCTATTCTAATGTAGTGACATTTTAATTTTATTTAAGTACAAGATCACCGATTTTAAAGTCACGTTATTATACATGTTTATTAAATTCTCTACTAATTCGTTCTTGATGAACACGATGATTTTCGAGTGATGTAATCATGTTTCATCTAACAATTCAAGTTGTGCTAAATGGTTTTGGCAATATTCTTCATCAGGGATGAAATGTTTGAGAGATACATGAAATGACGCAAATTTGGACCTCTAGAGGCAAGATAATCTTTGAGCCATAAATGAGTGAGTGTGGTGTAACACCTCTAGGTGTGTGGATGCTAGTTTGATAAGCCCAGAGAGAAAACAAGATTTAGAGATGCCAATTCCTACCTGCGTCATCTACTTGTTTTCATAAGGATTTTATTAAGTGTTTTGTTAGAGGCCTTAGCTTGTCCATTTTCTTTGGGATAATATGGTGATGAAAAAATGATCTTGATGTTGAATGCATCACAGAGATTTTTAAATTCTTCATTTTTGAATGGTTTTCCATTATCTATGAAAAGATTATGTGGGATACTGAAATGGCATATTATATTTTAATTTATAAAGTTGATGATAGGTCCTGATTTTGTCGAGGTTAAAGGGATGGCTTCAACCCACTTCGTAAAGTATTCAGTTATTGTGATAATGGAATGATGTTATTGGGATGATTTAGGATTGATTGCACTAATGAGATCTAACCCCCATTGAGAGAAATGGCCATAAGTTTTGAGCGGGTTGTAGTGTTTGACTAGGGACATGAATGAGATCTGAGTGGAGTTGGCATTTAACGCATTTATTTACGTAAGCACAATAATAATTGTGATGGTAGGCCCGATAATACCATAGCTTTATGGTGCGTTTAGCAATGGAATTACCTCTAAAGTGACCACCACATATTCCATTATGGAATTATTCAATTTCTTTGGTTGATTCATATGATTTAAGACATTGTAATACTATCCCATTAAAACTACATGTATAAAGGATACCACTTTTGATGACGAAGTGGGTGGCGTGTTGAAGAAAAGGGATGAGGGATCTAAGAGATGTAATAGTGTCTACAAACCTGTTAGAATATTGTGGAATGGATTGAATGGTATAATGATCAAATGCGCCAAGGAGGAAGTTGACAATAGCTTTATATTTTTAAAGGATTTCATTTTTACATTGACATCCTCCTTTGAATTGACTAATGATAAGTTGTGAATCCCCATAGATTTCCAGGATGTGGATACCTAAGAGAATGGAAATATTTAGACCCATGATTAAGGCTTTGTATTTTTCCATATTGATAGTACATTCAAAGCTAAGTTTGAATGATAGTGGAAGTAGAATATTCTAGGGAGGTATAATAACAACTCCGGATCCTCCCCTTCATGGATCTTTCAACCATAAAAGAAGAGAGTATTTTTATGGGGATGAAATCATATTCATTGATGTTGTTGATGGATTCTTCAAGGAAGCATTCATAAGGGAGTTGATTATCTAGAAAAGGTTCTTCAATGAGTTGATCTGCAATGGCTTGACCTTTAATAGATTTTTGTGGTATAATTTCGACATCAAATTCAATCATGAGCATAAGCCATCGAGTGATGTGATTAGTATGATAAGGTTTAGCATGCATGGTTTTAAGTGGATTAAAACTTGTGACAACATATGTCTTGTGATTTAAGAGATAATATCGAAGTATAGAGGTGGTGAAATATAACACACAATTATTTTTAGCTTTGGTATAATGTGTTTCATACTCATGAAGTGTGTAACAAATGTAGTATACGACCTATTCACAACCTTGATTATCACGATGTGCGATCATAGCTCCTAGAGCATGCTTTGAAGTGGATATTTATAGATAAATGGCTCCCCTCCATGTGGTGGAGTAAGCACAGATGGAGATGATAGAGATTGTTTGATTTTTTTGATGGCCTTCTAGCAATCCAAATCCTAACAAAAATCTACAACCTTTAAAAAGTAGATGGTGAAACAGCTTTAAATGGTTAGAAATTTATGATATGAAATGTTGAATTGACTAAAATTTACCTTGGAATCTTCGTAGTTGTTTAAGATTAGATGGTTGAGGCATTTCGATGATTTCTCTAACCTTTTCGGGTCAAATTTGATGCCTAGGATAGATACAATGAATCCACAAATTTTTCTAGTGAGGACACCAAAAATACACTTTGTAGGATTCAAAAAATAAAACTAGATGAGACGAGTGAAAATTGATTCAAGGATGTCAAGATGGTATTTTTCGTGATTTGTATTTTCCTAGAAGGTCATCAACGTAGTCTTTTACAATTTTGTGGATGAGTTCATGAAAAATGTATGTCATCATGTGTTGATATGTAGCCCCTATATTTTTTAGACAAAATGGCATGACATGGTAGAATAAGGTTCCCCAAGGGGTAATGAAAGAATTTTTGTGTTGATCTTTGGGAGAAATGAGTATTTGGTTATAACCCAAAAAACCATCCATGAGGGAAAGCATTTCATGGCAGGTGATAGGTCAACAAGATGATCTATGTTTGGAAGGGGGAAATCATCCTTCGGAAAAGTGAAATATACATCCTTGAAGTTTGTGCAAATACGTATTTTACCTGAAGCTTTTTTTATGGGGACAATGTTAGAGACCCATTGTGGATAGTCAATGGGTATGATAAATTTGAAAGATAAGAGGCATTGCAACTCTTCCTTAATAAGGAGAGCTATACAAGGATGCATTTTATGGAGTTTTGTTCAATTGGTTAGCATCGGGATACATGACTATGTTATGTACAACAATGTTAGGATCAATTACAAGCATATTTTTTATGACCAAAGCGAAGGCTTGGTGATATTTTATTAAGAACAAGGTGAAACCATTTAGTTGTTTTAGATCTAGAGATTGAGTGACCTTAATTATGTGAGGATGTTGAGGGGTGTCCGGGTTAACATCGAGAGTGAATTCATAAGGATCATTGGCATGTCGGATGGTAGGGATTTATGAAGAAATTAGTCTTCAACTCCCATTTAGGAAAGGATATCTAAATTAGATGAATCTTTGTCAACCATTTTTGGCCAAACAAGGGGTAATGATTTAGTGGATTGATTATATTGATAATTGAGTGGCCCTAAAGATACAAAATTAATTTTTAAAAAAATTAGGTGGGATGGATATAACATCCTTTGTGTCCATTAGATCTTCAAGGTTCGTTGGTGATGATAATTCTAGTTCAGAAAAAAAATGTAGCAAGTTTTGATGTAGTGGCTTCACATATTTTAGAGCTGAAATTTGTATAACCTAAACCATTTTTCTCATAGGCTTTAAGGGAACGTGGGACGACTAAGTCATGGATTCCTTGTTTGTAATGATTGAGGCCAAAACCTCTCAATGCACAACGATGGAGATACATACAAGAAAAGTTTATATTTTCAAGGGATTTGAAGCTTAATGTGAATAGCATAACAGGGTGTGGATTAATAACATGGGATGGAGGATTATTGAGTCCCCCATAGATGGGTTTTTTTTTAGATAAGAAAGACCATAAGAGATCGCATCTCCGATGTTTGGGTCATACATGGGTTTTTTGTCGAGACAACCATATGTATTGGGTGAAGGGATGTAGTTGAGTATGAGGAGGCAATATTCCATGAGCGTAAGATGTTTTACAACATCATTGAGAGAGGAATCATATATTAACTTATAAGAAGGGATATATGTGCTAGTAAATGCTTCATCGAGATGACTCGGTATGTATTTAGGTACAAGAATGTCATTTGGGTGGTACATCATGTAATGAGATAGTTAATGGATTTGTATCGGCGGGGCAAGGTGAAGGTCTGACCATCATGTTCATATTTGAGACAACGATGAAGGTTGGAAAAAACACAAGCATGGTTCATATCAAAGGGTTTCATAATAACATGTTGTATTTAAAATCTCCTTTTATAATGTAAAAGAGCTATGATAGGATTTTAATGCCAACTTTAAGTGACGAATGATGGTGCCTAATGTGGGTGCGATAGTGTGATTGAAGGATTGTAATAAGACTGGTGTTTGAGTGATAACAATGTTGGTTAGCTTAATTTGGTCAAAAGTAAGAAATGATATGATATTAATGAAAAAACCATTATCAATCATGACCCTGTTAATGGAGATGCTATTGATCTGAGTAGTAATGAGAAGTGACAGTCATAGTCCTTTGGTATGAGAGAGGGAAGTTCATATGGTTTGAGTGATATAGCAGAGCGAGATGCTTTAAGGGCACCCATAAATTTTGTAAAATAAATCGAGATCATTGGATGGTATGGTTATAGATTCCAGGGATTTTATCATAGCCTATTTATGAAAAGGTGATGTTTGCACTAATTCATAAAGTGACATCCTGGCGAGGGATTGATGTAATTGCTTGATGAAATAAAATTGTACCTTAATGAAAGGGGGTGTCACTCCTTGTATTGAAATTTTGGCTCCATGTCCATGATGGAGTTGGATTAGACACTTCAAGAGCTATGGAAATAGATGTCTTAGGTGTATCGATGAAGCTAATAATTTAATACATGGTGGTAAAGTGATGAAATTTTTACCTTTCTTAGGTTTAGATGGTTCTTTGTCATAATTTTGTGAACAGTAGTGATGTGTATGACATCAACTCGATGAGAAAAACATTTAGGGATGGATTCTTCAAGTTTTGATGATGACAATGATGATGTTGATGTTGTGTTTAATTAAGAAGGAAGGAATATCAGACCTCCCATTTCCTATAATTTTAAGTGAAAGGCCCTATAATATTCTATGGAATGGCCTCGTGTTCTATGGTAATCATAGAAAACATTGAAGTCATACCAAGCTTGTTTCCATCCTCGATGATTAGATGACTTAGGAGGTGGCAATGTAATAAGTGACCACTGAAGGAGGTCATCTAATATGGTAGCATAACAACCTTTAGGTGTTGATGTGGATGGGGAAAAGGTTGTGTCTATACTCTTCTCAAGATGAAGTGGAATATATTGTTTAATTATAGGTAGTTTGTTAGTTGGTCATGGAGGATTTTTAGGTGTCACAACAGATGGTGGAAAAAGAGCCTATATGGGTGGCCATTGGTGAGGATAATTGGACTGTGTAATGGGTTTAGGATATGGACTTAATATAGATGCATGTTTTTGTTGGATATAGTTGGTTTGTGTAATAGGTTTCGAATATGGATTTAATGTAGGGGATCGGTAGATAGGTTTTGACCCTAAAAATATAAAGGAATGAGGTCCACGTAGAGGAATTTAACTGAAAAACATATTAAGGACTTTTGAAGACCCAAAAATACCTTGTTTATGAAATATTTTTGTGGTTTTGGATGGATTGGGTGTGGTTGATGAAGATGCGGAAGAGTTAGATTCCCTGAAGTAACAAGTGTTTTGGGTTGTTTCTCGATTGTGGTTTTAAGTGTAGTTTTATGAGGCGTAGATAATGTAGGTAAAGATTCGTCAATGGTGTGTGACGAGGATGTGGGAATATTTTTAGTAATATTATCAACAAGTAAAGTCTCAATAGTCATTGTTTTAGGATCATTGAATATCGGTGTTGATTCTAAAGATTTTGATTTGGTAAATGATGAGGTGGGTTTACGCATAGCCTTTATCTATGTTATTGTATTGATGGTGTGAACAAAAATTTCCTATGGTTGATCTGAAGATGAGGGATGGTATGTCAAGGTTTTGATTTGGGGGTGTGTTTGGATTATCTAAGTGAAGTTTTCCTTTATTGATTAATTCTTGAAGTACGTTACAAAACGTATTTGCATATTTCAGTGTCATTTCCATTAACCCTATGATATTTGAAATTTTTATTATCTTTCTACCAAATGGGTTTAGATAATTATGTCTCGATGGTTTGGATAGGTGGGAGAGATATCATGTTGGTGGAGAGTAGTTTTTGAAAACTGTGCTATAATTCTTTTCTATAGGTGTATAGTTATGTTATTTATGAGAGCACTCGGTAGTAGGTTTTTCCATAGGAGAAGAATTAACTAAGATGGCATTGGCGTAGATGTTTTAAACTTATCCGGGTTGGATTATGACTTGGATGGAAACTAAACTTTTGGATTATTAGGATGAAGCTTAACCGGACCATCTTCTAGGGCTCGCAATTCCAATTTACATGTCATGGTGAAAGCCTCATCGAAGGTTTGAAATGATTAGATTTGCAATGTGGATGAGATATGCTTAGTACATGCAATACATAAAACTTTGATTTATTTTGTTTGTTGCAATGAATTAATTGATTACACCTCTCCAACTGAGTGAAAAAATCAGCAATAGATTCATCTTCAAATTGTTTGATGGCATATAAGTCATTGACGGTGACTTTTCGTGGATATGTTTATGGAAAAGTGTTCTAACAAGAGTTGAGAAATTTGTGTAAAGGAGAATAGGGAATATTACATAATGTTATCATATCAATCCAAGGAAAGACTGATAAGAGACATGGGAAAGTTCCTCATCATAAGGTCTTGGTCATGAGCTACTAGGTAGCATGCATGATGAAAGGAACGGATGTGATGTTGGGGATATTACTTGCTACAAAACTTGATGAACTTTATAATTTCCTAGTGAGGTAGATATGCTTTATATGGTATTGAAGGGTGAATGGGCTCATTGTAAATTTTTTCATAGGATAACACATGCTTGGATGAAGATGAAGTAGCTTCAAGACTCGATATGTGGTTCAAAAAGGATTTTAAAGGGTCAAGTTGAGTTTATTGTTACGAGATTGAGCCAGTTATGAGTATGTATGATACTACCGAGGAATGCCTTGATGGTAGGGTATGTTTGTTGGGGGATGTTTTGTTGAAAAAAATTCTATTGGTAAGGTACATTCTGTTGTGAGTTTTTATATTGTGGAATGTTTTATTGAGGCATGTATTGTTGAGGTATATTGTATTGTAGGATGTTTTGTTGTGGTATATTCTATTGATAAGGGATGTTTTGTTGTGGGATATTTTGATGAGATGGAATAATTTGTTGGGAATATAAAGGCTACAAGGGTTGTATGTACTAGTACTACAATGGCATTGATGTATAAGTGAGTGGTTGTGAATATGTGAGGGATTTCTAGAAAGAAATGGTAGAGGTAGCAGAGGATGGAGCCTATTGTGGAATGTTTTGTTGCAGGATATTATATTTTGGAATATTTTGAAGAGGTGTAGATTGTGGCATGGATATCAGTGGTTGTGATGGTTGTGGTATGTATTGTGAAATAGGGTGAGTACTAGTAATGACACTAGTATTGACTAGATTTGTAGTTATAGGGATAGACATGGTGATGTTTTGAATAGGACTAGTAACTAGTTATGAAGATACAATAATAGAAAAGGCTACAAAACTCGATAGAGGTGATTTTACCTGTGAAGAAGATGTAGGAGTAGATGAGGAAGTGGTGGTATTTCTTAAGGGAGGTGTGGAATATATAGAAGGGCCCTAAAAGATGTAGATCGTTGAGTAGATTTTTTTGTGATGAAACCATATGAAGGTCATAAATAGGAACCGAAGAGGCATCGATGCCTTAGATTGACTGATAGGAGATTTTTCATTTGATGTTTCAAATGGATTAATAGGGATGGAAGATATTTCTGGTTGAATAATTTTTGGTCTTTTAGATTTATTTGTTGAAGTATATGAGTACAATTATTGGATGTTCGGTCTTGATTTTGATCGATGAGACATGTAATGAAAGATGAAGGATTTTAAGTGTGTGGAATGGGTTGGGGTGTGAATGGTTATATTTGAACATTCCTAGTTACTAGATAATATTAGAGAGTGATAGGGTTTGAATCTAACATTTCTTAAAATATAAGGTCTCCCTTATTACATAAAGGAGGTTCAAAGGTGCCTAGTCGATAACTAGGAGAAAAGGGGTGTTCTATTTCTTCTAGTCTACATGTATGAAGGATTTTACCATGATATTAATGTGGGGAATTGAAGAGTGGTTGCCTCATTTATTTATTATAGCTGACCCCTAACTCATTCCAAGTCTGTTGAGTTTTTAAAGGGGAATGGATGTAATTGTTTGATGAAATGGGATTTGTTGTTATATTGGTGTCAAAATTTCTATAGGAAATGATGTAGTATAAAATGGGACCTGTTGTTGAAATGGTATAGGTAGTGGGGTGGACATGTTTTCAAAATTTTGATTATGAGCTTGTTTTCTGGTAAGTACCATGGAAAAAACACACAAACACCTAGAAAATGCAAAATAACTAATCGGGTTGATTTACAAATAACAAGAAAAATTAAGGAAAAAGTTTGTTTTATATTTATCTTGATTAATTATGAAAAAGTGAAATGGGTAAAATGGTTAATGAAGATATTAGGAAATGGTCATCTATGGTTGGTTTCAGGAATGTTAAAGGGTGGAGTCATCGATATACCCATAGGTACATGAGGTCTAACTCGACATCATTGCTAGTATGGGCATGTATATTAGGGCCTACCCCCTCACGTCATGGTCCCGCTATGATAAGAGAGTTGGGTGTTGAGCCAATATATACAAATATACAAGATATTATACTTGGCAAGAACTCGAGTCATTTTCCTTGTTATGTGGTTAAATCCCAATCAATTTCACCTAGGTGGGAATTGTTTTGAATGAAATTTTGATGTTGAAGTGATTTAGTTATGTGTGGGAAAGGATAAGTGAATGCAACAAATTTCCCTCCTAATTAGAATATATAGAACAAGAAGGATGTAATTTTTTTATTTTAAGAACCCAAAATGAAATTTTTGCTTCAATGAGGATAACTAGACGAGTATGAAAATAAAAATAAAACGGAAATTTTTACGAATTATCGTGAGATCACTCCTTTTTTAGATTTTAGAAAATTTCCAAAGTAAGAAATCTTGATAATCCAACAATAAAGCTTCTCGGAAAAATGACCCTACAAATACGTTAGAAGAAAAAGAAAATAAGAAATAAAAAGTAGACTGTGAGGATATATTTAAGAAAAACACACAAGAAAAACGCAGGTGATTAGACCAATTGTAGGTGATTAGGCTAATCAAAGGAAATTATTACACGGTGAATTAGAAAATAAAATTTTTAGTTGATGAAATAAATAATTAAGGGACAGTCCCATCGGGCGTGCGAATATTGATGATAATTCTACCTTTACATTTGGATTGATAATATAAGGAGGTAAAACTGGATCAACCTCGATTATGATGGGGTTTCCAAGGTACCCATGGATGATGTTGATGGACATTGATTGTTACACTCCATGAAGAATGGATCAAGCTCCTTTCCTACGACTAAATCTACAATCACAAACACTACACAAGATGGAATTAGTAATATGGATAGGTGGGTTTCCTAGAAAAGGCCAATTCCCAGAAGCCAAAGGACTTCCTTACATGGATGTCAATCCACTTTTAAAAACACTTAATTTTATTCATGAAAATGGGATACAATATAATATAGATGAAAATATGTGATCAAATGTCTTTCACTTATTTAGTCTATTACAAATATTTAACTGATAACGGTAGTATGAAAAGAAATGAGTCTAGAACTCAAAGTCAAAATCCAAGTTAGTGTCTAGATTCTTAGAGATATTAGAGCCCACTGAAATTATGAGGTTACCCACCTTAATAAAGTATGAGTCGGGTTCCTTGATGTATTCATATATGAATAATTGTGAAAGCTCCTCCTCAAGATCGCACAAATGTGTAATATCAAAATTGGATTCTACAAGGTTGACTACACTCTCAATGTCTAACTCAGATTCAAGATTTCTATCTTCAAGGATGTTAAATCCTACTTTGTTTTGATACTCGAACCAGGGGTAAATCAGCTTGGATGTGTTTTACTTCATAATAGGCTTCCTTTTAAATCTTCATTGGCCTTAAAAATCTTCTGGGTATACTCAAATATGGTCTCAATTCTATCAATGGGTGTTGCATGAATGGTACACAACTCTAGGTCATGTACTAGATCATGTTATTCCTAGTTCAAAGGATATCAAACAATTGGCAAAGAATTGATGTTGGTGATCGGGTGGTTAGATCCTCTTATGGCCATCTAAAATCCATGCTTGACAAGAGATTAGTAACACAAAAGGACAAAATATTTGATAAAAGCTTCTAAATGAAAACTAACTTATAGATTGATATAAAACACATAAAACATAGGTGATTACAGGAATCACAAGAAATTCTGAGAAATTTTAATAGATTACTAAAATAAAAGATTTGATTTGCTAAAATGAAACTATAATATTCTCGAGAGAAAAGGTGAGATTATAATTGATTAAACAAATACATTTAAGATGAAAGAACAAAGTTACAACATAAGACAAACATTTGAATGGTGGGTGATGATAAGTTGACTGTGATTGCAATGAATGAGATTCTGAACAACTCCTAGATGCCCAATGGGTGTGAATGTTCCTTGGCTAGATGTGAAAAGACATTGATGAAAATTAATAACTCTTTTAAATGCTTGATAATGCCTTGAAATGCTCCACAATTTGTCTGAATGATCATGAATGGTCCCAAAGAGAAGCAAAGAAAATGGTATTTATAGAATGCCGGTGATCGAGAAAATCTCTGGCATTTTTGGTTAGTTCGAGTTTGGGAGAGATATGGAGGGATAAAATTACTATTTTTAAGTATAGTGCTTGGGATTTCAAAGATGAGAGTGGATTTTTGTTAAGATGTCAAGGGGTGGAGTTATATATGGGTAAAAGTGGTTAGGATAAATGTGGGGATGATTTTAATAGGTTTCCTATTTTAAACTAGTCGTAACTAGTGTGAAGTAGGGGCTTGTCATAAGGATGAGGATAAAGGTGGTTAGGATAGGTTTTTAGAAGGTTTCCTAATCATAAATAGTGATTCATGATGAGTTCACATGGTGAGGTGTAGGGGTGAAGTAGAAATTAATTAATTAATTAATTAATTAATTAGCCATAGGAAGGGGTAGTGTGTGACTTAGGAAATGTGGGGTAAATAATTAATTAATTAATTTAATGGGTGTATGGGTAATGACCTAGTTTTAGGGATGTCATTTAAATGATGTGATGGTGAATCTAATCAAATTGATTAAATAGATGAATTAGGTCATGAAATGGTGTAAATATGTAGATGAGTATTCAATTATTTGTGTGGGAACAAGATGTGCAGATTTTTGGTGTCTACAGGAAGCTAAAGACATAATGAAGGAAAGATTAAGGTATAAGATGAATGAAAGAAGTGATAAGTGATAAAAATGAGTGTAGAAAAGTGAACATACTGAGAAAAAGTAGACATAACAGGTATAATATGTGAACAAGAGAAGAAATAAAGTGAGGATAAGGTAGTTATGGCTTAATAATGACATTTCTCAAATGTTGTGGTCTAGACCACATGAACAAGTCCAATCAAAGCTTGATTTTGGTAGGTCCCTTAATAAAACTACTTAGAAGGAAAATAAATTATTATCCACTTTATAAGAGGAAAGGTTAAAAAGTGTAAAAATAAGGTTTCTAAATATGCCTCAAATGTGTAAAGCAACCCTGACGGGTGACTTGAAAATTATAATAGCATTGTTTTGAACCAAAATTTCTATTCACCCTTACACAACTCAGGAGTAAAATATATGCCTCTCTATTTCCCGATCCTATGCATAACAATCTAGCACATGAAAAAGTAGTATAAATATAATAAATTAACAAATTTATCTAACATGATAGATTTAGTTGTGTCATTTATTTTAACTTGTATAGTTTACTTCCATGGAAACATAAGTGATATAATTGTGCATAAAACATTAATTACAAGTACCAAGATGATTTTGCATATAAATTTTCATCCAATAAATAAAGGCATTATAATTAATACATTAAACATGTTTATACATTTCCATTCATTCCATTTTTGTGTTTACGAACATTATAAGTAAATTCCATTAGGTTAGTTATATTCACTTCCTTAATCATAAATCATCTATCTAGTTAATTTATAAGTTACACCATAATCACATATTATGTTCCTTGGGATATGGCAACATGATGCACACATTTCCATTATTTATTTATATGTTTATAATATATGGGGTCACATAAGAATGATCTATATTGGGTAATGAGTCAACCTACATTGAGATTAGGTGGTACCCATCCATTAAGAGTATTGTATGTATATATAAGAGAGAGGAATGGACTTATGAATATTTCATATTATAGTCACTAAATAATGAACTTATTATGTACATATAACATCTAAATACTTCATTTATATGTATGATTCCTAAGAAATGATGTTATTCATTAACAACCCTTTTACTTTTCTTTGACATTATTTTTATCATTTGCATTTTTATTGCTTACTATTTCAAATTTGCAGCTTGTAATTTTACATACTAATTAACATATTTCTTGGACCTAATTTCATTATTTAAATTTTTGAGCACCTTTTACATTACAACATATTAGGGACAGCAATACCCGTGTATGCTACTATCCCTTTTGATCCCATTTGTCCACTTTCTCTCTTTTGTTGAATTTTTCAGATGTTACTTCTTTCTTATATTTGTTTATCACTCTTAGTCAGCCTGTCACTTGTTAATGAAAAAAAATTAAATAGAAGAATCATATATACACATGTGTTATTTAACCTCATTAGGGTAAAAACATTTCAGGAGGAAAATACTATTACAAGGAGATAATATTTTCTATCTACCGCACTAAGGACTGTATTTTCACACTACATACTTCACTACATTGAAGGCTTTTATCATGGATTCCATAACACACATTTGCATTGGGAAAAGTAGTTGTAGCACTCTATTCTATTTCCAAATGACACTTGGACATCCTATCTCAAGGACACTATTTCAATCACAAACACACACACACACACGAACACACACACACTAGAACTACATTTAGTTTGAAAGTTAGTATGATGCTCAATGATAATCACATTGGGATGACAGTCAAGGTCATTACAACTCAGCCATATACCTATTTTTATTCATCTAATGTGCACTTGAGTATTGTGTAGGTAGAAAGGGTTTATTTTATAACTACAGTGTGTGACAAAGTAGTTGTATAGAAACTTGATGCAACCTACAATGAACAAGTAATGACAAGAAGCAACAAAGAAAGAATAAGGACAAAATCCATTTCACGAAACTATTTCTCAGATTAGATGCTAAAACACAAGTGGCCCATTCCTATTCCACTTGCTTCTATCCCCGAGATAGTTGTAGTCCAATTTATAATACAAATCTTGTATAGATTAAAAATGCCCTTCTAGACTAATCTCCACCAAAATAAGTTCTGACCTATCGATATAAGACGAGTCATTCTAAAATCTATCACTCTTGCTTGTACTTATTTATCTTGGTTTTTCTTGAATACTATTATATTTATCTTATCAGTAATTTCCTTACATTAGATTTAGTTTTATTAATTCATTTGGTGAACATGGCATCCTTTCATTCATATATTATTGGATACCTTCCCATCATGGGTAGTAATCCATGTGACTTATCTACTGAGGATCTCAATGAACTCAATTCTTATCTTGTTGAACATATTGAAAAACTATACCAGTTAATTTTTTATTCATGTGAGGAATCCCAAAGGATTGCTACCTCGATCCATTTAGAACCACTATTTATATTGTTACCACATCTTCTATCCATTTTTATTTCCTCCTACTAATGTGGGAGGTTCTACTTTCCATATTCCTACTTCCATGCCCAATCCTAATATTTCTTCTCCTCTTATATCCCAAATTCAGCCTAGTTCTTCTTCAGAAACCATGCTTTAGAATATTTTTATCATGATTTTCAAGCACAATTTTTTTCTTTTACAAAAAGTTACTTCTTCTTCCTCTCCATCTCTTGATTCTTACCTTGTTCATCACAATCCTCATGGAATCAAAGTGTCTTCTTATCTGCTCCTTGCTATTTTGTTTTAACAAAAATTTACTCTATTCAATAACCATATAGATCCTCAAGAACACCTTAGATCCTTTCATGTTGCTGTTTTGGACTATGCATGTGATGACACCCTCTTGACCAATTTGTTTCCTAGGATATTACAGGGTTATGCTTTACGATGGTTCTATGAATTTCCCTTAAATTTTGTTAAATCATTTATTACTCTTGGTAAATTTTTTATCTCATTTTATATGAATATTTGAACAAAAATATCTTATGCATAAATGGACAAACTTCAGCAAGGTCAGTAATGAACATCTTAGTGATTATGTATTGTGTTACAAGAAAATATTTCTAAAGTGAACAATGTATTATTTAAATCTTAATTGCAAGATCTATTTACTCAAATCATTTTCCCCCTTTGCAAGAATATGTGATTTTTGATTCCTATAATTCATTTTACAATCTATGTCATACCTTGAAGATTCATGATACTAAGATACTTTCTTTAGGAAAACTCAAATATGGTTCTAATACTTTAGATCATTCCTCTTTTAAATTTCCAAGCAAGGTTCCCTTTAGAACTAAGGTTAAGCCTACTATCAATGTTGTTTCTCAACATCATAAAATTCATATCCAAGCCCCTCAAAGATACATTTACTTAATTTCCTTATCCTCCTTATATATTATCTCCCCAACTCCTTGAAAGCAATGTGATTTCTCTTCTACCTCCTCTTGAGTATGATCCTAATAGGCCCCATGGAAAGAATTTTGATGAACATGTACATTGTGATTACCATAGATGAAATGGAAATTATACCAAAAATTGTTTCAAGATTTTCCATTTTATTCAAGATCTCATTGAAAATAATGATATCCAATTACCTAAATCCACTACTTCTACTCCCAAATCTACTAATGACAATGGAAAGTTAAAAATATTCAATGACCCATTACCTAAGCATGAAAAATAATCCCTTGAGTCATATTCCAATTATACCTACCACACGATGCCTCCTCCTACTTCTTCGATCATCCCCTTGGATTTATTTCTGTGCTATTAATCTCCCATCACCCGGTATCACTTTCATTGACATTGATTTTAATGCCTCATTCTCCTCCCATATATTATATATCGATGCTTCTTTTGGGCCACATGTTGTCAACAATCTTATGGTTCATCTTAAATTCAAGAAAAATGCATGTTCATTATATTTCTTGCAATCAATTGGCTTCCCTTTATCTCGATGACCCACAGTTTCCCACTTCTTATGGCCATATTATTCTACCCATTATTATTATACCTCTTACTATTTCTATGCCATTTACTATTAGATCTACTATTACACATCATGAAATGCTCTTATGACCCGTTTAGCTCTAGGATACCAAATTTGTGCCTTATATTGTTCACTTATACCCTAAGTTCATCCATGATCACCATCTTATCACTATTCAAGGCATTCCACCATGAACACCTTTGTCCTTGGATCCTTTTTCCATCCCATATTAATTTTCTCCTACTCTTAGTGCATCTTCTCCTATTCAATATTTCTCATTATCCTCAACACTGCTATGGTATCTGGAGCTCTTGCTCCTACCGTATAATCTTTTACAAATCCATATCAATTTCCTTTGCACATGGATCTTAGTCATAGACCTTGTCACATTTTTAGATCACATAGCTAAACTCATAGGGGAAGTACTTCACAAAATTCATATTCTTCACTTGATCCATCTAGAAATATTTCAAAATCTCTTTCTCCACATGCTTGGTCTAGACCTACTCTATATACTTGGCCTCACACACTCTCTCTTGACCATCAAGACCTAGATTATGTTCACACACATGTGTGATTATTTTACATCAGTTGATCACGGGCCCTTTCCTAAAACTCTCATTTCATATTTCCTTTTAGCATTCACACTTGGGGCATCCTATTGCCCCACACCACTCAATGACACACTCTTCTTCTTGGTTTAGAATTGATTATTGAGGGAATTCCTACATGAACCCAAATTTACACACTCACTAGGGGGTATCCTTTTCCTCCCTTATAAATGATTTATTTCACATATATGCATTTAAAATTCCAAAAACATGTTCAATAAGTGCAGCAAGTTGGGATACCAAAAGTGAACATCAAATCCCTAATTTTATGAATCGTGATCGCGGTTTATAAACCATGATCATGGTTTTAAAAACTATCATTGAGGGTTTTTTTGTCGGGTTTGGTAAATGCCAAACCTAAGACCGCGATACTAATTTTTATAAAGCGTTATCATGGTTTGTAATGTGTGAGTGTGCTTTGTAAAGCACAATCACACTTTTTAAAGTATGATCATGCTTTCTCTGCTACAAAAAGTATCTCAGAACCCTCATTTTCCCACCATTTTAGAACCATGATCGTGGTCCTAATCAGAGCATCAAATCCAACCTTCAAGGCTTGAAAATCTCTTTTTCCTAAACTTGAGCTTAGGAGGTCATTATGGCATGTGAAAGGCCAAAAACTTCAAAATTTCTCTTCCGTGAACTTGAACCATGCTGAAAAATCAAAAACTTGTCACAAAAATGGTACCATTGCGTAGGGGAGAGTGTTAGCTTCATAGAAATACTTATTTTAAAGTGAATAGAATAATATAAATATCATTTTATATTTTTTTACTAACAAAAGGGTCTTTAAGACATTTTTTCCCGTGAATGTTCAAGTCTACGTTTAAGACCGCAAATTTTGTTTTATTTGTTAGAATGTCATAAAACCTATACCATCCCAAGCATGGAAAAATTATATACATATTTTAAAAAAGTATTTGATTTCAATATTTTTGATGTAGTTATGGCGTACAAATGGAAAGTGCTCCATTTTATAATTTTTTAAGACCACTTTCATAGAAAAAATCATTAAAAAAATTACTCAAAAAATACAAAATAAAATCCATCCCAAGATAGAAAGCGACATCTAAATTTTCACCAAAGGAAAAAAAACAAGTTTTGGTCATCCAAATCAACGCCAAACGGACTTCACAATATTATAGGTTTTTTTAAAAAACACCAAGTCATAGAATTTTGATCGTTTAATATAGCTAATTTTTTCCATATTTAAAAAAATTAGTATTTTAGAAACTATATTCTAGATGCTATGATTCATATTTATATAATTTTTCTAATTTTGAGTGTGCATATTTATAATAATCCCTACAAGCTGAGATTTTTTTGTTTTTTGTAATATGACGTCCACTTATGACCCCTTTTTGGTCCCCCCAACTTACTCGCACTTACCCTATTTTCTTAGATCTTGATTGAATGTACTTTTTCTTCCTTATACTACTATATGTTGTACCTTTACTTATCATTTTACTACAATTCCTAGTAAGTTTTATCTTTTTCATACACACATCCAAGTTAATATGGTATCTTGATGTGAATTTAGGCCACTCACAGTTTTAACATGATGTATAATGTTTGGCCTTATCCATTACTAGTCCCACTGAGGCTCCTAAGGGTATCTACCTATTCCCACTTACTATCGGTTCTATCATTGCGATATTTCACCTTATCATTCCTATATTCAGGGTATTACATTATGACTATTTACCTTTCTTAACATGCTAACAGTGATTTATGTGTAGTATTTTCCTTACATAAATCATTCTAATTATGGTTTTCTAATTTAGGTGTATCTTATTTGTGAGTTATGCACTATGTTTACATGTTTCCTTATTAGAACAAGCCTTAATGGCTTCGGTTTTCTTGTGACATCCTAAGCAAAGTGTCCCATGTATGAAACCAATTACTCATTGTGTCCTTATCTATTATTTCCTATATGATTTTACTAGTTTCTTTTTCTCGTATGCATTGTTAGATCAAGCTTCATTTATTCTCTTCTCTTGCATTTTTGAGCAATCTTGAGGTTAAAATTGACCTTGAAATTTATTCCAACATTTTGGTTTATGTGGAAAAATTCATCATTTAAGGTGTTTAAAACAAAATCAATCTTTCAAAGTGCTTAATTGTTTTTATTAAAATTTTCTTATTTTCTTAAGTTTGATTAAAAGTCATGTATGCTCTTCTCTTACATTTTTTGAGAAACCTTGAGAAAAAAAAGACCACAATCCTCTTTCTAAAAATTGTGGTTTTTCAAGGAAAACTAATAATATTTTCGTACATGACCTTTTCTATTTTCAAATAAAAAAATCAAAAATTTTATTGATACATTGTGTGTAGGTTACCAAAGGTGTTCAAAACCACATTTTAAATCAAAGATAAAAAAACACACCATTCATTCACATCGTATTTTCAGTTCGATAAGGGTTAAAACCCGTCTGATTTAAACGTGGAAGTATCTTGTCTTAAGCCATATAACACATTATAAGGATTACCACAGGAACCCCAAAATATTCAAAACATTGAGGGAACTAGTTGATGAAATGAGAAGTTCCCCATCACCAACTTGACTAGAAAAACTTTTAAGGATTGTTAAATGTTGTATGTATGAGGATTTGTTAATTAATTTGATTATGGGGTAATGGTCCTTTGTTTAGAATTTATTCTAAAAAATCATACCTCTCTTAGACAATTTATTGACAAGTGTTGAGAAAAAAATCCTAGGGAGTCATTTGACATTGGGGCCAACTTTACCATTATCAAAATCAATATTTTCAAAGAGCCATTATAAAGTAAAAATTCCTTGGAGTTAAAACCTTTTTTATTAAACAAGGAAAGATTCCATTGAAGTCGTGCCTTTAGTATCTTTCATCATGAATTATACAAAGTAAAAATTTCCTAGTTTCTGCCTTATTATCAAACAAGGTGAAAAATTTCCAATGTTGTCTTTGGTATTTTTCATCACCAATAATAAATTCCCTTGTTATTTTTCAGAATTATTGGTTAAAAGAAAATAAATCAAATTTCTACAAAAATTATGTCCACCACTTTTGCACCCACTTAAATCCATTTTTCCTTAAAAACTTGATTTAAGTGTTGAAAGTGTATTGGTACATATTCAAATTCTAGTAGTTTGTCTTAAAACCAACATTGAGACAACTCACTTATATATAAATATCGCACCTTGATCTCACTTTTCATCGTTAATCGCCCACATTATATCAATCAATTTTTTGATACTTACATCTTGTTTTTCTTGAAAACTTGATTTAATTATCAAAATTTTATTCTTACACTGCCCGTATTGTATTGACTCGTTGTTACACTTAAAACATTATTTCTTTCAAACTTAGGTTGAGTGTTTAAAGTGTATTTTTATGTTGCTTACCTTCTTCCAATCCATTTTTAATACTTACATCTTGTTGTCTTAAACTTGATATAAGTATTGAAAGTGCATTGTTACGTTGCTCACATTTGTATCAACCATTTTTTAGACTTAAAGCTTGTTTATATTAAACTTGATTTAAGAGTATAGTTTACGTTATTGCATTGTCAAAATCACTTCAACCACTTTTTAATACATAAATATTGTTTACTCAAAACTCAATTTAAATATTCAAATTATGTTGTCACATTTCTAAACAAGCATTTTGACTATTCACATTTGCATTTTATTTTGTAAACATTGTTGGATTATAACAAATTTGTCATTACGATGTCTGTTTTCCTTAGATTCCATTCAAAAAATCACACAAACATCCCCATATTTTTAAAATGTTTAGTTGGTTGTCATCACACTATCTCGAATCAACAAGAAACTTCCTTTCATTTGAAGGAGTTCAATCATACAATTTATGTCTAGGAATTTTGTCCCAAAATGCTATCCATGACTAAATATCACATAGTTCCTAACAATTACAATAATAGGGAACCTAGGTTTTGGAATTCACATCAAAATATTCTCATTATGACTAAACCTCTATTGGATCTTCACACTAAGGAACCCATTCTATCTTCCACTTACCCACAACCTAGGTCTAGGAATTCACATCAAAAGGTGCCCATCATGACTAAACCTCGATTGGTTCTTCCCTTTAGAGAACCCATTCTACTACCCCTTTCCCCACTTTCATCTCATAGTAAATGGTATTGTTATCCATATTTCGCCCCCAGGTGAAATAGTGGATCGAATCACGACCCCGCTTGAAGGAACCTAAGAAAACTCATCCAGATCCTGTAAATTGGTTGCAAGAAGATTCAACAATGGAGTGGTAGAGGCCAAGAAATATCAAAGGACCTGTACGCAGAAATAAAATGACTCTGTCAAAGTCAGTTCTACATCTTTAATCCATCCTCCAAGTTATAGGCAGGTAGAACTATAAAATAGCAGGGTCAACAATAAGGATCAATGCTACAAAGAAGCCAAGGAAAGAATGGTGAAGATTTGAATTCCTCGAGCTTGAATTGGTTCAGAAAAGGGCCACATGCCCGAATGGTGCTATTTTAAGGGTGAATCCAAAAGGAGAAGTCCAAACTTACGCCAGGCTTCCATGCATCCAAAGTCCCCAAAAGTTGCGGGCGTTGAAAAGTCTTCGGCTGAGAGCGAAGCGTGCAAGGTGTCAGCTTGGCAAAAATTCACAAAGGGAACCCTAGGTGGAAATCCAAACTTGCACCAACCCTCTATGTAGCCAAGGGTCAAATAGGGTCAAAAGGAGGGCTTTGAAATTGGTTAAGTATAGAAGTGCAAGTAGAGAGTGCACGTGTCATCCTGGCACATTTCCAAGAGTCAGTCCCCGAGTGGAAACCCAAATGAGCATGAGGCTGCCACATAGCTCAAAGTCTAAAAAGTAAGGACCATTGAATAGTCCACAAAGTAGCAAAGGAAGACAAGTGTCAACCCAACACTCCTCCAAAGGAAAACTTTGGGTTGGATTTACAAACATGCACAGTGCCTCCACGTGTCCTCAAAGGGGGACAGAGTTAGTTGAAAAGTCAAAACATTAACAGAGCCAATGAGGCTGCCAAGTGTCTCAATGGTGCTGATTCAAGGGTCAAAAGGAGAGAAGGTTCCCAAGCAAGCACCAAGGTGACGCGTGTCCCAGGGGAAAGCGGGAGTCGAGGAAAAGGTTAGTTTTTGCCCTTTGCCTCAAAAGGGGTAAAAGTTATAAAAAGACCCACGACTCCGCCCAAGAGGGAAAAAGTCAACATATAAACCCAAGTCAAAGCCAAGGTGGGGCGTCAGGGAGAAAAGTGAAAATTTTCCTTTTGTCCAAAAGGCATAGAGGTAAAAATGGAAACACATTTCCCAGCCAACCAAAAGGATCCACGTGTCCAGACAGAGTTTGGCCGTGGAGGTTTTTGAGTTTTTGCATTTTTTGTGCAAAGGGCCAAAAGGTAAATTGCGGGCTGTGGACCCAAATTTTTGATCCAATCTGGCTGCCACATGTCCCAATCAAAAGAGGGACCCATTTTCAAGTTGTTTTCCCACCTATTTGTACATAATTGATGCAAAACTTCAAAGGGGCATATATTTCGACTCAGGGCTCGAGAGATTGCAAATATGATATTGTTGGAAATATCTCAACCTTGTCTATACCATCGGAGTCTGAAACTTTAATTTTTGAGAGGGTAGGTGGAAGAAAATAGAGAAACGTCTTCTATATTTCAATGCAGGATCATCAATCTCAATAACGAAATCGAATTTGATCTATTTCCACCATTTCCTTTTCCTTCAGTGGTGCCAAATCGAGGATCAATGTAGTAAATATGGATTCGGGGAAAATTTCAGCACAAAACATTAACATTGGTGGTTGAGCTTTGACCCACGTTTTCCCACTTATATCTCCCTTTTTCTTCTCTTAGATCGATTCTATAAATACGAGGACAAATTATTCATTATAAAGGGTTGGATATTCTTACTTTTGCAGCTCCTTCTCCTCCTAGCAAAGGATTTGTGGGGTTTAGGCCTTCCTTTAAAATTGTATTACGTTTTTTTTCCTTTCAACTATTATGTAATGAATCGTATCAATCTATTAGAGCAATAAAATACATTTGTGATCAATCTCGATCCTTCTTGTTTATTTTACTTCTATCTCGATCTCTCATTGATCTAGGTGTCTGTGTTTGTTTATTAAATGCATTTTATTAGTTTGTGTCGAAGGCAAGCTAAGTCTTCATCATTCCTTTTGGTGCATCACCTGGCAGTTTATTTATTTCTTATTTTTGTACTCTTTTATCCATGTATCCTTGGCAAGTCTTAGACTAGGTATAGATATAGATCCTCTCGCAAATCCTCACATATGCACCTACACGTGAGGAATAAGGAACCAACCTTTAATCTGGAGAGATTTTCCAATTCCAAAGGTCCCACACCTTACGAAAATTTTCATGTTATGCAATCACACCAGATGATTCTGCCTTAGAAAAGTAGATCTTTAGAAATCATCTGGTGGTGCTATGATTTCACACTAATAGTGTTGGCATGCCTTGTGGGACTAAGAATTCTCCTCCGATTAAATTAGGAATCGATGTAGACTTACTATGATTCTACCTTTTAAGAAGCTTTAAAATTTTACATCTAGCGACTCCAAAAGAAATAAATCTAGTAGTTTTAGCAGCCTAAGCTTGAGATATTCATGAGAAGAACCTAGTCCAGAGTAAGGAAATAAGGTATATTTGAACATGTGCATTTATCCTCAGGTAGAGATAAGAGAGAAAGAAGAATTCATAGGTCTCCATCTCCACCAGTGAAGGATTTATCAACACCTCCTCCTAGCAGACTGTTCATTCAACCAAGAGGAGTGCTCAGACCGATCAGAATGGCTCAGCCAAATCCTTATGTTAACTTCACTGGCAGTAGTCCACTCACCTTGATTACACAAAACCTAGTTCTGATTGCAGCATTAAAGAGCATCCCACATTTCACTAGGGAAAATCAAACTTCTCCTGGTGACCATGTCCAAGATATTGCAAATGTCTGCACAATCCATGAAATCCATGAGATGGACATTACAGTCAAGCTACTCACCTCTTCATTCAAAGGGAAAGCTTTGCAATGGTTCAGAGTCTCTCAAAGAGGCTCTATCTAGAATTGGAATCAGCTATGCACAACTCTTCACAATCAGTTTGGAGAGAAAGGTGATAACTTGTCTTTATTGGAACAACTAACAATAATCAAGAGAGCCCCAAATGAGTAGCTAACAAAATTCAACCTTAGATTTTGGTAGACCTAGGACATGATTCCAATAGTAGTAAATCCCACTGATGAAGGTGCCTTCTTATACTTTCTTAGGGATTTAAATTTTGATATTTCTCCCGATCATTCAATCAATGGGAGGAACTACATTACCTGTAGCCTATAGCATCTCTATATGGGCTGAGAACCATTTGATTCAAGCTAGAAAAATCACTCCTAGGATATCCATGCCTCTGTACCCTGAGTTAGGAAGCCTAGATACTAGCCAAGTGACTACATTAGCTCCTTTACCCACCCCCAGGAGTCAAAGCTTAGCTGAAGCTTCCACTTCATCATCTAATACTAATAAAGAGTTTCAAGAAGTGGTAATGAAGTAGTTTCAGAACTTTGGGAATGAGCTAGTGACCATTAAAAGACAACAAGCTCAAAGTTTCAGGCCATACCAGCCCCAGGCTCAATATCAAGCCAAACCCCAGTATCAATAGAATAGGCCACCACCTCAGACTGTGAATCAGATCCAGAACCAAGGAAAACCCCAAGCTGCTAGACCTTTTAGGATGTATGATCCTAACACAACTTCAACATTAAGGGCATTGGTTCCTGCAGAAAACAATATGGAACAGGAATACGATTGGTGTTTTCCATGTGAACAGCCACATAACCAAGCAACATGCTTTAATGGTGCTCTAAATCAAACCAGTATGGTGTCATAATAACCTGGCCAGGAGGAAAATCAGCAACAAGGAGCTCAACAAGGTGGCCCCACAAACGAGACTATGCTTGTCAACTAGCAAGCTGAAGACTTCTATGTGATGAACCAGTCCCCTCCTCAAGGTGTGGCTTCCAACTCATGGTCCAAAAGGAGAAATATTGGAGAGGGCCAACCATTGAGCCTAGGTGACCCTCAACCTTCCATCACTCTTCAAGGTCCTGGTTCTCTAAGTATAATTCCCAACATCATGAACTAATCCAGACCACCTCCCAAATCCAGTCAAGCACTGGTTGTAACAACCCATGTGCAAGAAAGAAATGTGTCTAGGAAGGGGTAGAAAAAGATGGCTCATTCAATATTATTGAGTAGATGAAAAGGAAAAGTGTGAGAATTTCACTATGGGAGTCACTGGCCATTCTAGGGAAAAGGGATCTATTGCAAACTGCCATGCAGAATTGGTCAAGTTCAAATCACCCCCTAACCAACAAGAAAGAGTGTTTTCCAATATAGTTCACCTAGGAAGAACCATGGAGAGTAACAAGGTAAAAACATGAGACCTCTTCCCTTCTATGTCTCATGAATTATTGGAGACAAATTAGTACACAATTGTATGATTTATTCTGAGGCTAGTAGTTCCGTGATGCCCAAACAAATAGCCGATGTTGCGTCTCCCAATATGAGGTTATCTCTAGAGGAGTAGTTCAATTATATTAGATAGTAGTGACCATTGTGGGAATCATCAAAGATATGATTCTCACTCTACATGCCTTCCCCAATGTATCTATCTTGCAAAATGTGTCCATCATAGATTTTCCACCACATTTTACTTTGCTCTATCTAGGGACTTCACTACCAAAATTAGAGGGCTACATATCATGTGATTGGTCACATATGCTCTTTAGGAAAAGGTATGGAGCAAAGGCCATAATCATATTTGAACCTATTGTTGATTATCATATTAAACCCTATGTGCCTATCCCAATCAATGCCAATTGCTCAACTTTTGATCAACAGGACCTCCTAAGCACTTCTGAAGAAAATACTAAGGTGGGATGTATCCCAAACTTGACTCTTGATGATTGGGCCAAAAAAGCCATGCTTTTGACCCCTATAAAGAAATGGAAGAATCTGAGCTAGGTGTCTACTGCCTATGAGAAGAGAACCATCCTCTACCTGACCTAATCAAGCCATATTACAAGGATGACAATGAGGTGCGGTAATTGTTCTTTGATGGTTCAAGGAATAGACAAGGAGCTGGAGGAGGAGCCATGATTGTGTCCCCCAGAGGTATGAGATACTATTTAGCCTTCATATTCCATTTCACATGCTCAAATAACACTGCTGAATATGAGGCTTTAGTCCAAGGTCTTTAGTGGGCAAGGAAGCTGGGAATCAAGAACTTGCAAGTATTCAGTGATAGTGAGTTGGTTGCTAATCAAGTAAGAGGACTAAATGCTATTAAAAATGACCTACTCAAGAACTATAAGAGTAGGGTATGGGATCTCATGGAAGATTTCAAGGCTTTCAGCATTGTGTCCATACCCAGAAAAGAGAATGAAGCTATTGATAGACTTTTATTAGTTGGAGCAGCATTTAATGTGGTGGATAAAATCAAGAGAGACAAAGAACAACCACATATCCATGTGGTTTTGAGGTCAGCCTTCAGATAATAATACATGGTAGTAGGTGTTTGAGAATGATTAGTAGATCATCAATTTTTTGCAAGAAGAGGCTGAATTCTTGGCCCATAATCAAAACAAACTAGAGTAACAAAGATGATGGGAACCAGATAGTACAGCTACACATACAAACAAGATTCCTAAAGGCTTAGTGACCCTGGAATCCATTTTCAATCCTAATGATCAGTTTAGAAAAGAAAAGGCTAACATGTAGATCAAAGGAGAGGATTTGGAGTCAATCCCAGTTGGAGAAGACAAAACACTTCAAATTGGAAAGGTGGCCACCGAGCAGAAAGGTATGAATTCATACAACTTTGCCAAGAATTCCTAATGTGTTTGCTTGGAGTTATGAAGACCTAAGGGGTTTCAATCCAAAACTAGCCCAACACACAATTGAATTGGACCCAGCTGCTTAGCCTATCAGGAAGAAGTAGAGATGAGTCAACCAACATATTGAGCCTCTGATGAAGGAGCTAAATAAATTAATAGAGGCAAGTATCATATTCCCAATCAAGCATTCAAGATGGGTTAGAAATCTGGTCCCATTCAGAAGAAAATGGGGAAATCGGGATGTGTGTTGACTTCAAGGATTTGAACAGAGCCTCCTCAAAGATCACTACCCACTCCTTTCAATGGAACAAATTTTTCAAGTAGTGTCTCGATTCGTAGAGATTTTCTCTCTTAGATGGCTATTCAGGGATACAATCGATCATGGTGAAAGAATATGATTAATTCAAAACTACTTTTACCACCAAATGGGGCACCTATGCATATAAATAAAATGCCATTTGGACTATCCAATGCTAGTGCTACTTTCCAAAGAGCCATGGATATGGCATTCAAAGGCCTAATCAACTAGATAGTATTGATATATCTGAATGATATCACTATGTTCTCTAAGAATGCGAAGACCACCTTTTCCATATAAGGAAGGTGTTTCAAAGATGCAGAAGATTTGGGGTGCCTTTGACCCCCAAAAATGCATATTCTTGGCCCATGAGGGTAAGATTTTGGGCCACATTGTGTCTAAGAAGGGTCTGGCAATTGATCCAGAAGGGTTAAAGCAATAAAAGCACTCATCATTGCCCGGTCATAAGAAGGCTCTTCAAAGCTTCTTGGGAAGATCAACTTTGTTTGAAGGTTTGTCCCAAAATTTTCTACTCGGTTAGGCTAATAATAGTGATGCTAAAGAAGAGCTTAGCATTTATATGGACAGGAGTTGAAGGAAAGGCAACATTTGAATCTATCAAAGAGGCCATATGACAGCCCCAACTCTTTTAAATCCATATTTTTCCAAGGAATTCATATTATATGCCTTTGGGCGCAATGACAATATCTCTACAATGTTGGTTCAAGTAGAACAAAGAAAACTCTAATGCCCAATTTCTTTCTTCGCTTAGAGTCTAGAAGACTATGAGGTGAGGTATTCCTTCATTGAGAAGCAAGTCCTGTCGGTGATCAGAGGACTGAAGAAGTTTAAGAATTTTGTGTCAAACAACAAAATCCAACTAATTGTCTCCATGCAGAGTCAAATAATTCCTCCTTAGCAAGGACTCGAATGAGAAATGTGCGGGGTGGATTACTCAAGTCATGGAATATGACATTGAGATTCAGGTCACCAATCTGGTCCTTAGGAGGGGCTTGTGTGAGCAGCTAGCCTCTACTCTACAAGATGAAACAAACAGTGAGAAGGAGGTTGTTCTAATTCTACAAGATGATCAAGAAAAAGAAAGAAATGATGTACCTGCTCCTTGTTGGACCCAAGACATGGTGCATTTCCTTCAAACTGTCTTGTTCCCTCATGGGATGAATAAAGCAAAAAGAAGGCATTTCAGGTTACAGGCCATTCCATATGTTCTTAATGATGGTGTATTTTTTAAAAGAGACATCAATGGTATTCTACTGAGATGCATTGGGATGGATCAAGTGGAAAGAGTGCTACAAGAATTTCATGTTGAAGCAGCTGGAGGCCATTTTGCCCCAAGAGTGACAACACTTAAAATCATGAAAGTAGGATATTATTGGCCCAGAGTGTTTAGTGACTATTATACATGGATTAAAAGATGTAAGAATTTTGCTTTCTTCAAAGGGAAGGAGAACCTAGTAGAACTTCCATTGCACCCAATCTCATTCAACCAACCTTTTATGTAGTGGGATTGGAATTCATTGGATTCATCAATCCAAACTCAAGTCAGGGTCACAAATGGATCCTAACAACCATAGACTATTTTACCAAATGGATCCTAACATCAATAGACTATTTTACCAAATGGACCGAGGTAGTGGCACTCAAGGAGGCAAATGAGTCTAGTATTTTGGATTTCTATGAAGGAATAGTGACCAAATTTGGGGTACTAGCCACCATCATCTCAGACAAATGCATTAGAATTTATAGGTTCCAAAATCACAAGATGGGCAGTTAAGAATGGGACTTATTTGAGCACCTCATCAAATTATTACCCTCAAGGTAATGGTTAGGCCGAGTCTACAAACAGAAATCTGTTAAAGATCATCAAGGGAACTCTAGATGAGAATCAAAGGACCTAGCACACAAAGCTCAAAATGACCTTATGGGCTGATAGAATAAAACCCAAGAGATCCATAGGAAGCTCTCCATTCAATCTTGTCTATGCGAAAGAGGTAGTGTTGCCTATATCACTTGAGTTACCAACATTGGATCTTGTGAGGCAACTAGAAATGTCTAAGTTTGCACCAATGGAGGCCAGTACACAAAGTCGATAGAATTAGAAGAAGCCAGAGAGAGAGTGCTCTCCAATAATTGGAGAGGATTTAGGATTCAATCAAGAAGTGATTTGACAAGAAAGCAAAAGAAAGGAATTTCTAGGAAGGAGACTTGGTTTTGAAGTGGGACGCAAATCGAGCAAAACTAGGGAGACATTCTAAGTTCAATGCCATCTGGAGTGGTCCTTATATGATAACAAGATGAAAAAGTAGCAATGCTTTCCGTTTTCCTCATTGGAGGGTGAAGAGTTATAGATTCTAGTGAACGGATCTATCTCAAGCACTGCTACTAAAAGGGAAGTCTCACTATGTACATATTAGTTTAGTTTCTCTTTCCTCTAAGTGCTTCTACACATTGTCTTGTTGTAGCATAGATTGCTTTTCTCCTAAGTGCTTTTGCATGCTCTACATGTTCCATTTGGGGCATGTATGCTTTTAAGTTTGTACATAGTCCTGGTGTTGTTTTGTTTTTCTTATGCATTTCATTTAGAAAAATAGATGAAGCCTTGGAGTTGAAACAATTTTCTACTCTCATAAATCTTCATTTTAGGATTTTCCTATAAAATTTGAGGATGCAAGTGACCAGTCTCATGAACTAGAGGTAGAACTAGTATTAGACTATTATTCTCAACTCCATGCCCAACAGATATGATAAGGCAATTGATCTCTTCATCTACCATGCAGATGTCCCCGTGAGTCGCCAAGTGTTATCCATATTTCACCCCCAGGAAAAATAGTGGATCGAATCATGACCCTGCTTGAAGGAACCTGAGAAAACTCATCTAGATCCTACAAATTGGTTGCAAGAAGATTCAACAATAGAGTGGTTGAGGCCAAGAAAGATCAAGGGACCTCCATGTATGAGAAAGAAAATGACTCACAGGTTGTTTCTACATCTTAAATCCATCCTCTAAGTTGTAGAAGCAGTAGAACTATAAAATAGCAGGGTCAACAATAAGGATCAATGCTACAAAGAAGCATGAAGAAGGAAGAACGATGACGATTCAAGTCCTCGGCTCAAATTGGTTCGGGAAAAGGTCCATGTGCCTTAATGGCATTGTTTCAAGGGTAAATCCAAAAGGAGAAGTCCAAACTTGCACCAAGCTTCCACACATCCAAAGTCCCCAAAATTTGCGAACGTTGAAAAGTCTTCGATGAGAGCGAAGCATGCCAAGTCTCAAGTTGGCACATTTTCAAAGGGAACTCCAGGTAGAAATATAAACTTGTGCCAGCCCTCCATGTAGCCAAGGGTCAAACAGGGTCAAAAGGTGGGCATCGAAATTGGTTAAGTATAGAAGTGCAAGCGGAGAGTGCCACATGTCATCCTAGCGCATTTCCAAGAGTCATTCCCTGAGTGAAAACCAAAATGAGCGCGAGGCCACCATGTAGCTCAAAGTATAAAAAGTAAGAAGGACCGTTGAACAGTCCCACAAAGCGTAAGAGGCGACAAGTGTCAACCCGACGCTCCAAAGGCAAACTTTGGGTTGGATTTATAAACATGTGTGGTGCCTCCACATGTCCTCAAAGGGGGACAAAGTTAGTTGAAAAGTCAAAAATTTAACAGGTCGGAAGGGTTACCAAGTATCTCAATAGTGTTGATTCAAGGGTAAAAAGGAGAGAAGGTTCCCAAGCAAGCACCAGGGTGACGCATGTCCCAGGGAAAGTGGGGAGTCAAGAAAAGGTTAGTTTTTTTCCCTTTTCCTCAAAAGGGGTAAAATTTATAAAAAGACCCGTGACTCCACCCAAGAGGGAAAAAGTCAACATATAAACCCGAGTCAAAGCCAAGGTGGGGTGTTAGGGACAAAATTGAAAATTTTCCCTTTTTCCAAAAGGCATAGAGGTAAAAACAGAAACAAATTTCCTAGCTAACCAAAAGGAGCCACGTGTTTAGACAGAGTTTCGGGGCTGCGGAGGTTTTTGAGTTTTTGCATTTTTTGCGTAAAGGGCCAAAAGGTAAATTATTGGCTATGGACATGAATTTTTGATCCAATCTGGCTGCCACATTTCCCAATCAAAAGAGGGAAACATTTTCAAGTTTTTTTCCCGCCTATTTTTTCAGAATCAATGTAAAACTTCAAAGGGGCATATCTTTTGACTCAGGGCTCGAGAGATTTCAAATTGGATATTATTGGAAAGATCTCGACCTCTCCTATGCCATGGGGGTCTGAAAATTTAATTTTTGAGAGGGTAGGTGGAAGAAAATGGAGAAACATTTTCTATATTTCAATGTAGGATCATCGGTCTCAACAACCAGATCGAATTCAAACTATTTCCGCCATTTCCTCTTCCTTCAGGGCACCGAATTGAGGATCGATGTAGTAAATATGGATTCGGGGGAAGATTTCAGCACAAAACATTAACAGTGGTGGTTGAGCTTTGACCCACATTTTCCCACTTCTCTCTCCCTTTTTCTTCTCTCAGATCGATTCTATAAATATAAGGATAGTATTCATTGTAAAGGGTTGGATATTCTTAGTTTTGCAGGCTCCCTTCTCCTTCTAGTAAAGGATTTGTGGGGTTCAGGCCTTCCTTTAAAATTGTATTACATTTCTACCTTTCAGCTATTCTATAATGAACTGTATCAATCTATTAGAGCAATAAAATACGTTTGTGATCAATCTCATATCCTTCTTGTTTCTTTTTCTTCTATCTAATCTCTCGTTATAGATCTGGTTGTCTGTGTTTGTTTATTTTATGCATTTTATTGGTTTGTGTCAAAGGCAAACTAAGTGTTCATCATTCCTTTTGGTGCATCACCTGGCAGTTTAGTTATTTCTTATTTCTATACTCTTTTATCCCTGTCTCCTTGGCAAGTCTTAGACTAGGTATAGATATAGATCCTCTGCAAATCCTCATGTATGCACCTAAACAAAGGAATAAGGAACCAACCTTTAATCTATAGATCTTTTCCAATTCCAAAGGTCCCACACCTTATTAAAAGTTCCATCCTATGCAATCACACCAGATGATTCTACCTTAGAAAAGTAGATCCTTAAAATTTATCTAGGGGTGTTGTGATTTCACATAAACATGTATGATTTTCATACTTCTAGTTCATGGTATGATTTTGATTCTCCTAATCATTCATATCCTTCTAATCATCTTCATTAGCCCTATTCTCATGATTATTCTAATCCATGATATTCTTCTGATTCTCCTCAGTCTCTTGAGCCTCAGCCAATAAAATTTCTTCTAAAGAATAATTAGTTACCTCAATGAAATTTTCCTCTTAGGTTTTGTGTTGCCAAAAATTCTCCCCATCATTCCTCTAATCAAACTCTTGAATCACAGTCCTTCCTTTCTCCATAAGACTCCCTTTATTAGTCACATATATGATATATTCATCCTTTGAATATCCATGGGACTCATAATTACTCAAATAAATCATCCAAGTTGACTCCTAGATTTTAATATACTTAATTTTTACGTGATCCTCTTCATCTAATGGCATTAGGATGCCTTCTAAGCAAATTAATACCAACCTATCATGAATTCACATCTTCTTCAATTCGCAAGACATACAAATATAAATCTACTTTGTCTCTCAATTCAGCTTATTCTATCAATAAAAATCCAATCCCACTTTGGCCCCTCAAGTAATTTTGATCATTCCTTATTCTATATTCATCAATATTCTACAAATTGATGTTTGATTCCACATCAAGCAATTCACAAGAAATGAGGTCCTAAGATATCTTTTTGAAGCACTATAAACTTTCTTTGTCGAATAAATAAGGTCAAACCATCCCATCATCTCTATCATCAAACATATTCTAAATATTCACCACTTATTGAAACCTTTCTTCTAATCAACCTACGATTGTCAACCAATAACAACCCATACCAATTGATTTTCAAAATGAATAAGTAATTAGAGAACTCATGATGCTACATGATGACATTCCTCTAGAGGATCATGAGAAATGATTCTCTTTTGACCTCGATGCATCTGCATATTATTGGGAAGAGTTTGTGTCCTTTTTTTCAACAAACAGAGGAAGAGCCTAAGATCATCAAATTTGACCCTCTTATTTTTCTATCTTCTCATTTCCCATTACATGGAAAATTATGGGATTTATCCTTGATTCCCCTCCTAACTTATCATCACCCAATCATTCCTTACATGTCACAATTCATCAATTAAAATATTTCTTTGGGTTACCTTTGACTATCCCTTCATCTTCTTATATATATGGGCCACCTCTCGAGTATACCATCACCTTCAATTCTTGGGTCACTTCCTAGTATCCCATTCAATTCAATTCTTAGGCCACGTCTTATTATCCCTTCATATTTCATCTATGTATCACTTGCTGATAGCCCATTATCTTCCATCCTTGGGCCATGTACTATTATCCCTTCATCTTCTATTTATGGGACACCTCTAGGTAGCCCTTCATATTCTATTCTCATGTCATCTCCTAGGCTAGTACCATCGCTATTGGGTCACCCCATAGCCTATTTCCTTCAATCCTTGGACCATATCCTCTTCGTCCATCATATCATCCCTCCATAAAAATTGTGACAATCCCACCATCATCTCTACCACTCCTATCATCAATCCCAAACATCCTATTTATTCTCCCATTTTCCAGGACCAACCAAATCATGTTTTAGCTTATAAGAAGCATAAAAATTTTCTTCATCAAGATAAAGTGAAAAATTCAAAGATCTTTAAAGCTCCCAACAAATCAAACACCCACAAATCAAAAAATCAAACACGATTCAAAAATACACACCAATGTCAATGCCAGGTATGACGTAAAGTGTAGAAATATATGGATAGGGAACTAAAGCTCCAATCAGACACTAAAATTAGGTCACACTCCCCTTTGGTCCCTCAACAAATAAGGACCCTTCATCACATTCACCTAGTCATGGCCCCCTTCACCCCACTAACATTAATTTAATTAAATTAATTCATTATCCTCACCATATTTATTATTTAAATATATTAAATTAAATAATATCCACACATACACCTCACTTAGACACCTCATCAAGCCAACTCAACTTAAGACCTATTCTTAGTAAGTTGCCATAACTAACTAAGACTTACCCAAACCCTAAAAATCAATGCCTACATTCTCTCTAACCACATTATCGCATGCTTACAAGAAGCTTCCAGTCTAATCCACAAGTTAATGACATGAGATCCAAGAAAATCAAGAGGATCTCCCTAGTTTAGTAAACCTAGGAAATCCCACCTTGATCGATGCCGGTTAAGCCGGTTAGCGGCTTAAGCCCAGGAACCACCGTCAGTTACCCTTTTAACCCTCAAAGTAACTTTATTCTGAAGGTTGGCAAAAGATTGAAAAATGTTGACGAACATTAGCACATTCCCGAGAGATATCACATCTTCTGAGAGAGAATTTCAGCAAGAACATGCATGCAAGGAAGGAGATCAAGTATTTTCTCCTACATAGCCACCCCAACAATGATCTGATCTAGCCAAGCAAAGAGGAATCCATATATAGCCCATGCAGAAGCTCTCCTACAATTTGTGATCACCTGTAGCCTTCAACCTCTTATTAGCACCTCCATCCCTCACTCACGGGCATCTAGGACTAGGATCCAAGTAATTTCAACATTATACGTTTCTAGTTTAATTCATTCCATCCTTATATTATCACCAATGGTTCACCTAGCCACCCATTGACTTCCTCCAACACTCACCCCTCCATATACCCATTAAAACCTCACCAGATCCTACCCAAACCACCTAATACCTCATTCCCAAACCAAAGTCCTTTCTCGAATCACAAAGGAGACCCAAAGCTCATTCTGTGGCATTCCTAGATTTCCACAGTAACCGGCACTGATTACATCCAACCATCATCAGTCACCCTTAACCGGCATCGGTCTCTGTATTTTCCCATACAACCCAAAACAGTGACCTACCCACCTAATTCCACCTCACCCTCATTCACCTGTGATCTACCTAAGACCTCTGTCAGACCTGCAGAGACCCAAAACCAATCACTTGACCTTTGGATCCTACTCTAACCTAGCATGTTAGATTAGATCTTTCTTATTGTGTTTTAAGTGAGATACCTAAATCATTTCAAACTACAATAGGATTTACTTTATTTACTGCATTAAATTGTTTAAAACAGTGGACTGACAGCCATCTAGGAAGTATCACACTTCCTAGATCTAGCATATGCTAGGTAGTTCACTACACATATTGTTTAATTCCTTCTGGTGGTCTTGCTTTTATTACAAGTAGTTCCTCCTAGCCAAAAGGAAGCTCTCACAACCAGCTATGGATTTAGAAGTCATACGTGTGCAACAACCCATCAACCAACATTTGAATAGGTATTCCTCCTATGCCCGTTACCCTATCTGTTTTGTCAATACTTCAAAGAAACGTCTAAGAATCAGGTGAAACATTTTGGCACGCCTGGGTGGGACCCATCCGGGTTCCTTGCATTTCATTCATTCCTAGGAAAATTTGTGTGTTTGTTTCCCTTCTGAAAAGCATACACACTAATTTTCTTCCTTGGTAACCCACCTTTTCTTTCTATTTGCTCTAAAGGAAACCTTTCTTTTGGTGTAATTAAAAAGAACCATTTCTTCATGTTTTCTGCATTGTAGTAAAAGATCATCCCTCTTCCTCTTCATCTTATTATGTCATCTAACTTCACACTTTGATTTGGGCTTAAAAATAAGTGCATTCCATTTTGATTTATCGCATTAGCTCACATTAATTAAGGGCAACCTATACGCTGGAAGTCATGACCAGCTGATGGTTGACAAACAAACCGTAGAAAGCACATCTCTTTCTCTCTTTGAGTCTTGCCAAATTACACAAATTCAAAACAAACACATATTCTTAAACAACATCTTTCCTGGGAACGCCTGTCAACGATCGCACTAATCTGAGGATTGACAGGTACTCCCCAGCTCACTGCTCTGTCGAGTCATACTTCAGAGTGAATCCCACCCCCACCATAACATACCTGAAACCTCACCTTTTAGATCTCCTTCTTTGTAGGAAGCCATCCTCACCAAAAACTCTATTTCACAATTCATGTGTCAGTCCTTAAATAACATAATCTAAACAAACATAATAGAAAAGGAACTCCTAGGATCACATTTTTCTTAGTGTTTCTACTTGGCTTGCATTTTGAGGTGAGAGATCACATTCTTCATTTTTCTTGTTCATCCTTGTACACTCCTCATCATAGTTGGTGTATTTCGGCTTCACCTAAGTGTGCATAGGCCATATCATCATCATTCTTAGAATTCTAGGTCTAATTCTACATCATATTTTAATTCACAACCACTATTATTTCATCACTATTTCAATTTCATAGTGACCGGTGTCGGTCCAACTGACCATCATCGGTTACCCTCTGACCATCGTCGGTTATACCCAACCGACGTCGGTTCCAGGTCCTTTTGTTAACCTACCCAAAAGGAAATTTTATTCATCTTCTTCCACTTTTCACAGTCCCTGTCACTACTATCATTCCCATTGATGTTGTAAACATCATTAGATTTGGCATACCTGTCAGATTTGACCTTCTACCTTGTTTTTCACTCACTGTCCATTTTCTACAGTGACCGGCATGGTTACCCATGACCGGCGTCGGTTTTCCCTAACTAGCATCGGTTAGCCTGTTTCACTTTCTAACCAACATTTGGTACTTAATCCACTTTTTGCCACCAGATTCACCTGTTCTGTTATTTTTCTGTGTCATTTACAGAGAAGTAGCCCTACCTGATCAGTACTGGTTCACATGGTGCTAACCCGAAAACAAGCAAGCACACTCATATTTCACGCTAGTTTTCAACCACTCCCACCTATTCCTTCACCACCTTCCATTTTATCACCAGCCATGGATCCCATCCAACCTATCACTATCGCTACTGGAGATGAGGAGTTCACACAAATCCTTGACCAAAACCCTACCGCTTTGCAGTTTTACCTTTCCCATTCATCCACTCAAGATGCCTCGGGTCAGTTGATATACGGCATGCCCGTATCTATCCCCCCGACTCTCACTCCCACTCCTGCATCAGCCCCATTTGGCTCTGTGCTTTCCCGCATCTACTTTACCCCAGTCATCTCATAGCTAGGTCCTATACCCACTATGACTGTCACATCTGCCACCTTCATGGCACCCACCACATCCACAATACCCTCAACAACTACCCAAAACACAACCTCATCCACCCCTAATGTCTCACACATACCCATAGCTACATTACCACCTCCGGTGTTGGTGACCCCTACCCCATTTCAGAATGTGGTCCTTTCCATTCCATAATCATTAGCCCCCATTGCCACTAGGGTTACCACGACCCTTCCACCTCCATATACATACTATCAATGAACCTCCCGTTTCATCCATTATTCACTCAGGTACGTACCTCTTGTTTCACTACCTTCTTCCCAATCAACCTACATGGCAGCACCATACACTGGAGTGCCACCCCCATTATATGCCCAAAACCAACCCTCTCACACTACAGGAGGAACCCAATCATCATAACCTACCAACAACCTAATCAAATTGATGTTGGAAAAGATGCAGACATTGGAGGCATCGGTTTCCAGCTCTCCTGACACTCTCACCTACAACGAGATTTGCAACGAAGCCATCAACCCTTCCATTCCTATCCACCTATATCCCGTGCATTAGGAAATGCCTAAATTCAATCATTTCAATAGCAAAGAAAACCCACAACAAAATTTGTTGTCTTTCAAACACGGGTGTTATCTGATCACTCCCGATGATGCCTTGCTCTTGAGAACCTTTCCCATGTCTCTAACTAGACCTACATTAGATTGGTATAGTGGGTTACCTAGACACTCTATATTCTCATTCAATTAGGTAACCCAAGCCTTTTTGGATCATTTCTCTATCAATATCATCAAGAAGGTTATCATGACTAACCTATACTCCACGCGTCAGTATGAGGACGAATCTATCGCAGATTTTATCACTTGCTTTGGCATAGCTTGATCAATCAACTCACCTTCCAACTACCACAAATAGAACTCATTGATCTCTTCACATGGGCTTGTGCTAGACATATCTCACCGACCTTGTAGGTCCAAACCTTCCGAACATTCGATGAAGCATTCACTATGGCACAAAAGTTAGAGATTCGGGCCATTAAAGAGAAGAAAATCTAGTTACGTAATAATAATTTGGCATTCAAGTCGAATGATACCTCTTCTTATTCCAAACCACAAACCAATTACTCAAAATCTAAGGGCACCGCTAACTTGTAGTACTCAAGGCCGACCTAGCTCATCTATCAAATCAGGCTACCCCTCATCTAATCTATCACCCGTCTAGGCTTTTCAATTCAAATGAGAGAAACGGAAATACACCCCAATTGGGGAACCTTACTCTTTTGTCTTAGAAAATCTTATCAAAGCCAGAGTCATCACTCTTCCACCCATAAAACCACACATTGGTTTTAACCCTGCTCGCCCCATGCCCACATGGTTTAAGGAACATGGCTTACATAACTATCATCGAGTAAAGGGTCATAGTGACAGAAATTACATCACTTTCAAAAATATTGTCAAAGAAATGCTCGAGAATGGTGAGTTAACCATGGATAATCCTAACGCACCTACTAACCAAAACCTACAAATCTTCAAGAAACCATTTCCCAACCATTCCCTTCATCCGATCAAACCAAAGAGACCTTAACTAATGATACCCATACCTACGAGGTTCACGCTATTTTTAATGACGTACCTGTCACCTCCCAATTACCCCATATTCCTTCCATAGAGGAAATCCTAGCCCAAAATCCTCCTTCCTGCGTTAGAACCCACCACACCTACTCCTCCACCCGCAGAGGAACACCTTTCATCTCCTTCATCACCTACGGAGGAGTCTTTCACTAACATCAAGACCATTTCACCTTTGGCTTCTCCACTTAGAGAACCGGTACCCATAGTACCTCCTCCACTCACAAAGGAGCACCCATTACCTCCTTCACCCATAAAGGAGCACCCATCATCTCCTCCACCTATAGAGGAGCTCCCATCATCTCCTCCACCCATCATAGACCCAGTTGAGATACCTTTGCCTCTTGGTGAGCATTCTCCATCAGCTACCCAGAATCTTGTAGACCTATTTTGGCTCTCTTACCCACGGAAGCTAAAGCTAGCCAATTTCCCATCTCTAAGACACATTTTACGGGAATTTCCATTCATTCCTCATCAACTCCACCTATAGACATGTCATTCTCATGTTTGGCCGATCACCTAGATTATGTGGATAGAGCCTTATTATGGGGGCATCTTCTGCTTCGGTCTCAACACAGATGTAGATGTCCCTTATTGATACCTCCACTATCTACCCAAAAATATTTCGACCAATCAAACCAAACACAACCACCTCTATCACAACTCCTTCCATGACACCTGTTATAGCTCAAACCACACCCTTACCCATAACTCAACCTACATCTAAACCCAAACCCACACCTACAACATCTTCCTTGACTAAACCTATTACCACATTAGGGGTCACCCCGACCACTAGCCTTACCCATCCACCTATCAAACTAGATTTAGATAAATCCTCCAAATACAAACCACACCTACTCTGACAACCAAATAGAATCACCAAACCCATAGAACTCATACCCCATCTACACACCTAATCACACCCATGTCCATCTATCCCTATGTCTTAGTATCCCAACAACCACCACCCATCAATAAACCAAAAACTCAACAACCCATTCCTTCCTCACAAACCTCTAACCTACCCAAACACCCAAAATGACTTACACCACACACTGTAACATCTTTACCACCCATACCTCCAATACCCTTAGCTATTGCTTCACTACCCACTACACTTCAATTCTTTGTCTCTCACACCCCAAGCACACCTGCATCATCTACCTTCACAGCACCTCCATTATCCCCATGGGTAACTCACCCTCTTCCCCCATCTGATTTTCCTTCTAGACCTTGTACACCCATATCACCTTTACCCAAGAAGGTGTAACCCAAAAATAAAACTCCACTACCCCACAATAAGGTAGTCAAAACAACCACACACCCTCCTACCCGTCCATCTACTATACCCCTACCTAAACAAGCACGACTAACACCCAAAACCATGCCAACGCACCCAAACCCATAGCTCGACCTTCTCCTCCTCTTCCAAAGGTCATTCCTCAACAATCAACCACACCTACACCCAAACCCACGTTCACTTCCCATTGCGATCCACTAGCAGGGTCTTATGCCAAAATTTTAACCAACCTCCTTGAGACTTCTGTCATCACATTACCGCCACTCAGGCCTTGTGACCCCCTCAAAACCCAAGCCAAAAGGGTTTGACGATACTAAAATTTGTGCCTACCATTGTGTGTCAGGGAACAATGTGGAAAACTGCAAGGCCTTGAAAACCATCCTTATCCAGTTTTGTCAACTGGAAGCCAACTTTGATGATGACGACCTTCTCGATGAGGATCCTACTTCACCGACACCCATTCCTACACTGCCCACTCAACAACCACAACCTCCACCTCACAAACTCCTAGAGCTACCCCCAAGATTTTAAATTAACATGGTTCACATCAGAGAACTTGCCACACCATCACCCCAATGTCATTGCCCACCTAACTCACCTCACAAGGCTTTTCTCCTCTAGTAGGTTTTTTCCCGTCATGTCGTTACACCACTCATCCTACACCTTCTCCATTTCATGACTCCCCTCAAATCAACATGATACATGTCACTACACGTGCTTAGAAGGATAAGGGCAAAGAAAAGGCAACTGACCCACCAACCAATCCTATACCCAACATACCATCTACACCCATACCTAAAATCACTATCTGTGGCCCCACATACCCCATTTCTAATGGCATCACACATCGCACCATGCTCAAACAATTACACCAATATCCCCTCAAAATGTCCTTATATGACCTCATCCAAACCTTGGAATCCCATCATCAAGCTCTCATGGAGGTTCTTCAATCTATTGAGGTTTTACCCAATGACCTTACACCCGTAGCCTCCATTATCACACCCCATCATGTAGCCTCTCTCACCAAATTACCACCTTCATCTTCGTCCCACCCTATTCACTAAGTATCCTCCCTTAAATTCTTAGAGGAAGAGATCGTGCCACACCAAAATGATGACCCAGACCCAACCCTCTTCATCTCTGTCCACATAGATGACATATGGGTATGCCATGTGATGATTGATGGGGGTGCTAGCATTAACATCATCTCATCCATACATTCACTCAAATGCGCATACACGATACAATTGCATGCATAAAATCTAATCATGTTACATTCATTCAATGACACTATCACTTCTACACTAGGCACCATCATCCTCCATGTTCGCATGGGCCCCCATACGATTCTAGAATTATTTTACGTTTTGGAGGGGGAATTTCAATATAAACTATTGCTTAGCAGACCTTGGATTCGTGTCATGGGTTTTGTTCCTTCCACTTTGCATTGTTGTGTAAAGTTTAAACATGAAGGACACACCTTCTTTCCACCGACCCATCACCTTTTAAAACATGCAACATGCTTTACTGACCCAATGATGTGCTCATACCTATTAATCCGTCTACCTCCACAACTGTTACTTCTTCACCTACACCTCCACTTACCAATATAGCCGCTACTTCAACCACACATACCTCCTCCATTCCTACCACTACCCTAACCTCCACGGCTAACCCATCAACTTCCCAATCCATTAACTCCACCTCTGCATTGACCTCCACACATCATCCATTCCAGCTACCTACATACAAACCACCGATCCCTTGGAAGGTGTTTTTCAATGCCTCACTCTGGGGAGTATTGCCTATATAGTATCAACACATTCCTTACTCCACAAGAGTATGGAAGTCTTCACCAACACCCCCATTATGATCACCACATAGGAGAATGCCTCCTTTATGGTCCTCCTCATCTTCATACCAATCTCACCTATGGGGGACTAGATACTACCACTTACATACCTAAACCACCGCCACAAACTCACCCATTTTCCGTTGACTTCCAATCACTTACCAATCATCATTTTTCGCCCACACCTTCCTGCACTAATGTGTGTGGAAGGGTTTTGGTTTTGGATTTTATGAGCAAGGTCTCCATACCATTATTCCATGTACCACCCACAAACATAATGACCATAGTGGTATCGAATTTCTCGAACCACCTACCAAACATGACCGCATTAAACTCATTAAGGACACTATCTCTTCTCCACCTTCTCCACCACTCGCTTTGCCTTCATCACCACCCTCACCCAATGAAGTCGATAGATCTGAATCTATCCCTCCTAAAAAAAAAATTCATAAACACCATTTCCTTGGGGCCTCTGACTTATCAACATGAGGGTGAGGCCCCTTCCACTCTTCCCTTCTTGTATCCTGAAATGATCGATGACGATACACCTTCAATTAATGTCATTCAATGTCAGGATGATGAATCCATAATCACCTACCTTGGTGCAGAAGACTCATATATTCATCATTTTTACCCTCTTAGACATAAACCATGTTGAATGAATTGACTATCGAGATCAATATTCATACTCAAGATGACCCGCACATCCTAAAGATCAGGCAATCTTTAGATGTTACTAAATAGGAAGCCATCACTTCTTTTCTCAGAGATCATAACCATGATTTCACTTGGTCTTACACAGACATTCTTGGTATTGACCCCACCATATTGGTCCATAATATCGTAATCGTTCCCGATGCCAAACCCATCAAACTAAAGTTGAGGAAATTACACCCTCGCATTTCTCTTCTCATCAAAGAAGAACTTCAGTGCCTTCTTTATGTTTCCTTCATCTTACCCATTGATTATCCTCATTGTATTTATAACATCATCCTTGTCACTAAAGTGACAGGGGGACTCCATTTTACACGGACTTCTCGTGACCTCAACCTAGCCTTCCTGAAAGATGACTTTCCCTTACCTGGTATTGATCAACTGGTTGACCTTACCACTGGTCATGAGATGCTATCACTCATGGATGGCTTCTCGGGTTATAACCAAATTTTTCTTGCCCCAGAAGATCAACACAAGACCTCATTCATCACCCCTTGGGGACCTTCTGCTATCGAGTCATGCCTTTTGGCCTTAAAAATGTTGGTGCCACATATCAGTGGGCTATGAATTACATCTTCCATGACATCATGCATCATATTGGAAGATTACATGGATGATCTCTTGGCCAAATCTAAACACCGCTCTAAGCACCTTGTTGTCCTCAAAACCATCTTTGACCATCTCATTAAATATTGCATTCACCTTCAGCCTAAGAAGTGTGTCTTCACGGTCCTCTCAGGAAAACTCCTAGGCTTTATCATTTCCCTATGTGGTATAGAGTTCACCCTACTAAAGTCAAGGCCATTCTCGAAATGCCTCCACCTACTAACCTTAGACAACTTCGTAGCCTGCAAGGTAAGTTACATTCTATTCACCATTTCATTTCACAATTATTTGATCGGTGTCAACCATTTCATCATCTACTCAAGAAGGATGTCTCCTTTAAATGGGATGATGATTGTCACAAAGATTTTGAGGCCCTAAAACAATACCTTCTCCAACCACCCGTACTCATTCCACCTAAAGATGATCAACCTTTTACCTATACATATCCACTACCGATCATTCCTTGGGAGCCATGCTTGCTCATCGCGATGAACAACACAAGGAGAAGGTAGTTTATTACATAATCCATGTACTCTTTTGGACTATGAAATCTGATACAACCACCCCAAAAAAAATTCTTAGCCTTATTTTCATTGCCACCAAACTTCGTCATTACCTACTTAACCACAAAACCTATGTTGTGACCAACACCGACCCCTTACACTTCATGTACACCAAACCTTATCAAAATCAGCATGCCACACGATGGCTTATGATTTTAGCTGATCTTGACCTTGAATTCATTCATCAAAATTCCATCAAGGGAAAAGCTATCACCGACCAATTGGCTGATGCACCTATTTCTGGGGATCAACACTCTAATTTTGACTTTCCAGATGAGTCAATTGCTACCCTTTCCCTGGATGAATCTCCTTACCAAATGACACTCTTCTTCGATGGTTCCAAGTGTCAGTGTGGGGGTGGGGCTGGTATTATCCTCATTCCTCTTGATGGTGAACCCATGCCTTTGTCTTTCAAACTAGATTTTGAATGCACCAACAATATTGCCGAATACGAAGTGCTCATACTAGGTCTCCAAGTTGCCTAGCCTATGCCTAGATGTCAAATCAATCAACATCTTTGGTGATTCTCAATTGGTTGTAAACCAAGTCAATGGTATATACCAATGTCATAATGAGATACTTCAAAAGTATAAACATCATGTAGATGTACTTTTGACCACCTTTGATCATTACACCCTTCAAACCATCCCATGTTCAACTAACAAATTTGTAGATACCATGGCCTGCTTAGCTTCCCAAATACCCGCTTCACCCGCCAATTCTAAAATCTTTGTCACCGTACAATGCCTCCAATCACCTTCTTATTTACCTCATGATGTTTACTCCATCAAAACCATCACCTCCGACCCGAGTGACCTTTGGTACAAACAATACTTCAACTACCTTTCTCTCTCCATCTTACCTCCTGATCTCACCCGTAATGGAACAATGTGCCTTCCTTAAAAGGGTCTCTCATTACGTCATCCTAGGGGGACTCCTCTATAAGTGTGGATTTGATGGTATTCTCTTACGATGCCTCACAAGTTATGAAATTCCTTATACCATTAAGGAATTTCATGATGGCATATGTGGAGGTCACTTCAGTGGCCTTATTGTTGCTAAGCATATTCTTTTGATGAGCTATTACTAGCTGACCCTTAACCATGATTGTTGCAGACTACATCAAATGTTGTGTAAAATTCCAACAACATTTTAATCTTCATCATACACCCATTCATGCCTTACAAGTCACCCATGACCTTTGGCCCTTCTCTCAATGGGGTTTGGATCTTGTCGGAGAAATCAATCCCCATTCTTCCCAATTCCATCAATGGATCATCACTACTACCAATACTATACAAAATGGGTGAAATCCATACCACTCATCTCCATGAAAGCTGAGAAAATATGTGAGTTCATTAACCACCACATCATCATTTGTCACTTTGGTGTTCCTCATCCACATCACCGACAATGGAAAACAATTCAAAAAAAAACATTACAAAAACATGTGACACCTTCGGCATTCACTTAGTTTCTCATCACCTTATTACCCACAAACCAATGGCCAAGCCAATCCAATAAAAAATATTAAAAAAATTCTTATGAAAGTGGTTGACGATCTTTGGGAAGGATTGGCATACGCACATTCCTTTTTCCTGGGCATACCGCACTAGTATTCACACTTCCACTACAGCCACACCATTTTCTCTGGTCTACGCGAGGTAGTCCTACCTCTTGAATTCCAGATCCCCTCACTCTGCATTTCTCTCCATGACATGATCAATGATGATGACTTTCGTTAGGACCATTTAACACAGCTAGAGTTATTAGACGAACATCGTCTTAACGCTTTTAGATCACCTTAGAGTTTACCAAAATGTATCAAACGTGCCTATGACAAACGTGTCCATGCATGAACCTTCCAAGTCGGTGACCTTGTCCTAAAAGAAAATTAACATGTAACTAAAGTAGAAAAAATTAAACAGGGAAAAATTTCTCCTAATTAGCTTGGACCATACATCGTGACCCATACTTATAGATTAGGTACTTATCATTTATTTTCACTCAATGGTAAACTTTGAACCTAAACCCCTTAATGCTTTGTATCTTCGACCATTATATTGTTGACTTGTTGTCCTACCTCACCTTTTGTCTCTTTCCATGCTCATCCCTTGAGTGCTATCAACTTCATACACCTCACCAATGATTAAACAAGAATCATGTGAGTACCCATCACTTGTTATCTTCTCTTGAATATGTGTACCACGGTCTTTGCACATAGCATGATTCTCATGGATACTTTTTCATCTACCTTTAGATGAGATCCCATGGTCATTCCACCTTTCTTTTTGAACAAGATTCCTATCTTCCATGTTGGTCTTGTCCATGACTTCAAAGCCCTCACATGGGATATAACTCCTTGAGTCAAACTTCCACTCAAAAGATGACTCCTTCAAAAGGACATCTTCCTCTCGATTATCACTGCTATAAATAGACTGCTCCCTCGAAGGACAGCTATGTAAAGCTTTAAAAAAATGAGAGAAACCGAAGCTTCCCGCATTGATCAACTTCACGAAGACCTCAAGGAGTTAAAATTTCTTCATCCCATATAGACTTCTCACATCGATCAATCTATCTCAGCTATAAGTCAAAACAACAAACCTTTTTAGTCATGGACTTACCCATTGTGACCTCAGATCTCTTTCCTAAAGAGCATGCTACCTCACACCATATAAAAATTAACTACCTTTCACCCTTCTTACCATTCCCACTCTCATTTCCTAATTGCCTCAAGGGAATTCTTGGAACTATGACATTTGGTGATCATGTGACTACTTTTCACCATAGAACAATCAATCATGCAATGTCTTTAGGGTCTTACATTCATCACCTCTTTCAAGGTGTGATCTACTTGGTATGATCCTCGCCAATCAGGTGGATTTATTTCCCCCTCTTATCTTTTAGCCATCCTTGTTTATGTTTTGATTACCTTATACAGGACTTGGTCCTCGATGCTTACTTTTGGGGTAATCTTCTTCTTTCACCACAATCAACCCCACCTACATCACTTTACCTATAGTCCACCCACACGATTCCTAAAAACCTACCAACTCATTTTCATACCTCCTCATATTATTCCCTAGCTTATGGGAGAACTACATCGGCATGAGATCCCTTTTCATTAGGACTATATAGGTAGCACTCCAGGGCATGGGGCCCTTGGAGGTTAGCTCATCTATCTTATACCCTAAACAATTCATCTTCCATGTGCCTCACATTACATCACACCTAACTTAGTTTCCCTTTTATACCCAAAATTAGAAATTCAACCACATACATAACAAGTTGTTTCATATTTTAAACATTATCATAGCATACATTTATTACACCTACCATTTCTCTACCATCATCATGCATGTATTATAACACATCTCACATATGACCCATATTATCATTCATTGCATAAAATAATGAATCACAACTTCACCTACTTTCAACTCCACCATGCCTAACAAACCTGACTCAACCATGCCTATGACCTGACTCAATCCATGTCTAAAAAAACCTAATTCAACCATGCCTATGACCTAACTCAATCCAAGCCTAAACAAACCTAACTCTATCCATGCCTAAACCGACCTGACTCGATCCATGCCTAAACTAACCTGACTCGATCCATGCCTAACCGACCTAACTTGATCCAGGCCTAAATCAACTTGACTCCATCATGCCTAACTCACCTACTTTCCATCCATATCAAAATAACAAATCAAAATCTCATCAACATATCAAAAATAAAAAAATACCATGTATCTCATCATATAAATAAATCAATGTGTATCTCAAAAATACATGGCTATCTCATCGTGTCCATCATCTCAAAATCATCGGCACACAATTTCATCAAAATGATACACAATACAAAATGTCATCAACACACAAGCTGATTTATGCTCAAAATATACAAATCCACTCATACATCCTCACTTTGTCTCTCGGCATGCAGGCCAGTATATATCACAAAATAACTATCATACATCAAAAACTAGGTGACCACATATCAGGTATCTCGGTGGATGTCCTCCATCTCTATATCACCTGTACCCTCGGCCTCCTGGTCCTTGTTGGCACCTCAACTAGAGCTAGTCTCCATGCACTGGTAGCCTCTGCTTGATTAGGCCTCGAGCTCATTGACCCCCTGTGCTCTCCACACTATGAGTGTAGGATCTCATCCTCTCACTAGATTCCTATTGTGCCTTATACTCGACATAGGATATGAAATCTATCCCACCACCATCAGCTAGTCTTGATAGTATCTAGCCTCACCTAAGGCATCCCATAACCTAGATACATACATGGTTTGTGGTGGTCCCATAGGTCTCGGTCCCTGTACCTTCCCTACGAGACCCTATCCCACACCTTCCTATGAACGTGGACTGCTCTTGGTGCTTGTGGTGGTACCCCTACCCCTATGCCTATATCTAGGCCTATAAGGCCCCAATCTATGCAGGTTGTGGCCAAATGGCCCTATAAACCTGCCACCTGAGCCTGTAAGGCTGCCACCTGACCATCCCCTCCTCTCCATCTCCATCTCCTCCATGGCCATCTGGGCATGCACTGGTGCCACCTATACACAGTAGCTCTACTACCTCTACCTCAGAGCTCTCCAGGTTTGTGTCTGTCAAGTATACCCAACTGGGTAATGAGAGTAGCCACCTGCCCCTGTAGGGCGTCTCTCTACACCATGATGGTGGCTAGATCCGGATGCCCCGGCTTGGGTGGTATGGCTTGTAAGTGAGCCTCCCACCACTATCTATACCTATTTGTGCACTCAAAATCATCTATCCACTGGTCCACTAGCTACTCCTCTTATCATGTGGGCATTGTAGGCTATGGTAGAGGTAAGGGCCTCTCCACATTATCTCTCTAGTACTGTGGGAAGGGTGGAGGTATGTCTGTCTATACTAGCTGAAATGTCATTGGACTCTATCTCTGGGATCATCTCATACTCCCCAGCATGGCGACCTATATCCATCTCTCTAGCTAGATCTCAGCTATCTCCTCATGTATATGCCTATATGAGGGGAATCCCACATATGGCCTCCAGATAATGTCCACTTCGGACAACCCCTCTAGTAACTACCGAAAATAGGCCACATCATGTGTGGGCCTCTCAGATCACCGCTCTCCATAATCAGCACCCATCTCCTATACCCCACCCACACAAATCTCACTAGGAATGCATCTGCTCGGGGCATCCCTATAGGCCACACACAAACTATGTGCTCATACACCCAGCAGTGCAGTAAAAATGTACAACATAGGCTAAACCTCAGTGCCCACCCATATGCCCACAACTCCCTGTATAGCTACACCAAGAATGTTGGTGCCCAGGAAAAGTGGGTCTCATCCACCATCATGTCATGGAGTACCCCATTAGTGATCGGGAAAATGTCCACCCTCTACATCTGGTAGTGCATAGTAGCACACTACCTCCATCAATACCTACCTTTGGATGGGCTAGGTACATCTCTCCATAGCTCAAGTTGGCACTATGGAATCTTAGGTCAGCCATCCCCTCTCCAAAAATAGTCACAATCAGCTCCTCTGAGGCCTCGGAGGAGATGGAGTAGACCTGTGCACCCAATATGGGTAGCCAAAGAATTTGAAACACGTCCTCCAGGGTGATAGTAATCTCACCCATCGGCAGGTGGAACGTGTTGGTCGCGAAACCCATCTATCGATGAGTGTAACCATCAAACTGAGCTACCGAACAACATGTCTATAATGATGAACTCCACTCAACCCAACTACCTCCACATGTGCAACTCCTTCGGGTCACTTTGCATCATGCACTTTCACTAGTAGAGGCAGAACCCTATCCCACATATGTAGCTACACTCTCCCCTACATCTAATACAAGCACGACATTAATTTACATGTATCAATCCATATTCAACAATTATCATTTTCCTACACCCTATTTTCACCCTACCTATTTCAACCACCTAGCCCACATCACTTTTGGACCCTTGTGCCCAATAATCTAACTAGTACCGGTTCATCCTAATGACCCCAGTCACCCTTTAACTAGCATCGGTCACCTGTTTGGTGACCGATACCGGTTCACCCTTACCAACCCCGTCACCCCTTAACTGGCATCAGTCACTTGTTTGGTGACCAATACAGTTCCACCTAACCGACGCTAGCCAAACTTGATCGACACCGATCCTTGTTAGAAAAACCCACAATTTCCCAAAACCCCCTTTCTAAAAAACCTCCCCTATCCCTTTTACCCACCTACAATGACCTAAACTACCCTTGGACCTCCACCCACCCCCTATCCCATTTATTACCCTCCCCATTCCTCTTTTTACCCATTATTCCCCCCATTCCCAAATTCAATTTTTAACCACCCATAAAAACAAAAAACCAACAAAACCTACAAACAACAATAAACTAATCCTCTAATATATCAAATCAACTACACGTAGAGTAGAGTGCTTACCTCATCATGCGTTGCCACCGTCTCGGTGGCACGTTTGGCCACTGTACTGGTGGCCCGCCCAATCCCTCTCCGGCCTCCACCATCACTTAATAGCTACCCACAACCTCTGCTCAATAAAATCCCTCATAATGATCCTATGGACTCGCTGCTCACCAACCAATCACTCGTCGATCACACCACCAGCTCACTTGTTCCATTACGTCCAGACACTTTTCTCTCTTTTCTCTCTTTTTGTCATTTTCTCACTTTGCAAAATAAAAAATGAATAACAAACATGAGGATTTTTTTTTTTATAACAAACCCGACCTAACCAACGTCGGTTACCCTTGACCGGCATCGGTCACATGCCCTATCTCACCATCGTTGGTTGACCTATACCGACGTTGGTTATCGTGACCAGCATCGGTCACCTCACCTACACCTTGCCCTAAATTTTACCCTTTTACCTACCCCTACCTCCTTTTTTGCCTCACCCAACCTTCACCCTGATCATTTACCCCACCCCACCTTTACCCTACCCATTTACCTCACCTTTCTGACCTCATCATTTACTACCTCCCTTTATCCTCCTTTGGGGATTCATTATTTTACCCCTACCTTAGCCTTACCTATGTCATGACTTAGATATTTGGACCTGGCCCATCGCTAGTGACCTTTGACCTCATGTGTTCACTATACCTTGCGGTACTATTACTTGTGTTGCTGAACCTAATGACCTTACCTAGCCTATTGTCATGACCATTTTCCCGAGCCTACCTTTGGTGTCTTTGGAACATACCTAAACATTCCTGCACCTAAACTATGTTGTGTTTCTTGACCATATCCTATACCTTGGATACTAGAATCACTTTAACCTTGTTTGGATAAACCTATCGACCTTAGACAATGTAGAGTTTTCCTACTCTTCAACTTGGTAGTGTGTTGTAGTTTATACGTGTGCGTGCATTTGACTATTGCTACCTTTGACCCTGATCCATTACCTAGATTGCTCGGATAGACCTTTAACCCTTTTTCCCCATGCCCACCTACCTTTTCCCTCACATTTACCTTTTATCAAACCACTCACCGATTCTACCTTCTGCCTCATCAGTTCCTGGTTTGAGGGGATCACCTTCATCCACACATGGGGCAACCACATCTTATTTTTGTTAGCGTCGCTTACCAATACAAGCTATGCAACAAAAGGGGAAAAATGTAGACACTAAAATTAGGTCACACTCCCCTTTGGTCCCTCGACAAATAAGCACCCTTCATCACATTCACCTAGCCATGGCCCCCTTCACCCCACTAATATTAATTTAATTAATTTAATTAAATTAATTCATTATCCTCACCATATTTATTATTTAAATATCTTAATTTAAATAATATCCACACATACACCTCACTTAGACACCTCATCAAGCCAACTCAACCTAAGACCTATTCTTAGTAAGTTGCCATAACTAACTAAGACTTACCCAAACCCTAAAAATCAATGCCTACATTCTCTCTAACCACATTCTGCATGCTTACAAGAAGCTTCCAGTCTAATCCATGGGTTAACGACATGAGATCTAAGAAAATCAAGAGGATCTCCCTAGTTTAGTAAACCTAGGAAATCCCACCTTAACCGACATCGGTTACCCCTAATTGGCCGGTTAAGCCAGAACTGTTGTCGGTTACCCTTTTAACCCTCAAAACAACCTTATTTTCAAGGTTGGAAAAATATTGAAAAAAGTTGACAAACATTAGCACATTCTCAAGAGATGTCACATCTTCTGAGAGCAAATTTCAGCGAGAACATGCATGCAAGGAAGGAGATCAAATATTTTCTCTACACAACCACCCCGATGAATGATCTGATCTAACCAAGCAAAGAGGAATTCACATGCAGCCCATGCAAAATCTCTCCTACAATTTTTGATCGCCTGCAGCCTTTAACCTCTCATCAATACCTCCATCCCTCACTCATAGGCGTCCAAGACCAGGATCCAGTAAGTATAACATTATACTTCTCTGGTTTATTTCATTTCATCCTTATATTGTCACCTATTGTTCACCTAGCCACCCATTGACTTCCTCCAACACTCACCCCTCCATATACCCATTAAAACCTCACTAGATCCTGCCCAAACCACCCAATACCTCATTCCGACCAACCAAAGTCCTTTGTGCAATCACAAAGGAGACCCAAAGCTCATTTTGTGGCATTCCTAGATTTCCACAGTAACACACCGATTACACCCAACCATCATCAGTCACCCTTAACCGGCATCGAGTCTCTGTATTTTCCCATACAACCTAGAACAGTGACCTACCCACCTAATTCCACCTCACCCTCATTCACCTGTGATCTACCTGAGACCTCTATTAGACCTACAGAGACCCAGAACCAATCACTTGACCTTTGGATCCTACTCTAACCTATCCTGTTAGATTAGATCTTTCTTATTGTGTTTTAAGTGAGATACCTAAATCATTTCAAACTACAATAGGATTTACTTTATTTACCACATTAAATTGTTTAAAATAGTGGACTGACAGACCATCTAGGAAGTATTGCACTTCTGGACCTAGCATATGCTAGGGAGTTCACTTGCACATATTGTTTAATTCTTGTTGGTTGTCTTTCTTTTATTACAGGTAGTTCCTCCTAGCCAAAAGGAAGATCTTACAACCAGTGTGGATTCGAGTTCATACACGTGCAACAACCCATCAACCAGACATTTGAACAGGTATTCCTCCTATGCCTATTAACCTATCTATTTCATCAATACTTGAAAGAAACGTCTAAGAATTAGGTGAAACACCCACATAAAAATTGATATTACAAGATAATTTGTAGTCACTTATCAAGTATGATCTCACCAAGATCATCAAGATTGGAGATAATATCACTCTTGATATGAAAAAAATTCTAGTCTCCCTTACCAAATAAATCACAAACATCATTATTACACCCTATCACATGGAGTAACATTTTTGGTCCCAAATTCCCAATCATTCATCTTCATCGTCTTCTCCCTTCATGGTTTTCCCTTCACAAAACCATCCAAAATCTTAAATAGTTCAAATATTAAAAAAGGAGAAAACATTAAAACATTACAAAAAATCAAATTTAGAAAGATCAAACATTACAATCAAGTATCACATACACATGGATGTTTTTTCCTTTTCTTTTCACATCCTTTGTAAATATACCACCATTTTCATCCCTTCAGTGATCTTTTGGTTGGTCTCTTGTATCTATTTGAGCTTGGTCTTTTATAACCTGGTAAATTAAAAACAACTGACCTCTTAGAGATGCTATCACTATCTTCATTTAATTAACTTGTTTTCTAAAGATATTTTGGTGTATTTTTGTACACTAGCCAATGTCATCATTGTAATCACTTCTACATCCTTCCATTAAGCCATCAATGTTTCTTAACCCCTTATCAAAATAATCAAGAGATCTAAAATAATTTTTAGAAAGAAAAAAATAACTAAAAATAAAAAATCAAAGAAAAGGAATAAAATATTTCTAGGGGTATTTCCATTATCTCTATCGGGGCTATGGAAGCTTTACACTAAAGTGAGCACAATTCTGTAGCTAGAATTAAATACATCTCTCTTATGGATATGGACACCTAAATGACGGAAGAGCAATGTATAACTCTCCTTCCACTATCCATTCACAAATAACTTATCAAAATAAAGCATTCGTACATATTTTATAGTGTTTCTTCACTTATTGCCTCTATAAATATTCTCTTTAAGAAGTAATTAGTTTTTACGCACACACATTGGATCTCGATGAGCAACATAACTAGTATGTTACCAATTTGTTGTTTGGACCATGTTTAGACTCTTATTTTAGCATATGTTTTGTCACACAATTTATGCCTTTGGCTCATCAACTTTTCATTGTGATTCTTCTAACTACATTTTCCATATCCTTCCATAGCATCCACACTATTCTTCTACTTCATTGAGAACATCCATGTGTATAAGATTGCCTTTTTCAATGTTTGAGGAAAATTGGTCCTTTCTTTCAATTAAAAATCTTGTCTTCATCCTATCATTTGTTTCTTATTTAGCTTACACTAGGGTCATTCTCACTCCTTATCTCTTCATTGGATTGCACTCATCATCTTGTTTAACCTAACCCCAATAGCCTTGATCCAGTTTATCTTCTTCTTGTATATACAAGTAATATTTTCCCTTGTATATTCTCACCTCTCATTGGGGAATCTTTGCATCTTCATTTTCCTATACATAACTTTAGAAATTTAATAAAAAACCCTAAAAATTTAAAAAATCCTCTTAAAATCCAAAAACATTAGTAAAACCTTCAAAGATCAAAAAACATTGGTAAAACCTTCAAAAATCCAAAACATTGGTAAAACATCAAAAATCTAAAAAATTGGTAAAGCATTAAAACATCCTAAACATTCACACAACAAAACATCCTCAAACTCAAAAATTATCCTACAAAACATCTTACTTCAGTGCTTTCTTGTTCTAGCACATGACATGTAGATCATCTTGATCTTCCTTAATTAACAAAGTTGGTTTTCTTGCTATGTTTTCCTTCTCTTACATAGATTTTTGCTCACTTTGTAGTTCCATAGTGCGTGTTTATTTTTCATGGGACTTCTATCTCCTCTGTATATTCCCTTATATGTATTCTTTCTTGGGGAATAATTTCTTTCTTGTATGTATAACTCAAACATTTGGGAACTGAAGCTAGATAACAAAAAACAAGAACTAACTTTCTTGAGCGTTATTTGCTTGAGTATGTTTGTTTATGGTTGTTTGGTTATTGATCTTCTAGTTTACTTTCTCGTATTTCATGAATTTATGTATTTTTCTTAGTTTCAGTCCTTTAGTAATGAACAAAAATCAGTATTATGTTTATTCATGTCATTTTACACTTTTTTTGTATGCTTATATCAAATAAATAACTACTTCCAAGCTAGATGGTACGTCGACACGTCACGCTCTCCCCATTCTCCATATATCTTATCTTCCCTTATACCTATTATTTTCTTCCCCCTCCTTTATTTCTTCCACCCAAAGAGGCCCAAGTTCCTCTTTTCTCAATAAATTTATTTGAACAATGGCCAACTAGGCCCAGTTCGAATCCCAATCGTTGTAGTGTCTTATTATTTTTACGTGACCATTTTATTCTTCATTTTGAGCATCAATCGACCTCTTCTATCATCCTAGTGACACTCGAGGGGGAATTACCCATCATACTAATTCTCTTCTACTCCTTCAAATTGTCTAAAATTATCTACTAACTTTGAAGTGGTGCCGCTTGCGCAAAACCAAATCAAAGAGGGAAAACATAGACACCTAAAGATGATTGCATAGTTTTAATACTAAAATTACACTAATTATCCCCCTTCCTATCATTTCATTATAATTAGTGATTTTCTACTAAGTAGCTGACATTCCCCTTCATTTCAGTCAATTAATGACACTTTGTTAATTAACTAGCCTTCCCCATCTTGGATGCCAATTAACGACACTTCGTTAGTTATAATCCTCTTTTAATTAATTAATTAACCATTATTAATTAATTAATCCTTTCAATCTTGTATTTAACTAATAAACCTTCTCATTAGTTAAATCCCCCTTTCGAACCCTTCAAATTCTACTATTTTCCTTCTAAATAATCTCCAAATGTCTTCATAAGATTATTTTGGCCTATTAATTAATCCTAGGTGATTAATTAAATCACCCCAACTCCCATGAGTTACCAATCTCTAATTAATCTCTTCTAATAATAATTATCCCTTTCTAATTCTACTTTACCTTTATCCCACATTCATTAAGTTGAAAGCTTCTCCAAAACTAGAAAGCTATATAAAGAACCTAGTACACCTTGTCCAAATTTACACCATGTCCTTTTAAAACATCTTCTTATGATAATAACATTTCAATCTAGGAAGTATTTTTATCAAGAAACCTTTTCTCTCTTCTACTTGGCAAAGAGTAGTAAGAGAAGAACTAAACATGGCAATTAATCCATATTAGTGTGATCTCTTCCTCTTCTATGGATAATTTCCTCTCGATTTTAGGTAGAACATTTGGCTCACTAAATGAGTACATATAATTACAAAGAACATAAAAATATCAAAGGTTTGGTTTTGTATTTAATGTTCTTAATGTTTTAGACACTAATTTAAGCTTTTATTTTTTAGCTTTATCATGATGTTTATCTTATTGATTAATTAAGTTAGGAATATATTGTGTTAGTTTCCTTTCATTAACTTATATTAATTCAATCAAATTCATTCAAAGCATGTTCCAATTGTTTTACTTATGTCATGGTAACTACCATGTGTAATCCCCACGCCCTATAGGAATCCCTATATAATATATGCATATCAGTTTTATCCTTCCTTGTTTGGGCTTCATTCACTTTTTTCATCTCATGCACCCCAAACGAGTGGGGGAAAACATTGGGTGAAATTGTTCACTCCCAATAGTTATAAAAAGTGTTTACGAATCACAACCATCATGAAAAAACATAAATTCGTCATAAAAAAGGCTAAAGAAAAAATTGGCCACAAATTCCATTAGTAATAGAACCACCTAGTACATATAGGAGTGGTGGGTGGTAGTGTCCCACATGAGCCCTCGTATCCACTGGGAAAAAATAGTTACTGAGCATTTTTTAGCAATTACACAGCTATAATATTCTATAGTTTCAACATTTACACAGTTTCAAATTGCAATCGATTCTTTAACAAGGGACTGACTACTTACTTAATAACCAAAGCAGGAACTAAAGAAATAATAAATAAGGAAGTGGAACCTAGGGCATATATAGGACAATGATATGCTTAAAACAATGTGTCACCTAAGGTAAGTTACAAATAATATTGTGATCATCTACGGTATCACTTATCCATGGGGAAGTATTAACTGTCGAAGGAAAATCCTATTATCTCTTTCAATACACTTTCCATTAGTGGCATCATGATGCTTAAATATGAAGTTTATCATCGAATGCTCAAAATCTAAGGTTGGCGACATGAAACCTAAATCCTTCATATTATTCCAATCATCTCCTTAAAAATAGGTCTACAAGCAGAACAAATTTCTATCTCTTTATATTTCATCATTTCAAGTGTACTCTAACCCCTTGGTTTAGCTTTTTCCAAAACAAATTTCTAATTTTACATGTTTTTCAACTCAAATTTTAATTGCATTTACCTAGAGCATTAACTATTATTTTTCTTTTATAAGTCCTATCCTAGTCCCATGAAGGAAAAACACACAAGAAACCATGAAGTTTATTTATTAAAAATATTTTTTATTAAACCCTAATTATAGAGTAATTGAATGTAAACTATGATATACAATTGTTAAATATAATATGATGTAAGAAAAAAATCATACATAGTGAAAACCCTAAGCAAGATACAAAGGAAAGATGATGTAGTTGATTTATTCTTGATCCTAAAGTGTTCTGAAATGGGAAAACTAATGAATAGGATGTAAACAACGTCACAAATGTTTAGAATAAATTTTGGCTCCTGGACTAGGGCAAGGGCACATGGGCACCGATACTACTACTCTGGGATCTCATTACTATGAAAATGGTTAGATCCTAATTTTGACTATGTTGCCCAAGTGTAAAAAATAGATCTTATTGATCACTTACATTGCTCCTTGATTGTCAAAGATACTTGTAACCTATAAAATAGAAGTTCATATGTAAAACCCACAAAACCACATCAAATCCAAAAAATAAAGATGTAATATGGGGAGTGAGACTGACCCCGATGGTCACTTGACAGAGTGAACTTACACCAAATTTTGTAAAACATCTAAGACTCCATGTAGTTCTTGTGAGTGTGTGTAAGAATGGTGCACTAGGAATCCCTTGTGCAAGATGCACTAAATATCGGGATAAATTTTCTATATAATGCAAATGTGTGTATGGAATAGACTGAACTTCCCCTTCCTATGAATTGTATAATAAAATGTAGTCCCTTATCCCTTGAATGGATGCTTTGAATTTCTTTAGGTTCTTTTTGAATGCAAGATTAGGTGATAGTAATAATGCTTAGAGATTGGTCCCTTATTTTTAACACATAACTATGTAATTATATGATTCCATTGTTTAAATTTTGTAATTGAAAACTAGAAGGCTGACCCATAAGTAGAAAAGATTACCAAAAGATAAAAGAGACCCAAAAGGAACAAGTAAGATAAAAATGGTCAAGGGTGCCCGGAGGGGATAGGGCGCTTGAGTGCCTCTGTCCTAGCTAGTAATTAGTGTATGAAGTTAGAGAAGATAAACAAGTTAAATACCAACTTGGGCAGTAGGGTGTGTAAGACAAAAAAGAAAGAAATAAATAGAGAAAAGAGACCAAAGATAGTTATCAACCACTAGTTTTCTTTCTTAGGAATCATGTAAATGCTAGTGTACTTTTAGGACCTAGAAATGTACCTAATTTCATGATTTTGTGTTTACATTTTCCCCCACTTTATGTTGTTAAGTGAATACTTGATAACATAAAGTAGATAGAAGATGTGTACCTGAAAACCATGTAGAGTGTGGAAGGAAATGTGTGCCGAGTGGACAAGTAAAGCGTGGAATGATGCAAAATGAAGCATGGATACTAGGAAAGGAAAGTGACCCTAGAGGTGAGATTTATGTGTTGTGTTGTACCTATAGTTATGCTTTTGGTTGCTAATTCTTCTAAGGAAGAACCCGTAAAAAGAAGAGAAAAGCGTAGTCAAATTTTTGTATATCATAAATTAGAGAAAATGTGTATAAGTATGTAAAATTGTGTAAAGGAAGGTGTGAACCTAACATAAAAAAGTGTGAAGGATATAAAAGTGTCCTAAAATGCTATGAAGAACAATGTTTTTGGGTGATCTCATGCTAAGAGTGATTGTTTTGGGCAATTTCATGCTAATGGCAAGTTTTTTGGGTAATCTCAAACTCGGTGTGAGTTATTTGGGTGATCTAATGCCAATGAGAAAGTGTTGGGGAGAGAGTTATAGTGTCACTCTCCTTCCATGAATCTCCCTAATGAGTACCATAGTAGATGCTACATCTCTATTTTGTTCTGTTATCCCAAATTTTCTGAATTAGTTTCAATTGAAATGATTGTAAGAGATTACATACAAGATGTAATCAAGGTCTATTTCTATAGCTAAAAATATTCTCTGAAGACTTATGTGAAATATGTTGATCTGATGAGTTGATTGTATGTTCCCTAAGACATTAAAATCTCGGGAGGACACAGGTTCCCAAACGCTATTGTTTGATGCTAGGAGCCGGTGTCCGTCTTTGTGATTTTGACCCAATTCTAATTTTGGGACATTTTTATAATCTGTATCATGTGATAATTTTGTAATTTTCATATCTAAATTGTATCTCTGAGGTGTTGTGTGGGGTGATTTATCCACTCAATATAAGCCCCCATGTTTAGGGTGTATGAAAAAATTGTAGGAGTGTGTGACCCAAAGGAAGGGACCCAATGTTGATCTAAAATTGTATCCCTGTAGGGGGATGTGCATGGTATAAACCAAAGCACATGTAAACAAAGTTTCTAGTAACATGTGTTAGTAGAAAATGTAGCTAGCATGTAAAGATAAGAAAATGTAACAATCAAGTGTTAAAACAAAGTGGACCATGAAAATTGGGTTTTAAACATGGGACATCACTTCCAATTTCATAAGGCAATCAAGGCCGAAGTGGCCCAAAGCATACAAGAAGTGATCAAAAAATACATATGGCATAGCCCATAAATAATGACATACAATAGTAACAATGGAAATAAAAATGTATCAGTTAACCATGGTGGTGTATAGTCCTGCAAAGTAAAAACTACACATGAAGCACCCATTAACATGTTAGAAAGATAAAAAGTATGTCAAGAAATGTTTGTTTCAATGGAAAGTAGTGTGTTAGAAAGTAGTAGTAAGTAATGAAAAAATATGACATGTAATGTATGAGAGTAGGAAATGTTAATGCCCCAGGAGCCTTAGTGGGGTGGTAAAGGTACAATGCCAAGCATCATTACAATGTGTGAAAATATGTAATAAATATACTTTCAGAACTAGAGACCAAGTGAAAATGCATGTGCATATGATAAATATAATGAATTATTGAGTATCGACTAGCATAGTAAGCAAATTGCAACATTTAAGTATAATAAGCTATAAAAAGTAAGTGAAAATAAGATATGTGAATGTAATGATTGAGTGGAATGGAGTGGTGTGTAATGTGTGAATGATGGTAGGAGAAGTGTGTCCCCTTGTGGATGTGTATGAGATGAGGTTCATTTATAGAACACCCTCAAAAATTAATAATGAACCATATAATAAGAGTGCATCAAAGAAAAATGTTTTAAAATATGTGTGTTAGAAAGATAGATCTTGAAGTGTAGAGTGTGAAAGGAGAATGCAGTGAGGTTCATTTCATATTTAGACCCTCATTAGTCGAGTATGAACCGTGGAGGTAGAGTACATCATAGGGTAATGATGATAAATTGTGTTTATCAAAGGGGATGTGTGAATTCTAGGAAATATTTAAACTTTAAACATGGAGTGTGAAATGTAGAAGTTGACCCATTGATAGTAATGAAGGGGGGAAGATGTTGCGATGAACCCGAATATATGTGTGATGGAGATCTATGTGGCTATTTCAGAGAGATATTGTGGTGGTGATGGAGTTTGAAATGTATCCTGACCATCAATGTAAATATTATCTTGTTTGACAAAGAGAATTGGATGCAAAAGTGGAGTAGGATGGGGAGAGATCTTGAATGGTGGTAGCTTATGTATGATTGATAACGTTGTAGAAAACTTGAGAGGAGGGGTTGGATTGATTTTTAAAGGTGGTTTCTTATGTGGCTCTTAACTTACCATAGAAGGACATATTTTCAAAAGATTGTAATAAATTACTTAAGAATAAGTTCCTTGACCACAAAATTTACGAAATGAGTGAACAAAATGAAACAAATGAGTGATTAATGCAATGTAGGTAGATATAACATACAAATGATGATATTGATGACCTATGCGTAAAACCATTTAAGATGTAAGGAATTGACAGTTTCATTGAATTCCTCACCTTCTAGTGTACACAAGAGATATGCACCGTTTCGTAGTCTTTCATGACTTGGTATGGGCCCAACCACTTGGGCTGGAATTTCCTTCCTTCACCGGTTTTCTTATCAATTTGGTTGTCTAGTCTCAGAACTAGATCTCCCTCGTATATTTCTCATTCGTAGAATTTTTTGTTATATTGCTGGCACATCCAGTCAACGTAGGCTCTATGTCATTGTTCGGTGTTTAACCTGGCCTCATCAAGGCTTTCTAGTTGAGAGAGGCGTGCCTCTCTATAAGATTCTTCTCCCAAGATCCCTTGTAATGAGATGCGGAGACCGGTATTTTTACCTCAAGCAAGAGAACTAATTCTATCCCGAATACCAATGAGAAAGGGGTTGTTCTGTTGGTGCTCTTATTGACATTTTAAATGCCATCTGTTTGTTCTCCTTAACTGTTTTGAGGAGAATGGATTTTAATTTTTGCTTGTTGCTTCACCTATCCATTGGCTTGGGGTAATAAAGAGAGGTCAGTATGATGGTTTATCTTGAATTTTCTGCATAACTCATAGACCTCATCGTTCTTAAAGGATGTACCATTCTCTCGAGATAATGACTTGTGGGACACTTTGTACCTAAAAATGATTTGATTTAAAATGAACTTAGCAATTACGAGAATCTAGTATGGTGGTGACAGGGCATGGCCTCTACCCATTTAGTGAAATATTATGTGGCCATGATTATAAATTTATGGCAATCTATTGTGAGGAGAGAATTTCCCTATCAAATCTAGGCTCCACATGGAAAAGGGCCATGGGGTTGCGAATTGGTTGTAGAGCCTATCTTTGGCATGTGAATATTATGGGATAACTCTTGGCATTTATGACACTTTCACAAAATTTATAATGCATCATGTTCCAAAGTGGGCCGAAATAACCCATCCGATGTATTTTGCGAGCGGTGGAAATGCCACCAAAGTGGCCTCCACATATCCCACTATGGGATTCATAAAGAATCTTTTTGGATTCTTCAGTGTCAACACATCTTAAAAGCATTCCATCAAAGGCTTTACAATAGAAAACCTATTCTAAAATAATGTATTTAGCAGTGATAATGTGTAACCACCTTCTTCATTGACAATGTCACTATACCAAGAACATATAGAGATGGGGACCTGGTTTCAAAAATAGATGCACTCATCGATAAATTTTAGATCTACCAAATCACCTCCATCTAAAGGATTTTTAGTTAACCAATCTGTAATGATTTTTCCCTTAACAAACTTTTGGTTTACAAATATTAGTTCAAACTCACCCATTAAGGTTATGAAACGTCTAGGATTTAAGATAAAGACCCTTGCGTGAGGAATGTCCAGTAAGTGATCTCTCTTTACAATGACCCTTGTTTCTTGATTCAACATGTAATGTCTTAAATGTTTTGTTGCGAAGACTATGGCAAGGAATTCTCTTTCTACCTATGTGTAACATGTTTCATAATCAAGCAACGTCCAAGGCTAATGAAATAAACTACACATTCCCATTTATCATTATCTTCCTGAGCCAACATACAGGCTAGCGAGACATCAATAGCCCGTGAATACAGGATCAGAGGATGATCTGGTCTAGGAGGCATTAGCATGGGAGGAGACAACAAGAAGTGTTTAACTAGTTTGAAGGCCTCGTTACATTCTTCCATCTAATCAATGCTATAATCCTTCTTTAATAAATTATTGATTGGATGAATAGAAAAACTTAAGTCTAGGATGAACCTTCAAATTGCACTGAGTTTCCCAAGAAATGATCTAATACCAGACTTGTCTGATGGTGGAATCATTTCAAGAACAACCTAGATTTTTGTTAGATCAACATCAATCCCTCGTGATGATATAATGTAACCTAGAAGCTTGCCTCCTATCACACCAAATACACATTTCTCTGGATTCAATGTGATGCCATATTTGATCAATCATGAGAGAATGATACGAGTACTTCAGGTGATCACAATGCTTCTTGGCCTTGGCCAACAAGTCATCTATGTAGGATTCCACAATATTATGTATGTCATTTCTTGTTGGTATGTAGCGCCAGCATTCTTAAGACCGAATGGCATGACAACGTAACAATAAGTTCCCCAAGGAGTTATAAACGTGGTCTTGGCTTGATCCTCTTCAGATATTTTGATTTGATTATATCCCAAGAACCCATCCATGAGAGACAAAAGCTCAAATCTAGTTGTTGCGTCAACAATGACGTCAATGGATGGTAATGGGAAGTCATCTTTGGGATAAGCTTTATTAATGTCCCAGAAGTCTATGAAAATGTGTATCTTCCCATTCTTTTTTAGAACAGGGAATGATATTAGATACCCATTGTGAATATTCGACTGGTTTGATGAATCCCACATGGGGAAGTTTCATTACTTCTTCTTTCACCATAAGATCCACTTTTGGTTTCATTGGTCTCAACTTTTGCTTAGTTGGCTTTGCATCTAGTTTGGTGACAAGATTATGTACTGCGATATGTGGTGCAATTCCTGTCATTTATTTGTAATTTAATGCGAAAGCCTTTTGATGTTCCTTGAGGATCTAGGTATGTATTTCTATCTCCTCTAGAGTTAATGAGGATCCTAACTTCAAAATATTTGGTTCTTCCTCCATTCCAATATTTATGTCAATCATTCCTTCAATTAAGGAAGTGTTTCCTTCTTCAAATTTAGGTGGGGCCAAAGGTAGTTCCAAACCTTCTCCATTCTCTACCTCGTAGATTTCGAGATTCTTTTGCAAGGAGATTCTATCATGGGATTTCCAAAATAGGAAGAGGAAGATGGGATTAGGGAGAAATATACTATTTGATGAGTGAGATGCAATTCTACATAGGTGTTTAGATATCCAAGAGTGACCCTATTGCTATCAAAGTGATCTAGGATGGTAGACTCATTTTCAGCTTCTATATGTGTCAAGATCGGGGTTATTGGTATTTTACACACCAATGGTTTAGTACAAAGTGATACCATGAAACTTGTATTTTCCAACTCACTACTTGGAGTGAAATGGGAAGCTGAGGTTGCTATTGAATCAGCGAGAAGGTTTTGTTCTCATGGGATTGCTTCGATTGATATGAAGTCGAATCCCTTGGTTAGATCTAACACCGCCATTTTATAGAGTTGTAAGTGTTCAACTCTAGTTTCATATACCTCAGATACTTGGTTTGCAACTAATTGTGAGTCTCCTAGCACTCTAATGTTATCAACACCCATCCTTTTGGCTATGATGAGGCCAAGGAGGAGGGCTTCGTATTCAGCCCCATTGTTCATACATTCAAAGTTTAACTTAAAGGAAAAAGGTAGGATATTTCCCTCGGGAGAAGTAAAGATCACACCTTCCCCAGCTCCGAAATGACATCTAGCTCCATCAAAGTGGAGAGTCCAATATTTTCTTGGAAAAATGGATGTTGGGACATTCTTCATGTCTACTTCTTTTTCCTCAATTACTTCTACCATACAAACTTCCTCTGTTGGAAGGGAGAAAATTCCTAGGGTGCATCCCTTACTAATGGAATCAAATGGTAGGAGAATAGGTAGATATTTCTCTAGTAAATCGACAATTTTACGGTAGTTCCTAATGACACCGTCTCTATGACATTAGTCTCATTTTTAAGTGCCGGAATGCCTTCGACTAGATTCGTGATTTCTAATTCTGTTGTAGGTATCAACTTTACTTATGGTTTTGAATTGAATGGTTTGTTAAGTTGATTCATTGGGAGTTCAAACTCAGAGTGAACACCTAGTCTCTTCTTCAAATCTGCTAGGTGTATATTGAATGGTTTTGGGTCACCTTGTACCACAAATATTTTTCCTAGGTGTAAAAATCGTATTTCCTAGAATAGCATGGAAGGGATTGCCTTCATGTGATGTATCCATGGTCAATCAAGAATCATATTATCGTTGGTTTCCAAATCTATAATATAAAATTTGGTGAGGACTGTCTTAGGTCCTAAGGTGACTGGTAACACTATAGTCCCAATTGACGTGGCCTTAAGGCTATCATAACCCCTTAGCGTATTTCGTGTTGTGGAACAATTTGTTTCTCCATATCCTATCTTTTGAAGAAAAGTGAAGGGGACTATGTTAACTGGTGCCCCATCATCAATAATTGCATGCTTGACATAATTATTATAAACCCATACCTGTAAATGTAAGGCCGGGTCACCTCTACGTGTAATTTCAGCATCTGTTAGCATTTTTCTTATATCAAATATAAACTCGTATCCCTATCTAGCTTCCCCTGGAAGGTAGACGTCAAAATATACATGGTTTACTTACATTTCAAGAGGAGGAGTGATTTTAATTAGATGAACAAGACCTAATTCTTCTAATAGAGAATCCTGTGGGTGGGAGAGTTTTTCAACAAATTCAAGAAGGAAATGTGAGATAATGTCTTTGTTAGGTCATTAATTAGATCATAAGCACCTATGGGTTTTGCCGTTGTTTTTGAATGTTGTCTGGTTCTAATGGTTAGGTTGGAACTGGTTGAGAATAATAATCTCATGTTCTTGTTATGGTTTATACATGTAGCTCGGTATATAACTCTACCCAGGACAAACTATCTTGGTTTGTTTTCAAGTTCCTAATTGGGGTGCAACCAATGGATTTAATGATGTTGAGGCTTCGTGATCATTATTTCCTATCATAACACCCTTGTTCATCCCATTTGGATATAACCTATTATTGTTAGAGTGATTCGGGAGAGGATCGTTAAAAATCTTGAGGGGTACATTTTGAGGGGAAACTGCTACCGTATAGGTGTTTGGTGTGGGTAATGCAGAGTTTTCTAAAAACATATCTATAAAGAGCTATCTTTGGTATTTTGGAAAATGTTGCATGAATTTATTGTAGTCATGGAAAGTCCTAGTATCATGGCCTTGAATCTTGTGGAAACCACAATACAAGTTGGGATTATAGTTTCAAGGTTGTTGGTTTGAAACTTGTTGTGGTCCAAAACTCTGATTAGGTTCTTGGTTGTTAGAGTTAAAATTTTGAGGCTGTTGCCTTTGGTTTTGATTTTGATATCCAGTTGGGTTTTGGATTGGACCTTGTGTCTGGATTTTCCATTGTTGTTGTTGTTGTCATGATGGACGATTAAAATCCACCGCGTTGATTGTTGGAGCAAAGTTATTATTTCGCTGATTGTTAATGGGTGGTGAAATGTTTACGAAATTTTCCCTTTTAACCTAGTCTATGACTCCATATTTTGTAACCCCATGGTTTTTGTTAAGGATATTGGGTCCTTGATTGGTATTCCCGACATTAGGATAATTCGTAGTGTTTTGATTGGGAGTGATTAATTTCCCATTCGTTCCATATGTCTTACGACCACTATATATTGCCCCTTGATCGATTCGGAAAGAAATCTCGAGTAATTCATCATAAGTCCTTAGTGGGAACTTCTAGAATTCTTCCTTTATCACTCTATTGAGATAATGAAGGAATAATTCACATAGTTCCATCTGATCCATGTTTGGAGCACTTGTTGATGAGTAGAGGACTGTACGCCATCCTTGAATAAAATGAGCAACAAATTCGTTTTTCTCTTGTTTAATATGTAAGAATTCCTTAATCCCCTGTTCTTAACTATTTGTTCATGTCAAAAGCTTTGATAAATTCGACACAAGTTGTTTGAATGAGTGTATCAAGGCTTCGGGTATTCTATAATACTAATCAAAGTAAATACCCTCTAAGGTTTTAGGGAATATCTTAGCAACAACCGCATCCCAAGGAGAAATTCTCGAATGGCCATGGCATACTCCTTGATATGTGCATTTGGATCTCCCTCCCCTTTGTATTTAGGAAAATAAAGAAGATTTCTTGGAAGCATGACGCTTCATAGAGTGAAATCTAGAGTTTCTTTTAAATATTCTAAGTCCCTACCACATAGGTTTCAACCATCAATGGTGCCTGCTGAGGGGTTAGAGGTGGAACGGGTTGTTGATATGGCATAGAATATGTATTTACAGGAGCATAAGGAAATCCCTTTGGTTGAGAGAATATCTCAAGAGAGGAGAACATGTCTCCCTATGGTGATTTTGAATAAATGTTTAAATAGGGAGGAGCATTGTTTTGATATGGGTTGTTTGGTACTAAACCGGGAGGTATCATACTTTCAACTAGAGCAGCATTTGAAAACGTGGTTCTAGTTGGTGTTGTTGTGGGTAGTTATACGATTGTTGAGGAGGCATGCCTAACGTGCATGTTCCTGTGAGGAGGTCAATTTGACTAGGATAATGCGGAGGGTTGGGAGTTCCCGCTTGCCCCGAATATGAAGTTTGATTTGCTTGAGCAAGCTCTAGTCCTCTGACCCTCTCGACCAAAGTTGAGATGACCTCAATTGGTGATGGCCCAGTGTTTTTCCTTGATGGCTGTTGTGGTACTCTTTGAGGTTGCAGAGGGGTATGGTATCCTACTATGAATTGTTCATTACTCTGCCCAAGTTCACCAAGAGTATTTTCCATTGGTGGAGGAATGGGGGTATTTTCTTGAAGCGGGTATCGGGTTGTGTTTGCAAACTTCCTAGAGATGGATACATGTTTTGGAAGTATTGCTCATTTCTGGCGTGGTGTGCTAAGTACTCCTCATCCAAGAATGGGAGTGGATCTGATTGCCTACTGATTTGTGGTCTGAACAAAACCTGAGGAGATGAAATGGATTCTCCAGTAAATGTCATATTGTTAGAGCCTGAGGGCTTTGGTTGTTGTGTTTGTGTGAGCTGATCCAGCTCCTCAATTCGGAATGAAGAACTAGAGCTAGTTCTTTGAGGAGGATTTTGTGATGACAAGTAGTTGCTTGAATAGTTGTCAGCCCATGCGGAAAGCGAGGGTGACAGTTATCTATTTGTTTGACCATAATATGCTTTGAGACCTGAGAGAGGTCTACCATATGCATTGTATCTCGACATATTCAGGGGGTATATAAATACCCAAAAATAATGGGAAGGAGAAAAGATGGATGAAAGAAATGGAAATGAAAATGGATAAGTTGTTGTGTTTCACGTTGGGTTCACCAATTTTGTACGATAGAAAAGTGACATGCGAGCATGATAATCTACAAATTGCCTTTCTTCGTACTCCAACCTCTCGAGGTATTGCTAAGACAACTGGTCAAAATGAAATATATGTGCGTGTTGACAAATTAGTTGGGCAATCTTATATCCTCAACACACAATAATGGGATCTGCATGAGTCTAAGGCAAAGAAATCTCTCCTAACCTGAATTGGTGTAATGGATCATTCAAATATAATATTCTTGGAGGCTCCAATCAATGTTGAGCTCTACCGAGATCCTATCTATTGGCTGTTGGATGCATGGAAAGTGACTTGTAGGTGCTTTGTGTATATTTCTAGACAAGGTCATGAAAATGGTAGTGAGAGGTGTAGTGGATTTGTAGGAGACTATGGGTGGTTTTCTGGTCTAGCCCATAAAAATATTAGCTTGACTGGCTTCTATGCTTAACACAAAAAATTGTGTTATGATATCCGGTGGAAGTGGTGAGGATCTAAATACCAGCATACGTAAACTAGTGTCAATGTTTAATTGATTAGCAGGCTCGTTGGGTTGTGGGACCTGGGGATCACAACCATGAGTTCGTGGTTGTTGTGGACCTATTATGGTCATGTGAAGAATCAATCTCTTATTCTGACTATCCAATCATCATAAGCTTTTTCAGATTCTATGTTTAATGCCAAGAGTTGTGTGATATTCTCAAAATACCTTATGGGTGTTATGGAAACTTGTATACGTAAGACTGTGTCTATGTCAATGATAAGGTCTCCTACGTTTGGCTATAGAACTAATGAATCACAACCAAATATTTTCTCTCTTTCGGGTTCTTATATGGTTATGCGTATATCCTATCAAGGAAATCTATAGTTGGGTTGACTTGACCAGAATGCGTATGCTTTTTCATCTTCAATATTCAATTCTCTCAATTTATCACTAATTGCTTGTGGGTTTATTGTCATTTGAAAGACGTGAATTATAATACCTTGATCTATATCTCATTAATGTTGTGAAGAGATTTGGCTGAGGTATTACCGGTTTGAATACGTAATCCCTGGGCTCTCTGGGTCCCATAATTTTCATGCAAGAGATAATCAAACTTTAACTGAAATAAGTAAACTAATTATGAAAATAAATCTACACTATGCTTATATTCTTTTTTTTTGTATTTTTAAGGATGTGAATTTGAATGAAATTTAAAGAGCAGCTATTCTAATATATTTAGATAATGAACAATTAATCTAATAATAGAATTAAAACAAGCAAGGTAGCCTGATGTAGCTATTTTCCTGTGCATTTGTGAATTTATCCTAGATATTAAATAACTAACTAATTTAATTGAAAGACTTTCAATCTTACCTCAGAAGTGAGGAATAAATCACAGCTTCTCAGAAGCTATCATTCCCCATAACTTCCCTAGTAATATTAAAAGTAAGCTTAACTGAAATAAAATGATTTTCTATTCTATTTGATATATTGTAACTACAACTTCGACAATTCAAACCTGGAGTTTACAGAACAATGCGGCAAATCCAGTTGTATCGTGACTTGTCCCCTCAGTGTGATCTCTTCATTCCTTCATGTTCTCGTGAATCTAGAAAAGTGGGAATGTGATAGCGGCAGTAGGAGAAGATGTTCAAATAGTGGTAACTTGGACGTAAGCCGAACAAAATGCGAGTAGGAGAGGGATAGTGCAAGAGAACAGCTTGACTATTCAATTCCTAGCGGGATTGTTACAGGGATACAATACAAGCATACTAGAAATCTATAAGACTTATGCTTCCTATGAAAAAACAACAACCTATAATTCTAAGCAGAATCAAGATTCAAATGGACATGATCTAGGACCAGAACTATGGAGCCTTGAACTGAGAGGCTGAAGCTTTACAAAATCTAAACTTATTGAAACTTATTGAAGAACTTTCAAAACACACTGAATAATAATTCATAGAAGGAGAGGGGCCATTTTCTTGTAAACAAGCTTGGTATTTATAGCACTTTGATTTACCAGAGGGTAAGTTTGAATTGAACTCTTCTATTATAAACAAAGAGGAATTACTATTTACCAGGTAGCTAAAACATAAATGCAAGCAAGAGTGGTTGAGAAATACGAGCGCCACTTGATTTTTTACGTTGATGAAAGCATCGGAAATTTCTAGAAAATGTGCACAGGACCGCCACCCTGCACAGGGCGACAGTTACAAGACTGCTTCCCTATCCTGGGCAGTGGTCATGGGACCGCCACCTAGTCAGGTTGGTAGTCCTACAACTAAAGACCAAAATGCAAGAAAAGAGAGGAACGGGGTCAGAACAAAGCATGCGGAGGCTAGATAAGGCATTTTGGGATGCAAATGTATACTCAATGCATGATTTTTGGATTCTGAACACCTTGCAAAGAGATCTAAATCATCATTGGGGTTTCTATAACCTCTTTCCGGTAGTACAATACATACAATTTTGGGTAGGTATAGTTACTGATTTACATGATGAAATTTTTGTTGGCACCCATGATACTCCTCCCACTATGTCTCATTCTCATTCACATGATGCTTGATCCCTAATGCATACTATTTCACACTTTCCTATAGCTATATCTTTAAACCCTATGATGGTTTCTACATCTCTCGATACCTAAGGTGTCGGGAGACACGCATATCCCCTTTCAAAATATCAGCATGACCATGGCCTTAAAATTGTTTCCTTGGCACAAATATAGATACACATTTAATTATTATATATTTATTAATTCTAGTATTACATCACTCTCCACACCTTCCTCGTCACAATTTAGAACACAATGTGTTGATTTAAAAATGATTCCTAATGATCTCACTTTCCAATTTTATTTGAATGATTAA